>CM052440.1:4463683-4474749 GCA_028533085.1 Varecia variegata | reverse complement strand
AAGAATGTATGTGAAATAGTCCTGTCTAAAATGCCCTGTAACAAAATTACTGAAACACAAACAGAAAGCCAGCAGTGATGTTTTTAAAACAGTCTTTTAAAAAAGATAGGCAGAAGACACTCTGAAGAACGTTGTACTTGTTCTGCAGACCAAGAGTTTCAAAATGACAGACTCTGCCATGTTCCTCACCAATGAGGCAATCCCTCCTGAGCAACTTCATTATTTCTACTTGCCCCGTAATTGATGGGCATCTTGCAAAATGCAGGTCAAAACTTCCCCAGTGCTCTGAATTACACAACTGGGAATCTGTACCGTAGTGTCACTGTCAACATCACTTCACTGAAGCTTCCTCCTTTAATTTCGCAGTGAGAAAAAAGTGACATATGCTTTTTCCATTCATTTTTTAAATGTTTTATTAAATTGGAAACTCTACATATATGCTTTGGAATTTACACATTTGATAGTTGCAAAGCTTGCAGGTAAGCTCCTGGACCAAAGAGCCTGTTCACCACCAAGGTTTAGCAAGCCCCACACTGGTACCAGGCATGGTCTCCTTCCCCAGAGACCCAGAGCGGGTTGTAGCTCCCCTATCTAGGCTGCCACAGAAGCAGGCTTGTTATACTCTGGTCTTAGACCTGTGCCTGTGCCCCGACTCCCGTCTCCATCATCTCCCACTGCCCTTGTTTCCTTGGCACCTAGCACAGAGCTTAGCATGCAGGGGCACAGCATATGTTGAAGGAAGAAAGGAAAAACCCCATGAAAGAAATGGTAGCCTCAGCCCTGGGCACACAAAGCTCAGGTACTGATGCCAAGTCTCAAGAACTGAAGTGTAGCCTCAACTAACTCATAGGCTGGTATGATCCCCAGCTAACAGCCCATTAGCCGGGGAATCACAAGTAGATTTACCTCTCAGCCTCAGTTTCCTCAACTGTAAGAAAGAGGACCAGGCTAGGCACGGTGGTTCACGCCTGTAATGCTAGCACTCTGGGAGGCCTAGGCCAGAGGATTGCTTGAGGTCAGGAGTTCAAGACCAGCCTGAGCAAGAGTGAGACCCCCATCCCAACTAAAAATAGAAAAATTAGCTGGGCGTCATGATGTGCGCCTATAGTCCCAGCTACTCTGGAGGCTGAGGAAGGAGGATTGCTTGAGCCCAGGAGTTTGAGGTTGCTGTGAGCTATGATGACGCCACGGCACTCTAGCCTGGCCAACAGAGTGAGAATCTGTCTTAAAAAAAAAAAAAAAAAACCCAAACAAAACATTTTAATCAGTGGAGTAAAGCAGATTGCCCTCCCAATGTGGGTTGGCCTCATACAATTAGATGAAACCCTAAACAGAACAAAAAGAATGACCCTCCTCTGAGCAAGAGGGAATTCTCTACGGGTCAGCCTTCAGGCTAGAACTACACCACCAGCTCTCCAGCGTCTGCAGCCTGCCAGCCCACAATGCAGATTTGGACTTGCCATTCTGCATAACACATGGGCCGACTCCTTACACAAAATCTCTTGCTATTATTAAATACACACCTCCTATCAGTTCTGTTTCTCTGGAGAACATAATGGAACATTATTGAGCAGTAAAAAGGAATGCAAAAAGCAATTTGCAGATTACTTATGATTCTTTTTTTTATAAAGCTCATAAGCAAAAACAGAAGACATTATTTACAGATAGGTTTGTATAAGTAATCTTTGAAAGAAAGAAACAAACAAACAAACAAGGGAATGATGAAACACTCTAAAACACCTTCATCCCTGGCAGGAAGCCCCCACTAGGAGCTTCCCTGTGGTACACAATGGTTTAGTTCTCTAGCTATGAGGTTGGTTCTGAGGCATTTATTAGCATGCTTGCAAACTTATATATTTGTCACCTATTGTTTTACATGAATTTAAAGTTGTATAATAAAACATTTCTAAACTAGAGGTAGATGAGAGAAATGCCATAAGAAAGACATAAGGAAAGAAACGCAAGATGTTCAATAAACGCCAGGCCACAAGCAGGCCAGAGCTGAGACATCCCGGCCCCCCTTGGCGTCCGAGGCCAGTTTGGAAGGTCCAATCTGACCTGAAGCCCCACAGAGTCCAGAGCGTTCAGGCTGTCCCTCCCTCTCTGATTTTGAGAACACACATCCACTTATTTTGCACATAGAAGAGGATGGAGATTAGAAATTATAACTGTGCTAATTCCTCGCTAGAGGGAGCACAGAACAACCGTAGGCACCTGCCACCCACTGCTCACCTGCTAGCCCACCCATGCTTATCCTCCTCCATGCTCTGTCATACTTGGTTCCCAAAACTCCTCCCAGGCCGAAACTGCTCCTCCGGCCATTTTGAGGTGGATTATCACTTTAACAATCCTCTTCCCCGCCCAACCCCAGGAATTCCTAGTTCCTGCAGGGTAAGGCCAGAAGCCACACCCTGGGGCCAGTGGAAAATGCAGGCCTCAGGGCACAGGCAGTCACCTGCTCCAAGCAGAGTAGAGGCAAACACACACAGGCACTGCCAGGCTGCTCCTTCTGGCCCCTCCCTCCACAGGCCTGCCAAGTCCACAGTATATATGGGGTTCACTGCTTTGGGGCAACACTGCTGAATGCAGGCCTCCCTGTCATGCCTAAAGTGGAATGGAACAGAATGGCCAATTAATGTTCTTGCTGCTGGGCTTGGGTACATATTTCTATATTTACGTAGATTCCTTCTATGACTGTTTTACTTAGACTTTTATTAGGACTAGCTGCAGAATTTTATTATATGTCTTTGAAATATCTGTTAATATAGCCACATTGGTGTTCTTTTTAATTTGATATAGTGAATTGTTTTATATATATATAAATTTTTTTTTTTTTTTTTAGAGACAGGGTCTCACTTTGTCGCCCAGACTGGAGCGCAGTGGCACAATCACAGCTCACTGCAACCTGTAACTCCTGAGCTCAAGCGATCCTCCTGGATCAGCCTCCCAAGTAGCTAGAACTATAGACACACATCACCACTCCCAGCTAATTTTGTTTTTTGTAGAGATAAGGTATTGCTATGTTTCCCAGGCTGGTCTTGAACTCCAGGCCTCAAGTGATCCTCCCCTCTGAGCCTCCCAAAGTACTGGGGTTATAGGCATGCGCCACCACCATGCCCAGCCTATGTATAGCATTAATTGAGCACTTATTATGTACCAAGAGCAGCTCTACCCACTTTATAGATATTATCCCATTTAGTCCTTCCATCAACCCCATACAGTGGTATTATTCTTGTCTTGCCAATTTTATAGATGAGGAGACTGAGGTTTAAGGAGACTGACTAATTTGGCCAAAGTCAGAGTACCAGCAGATGGCAAGGCTCGGACACACCATGCTCTAAGCCCTGAGCCAGAGCTTTCTCTGGCCAACACGATTCCTCATGTTAGGCTATCCTTGCAATTCTAGAATAAACTTAGGTCGTGGATAATTAATCTTTTAATATACTACCATATTCAAATTATTTTTTATTTAGAAATATATTTTAAAGTGTTGTAAATATATATAAACATATGTGCATTAACACACATATACAATCATGAAATTGATTTATAATTTTCTCTAGACCATGAATGGAACGGGAAACCCAAACACTTTTACAAATAAAGAGACATATTTGACTACACAAAAATCTTAAAATTTAATGGCAAAACACATGTATACAATATAAAAAAAAATTATAGAAACAATAGCTGAGCTTGTGTAAAAATAGGAAAATAAAGGAGTAAAATAAAAGAACAAAATAAAAGGATACTAACAAAGTATCTTGTGTAAAAATAGGAAAATAAAAGAGTAAAATAAAATAAAAGAAACAATAGCTGAGGACATATCTGCAATACATACAACAAATGATTTATAGCCCTGATATATAAACAACTCTTAAAAATTGCAAGGAAAAACAATCCCATCTGGGGGGGGGAATGGACAAATGATAGGGGTATAGGATTCATAGCAGAAATTCAAATGACCAATAAACATGTGACATGATGCTCAACCTTAGTAGTATTCAGAAAATATAAATTAAAATAACAACGGAATGCTATTTTCACCCATCAGATTAGCAAAAACAACACAATATCTAGTGCTGGTGGAACTGCCCAGTAAAGAGTATACTTACATGCTGCTGGTACAAGTCTGCAAAAAGACAGAAAAAATTCAATCTGGCCTAACCACTATGAACTACTGACCTGGAGAGAGATCCAGAGTATAACACTCATTCATTTGCTCATTCATTCATTTATTCATTCAACAATGAGCAGCTACAACAGGCCATGCACTTTTTCAGTTCTTTGTTTTCAAAAGAGCTTAAATTCAGGATTATGTGAGCTCAAGGGAAGTGAAAATAGCAAGTTGCTGAGTGATGCCTATGGTAGATTCTTCCTTCTTCTTTTCTTTGAGACAGGATTTCTGTTTGTTGCCCTGGCTAGAGTGCAGTGGCATCACTGTAGCTCACTGCAACCTCAAACTCCTGAGCTCAAGTGATCCTCCTGCCTTAGCCTCCCAAGTAGCTGGGACTATATATGCTCGCCACCACACCCAATTAATTTTTGTATTTTTTGTAGAAACAGGGTCTCACTCTTGCTCAGGCTAGTCTCGAACTCCAGACTTCAAGCACTCCTCCCGCCTCCATCTCCCAAAGTGCTAGGATTACAGGCATGAGCCACCTTGCTCAGCCTTCTTCCTTTTTTTAAAAACATGCATTTCTTATAGACAAACTAAGGCTTAGAAAAAAAATTTTTTAACTAAAATTAAAACATGGAATTATGTTTGTGAAGCCAGGAGAAAGCTGTGGAAGGCTCTGCTATACCAATCCAGTCAAGGCCCATCCATCTCAAAGGTTTATTACCACCTGCCTGAAGGTATACATCTTTTTGTTTTGCTTGGCATGAGCATATAGTAACAAATGCAATAAACTGTAACTTTGAGAAACCTAATAGGAAATATCACAAACAACCTTGAGTTTACACATAAAACAAGCACACAGGGCCCACATCAAGTTAGTGGCAGAGCCAAGAGTCACCTGACCCCACTGACCAGCTGCAAAAGCCTGGCTCTTCACTCCCAGATGACATTTCTCCTCACTCGTGTTCAGCCACCCACAAGTGGCAGAATAGGAAGGTTTCCATGCTCACATTGACAGCAAGTCTAGGGAGTCAGTCTGGCAACATTTCTGGAGTTCCTAAGAATGGGCTTTTTGGCCTACAGGAGTTCAGGTGGACTGAGAGACACCATTCAACAGAGTAGTCACACCCTGGATGCATTCTAGTCTTTGATTCCTGTATTCCCCATTCCACAGGGCATTGCACACAGCATTTCCAAACAGGCTACTCCCTGCCCAGCACCCCCTCCTCCTCCTTCTGGCAACAGCATTCCAGCTGGGCTTTGGGGAATCTCCCCAACCCTTGGAAACCATGCCCCCCCACCCCGCCTCCATAGCTCCTTTTCAGGTTCCTAAGCCTGAGGTCACCCACCCAATGTCTTCCAAGGAACTGCTTCCGCTCAGATTAGCTTGCAACCACAGAACCCTGATGGGCCAACTGTACTGTGACAGAGAGGAATGCATCCTCTCAACCAATCCCCCTGCAGTAGAGCACAGACAAGACGGGAACTGCAAAGCTCTACCACTTAGGACAAACAGCCCATGCCTCTACAAAGGACTGAGACTGAAACTTCAAAAACACTGTAAATGTTCTCACCACTGCCAAAGGCCCAATATAGTTACATCTGTTTATATCTCTGTTCATAGAAACATAGATATTTAACATAGAAACAGCTAAACACAGAAAGAAATTAATGGCCCAGGTCAGATATCTCCTTCTCTATGAATTCTGACCCCTTCCTGCTGGGAGTACCTGCTCTCTCTTAAGGCACTAGCCACTTTCTAATTTGTGTTGTATTTAAATAGAGACATTGCCCCCTCTAGGCTGAGAGCTTCCTGGGAGTGGAATCCCTAACTTACTAACAGACCCCTGTGGCACACTGACCAACACGGCAAACACCCACATGTTGCCCGGTGTGCTGCCCTCCAGCCCCTGCTTATGACGATGGTACTTGTTAGTGTAAATTTACATATACACACACATATATCCAGACATACATGTATATTATATATAGTGAAAATATATATACACACTTAACTATATAAACCTATGAAACAGGTACACAGTTGTTTCTACGAAAACTACAAGTTGCTAAAATTTTAAATTAAAAAAAAAAAAAACTGCCTACTGACCAAATTACAGCTGTGGGTAACACAGGTAAAACAAGCGTAAAGGATTGAGCGAAGATTTATAAAAATCTAGGATTCTACACTCATGTTCCTTCACACAACTAAGTTCTTAATCATCTTTACGTAAAAACTGGATATCAAAGACAATACATTATGGGTGTAATTTATGCAAGAAAATACCTGGCAGTTCTGATCAGTAGACTGGAAGTAAAAGAAAGGCCAACAAAAGATTGACACATGAGAGTACATCAATTTTTTAAGTTAAAGATAAAACGTCTAACCTCTGTTTTGTTTTGTTTTTTTAAATGATTCTTAGCTTTATCCTCCTTCAGTTAACTGACTGGTGGCTAGCAGCTCCAGTCTCATGAGACAAATGCTGAGTGACCACCCGCCAGGTGTCATGTCGAGCCCTGAGGACAGTGGCTGCCTCATGCACGAGACAGTCAGGAAATAAGCCTGGTCTGAAGGAGCTATGCACAGGCTACGGGCACAGCACTTAAGTGGTTTTCTCTGCCCTCAATGAAAATTGAACTACACTATAATTTGTTTAAAGACTAGGGCAAGTTAACAAAAGTGCAGAATTCAGAATTCTCAATTTCTAGCCTGAAAGGAAAGCTCTAGGCCCCATGCTTCCCTGAAGCTACTCTGACATTCATGTTAACCTAATAAAACACTGCTCCCACCTCAAACTCGCCCATCTCCCCAGACTGAATCTGGAGATGAGGTAAAAAGTCCCGTGCTACCAAGAAAAGCATGACTGTGACCTTTGCTGGGCCTGACCCAGGACAGAGGGTTAGCTACACCTGACGCAAAGCCTCCAGGTGTAAAACTAACTCCCTCTAATCGGTGGTTCCAGCCTCTGGGAATAAGAAGCAAACTAAACCAAAAGGAAATGGAAATGAAATTTCTCCTACCCCACCTACGACAAAAGGCTGCAAAGCTGTGACCTATTTGACCGTTACAAGATTAACTTAACTCCTGGAAGGGCAGAAAACCTCCCCATTACAAAGACACAGGTCTCTCCCCTTGGCACATTGACAATACACCAGCTTAATAAATCTTAAGATCTCATCTACTGCAAAAGAGGAAAATAGCTTGTCCAAAACAAGCAAGGGGGGAGGAGCTGGAAAACAAAAGTGAGGCCCACACTTAGTTTTTCTTATTCTAAATTAAGCCCTAAAAATGGATATATATTACTTATATATATGGGTTGGTTTGTCCTGTTTGGTAACCAAAGGTCAGGAAAGCTGGCTGCTTCCTATAAAAAATGAAACCAGGAAGTGTGCAGGAACGGCATGGCCAGAGAGGCCCTCCTCCTCTCTTAGCTGCACACCTCTCAGGATGAGGTGCTCACCCCCAGAGGCTGGCTGGCTCCCCTCAGGCCGTTCCTGATGGGCTCCCCAGTGTGCCCACTGGGGCGGCAGATGGTCACACTCAGAGGCTCTGCTGTGGTCCCAGCCTCCCCGTCCTCTGCTGGCCTCGCTTCCCCCCACACACAGACCCAGTTCTAGGCTCAGGAGGGCCACCCTCTACTAACCAGCACTGTGCACAAGCCCTCGCAGACCCCTGAGAAGGGCCCACCTGGTTTTGAAATACTTACCAACATAAAGAGAATAGTACAAAGAACAGCCCCTCCAACACACACACACACAGTAGTCACCCAAATTCAGCTAGTTTTTAGCCTTCTGTCTGCCTTCTCACCACATCACATTTGGAGAGAGGGTATAAGGTGTGAAAATGCCCTGGAACTCTGAGAGGTGCTCCTCCCCACCCAGGACTCGCTGAGCAAACCCAGGTTCTCACCCTCGACTCCACACTCATACCTCCACCTGAAGTGATTCCACACCCACCACACCCACCACACCCACCATCCCCTTCCCTCACTGACTGCAGGGCTGAGGTCCACTATAGGCCCATTATAGAGGTGCTGGTGGCCTGGCTTCACCCCCCACACCCCAGCACAAAGGACACATCAAAGTCATCTTGACTGGGCCTCAGGGCCTGGCCCACCCCAAGAGTTCTGAGCCAGGAGACTCAGTGCTTTAATTTCAAAGTTGACAATCCCCTTGCTCTGCAGTTTTAGTCAAGCAACCTCTAGTTGATTTCCCTTTTCCCGGAATACAGAAAAAGTAAGCATTAGACAAAGGGAAAACACGAAAGGAAGACCAGGAGCGACACTGGGAGATTTAAAAGAAGGAAATGATAGCGAGCAAAAGAGAACTTGCCCAACAGAAAAGGAAAAGCAATCCAAACTAAGCAAAAAGATGCCAGTGTTGTCAGCCACAAAGCTGGGCTGCAGACGTGGACAGCGAGTCTGGCAAGCATCCCAGCCATTCAGGAAAGAGCAGTGGCCACCCGGCTGAAACACCCACAAGTACAAATCAAGGGCAGCATTAATCTGGTCAGACGAAATTAAACACCTAAAAAAAATGACCTTGGCTCCCCTCTCCCCACCCTCACCCCGTTCCAGCCCTGCTACCACCAGACCAGCTCCATCTCACCACACCTCAAACCTCACCTGCTCATTCCACCACCGGTTCGTGGAGGCCTTTCAGGGCCTGGCACTGTCCTGAGAGCAGAAGACACAGAAACAACAGGCCCCTGCTTACATGACAGTGACAATCTAAGGAAGGGATGGAGATACACACTAAAATCCACGTGGGAGCACAATGACTTCAGACACACAGCAGAGAGCAACATTAGACTGGGTGGCCATGGGGGAGGGGCTTTGGGGCTATGACCTGAAGGAGGGGAGGAGCCAGCCAGGCAAAGAACATTCCAGGAGTGGGAGCCACATGTGCAAACACCCTAAGAAGGGGCAGTAGCTATTGCATCAACATTTGTCTCTACATCTGATCTCTATCCTTTTCTATCTATTCTAGAAAAACCTTCCCGAAACTCAGACCTGATCTCACCTTTCTCTTCTGCTTCAAAACCTTTGCTGACTCCCACTGCCTATCTAATAAAGTCCCCAAGACCCTACACACAGACATACAGACACTCCATTTCCTCCATGAAGCCATCCCTGACTAACAACTCCCCTCAGACCACTTTACAGCCTGTAGAGTCCACCCCACCCTTGATACGTAATTAACAAGACGCTTCCAGTGACTGGGGGGGCGTGCATCAGAATCTACGCACAACATACCAAGACTCACCAGGGTTCAAGTCCTGACTCTCGATTACTAGTTATGTGACCTTAAACAAATATCTTAACTACCTCTCTGAGCCTCTATTTTCTTTCTTTTAGGTTTGTCCCAGGCATCAAAGACAAGGAGAAGATAGTCCCTGGACACTTTTACTTCATAGCCACTGCTGGGGCCCCTCACATGCAGAGAGCCCACATAGACGAGGACGCTCGCCAGAGGGGTACTCAGCCTAAAACGACAGGCACACGACAGGAGCAGGAGACCACAAGCAAATAAAACTTGAACTCATTTTCATCAAGATACAATTCAACCTTCTACTTTCCTGAGATTGATTAATCCTGCCTCTAGTAATTAAAGGAAAAAATACATTATGCGATGAACTGAAAATTTGGTTCAAAGATTCAAATCTCAACAGCCCGTAAGAGTCCGGCCTCTGGGCTTCTGGGTCCATTGGCTAAAAGTCTAACTGAGCTCAGAAGTAACATCATGTAGTCACAGGGATGAAGATTTCAGTGAAATGCGGCAAAACATTTCTAAATAGCTCTTTGTACTAAATGCAGTTAACATTTCTCTCCAAACTTCCTTCCCTTTCAAAAAGAGACACTGAACTTGATCTATTCTAACCCATGGTAGCCCCAGCCCCCACATTCCAAGGGAACATTTTCAAAACTTCAAATCATTGTTGAGCTTACCATAAAAATTACAATGGCATCACACACATTTGAGGAAAAAAAAATGTAGAAACTTAAATCCATGATCTAAAATATGGTCAAAGAAATAGTATATTTCCTACCATAATAGAAAACTCATTCTTCTAATGGGGAAAAAAAAATATGTGTAAGCCAGTTCAAGATTTAAACAAATCACTGAAAGATGCTTTTTAAATTCATCTCATTTCTGTGGTCAGTCAATGCTACTTTGCTCATGAGGGCAGCCCTGGGCACTTGCAGTCATGGGTGGTCACAAGCCAACAGGCTTCAGCTATGGAGGGACACTCCTTGAAAAAACAGGACAATCTCAGAATGGCAGAGTCCTCATGCATGCATTTGTTCACCCCACAAATGTCTGCCTGCCTGTGACATGCTAAGGCAGAGCTAGAACTGTGGATTCCAACATAAAAAGTAGTTCCTACACTTTGCCTCACCCAGTTCCTAGTCCTGCAGGAGAAGACAAACAGGTAGTCAATGGTACCAGATGTGAGGAGCACTGGACAGGTGTGGACGGTGCACTCTGCAGGCCCAGGGGCAGGACACCTGGGTGGGGGCACTAGAGTTGAGTTTTGAAGAGTGAGTAGGAGTTCAGCAGGCAAAGGCAGGAAGAAAGGACATTCACAGCAGAGGCAACAAGATCTGCAGAAAGCACATTTGAGGAGGGAGAAATGCAAGAAGTTCAGGAGTGTGGCAAGAGATGAGGCTGAAGCAGTGAGCAGGGGCCAAACAATAAGGTTGGATTTTAATATGATAACAACAGGCAGCCACTAAAGAATTTTAATCTAGTCAAACAGTCCAACCCCTCCCCAATGCTGATAAGGAAATGGCTCAGAAGAGAGTCACTCTTCCTATTATGTTTAAGAGTTAAAAAAAAAAAACAAGGCCGGGCGCGGTGGCTCACGCCTGTAATCCTAGCACTTGGGAGGCCGAGGCGGGCGGATTGTTTGAGCTCAGGAGTTCAAGACCAGCCTGAGCAAGAG
>CM052440.1:4452318-4463583 GCA_028533085.1 Varecia variegata | reverse complement strand
AGTTTGAGGTTGCTGTGAGCTAGGCTGATGCCACGGCACTCACTCTAGCCCGGGCAACAGAGCGAGACTCTGTCTCAAAAAAAAAACAAAACATTAAGAGTTAATGAAAAATGTTAAACCATATCTATCCCCTCAACGTTCAATAACGGAAAGCATGGCCCAAAGACTTCACCTTCTCTGTGCCTCAGTTTCCTCATCTACAAAATGGACTGTAGCCACCTCATAAGGCTGTTGTGAGAACCAAATGGGTTACATACATATAAAGTGATTAGAACAGAGGAAAGCTGCATCACCGTTAGGTGGTGGCAGTACTCGTATTACCAGTAGTTTATGAATCAAGACCCACTGCCCACAGGTCAAAAAGCAGGCAAGCTGGGCATGGTGGCTTGCTCCTGTTTTCCCAGTTACGTGGGAGGATCGCTTGAGCCCAGGAGTTAGAGACCGGCCTGAGCAACATAGAAAGACGCTATGACTTAAAAAAAAAAAAAGAAAGAAAGAAAGAAAGAAAGAAAGAATAGCATATGAAGACTTTACGACACCTGGGAAGCTGCTGTACAATGGTATAAAAACAGAGACAGCCCAGCCCTGCTTTGTGACTGAAGGGAAAAGAAGGAAAAACACCCCCCACCCCATGCCCCTCCCCGACACAGTCATAAAGCCGACCCAAGTAGGACCAGCAGCCCAGAGGGGAGCCATGTTCCCCTGGTCTGGTGGCAGGTCTCATGGCTGTCAGCCCTTGCAGAATGGGGAACACCCAGGCACAAAAGGCTTAGTGTCTCTTCACCTTTGTCCTAGAAGGCCACCATAGTCATGTCTAAAAATGAGACACTGCCCAGAACCCACCAACCAGAAAGTCCATATAGCCTCTGTGCGGTCCAGAGTAGGAGAGAGACTGCCCAAGACCCCAGCTGTGCCCTGTCGCTTTACCACAGCCTATCCAATGGCAGAGCCTCCATCGAGGGGCTGGGGATACACACATGAAATGAAGAAAAGGCCAGGCTGTGCAACACTGAGGAGCACAGTGAACAGTCACGAAGGGGGAGAGATACATGTGCCTAGAACCACAATTCCCAGTCCTTTGCATGTCACTGATTGGAATTTCCCCCCGCAAAAAACTTGGGGGACTTTTCATCAATAAACGGTGCTGAAACAAGTGGATATCCACAGGCAACAATATAAATTTCAATTCATACCTTACACCATATACACAAAGTAACTCAAAATGGATCATAGACTTAAATGTACAACCTAAAACTATAAAACTTCTAGAAGAGACATAAGAAAACATTTGAAACCTTGGATTAGGCAAAGATTTTAGCTATTACACCAACCAAAAAAACACAAACCATAAAAGAACAAATTGACTTCATCAAATCTTTTAAACTTCTGCTCTTCAAAAGGCAGTGTTAAAAGAATAAAAAGACAAGCCACAGAGTGGGAGAAAATATTTGCAAATCACATATTTGATAAAGGACTTGTATCCAAAATATATAAAGGAGTCTCAAAACTAAGTAATAAAACAAACAACTCAATTTTTAAATGGCCAAGTGATTTGAATAGATACTTCACTGAGGAAGATACACAGACAGCACGTAAGGACAGGAAAGGATGCTCAACATCATGAGTCATTAGGGAAATGCAAATGAAAACCACAATAAGACACCACTAGAGACCAACCAGAATGGTAAAAATTAAAAAGACTGAGCACGCCCAGTGATGGCGAGGGTGAGCTAGAACTGGGGGAACTAGACTCTCGCCGCTGGTGGACGGGATGTAGTGCATCACTTTGGAAACAGCCTGGCAGTGTCTGAGCACAGAAACGGCACACCCACCCTATTATCCAGCCATGCCACTCCAGGCACTTACCTCAGGGACATGAAAGCAGACGTCCCCACACAGAGTTCTATGCAAATGTTCATGGCACTTTCACCTGTAATAGCACCAACTAGAAACAGCCCACATGTCTACCAAGAGGTAAACAGACAAACTGAGGCATATTCATATAACATATGAAGAAAGAATGAAATTAACTGATAAATGCTACAACATGGGTGAATCTCAAAATAACTGCTGAGTGAAGAAGAAGCCAGACTAAAAAAAAGCGTATAGTGTATAATTCCATTTATATAAAATTCTAGAAAATGTAAACAAGTCTAGAGTGACAAAAAGCAGAGCAGCAGTGGCCTGGGAGCAAGGAGGGGCAAAAGGGACTCCAAAGTGGCAGAACAAACCTTGGAGGGTGATGGATATGTTCACCACAGTGTTTGTGGTGACAGTTTAACAGTGTATTCATATGTCAAAACTTACCAAATTGTACACTTGGAATATGGGCATCTTATTACCTAAGTATAACTCAATAAAACTGTTTCACACTTAGGGGGAGAGTAGCATAACACTGGTAACTTTTATTTTGTCAAGTAAGAATACTCTTTAAAAACTACCAGCTCTCATCACCAACACTGAAAGAAAGGACATTTTAAAACTAAAAGATACAATGGTCACAAGGTTTACCAGGCCTCAGGTGAAGCTTTCCCAGGTACATCTCCATCTCAACCTGGTAGTTCCTCCTGGAAGGGCACGCTGGAGACCACCAGGTGTACTGTGGGACCAAGATGCCACTTCCCTCCCCTCCAAGAGGACAAGAATTCTGTCCCAAGAAGAATATGCCCCAAAAGTTTCCAGGAGCTTCTATGCAGCTGAAGAAGTGAACTAACTTGTTTCTACAAGAGCTACTCACCCCCGTGCCAGGGTATCTGTGGTTTGCAGCTGGGAAAAGTTCCATAAGTCAACATTAAAACTCTTCACTGGGATTCCTCAGGCTAAAGTCCGCTGAGATAAAGTGGAAATAAAATATGAGCTCTAAAGAAGACCACGACGTAGACTGGAATCCTTCTGATATTGAGCCAGAAAGCTAACAAAATCCAAAAGATGTCATCAGCAAAGCCCTAGAGGAAAATCTGGGGTAAAATGGTGTAGCAGTAAGTGGTCCTCCTCACATGTTGCTGTTTAGTGGTAAGAATGACGGGGCAGAGGCACCAGCGTGCTCTCAAACCCACCTCCCCAGGCACTGGGTGCTCCAGGCATAGCCCCGAGTCCCATATGTCAAGACAGAAAGGGACACCCCCAAGTATACCCATAAAATAAGCATGGATTTTATCACTTCAAGAAACCAGATACACATGAATCCAGGGCAGTGTTCTGCACCACAAGGACCCTAATGTGCACTTGTGGGGACACAGCAGCCTGCACATCCAAGCTCTGTCCACACACATACCCTGCACACAGCAACCATTTGGCCACCTTTCACCAGAGGCATGTGCACACTGTGGTCCAGCCCAACCACAGCAGGAGGCACCCAGGCAAGAGGCCCACACAGGCCTTGTATGTGAGCTAGAGGTCACTGGGGCAGGGAATTCCAGGGTCTCTGTCCCTGTGCATGGTCCAGAAGGGAAGACACAGGTTTCAGGTAGGCACCACCCATTGGCCTCACCTGTGAGGAGTGTCACACTGAAAAAGGGCCCAGGGCAGGGGTCCCACATGCCCAGTCTAGGGCAATCTTGACATATGAAAGGTCTCGGGGCTCCTCTGTAACCCCCAGAGTACCCCCACACATCCACACCTGGAACTACAGCCTCACAGCCAGCAAAAACAGCCACAACAGCTGCCTCCCCCTGGCTCAGAGATCCTTATCTCTTTCAGCAACCCCCCACCCATCCCAACCCCTGGTCTCCACCTCACTGGATGTCACACCAGGACTCCCCTAACTGCACCTCACCCCCTTAGACTGGAAACTCCAGTTAGACCGCCTCCCTGACTCCCTCAGGACCCTGCTTCCAACAATCACTCGTGGTTGCACAAAGTGGACAGTGTCCCCCCTCCCAGTCTCGGGGCTGCTCCGGACCCCAGCTGCCAGGAAGAGTAACTGGATGCTGCAACATTTAATTAGCACGGAGCCAAATGCAGCCCAACTGAATGCAGAAAAACTTAACTGGGGCATTTAGTCATATTCACAGTAACTCCAAAGGTGCAGTTTTCTGTATCACATGAAGTGTGGCAAGCCTTAGAAGGAGACAGAGCTATGAAGTTATTAATGTAAATATTTAAAGAATGAGCAGCTGTCAATGCCAGGAAGATGGCAGCTTGCAAACTACCAGTCAGAAAAATGATCCTGTTAGGTCTGGGCTGAGTCAAGATCACAACAGTTTCATTCCACCCTCCACAAAAGAAACAAAGTTGTTTTTTTGTTGTTGTTGTTGTTTTGGGTTTTTTTTCTCTTTGCTAATCTTCTCTGTATCGTTCCAATTTTAGTATATGTGCTGCCGAAGCGAGCAAAGTTTTTTAAAGCAACTTTTCAGGAAACTACTGTGTCCACTGGGCAGTGCCTTAAAAATTACAAGAAAACAACTGTCTGGTGTGGAAAAACCGGCGTGCATGTAAATCTCCTCAGTCAAGAACTGAATAACATGCATTTCAAATGTCATTCACCAGGCAATCATTTGGGACTGAGGATGTGATTATGCAATTTGCTAAAAGTAAATACATATACACTGATAACTGCAAGTGTCTATGACATCCACTGAGTAGAGGCCTTAAAACATGGTCCACCCAGGTTTCCCTCCTCAAACAAAGCACTGTGATGTGACAGTCAGGTCAAGATTACATTTTTTTTGTTTGTTTTAGAGACAGGGTCTTGCATTGTCACTGGGCTAGAGTGCAATGGTGTCATGATAGCTCACAGCAACCTCAAACTCCTGGCTCTAGCAATCCTCCTGCCTCAGCCTCCCAAGTGGCTGAGACTAAAAGCACGCACCATCCCACCTAACTAATTTTTCTATTTTTTGTGGAGACAGAGTCTTGCTAAGTTGCTCAGGCTGAAGATTACACTTCTGACTATGAAGAAAACAATGGAAATGGTCCCAGACAAAATGGATACACTTAATTTTTGTTGGCATTTCTGATGGTGTCCTTAGGACTGGTTTGCTGAGTTCTACAGCCCCAAGCTGCACACTGATGACAAGCACACAGCACACTTCCCAACTATGAGGTCTGTCACTTCTGCTAGGCCCAGCTTTCTCACCTGCACAACTAAGTTGTCACAAGCATAAGTGTAATCATGCAAGGAAAAGTAGGGCACCTGGCACAAAATGAGCCTCAATAAATATTAATTTTTTAAAAATCATATGATAATGATTGTGAAGTCAAAAACCAGTTCAGGGAAGTAAAGGCTGGAAGGGAACTGGGAGGCTGGCAATGAGCCTGGCCTCAAGCGGACACAATGAGGCTGGCCTCCCCTCCATACTGGGCCGGGGTGTTTAATCATGCTCTGCCGTGTCCCTGTTGTGGCTCCAAGGCCTAGAACCATGCCTGGCACATGGAAGACATTCAAATATTTGTTGAATAAATGAAAGGAGACTTATGAACTCATTGGAATTGCACACAAAAATGTCTGAGTCCATTTCTAGAGGGAGAGAATCTATTTTCATGAAATTCTAAAAGAAATATGAGACCCAAATACAGGTCAAGAAACATTGCTGAGTTCCACCCATGTGTCTCAGAACCAAGGATAGGTGAGTAGGGCAGTAAAATTACAGAGCAAAATCTAACAAAGACTAGAGCCTTCCTGGAAAAGAGGTTTCCCAGGGGCTGGCCCCCACATAATCACCAGCTTAGCCAAGGGCAGTCCCCAGCCTTTAAGTCTGCAGTTTGGATTTGGGAATGTACTTGGAAACTAGACCCCAGGTTAGGGAGGGAGCAGGGGGCAGGGGGTCGGGGGGGGGGGGGGGAATTACAAGAAGTTGTTGAATAAAAACAAAAAATCACTCAGCACCACTAAGGCACCCTAGGAGAGACAGGTGTCAGTGACACAGAGCAATGCTCTCAGAGAATCAAGGGACTAGGCAAAATTCCTTCAGGGTCCCTGGATACAGGAACCTTCTTTGCTGCCACAGAGATTTCAGACGTTCTCCCACTGTGAACCTGGTTTGGATTCTGGGCTCCTGACTTTGCTTCTAGTTTACCACTCAGAGCAGCCACGCTAGGGACTACACCTCCCCAGCACGCCCCAACCCATGAGGCAAGCAGACGCCAGAAGACAGAAGGGCAGACACCAAAAGACAGCACAGGAAAAGCACAACACTGAACTGCTACCAAACTCCCCCTCATGAAAGGACCCTTTTTAAAGATCAACAAGGTCCCTAGATCCCTAGATGATAGTATTTTTCACATTCAATGATTTAGGAAATCAAGATGACAAAAGGCTACTTGACGTGGTTTGTTATGTGGGACCGAGGAATGTACACAGAATATAGAATATAGACACTGAGACACAGACACATAAAGACGGTACAAGGTTGTAGTCTCGAGTTGTTGTAGCGTCTTTATTTTTAACATAGCCAGTTTGGCAACTGTCTCACTGTAACTTTTTTGTTCTTATATTGTCCCTTTTCCCAGCATGTCTTATTTCTTGTTGTTTTGTCTTTGGAGAGCAGGTGTTTGCATTTTGAATTTTTTAGCCCCTCCTGTTTGTAGGGTCAGGGCGCCCTGGTTTGCGTGCAAGCCCACAGGCATGTTTTCGGAACAGAACAACAAGGAGACGTTCCCAGGGATGTTTCCCAGGTCCGGGCCACGTATGACCCGAAAGGTCCTCTACAGCTACTACTATAAATTCGAGTTTTAAAATAAACTGGTACTTTAGGGGGGATGGGGGAGATGGGCAATATATATAGCCTGAACTTTTGTACCCCCATAAGCTGAAATAAAAAAAAACTGGTACTTTATTAATCATAATCATAGTATCATTTTTTTTAGTTTTGTCCTTATTAAACATTCAACATAGCATCATTAATATACAATAAAATATAAATGTTTTGTAAGTGTGTGGATGTGTGTGTACCAGGGCATTACAAAGTCCATCTACAAATCACGCCTATGGGCACAGACTGGAGAGGCAGTCCCTCCCTAACTTCCTGGGGTGCGGGGGCCACTGTGAGGGACCAACAACACACTGAAGTGAGAACCTTGAGACAGACCCGGCTCTGAAGAGTTAGTAAGGTTCTCTGAGCCTGTTTCCACAACTGTAAAGTGGGAATCAAAGAGTCACGTGGCAGGATGGTGGCGGGGCTCAGAGGCACACCAACGGCTGTGCTACACAGAGCTTGCTAAGTGCAGCCCTGTCCCAAGTTCAGGGCACAGATTCATTCATTCATCCAACCCACACAACAATCCTATCATTATCCCCATTTTAAAGGTGAGATAGGTCCCACAATAAATTGCAGAGGTGGGATTCAAGCCCAGGCAACGCAGCTGCTGAGCTCCTTACCTAATAATAACTCACTGTACACACCTGTAGCCCACTGCACTGGCTGGTTCAAGACTGGAACTCAGCAGAGGCTTGTCCTTGTCTCCTGGCTCCCAAGAGGGGCCCTTCTCTCGGGGAAAGCACCTGGGTTCCTGGTCAGGGCCCCAAAAGCCAGGCCCTCCTCAACAGCAGGGACCTGCAGAGGGAGCAGGGAGCAGGCTTCACAGCCTTTGTGGGGATTGGCAATTCGCCAACTCTACCCTAGGGAGGGAATACCCCTCTCCCACCTGGCGTTCCCAGGAGTTCCCAGTGGGCTGAGAGAGTTTGTCTCCACCTCTGCCAATCACACTGCTAACATGAAGTTTTTGGAGGGCAGGGATTGGAGGAGGTTTTCCAGCCACCCCATCCCTTTATGCATTAGTGAGAGCATATGTTATGTTAAACTATTTCTAAATTTCATGAACCTGCAAGTTCCTGATAGAAGTAGCAGACAGAAAAGCACAGGTCCAAAATAGCAATTCTGGAAACGAGTGCACACACGAAAAAACTTCAAGGAAAGTGACTGTGTGAGCTTTAAAGGGAAGTGATGAGATAGCCCCAAGCCCCCATCAGCAACTTCAAACCCACACTTGCAAGAGTAAGAAAGAAGGAAATAAATCCAAAAGGAAATAAAAGCAGCATTACAGAAAATAACAAAGGATAAATCTGGAATTTATTATACCAACCATTTCACTCAGTCTTCATAAAAGGAGACATACTGCAGCACTGCAGGGATCCAGGCACATTAAATTTTTCCCATGACTTACAGGTGGTCAGGACACCCCTGTGGCCCACTAGAAGGCCCCGTTTCTGTGGGACTTTCAGGCAAGGCCCAGCCCAGGGCCCCAGCAACCAGCCCCAGGTCTAAGAAGCAGAAGAAACTTGAAGGGAGAGCACAAGAAGCTCTTGCACTCTGTCCAACCGAGAATAAAGCCTGGGTCAAGGGCTGCTGAAGATTCATGGTCAGTTACCAAAAGTCCAGTCTCAAAATAAAGCAGCCCCCTGCCACTCCACCCAGCCAAGCCTGGGGCAGCTGAGCAGGGATTTCCAACGGTAATAAAACAGGAAGCTTGGAAAGGACAAAGAGGCACAGAGAGCATATGCCTCTGGGGCTTGGTGGTTAATGTCAGCTTGGCTGAGAAGCTCTAAGGATGACTTGGGGCTTCCATCCAGCCTCTGCCAGGGCCTTCACCACACACACAACCAACAGCTCGGCCAGTTGCCTAGGCAACAGCAACCTAGACATGTTTAGGCATCCGTAGAAACCAGGGCGAAGTACAATTTCCACGTTTGTGATAAAAATGCAGAATACCAAGCACAGAGCAAAGCATTACTCTAAAATTTAGATTTATTGACAGAATAAACAGGGCTAGGAGGGGAAGCAGGAAGCTGGGCAGCGCCTAGCAGAGCCAGCACAGTCAGACTAGCCCTAGACTTTGGGCACCGAAAGCCCGCTTGTGCCTGGGAAACAAAACGCTTGTTATGCTTGTGTTGTTTGTGATGGTTTCCTCTTATTTCTACCTTAGTATGTAGTAAGGTCTCTATTGTGAGCAACAGCTTTTCTTAGCTGGGATAAGAGGAACCAAGAAAAGTGAGCTTTTACCCAAAGTGAGTCCAGAGAACTAAAAGAGAAACAGCCCCTGGGGGAAGGGTGGGTGGCATGGTGGAGGCAGCAGGAATCCAAAGAGGGGACCCAAGGATAAGAGCTGAGGTCGGCTGGATCAGCCACTTTCCCCACCTGAAGCCCCTCCTTGTGCCTGCTAAGCACTTTGACCTTTACAGACCCTGGAAAATGAGCAGCCAGGAAAACAGCACTCCCCTAGGTCTGAGAGTAAACAGCCAAGAGACAGTGGAAGGTGGGAAAGTAAGTCAGCCCACAGGGAGGGGACATGATAGAAGGACACAATGGACTTCAGAATAAACAAATAAGGAGAGTAAACACCAATGCTATAAACCTCCCAGCATGTTCCCTTTGAGACGTTTGTCTCTAGCAAGGAACAGAGATCAGAACACCCATGAGAACAGTACCTAGAAGCCACAGAGACAAACTCCAAAGTATCGCAGGACCCCCAGGCTGTCCTGATTTACGAGTGATACCAGCAAAAACAACCTTGCATAGTCTTCCCCAGTAAGCATATGTGAGGAAAAGAAATCTAGAACAAGTTCCATGAGATACTGTGGTTCAGAGTACTGAGTTGATGAAGAATGCAACCACAAACACGTACAACCTTGGGAATGTCGAATATTAGCTCAGGGAATTAAAGTAGTAAGAACTTTCTAAATGTTTCTTGGTCATGAAAGTAAACTAACCAATTCAAGTAAAATGATATCCAGAAACTTAGGAAGGAAATGTGACTCACTTAAGAAACCCTCACAGAAGTTTCTTATCTCACAGACACTTGAAAGTTCTGAAGGCCAAGGCACCTTAAAGAGAAAGAATCCCAATTTTTCCACCCAAAAATCAGAAAACTAAACTTACAAGCAGCAGAACAGGCTTTCAAAGCACTCTTAAGATGTCTGTACCCTTTAACCCAAGATTTCTATTCCTGGGAATTTATCCCCAGGAACTAATAACACCGATGAAAAAATAAAAATGAAACTGTAAACTTCAAATTTATCCACATTAGCAAAAAAGTGGAAATAACCTAAAATGTCCAGCAGTAGGGAATGTTTTAATCTCATTACATCAACAGGATAATAAAACCATTTATAATCTTTTTAAAGACAATGGTAAAACATGGAAAATATTTGAGAAAATACTTAAGTGAGTCTGAAGGACAGAATTGTAACAGTGTCAATTACTGAAAAGAAAACACTGAGCTCAGTGCAGGCTTCAAATCCTCTCCCCTATTTACAACCTGGGTGACCTGGGACCAAGCACCTGATCTCACTATGTATAGCTTCCTCATGTTCAAACTAATAAGCTCAACGCATCATTGTCAACGTATCTCCTTGTGTATTCTGAAGTTTGGTACAAGCTGGCAGTCAATAGGTTACCCAGGCCGGGCGCAGTGGCTCATGCCTGTAATCCTAGCACTCTGGGAGGCCGAGTCCGGAGGATTGTTTGAGCTCAGGAGTTCGAGACCAGCCTGAGCAAGAGCAAGACTTCGTCTCTACCAAAAAAATAGAAAGAAATTATCTGGACAACTAAAAATATATAGAAAAAATTAGCCGGGCATGGTGGCGCATGCCTGTAGTCCCAGCTACTCGGGAGGCTGAGGCAGGAGGATTGCTTGAGCCCAGGAGTTTGAGGTTGCTGTGAGCTAGGCTGACGCCATGGCACTCTAGCCTGGGCAACAGAGTGAGACTCTATCTCAGAAAAAAAAAAAAAATAGGTTACTCGATCTAAAATACACAAAAACCTCTATACACGTGGAAGGTAAGCTACAAGGAGAACCCTTTATTCAGAAAACTCTATTTTCTATGTTGCACCCTTGATTTTTAAAAGACCTTAAAGACAAGAAAGCAAAAAGAAGAAGTCATTTGAAACAAAAATGTTGATTATCACAAGCATAAAAATAAACATCTGCTCTAATATACCTGAGCAAATGCTCTTCATTTGATATCACAATATCAACAAAATGTGAAGATCTTTCACAATTCTACAAAGTATGGTGCTCTATAGAAATGTAATTTCTTCTCCCTCGACTACCTGCTCCTTAATGGCATATGACACCTTTTAGGATGCAGCTGTCAAAGGTAAAGCAACAGCATTCCTAAGCCAGGGCCTCTGGAATCCTCGTCCTGTCTCAAGTGGGACCCATCAGTGGGTGTGTATGTGTGAGCCTGTCGCCCACTGCCTTGGCTACGTGTCAACAGCTCTCCCTTTTCCGCCCTATCTCCCTGCTGCATAAATTACTACAAACTTTCAGTTTACCTTAGCCAAGTTAGTTGCAGACACAGATCCTGTCTTTTTTTTTTTTTTTTTT
>CM052440.1:4418921-4452218 GCA_028533085.1 Varecia variegata | reverse complement strand
TCTCGCTCATTGCTCAGGCTGGTCTTGAACTCCTGACCTTGAGCGATCCACCCGCCTCGGCCTCCCAGAGTGCTAGGATTACAGGCGTGAGCCACCGCGCCCGGCCCAGATCCTGTCTTAAACCAAAAGACCACATAAGGTCAAGCCCCTGCTCAGGCACCCCCGCCCTGCCCCTCCCCGCAAAAAAAAAAAGACCACATAATCTGCCTCATTTCTATGTTTCTGAGAGACGGGGAAGGAAAATTAACTTTTAAAGATTTTCTCACCTAAGGGTGAGTGACTCAGAATTTACTTATTCAAGGCAGCAAGATAAAATGAAATGAGTGTGGGCTTCAGAGTCAGGCTGAGGATCAACTCTGACGCTGACCTCTGAAGGTCACAATCCCTCTGAGCTTCGATTCACTGGTGTATAAAGTGGCAGGAACACCATCCTATTGCAAGAATTAAATGCGCAGAAACATGAGTCTTCTTATATGGTCCCTCGGTAAACCCCAGAACACAGGGGCCTGTCCCAGACGGTTAGCCCCCTCACCACTGATTCTGTCCCCACTCATGGCGTGTCCTCCTTTGTGGCACATGCCCAGACTCCTTATCTGATGATACATTGGTGGGTACAGAGGTTGCAATTGCTTAATTTAAACATCGTTATGTCCAAGCTAAACTGCGAGCGGGCAGGCCAGCTTCAGCCAATCGGTCAGCTACAAAACCCACTAATGGTGGGCTTGCAGGACCGTGCAGGGAGCACAGCCTGCTCTGTGGTTCCTCTGAAGACCACAATTCACGATCTTGGCATACTCAGCTGGTGACAACATAATTTGGTATAATGGAACACAAACATAGTTTAAAATATGAAAATGTTCACAAACTACAGTTTGGCTATCATTTTATAATAATAAAATTTCATTTAATTCAATAGGAAACTTCCAAAAACTAGCCCCGGTTGATTCTATGCCTTAAAGACCACCTGCAGGTCCAGGCAGAGGCCCCATAACTAGCCTCCCTGGGGGCTCTGGGCATGGGCTCAGAGGCCCCTGTGGGGTCGTGGCTGGTGGCCTCAGGCAATGCCACTGACCTCTTTAGCTCTCCCTCTCTTCCCCCTCTGAATGATAAAGGGGGAAGCAAACCATTAAGGTTGTTCTGAAAAGAAAACAAGGGCTGTGGAAACTTCTTGGCAAAATGCAAATGCCTACACAACCAAGTTGCTTTTATATATACTTATTTTAATTATAAAGTCAAGTTATTATTTAAATATTAGTTCTACAAGTAAAAGGGCACTAGTACAATTTGGGAAACAAGGAGAAACTGTAATTCTACAACCTTAACTATAATTAATGTGTATTATTTTTAACACTATTTCACACATCTGATCAGTGTACATAAAGCTTTATCATTTATAATACTTTGTAAGTCCTCCTACTTTTAATCACCCATATATGAGCTATCATCACTGTCACACAAGCTCCCTTCCATTCCTGAGTCACTAAGCAGTCACAGCAACATTCCTTCATCACAGGGTCAGGCTTCCTACAACCCACCACGTTAAACTCAGGCACAGAATCACCAACCCAGGAGGGAGCAAGGCCTCTGCACGGTGGGGCTTCCTTCAAAACCCAGAGAGGATACGACCATCCTCAGGCCCTCCCCTGACAAAGGGACAGAAGAGACAGAAGCTCAAAGGTGATGAGAAGAGAGAAGACAGGCCTTGTAAGTGCCAGGACATGAATGCATTCTGTGTAGGGTCTGAGGCCTCGCCTATATCGATGATCTGTGACAGAGTCCTTATGACCCTGAGTCACCAAGAAAAGGTCCAAACACATTAAATACACTTTGGAGAAAAGAATAACACCTTTTGGAAGGCTTTTCAATAGAATTGAATAAAATAAAATCAAGTAAGGCACTTTAAAGGTATAGTTTGATTAATTAGCAAATTTGCCTAATTAGACATTGCACTTCATGGGACACCAAAGTTATTGAGCAAGAACTATGAGCACACGTGCTGAGCCCCAGGGCCCATTACCTCCCAGGCCCTACCATAATCTCCTGTGAGGAAGGCTGTCAGTACCCTGGTGCAATGGACTGAATACATTCCCAAAAAATTCCATGTTGAAATTCTACCTCTAAATTTGATGGTATTAGGAGGTGGGCCTTTGGGAGCTAATGAGGTCATGAGGGTGGAGCCCTCATGAATGAGACTAGTGCCCTTATGAAAGAGACCTCAGAGAGTTCTCTTGCCCTCTGTCCGCCACGTGAGGATACAAGGAGAAGCTGGCAGTCTGCAATCTGGAAAAACACCCCCACCAGAACCCAATCATGCTGGCACCCTGCTCTCAGACTTCCAGCTTCCAGAACGGTAAGAAATAAACATCTGTTGTTCACAAGTCACTCAGTCTACAGAACTTTGTCACAGCAGCCCAAATTAAGGGACCTAGTTTTGGAGACATTGAAACATTTGGCCAAGGAAGGCCACAGTCACCTAGGTATGGAGCTGGAACCCAAATCCAGGGTTGTCTAACTCTAAAACCATATT
This sequence comes from Varecia variegata, assembly GCA_028533085.1. Lineage (NCBI taxonomy): Eukaryota > Metazoa > Chordata > Mammalia > Primates > Lemuridae > Varecia > Varecia variegata. Next base: position 4,449,691 of record CM052440.1, on the reverse strand, counting down.
TCTTTCTTTCTTTCCTTCCTTTCCTTGCCTTCCTTCCTCCCTTCAATGGGGTCTTACAATGTTACCCAAATAGGTCTCAAACTCCTGGCCTCCAGCTATCCTCCCGCCTTGGCCTCCTCCCTAGTTGCTGGGATTACAAGCGTGAGCCACCACACTTGGCATCAAAACTATGTTTCTAACCTTCAATACCTTATTACAATATTACCTGTCTTTTGCAGGAAGTGAAAGTTACATGCTAATCTCATAGATCTGTAAGCATAAACCATATGGAAAGAGAAGTAGAACCCAGGCAGCCGCTGCACTACCAACCAAAAATGTAAACTCAAGCAAAGAGACTGAGTCAAGACTGACATTCCCATCTGGAAACCCCTCTCATTAGAGGGTTGAGCCATTGCTCAACGTCAATGGCAATCTTTGAGCTTCCAGGGACATAAGTGACATTTATGAAAATGAGCCACCTGAATCACCCCTCCCCCATCTGCATCCCTGACTTCTCGACTGACATTTTGCTTTCCAGATCTTCATCTGGTTATGTTTATTACCTAGAAATGGCTCCCCAGTGAACTCCATCCTCCAGAAGGCCCACACCCCCAAGCTTGGCATACAAGGCATGACACAACCTGAAGCCTTTCCTCCTCCCACCCACAGCAGCCCCTCTCATACCACGCCACTTGCACCCCACGTTCCTTATGACTCTGCAGTTCTGCCCAGAACACTCCTCCGCATCGGCTGCACCTGGAGAGCACCTGTGGCTCTGGGAAACCCTTCCAAAGTCACCTCCCTGAAGGTCAGCTCTCTGCAGTGTCCTGAGTGCAGTCAGACCCACCCTCCCTTGTCCCCCACGACTCTGTACACACTCCCATCTGGTACTGTCACAATGAAATACGATTGTTTCTAGGCTTACTTCCTTCACTGAGCTGCCTACGCAAAGCAAGAGAGTCACCTTAGTCTCAGGTGGGCAAAGCTGTGGGCAGAGCTGGGGCACCACATACACAGCAGCCAGAACACCCCTTTCGACCCACCTCGCCATGGCCCTTCATCCACAATGCTCCCTCCACACGAGCAGTATAAACATCCTCCACGTGTTCTCAGCCCAGGGAGTGACATGAAAATAAAAAGCAGGAACTTCCACATGGAAGCTTAAAGGAGTCAGTCCCCCAGCTCACTGTTGACAACTCTGCCACTCTAATATTTATATCATATGTAACCTGACAGAACAGGTGGATTCCTCCACACTTGCCCCACATTTGAGTGATACCTACTGAGTGTAGCACTATCAACTTCCACGTCTGAGCATTCAAAACACTTTTTTTTTTTTTTGAGACAGAGTCTTGCTCTGTCACCTCGACTACAGTGGCATCATCATAGCTCACTGCAACCTCAAACTCCTGGGTTCAAGTGATCCTCCTGCCTCAGCCTCCCGAGTAGCTGGGACTATAGGCATGTGCCACTGCACATGGCTAATTTTTTTTTTCTATTTTTAGTAGAGATGGGGTCTCGCTCTTGCTCAGGCTGTTCTCAAACTCCTGGCCTCAAGCAATCCTCCTGCCTTGGCCTCCCAGAGTGCTAGGATTACAGGCATGAGCCATTGCACCCAGCCTCAAAACATCTTTATTTTGATTTTAATCAGAAACCATCTAACATCTGCAAGGCTTTAAAAGTTTAGAGTTCTTTTACACACATGAGCTCTTTATATAGCTGAGACTCTGTACTGTTACTAAGCTGAAAAAAATCAGTTCATAAAACGTTAGGAATTTAGCCAGAAGGCCACAAGAAGCCACTGTTGGACAGTCCTGGTCACTGGCACATCCACACCCAACTTTCAAACCCACCCAGTGGCTCTGGGCCCAGGGAGAGGCCTCCCAGGCTGCAGGGACCATCTCATCTGTGAGGACATATTTGGATGGGACAAGTCAGACATTTGGAATTTTCACCTAACATTTATTTCACTACTTTCTCAAGTGCTAAGCAACTGAGAAGTAATTTCAATGTATGCTTTAATCAATAAACATTAAATAAGTCTGCTCAAAATGCTCAAGTCCTACAATTTGTCCCTATAAAAAATGTGACAAGAAAAAATAACAAAACAAGTAACCTTTTCACGATCAGACAGAAAGGTGTTTAGTGATCCAAATTCAGACAGAAAAACAGTCCTTTCAGCAGATGAACAAATAGTTTCCTCTGCAAGTGACACATTCTGGGATATTTACACTGCCAAACCTAACTCATAATGACAACCACCAAAGAAGCAAAACTTAATGGAAAAGCCCCAAGCTGGCAACCAGGAGTCCCAGTTCCAGGACAGGACTCTGGCTGTGTGATCCTATCAAAGTGGTGGCCGGGCCTGGCACTCCTTTCTTCATTACAAAAAACAGGTGGCTTCATCTGTTGCCACTCAGAAATGTTATGAGGACAAAAAATTGAGAGGTGAAAGTGCTTTGGAATGTGTGTCTTCTATAAATACAAGTCACCATTATTATTAGCTCAAAGATGACCAGGAAAATAGGATTACAGAATATCAGAGGCAAGAGGGAGCTCAGAGATGGAATGATCCAGTTCTTAATCTGGCTCCAGGCCCCTAAAGCTGTCCACGTGTGTGCTTTCTGGGAAGGGGTCACAGTTGTTATCAGATTCTCAAAAGGTTAAGAAGCCCTAAACCCTTCATTTTACAAATGTGAAAACTGAGACCCTAAGATCTGTATTGACTTTCCCAGACCTCAGGGTTAGTTACAGAAAGGCTGGACAAGAGCCCAAGGCTCCTAGTCTCCATCCACAGTCCTTCTGCTCTGCCATCCCATATCCTGGGAAGGAAAAGAAAAAAAATCACATAAATTTTATTTTATTTTTTTTTTGACACAGAGTCTGGCTCTGTTGCCCGGGCTAGAGTGCCGTGGCATCAGCCTAGCTCACAGCAACCTCAAACTCCTGGGCTCAAGCAATCCTTCTGCCTCAGCCTCCCGAGTAGCTGGGACTACAGGCATGTGCCACCATGCCCAGCTAATTTTTTCTATATTTTTTTTTAGTTGTCCAGATAATTTCTTTCTATTTTTAGTAGAGATGGGGTCTCGCTCTTGCTCAGGCTGGTCTCGAACTCCTGACCTTGAGCGATCCTCCTGCCTTGGCCTCCCAGAGTGCTAGGATTACAGGCATGAGCCACCATGCCCAGCCAAAATCACATAAATTTTATGTAGCCACAGAATGTTACATAAGCCACTACACAGGCAGTTTCTAAAGTTATAGCAAGTTTTTATCCTTATTTATCCTTTTTAAGACTTCTTGCTGAGGTCTTTGATAGTGAAGATGCCATTTTAATCATTTTTTTTTTTTTTTGAGACAGAGTCTCACTCTGTTGCCCGGACTAGAGTGAGTGCCGTGGCGTTAGCCTAGCTCACAGCAACCTCACACTCCTGGGCTCAAGCGATCCTTCTGCCTCAGCCTCCCGAGTAGCTGGGACTACAGGCATGCGCCACCATGCCCGGCTAATTTTTTCTATATATATTTTTTTAGTTGTCCAGATAATTTGTTTCTATTTTTTAGTAGAGACGGGGTCTCGCTCTTGCTCAGGCTGGTCTCGAACTCCTGACCTTGAGCGATCCACCCGCCTCGGCCTCCCAGAGTGCTAGGATTACAGGGTGAGCCACCGCGCCTGGCCTTAATCATTTTTATATTCTCATCTCTGTCTAGTTCAGTGCCTGGAGTGGAGAGACATACATATGATTCTTGGCCGCAAGGTGGCTGACGCCTGCAATCCCAGCACTTTGGGAGGCTGAGGCAGGAGGATCACTTGAGGCCAGGAGTTCAAGACCAGCCTGTGCAACACAGCAAAACCTCATCTCTACAAAAAGTAGAAAAATTAGCTGGGTGGTATGCACTTGTAGTCCCAGCTACACAGGAAGCTGAGGCAGGATGATTGCTTAAGCACAGGAGTTTGAGGTTGCAGTGAGCGATGATGATGCCACTGCACTCTAGCTGGGGTGACAGAGTGAGACTCCGTCTCAAAAAAAAACAAAATAGGCCAGGTGTGGTGGCTCACGCCTGTAATCCTAGCACTCTGGGAGGCCAAGGTGGGCGGATCATTTGAGCTCAGGAGTTCGAGACCAGCCTGAGCAAGAGCGAGACCCCGTCTCTACTAAAAAAATAGAAAGAAATTAGCTGGACAACTAAAAATATGTAGAAAAAAATTAGCCAGGCATGGTGGAGCATGCCTGTAGTCCCAGCTACTAGGAAGGCTGAGGCAGGAGGATTGCTTGAGCCCAGAAGTTTGAGGTTGCTGTGAGCTAGGCTGACGCCACGGCACTCTAGCCCAGGCAACAGAGTGAGACTGTGTCTCAAAAAATAAAAATAAAAGTGAAGTAAAAAAGGCTTTATTCTAATACACAACAAAATAAGACTATATGATGCTTTGTTAGTTTTATTAAGCAAACAGATAAAGGTGCAATAATGGGAATAAATGCAAGTCAATACATAATTTAAGAAGTGAGTTTTTTGGTTTTATGTGTGTTTTTAATCAAAATACCAAAACATGTGCTCTCAGATAGCTGCTGCCCCTCAAGTAGTTACCCTTGGAACTATGTAGATGCCAAAAATGTTGCACTGTGCAGGATACTTTCAGAATTCTTCTTTTAAGACTATCTCCATGGCCAGGCACAGTGGCTTATGCCTGTAATCCTAGCTCTCTGGGAGGCCGAGGTGGGAGGATAGCTGGAGCTCAGGGGTTCGACACCAGCCTGAGCACAGTGAGACCCCATCTCTATAAAAGAGAGAGAGAAAAAAAAGAAGTACACAGTACGACAAAACCCAGCTGGGCGTTGTGGCATGGGCCTGTAGTCCCAGGTACCAGAGAGGCTGAGGCAGAGGATCACTTACAGCCCAAGAGTTGGAGATTGCAGTAAGGTACAATGACATCACTGCACTCTACCCAGGGACACCGAGTCACACTCTGTCTCAACCAAAAAAAAAAAAAAAAAAGGATTATCTCCAGTCAGCAGACAGAGCACAATCATCTGAATACTAAAAATCTGAAGAAATCTCTGCACAGTCATCCCAGGGACAACCACTGGGACTCATCAGGAGTCGAGTTGCAGGCACAGATAAACATGCTTTCAGGTATGTGAAGGATCGCTGCCCGTGGCCATGGAGACAGGACTGTATCTGTGGAATGCAAACTGACTTCGTAACTGAGGCATTGCCGCCTGCCTTCAGGTATGCAGCTACAGTTCAAACAATTTAATTGGAAAAAAACTGAGCCAGCACTATCGCTCACAAGAACATGGTCATTACCCATGTTAAGTAGCCTCCACGAAGCTGCCATCACAATCTGATGGCAGATAAGGCAGGTCCAAGTCAGCTGGGAGGTACAGGTGAGGGTGGCCAGAGAGCACTTAGTAAATGCTACTGTGATCTCTAAACACAAGGTGCCATTACTATTATTAAAGAAACTTTGTGATATTTTTGATATTCTATAACATCCAGGAACCATCAACTGATGACCCTTTCAAAAACAGGAAGCCTGAACTCAGTCAGCATGGATGGTCAAGGGATGAGAAGAAGCAAAAAGCTAAGGACAGATGCCTTTCTGCTCCCTTCCCAGAAATGCCTGGCCATCAGAGATGCGGACCAGGTGCCCAGGAGTGGGGAAAGCCAATTTGATCTCCTGAAGCAGGCTACATTGGAAACCCAGATATTGTTTTTCACATATGCATACTTTCATACAGATTATTTAAATATTATGACCTCTTATACATTTGAAACTAAAGGTAGCAAAGTTCCAGTTCCCAAAACAGTATGAGCTAGGGATTCCATTTCCATTCAAACATGTTGTTATTCTTCTCCAAAAAAGTGAACAAAGAGTGCAGACCTAATCACTCATCTGCTCTTCTGTGTTATGTTACTTTCCCAAGTAATAAATATCATCAGCCTAATGGCCAGTTTCTTTAAAGCTTCAAGACTATTATCAAGAGAAAAACACACCACAGAAAAGTGTTTAATGTAGTGGCCTCACATCTCAACTAGCACAACCCCACCAAGGAGATTGCCAAACTCCAGAATTAAGTTGAAATGCACACAGATGAAAGTTTTCCAGGTGAATCAAGAGAAATCCAAGTTGCCCTGGCACACATTCAATGCCTCTATGAGGAGGCTGCATGCAGGCAGACTCATGAATCAAGTGCAGTAAGAACGTTTTGGGCAAGAACAGGAGGGCTGGCATTCAACTGCTCCCATGGTTAGTCCCCTTGCCCTGAGCTCCAACTGGCAATCCTAGGAGGGCTAAAACAGAACTTCAGCACATTGGAATAACTGCAGAGGGAGGCACTGAAGAGGAGGAAAGGAAGGTGTGAGCTCACTGTCTGCAGCTCAAGTTTAAATTCTTTGAGCTGGTCTCTTGATTTTCATCGGGACAGCCAGGGAGTGTTTGGTAAACAGGTAATGAGTAGCCCAGGAGACTCTGAGTAGCTTACCCTCCTTAACCACAACAACACGGGACAGCTGGGGTAAAGGAGAGAAGAAGAGACCCAGGAATGGTGCACACACCCCACCCAAAGGCCACCTCCCCTCAGGCACCCAACCGGACCGTGGAATCCCCGGGGCGTGTCTACCTCAAAGGCTGTGGCTGTGTGGGCCCAAGGAGACAGCACAGCTTGCTCCCCTGACCAACTCCTTCCGAAAAGAAAATCGACCTTCTCTGATGGTGAATCAATGAAACTCAGCTGCGGAAATCACTACGTCTCCAATGGAGGACCTCTCAGGATGTCCTGCCAGGCTCAGAAGCTCCAGAGGAGGAGGGAGAGAGTTCACATTTCCGATTCAGTGAGTCTGGGGAAACTCCAAGGGTCAAAAGGGCGGACGCCCTCAGCCTCGCCTGCCTGGGCCCCAGCCTTAGGACCTGCTGGAGGAAGGGCTTTGCTCCCCCAACCTCCCCGGACACACACACTGAGCCAGGACAGGGAGGGTGGGAAGGAAGGAAATGGAGGAAGGTCGTCAAAGCGCCCCAAAGGGCGCATCCGCAAGTGTCCAGCCTGCTCTCGCGCGCTCCTCCATGCCACCCTGGGACCGAGCCCTGCCCTCTAACTGGCGCTTCCCAGCCACACCACTCCTCCGGCGCGGCTCCGCGCCACCCCTCGCTCACCGCGTGTCCCCCGTGAGCCTCTGCAACCCTTGGCTTCCCAGCTTTCTATCAAATCGCGCCCCTCAGTGCCTCCTGAGCTCGCCCATCTCCCCCTCCTGCAGCTGCCTACAGACGCCCCTCATTACAGCCCGTTAGCCCCCGTGGCCCCGCTGGCCGTACTTCTCTCCAGCGGCCCCGCCTCGGAAAGCTCTCCAGCTCCCACCCCTTCCCCCAGCCGAGCCCACTCGCCCCCCGGCTGCCCCCAGGATGCCTTCTCCGCACGCCCCCTCCCACGGAGACAGGAAGTTCCGCGCCCGCGCGGCCCGACACACTTCCCTGCGGCCGCGGAGCTCCGAGCGGGCCCGGCGCGGCAGCCCTGACATGGAGCTGGCCCCGCCGCCACGAGCGCCCCCGGGTCCCGCCCGCGGCGCCCCAACCGTCGCGGCGCGCCCCTCACCTCGGCCGCCGCTCGCCTCCGGACTCGCCGCGGACCCTGCTCCGGCAGCGACAGCGTCTGCAGCCCCGGCCCCGGCTCCCGCCCTCGCTCCGGCCGCGCTGCCCAGCCCTGCCCAGACCCGCAGCGGCCGCTTCTGCCGCCAGCCGCGACCGCCCCGCCCCCGCCGCGCCCGCTGTGCTCGCCCCATTGGCTACCGGACGCTTAGCCCCGCCCCATAGCCCCTTTGGCGCCCTGGATTGGACCAGGAGAGCGAGGAGGCGGCACGCCCCTAGTGCGCGCAAGGAAACTCCCCTGGGCGCACATTGGTGGCTTCTCCTGTCAATCAGAGGGGAGTACCTATTTAATGAGCTGAGAGGGGCGGCGGGGGTCACTTTCAGGGACTCGCTCCCCCGCGGCCAGAGTTTTGCGGCTTTGCCGGCTCCCAGGAGCGCAGGGCGTGGCAGGGCAACACTTCACCCGACTGAGTTCCGGGAAGGTAGTCTTTCAGAAAGTTTCCTCTCCTAGGGGACTCAGAGAGTCATCAGGAGACTAATGTCATCAGGGTTTCCTCAGACTTGTGCCATAAGAGTATATTCCACTGGAGCCATCTATTTTAAACAGGGCAGGCGGGAAAACAAAAACAAAAACAGGACAGGGGTATGTAGCTGCCAGAGAGTGCATATGGATGGCAAGATGCCAGGCAGTGTACACACATTCTAATTCTCACAATAACCTTGCTTGATAGGGCATTAGCCCCATCCTGCAGAGGGAAATAATCAGTAAAAACGGCTAACATTTACTGAGTACTATCTCAAGCACTTTCTAAGCGTTGCTTCCTGTAATCTGTGCGGAAAGGATGGTAAGAGTACACCCAAGTGAGAATTTAAGAAACTGACACCAGGTAACTTGCTGGTAGTGATTTGGAGTAAAGAGAGCCAGTGGTGGAGCTGGGATAGGAAATCCAGGTCAACTCAACCCTAGTACCCTGCTCGTCCCACCTCACCGCCTTGAGAATAATAATGAGGACTGTGTAACAATCTGGAAAAATGCTTAAACTAAAACATTAAAAGCAAAAACCTGATACAAAATGATAGGAATTCTAGAATCGCTACTACATATGGATAGGGATGGGAAAAGTCCACAAAGAAATATAGTGGTTGTTCACTTTCTAGACTGCTTGCTCTGTTGCATGCATTGTCCTTATGATAATAATTGAGAAAGAAAAGAACCAACATATGGTGCCAGGACAAGCCACTTCCAACTAGTCCCTGCCCATTCTCAGGACCCAAGACACCCCTGGAGTATGTGTGTGGAACCAGCCATCAGCTGGGGCTCCCAGCTCTATCAGACCTGGGTAACTTGAGTTTTCACCACAATTCCATGCCCTGTGAAAACCCAGAGCCTCTCCCAGGGTTTCTGGACAAGTGTCTGCTATCTGGCCTCCTGCTGTCCCCTACACTGCATACTCACTGGCCTCACCACCATTCCCTTTAACAGTTGCACATGAACACAAGTCCCGCTTCACACCAAGCACTGGTGAGTCTCACAGGGGTTCCTGGAGACTGGAAGCCACAGGGAGGTGTCAAGCCTGGCACTGCCCAGCAATGGGCACTCACGCCTCGTGAGCCCTTTTGGCATCCTAGCCCCAGGGGCCACTACCTGGTCACATGGGCCATACAGCACTCTGGCCACTTCACACGCCATTGGCTCCCTTCATTCTCCCTTCTTTTCTCTCCCTCTCCTTCTCAAGACGAACACAAAACTCCTCTCATTGTCTCATGCCAGCAGTCTGACATCATTGGCTGAACTCTCTGGATCCTGACACCTCCTGTCCTGGCAACTCATCGGGGGATTTTTCCAAAGAAAGCTCCCCTTTGCCAGCTGTGAACAACCCAACTTTGCTCCCCACAAACACCTCACAACATTGCACCCAGTCCCCTTCTTCAATCATATTCCAATGGCCTGGAGCCCAGTCCGGCCTCTGCCCCTTTCCAGCCAAGGGGCCTTGGGCAAGTCACCGTGGCTCTCTGCTCTTCTGTGTCCCCTTTGTGACATGGGGGTGGGGACAGAGCAACTGGGTTGTGATGAAGGGTCAAAGTGTGGAGAGGAGTTCCGGGTACGTGACTGTGAATGCTCAGTGTCTGTGCAGCATGCGTGTCATCACGCTTCATCAACTGCACTTTTGTTCCTTTCTTCCCACAGATGTGCCCATTGCCACAGTGCCATCTGGGACCGAGGCTGACCAGGTTAGTCCTTTATTAACCACTTCCCGCTAAGAAGCCTGGATAAACAGATGGTCCAGGTTAAAACGTACTTTCACAGAGAACAAAACATTCTCCAAAAATAAAGAAATCCAGGTATAGCTGTATTGCTAAAAATAGTCTTTCCTGTACAGTGATATCTGTGTTTCTTTCAAGAAAAAAATCATAATCTATTACAGACATTCACTCAATAATCAATTCCAATATTTAGAATGTGCAGGGCAGGGGAAGGGGTTCGGAGGGTGGACCTAGACCTGGGAAGATCTGGCAAGGACATAGGGTCTAGAACAGAAGTAGAGGGCAAATGGTATTGAAGACAGCAATGTTTAACTGGGCAAGATGGATGGAGAATGACAGAGAGCAAAGGCCCAGAGGCAAGAAATCCTGCTCTCCAGGGAGAGAGGAAGGTTCTGTTGGTCTGAGCATTGCAGCCGAGAGAAGCAAGAGGAAATAAAGTGGGGACAGCAACTGAACGGCGAGGGGCTGTGTGACCCTAGCAAGTTACTTCACTACTCTGGCCCTCAGTTTTCTCAACTGTAAAATGGGCATAATCACAGAACCTAGTGCTTAGGGAAACAGGATTTGTGAGTTCACGCCTGCGAGAATGCCTAGGAGGGGGCCTGGCACAGCTGGTGGTAGTAGAGTGCGTGCAAGGATGCCTGCGCATTTTGGAAAAGTGCTTCAGGTACTTCTTTTTTTAAAAGTGTGATTAAAAGACAGAAAAAAAAAAAAAAGACAAACCAAAGAACATGTGCTCTGCGCCAACTGTTAATATTTTGGAGACATCAAAGAGTTAACCATTGCAGCCAAAGAAACACATTTCTGGATATACCTTAGAATGAAGCACTCCCCTGCCAAGTGTGTGTAAAGATCTGAATGCCTTGTAAATGTGTCATTGATTAGGAGGCAATTACCCTAGTCTTTCTTGCTTTGTTTTGTTTTGTTCCAGTCTGGCCTGAGCTCCCTGGTCTGCTCACGGAAGATTGTACCAGCAAGTACAATGCTCCACCCGCATGTGCCACGCTCAACTGGAGCCTGGGTCCTGCCAGAGGCAGATATGGTACCTCATATAGACAGGACTTCCCAAAGTGGGCACCGCCAGGACACCCCAAAACAGGATCACTCCATTTTTCACAAGTTCTTCAGTTTGTTATTATGTCTCACACTGTTTGAGAGCACCACTCCTGATGGATACTTTTACTAAGTGGAAAAGCTCATTTGGAGGGCTCTGGGTTACAATGTTACCGTTTGTCCCAAACTGAACCAAGTGTCAATAATTTCAAGCTACTGGTTTGAGACTTAGAATGAAACTTAACAATGCCTGGACTTTATGTGATACATTGTAAAGTATTTTCTACCATGTGATGAAGACATGAACTCCCTCGGCACTCCCTCCTGAGTCCCTGCCATGCAGAAGGATGTGGAGGTCCCCGAAGCCGACAATGACTCATTCCATTCTAAATCCAAAGTATCCTCTTACCCTCTGCGAGCTCCTGGATTAGATCAATTGAAGAGCAGCCTGCAATTGTAAAATAAGGTTTTAAAAAAAAATGTTATCATATGCAACTATTTCTGTGAATCCAGATTTTTATGATACAAAATTAAGTTAGATGCTGAAGCTAATTTTTTAAAAAACTGCAGCAGTCTCAACATGTGCATTCATCAAAAGGGTGACATTACTTTTCCTGGTTCACTTTACCACAAAGTTTATAAACTTGAACTTATAAAATAACTTGTACATCAATACATACATTATTAAATAAATGTACAACAATACAAATAGAACACTGCTATTCACTGCAGGTAAGGTTTCCTTGAAAGAGGCCCAGTTAAAAATACAAGGAAGTTTAGAACTGTGGTTGCAGGGGCCCGTCTAGGGCTGCTCTTGGCCCCCAGACCATCGGTTGCCAAAGGTCCTGCTGGACAGGCAGACCTTCGCCCATGTGTCCCCACCCGACTGTTGGATTGCCATCTGTGAAAGACTGGGCAGAGCCTTGGCCAAACTCTGCTCCCAGCCTGGACTCTGCCTTGGAGGCATCCATGCCTCATCTGGAGGGACACTTCAGGAGGGGTGGTCTTGGGCCTGGGATTATATGTGGCACAATGCCATAGACACAACAGAGTACAAGAAGCATTGGTCCCACAGACACCCCCCCCACACACACACACACATACTCTCTAAGTATTTAATTGGGTCCCAATCACTTCCTGATGTCACAGAAAAGAGGAGAGGCCTGGATGACACAGGCCCAGTTTTATCTTCTGTTAAAAAAGGTTTTCCCCAGCAGTTAGGTAAGCCCGATTACACTAAGCCAATTACAACTCAGTCAAAGGTTCAGAGGTCCCCAGCTCTTTTCTTTTTAAACATTTAATACAGGGCGGGCACGGTGGCTCATGCCTGTAATCCTAGCACTTTGGGAGGCCAAGGCTGGAGGTTTACTTGAGGCCATGAGTTTGAGACCAGCCTGAGCAAGAGTGAAATGCTGTCTCTATGAAAAATAGAAAAATTAGCTGGTGTGGTGCACCTGTAGTCCCAGCTACTCAGGAGGCTGAGGTAGAAGGATCCCTTGAGCCCAGGAGTTTGAGGTTGCAGTGAACTACGATGATGCCACTGCACTCTAGCCTAAGTAACAGGGTGAGACCTTGTCTCAAAAACAAAACAAAACAAAAAACAAAAAAAAATTCAATACACTTTGTAATTACATATTCGTGAGATGTTTTATTCAATTTAACTATTCCTTCTAGACTAGCGTTTCTCAACCTCAGCCCCATTAAGTTTGAAAAGCTTTGCTGTCCTGGGCTTCAGAAGGAGTCTAGGCACATCCCTAGCCTTTACCCACTCGATGCTAGGAGTACCCCATTGTGATAACCAAAAATGTCATCGGGGTGGGGGGACTGCCCTAGTTGAGAACGCCTGCTCTACGCTCTACAGCCCTGGCAGACAGGGCTGACTGCTCCCCCCACCCCCGGCATGCCCAGTTCACTGCTGAGCTCAACAACCCCTTGCTGAATTGTTGAATTATTGAATGAAGGTCTCAGCTTTGGCAAACACATTCTAAGGGTGACTGCGTACAAAGCAGCCTTCTCACTCTGCCAGTCTTCGTTACAAACTGTTTCAGTTACTTGGTCCTTCAACAAATTGTCAGTAAGTAAGACAGGAAAACATCTCGCATGCAGGTCAGCCCTGGCTGCTGCCAGCCTCTGAGCCCAAAGGGCTCTCACCCAAACACTGTCAACTGGTCCTCAGGACTCTGCTCAGGTGTCACACCCTCCGGGAAGCCTTCTCTGATACCCAGGCTGAGCCTGGTGTCCCTCCTGAGTACCATGAGTGGCTTTTGTCATGTTTGTCATGTTGCACTGTCATTGTGTATGTGTAGATATAATTTGTGTAGGTACAAGTACACACATATACATTTTGAAATGTACAATAGGAGATTTAAAAGAATAATAATATACCAGTCATATTAGATTAGAAAAAAATAATATTTACTGACTGTCCACGAGGGGCTAGGCTCTGTTCTCATGTGAGCCCCTTCACAACCACCCTACGAGGCACGTGTCTGAGATGAGGCGCAGAAAGTGCTGTAACTTGGGGCAGGCTGCGCAGCTGGGAAGAAGCTTCACCGCTGTGCTACTTTTGTGGATACACATTGTTATGGGTTGAATTGTGTTGCCTGAGAAGCTATGTTGAAGTCCTAACTTTGGTACCTATGAGTATGACCTGATTTGGAAATAGGGTCTTTGCAGATACAATCAGATTAAAATGGGATCACACTGGAATAGGATGGGCCCTTAATGTACGACTGGTGTCCTTATAAGAAGAGGAGAGGGGACAGAGACAGACAGGGAGAAGATGGCCATGTGACCATGGAGGCAGAGCTTGGCGTGATGCATCTACTAGCCAAGGATGGCCAGTGATCACCAGCAACCCCCAGTAGCCAGCAGAGGCAAGGAAGGACTTTCCCTACAGGTTTCAGAGGGAGCGTGGCCCCGCCAACACTTGGTTTTGGACTTCAAGCCTCCAGAACTGTAGGAGAATAATAAGTTTCTGTTGTTTTAAGTCACCCAGGCAATTAACACACACACCAACATTTCTTAGGGGTAAGACCATGGTGATCTTTTTTTCTTTCCTATCTACTTTTTAATGTATTCTATAATGAGCATGGATATCTTTCACACTGGGGAGAAAATTAACTGAATTATTAAAAACAAAGAAACAAACATACAATCAAACAGCAAATTGTGCCATAATCGTGTGCCCAAGAACATCCCCTCCTGTCATCCTGGGACAAAGACAGAGATGAATTGGAATCCGCCCCCACATAGCCTTTATAATCCATGCGGCTTTGGGCAAGTCTCACTCCTCAGCCTCCCTGTCCTCATCTGGACTAGGGACATGGCCCAGCCCTTCTTCACAGGTGCTATGGAGGAATTCAGCGTGCACAGGTGTGGAAGGTGCTCAGTGAACGGCACACAGTAAGAGCTCGCTAGGCTGGTGCTGGTTATTGGCCCCTGCCTTCCTGTCCCATCTCTGATTGTAGAAACATCTCCCTTTACATTTGTAAAAGAGGAGAGCAGGCGGCTGAGGTGCTGGCAGGTCCCAGAGCAACGTGCTGGCTCCCGACTCCCTCCCTTGCCACACTCCCTGCCCCAGGGGAGCCAAGCCAAGGGCTTCTGCCTCCCGAGAGTGGACGTGTTTCAGGGGAGTTGGACTTTCGGCTCTGGTGAGCACCCAGCCCACTGGTGTTATCATCCACAGAGGAATGCAGGCTCCGTCTCCCCATCCTGTGGGCGCCCCACCCTGCTGCCTGCATTCCCTCCCATTCCTCCCCCACCCCCTCTGCAGGAGCCTCTGACCAGGTGGAGGCCCATCAAAACCCACACTCCAATCTGAACAGCCCCCTGGGGGCAGGGGTGGGCAAGGCCAGTTCCCCATCAAGTTCCAGCAACTCCTCTGCCCTGAGGACTGCCAGGTCAGCCCCTTTCTCTTCTCTGGGTCTGGGCCACAGATGGTGCATCCTGGCCCGTGCGGGTCACTGACAGTCCTGAATCGTCTGACCTACAACTCTGCCCACCACATGGCAGAGGCTCAGAAGCATGCGAGGAAGGAACATTCCGAGGGAGAGTAGACCACAATGGGCGGGCCAAGATAAGCAGGCCTGGGTGGCGATTTCGCACCAAAGTGCAGTATCGGGCAGGGTGTGGGCAGGGAGCAGAGAGTGGCAGGAGGAGGCTATGTCACGCACTTGGGACCTCAGAACATCGAAGCTAGAAGACCCCAAAGGATGGCCAGTTAAGTCCTAGTGAGTGGCCCGAGGTCTCCCAGCCGTTAGAGTCAGATACCCCTCCCAAACTGGGGCCCCGTTCCCATTCCAGTATTCTTTCTCTGCACCAACACTGCCTCTCCGTCTAACTTAGCTCAGCAGACACGTAACGCTGTGTGTACTGATAGGTACGAATGAAAAATGCACACTGCCCACCTTCAAGAGACTCTGCTGGAAGAGGGACAGAGGAGAGGTTTCGAGCCAGAGGCCCTGGGGGACTCGGAGGAGGAGTCTGAGCAGGTCCCGGAAGGTCAGCGCGACGGGGAAGGACACCACGGGGTGGGGGGAGAGGCAGTGGGCACTGAGAGTGGAGAGCTGGAGCTGACAGATCGCTGAAGGCCCTGGGCAAACAACCTCCTAACAGTTTAAAAGCCAAGGTCACAGCAGCCAAAAGGGCCTGAACCAGCACCCGGCCTGGGCACCCTCTCACAGCCACCTCTAGGCACGTGGGTCCTGGCAGCCACCGGCCAGGAGAGCAGGCCCAGGCCCCCTCCTGCTGTCCCTCTGGCAGGCACTGAAAACACCCTTCCTGTTGTGACAGCTCTGTTCTCTGTGCAACTGGTTCCAGCCGGGTTTCAGATTACAGCACGTGCTCGTTAAGGCTGATGAAGGTATCATGTGGGCCCTGGGGAGAGCCCGCCCACCTGCCCACCTGCCAAGCCCGGCCTGGGTTAATTACAGGGCACCGCATTCCTGCTGTGTGCCCAGACAGCGGGCACCCAGAACCAGGCCCTTCCTGGGACCGCCCTGGGACCGACCCAGCCACCCACTCCCTCATGCTTGCAGCTGGCGGGTCAGCCAGTCAGTTGCCTACTGGGCAGACCCTGTGCCAGCTGCCCATGGAGGGTGCAAGGGGCTGAACTGGCTGCCACCCAACTGATCCCCTTCCATGGTGGCCAGCCACATGCTCAGTGTTCCTCACAACAATCCCACTTTGCCTATGGGGAAATTGAGGCTCCAAGGGGTAAAAGCCACACAGCTCTTGTGTGGTTCCAAAGCCACGCCCTTCTCACTCCACCCGAGCACTGGCCTTGGAGCCAGGCTGGCGTCAACAGCGTGTGTCCAGGGCTTGCTAGTGCGGCACCCTCACCCATCGAGCCCCCCCAGCCCCCATGGTCAGATGGCGCTCCTCCTTGGAGACTCTCCTGGGAGGCCTCAGACCCCCGTCCCTCCCTGGAAACGCAGCGCTGCTTCCTGAGAAAGCGAACTCGTCTCCTCGGACGCTTCTCCTGCTCTTTGTCTGTCAGACTGCAGTCAGCTAACTTTTGCATTGTTTTAAAAGCACCTGGCCTCCCCTTCCCAGCCAGATGACAAGGGACCTGAGGCAGTAGCCATACCCCATGCCTAACGGTAGGGGAGGGGCCCAGAATGAGCCACCAATCCTTCCAGCGACCCGTGAGGTAGGAGTTGCCCTCCTGATTCACCAAAGAGGAAAGTGAGGCTCATAGAAGTGGAAAAACTTGCTCACGTGGGTGAGGGTGATGCCAGGGTCTGAATCCAGCCATCTCAGACCTGGCCTCTGAGGCCCCCACCCAGGTTAGACCTGGCCCAGGCCCCTAGGCCCACCACCCAAGCCGGGTCCTGGGAACTGTTTGCGGACCGAATCCTCAGTGTGCGCGCTCTTTGGCAGCCGATGCCACGTCACCCGTGGCCGGCTCACCCGCAGCACCGGCAGGATAGGAAGTCTGACACACCTCTGCTGTGGCTGAGGCCTTTGGGGAGGAAAAGAGGGGAGCGAGGAGTCTTTCCGAGGAAGAACACAGAATAAGCATCCTCGGTGCTACAGAGAAAAGGGTAGTGATCACGTTTTTTAAAATAATAGACTTTATTTTTTTAGAGCAGTTTTAGGTTTACAGAAAAACTGACAGGAAAATGAAAAGATTTTCCACCTACTGCATCCCCCCACCAGTGTCCCCTGCCATTTACATCCTGTGTTAGTGTGATACGTTTGCTACAACTGGTGAACCAATTTTGATACATTATTATTAACTCAAGTTCATAGTTTACATTAGGGTTCATTGGGTGTGTTGCACAGTCTGTGGGTTTTGGTCAATGCGTGTGTCCATCATTGCTGTATCATACACAGGAGTTTCACCACCCTAAAAATCCCCTGGGCCCCATCTACTCACCCCTCCCTCCCCACCTCCTCACCCCTGGCAGACACTGATCGTTTTACTGTCTCCGTGGTTTACCCTTTTCCAGAACGTCGTAGAGTCGGGATCATACAGACGCCTTTTCAGTTGGCGTCTTTCACTTAGGAGTATGGTTCCTCCAGGTCTTTTCTTTTCTTTTTTTAGTTTTTAGAAACAGGATCTTGCTCTGTCACCCAGGTTGGAGTGCAGTTGTACATTCATAGCTCACTGTAACCTCCAACTCCTGGGCTCAAGTGATCCTCTCACCTCAGCCTCCTAAGTAGCTGGGACTACAGGCACATGCCATCATGCCTGGCTAATTTTTCTTATTTTAGAGACAGGGTCTCACTATGTTGTCCAGGCTGGTCTCAAACTCCTGGACTCAAATGATCCTCCCACCCCAGTCTCCCAAGTCACTGGGATTACAGCCTCCAAATCTTTTTATGGCTTGATAGCTTTCCTTTTATCAATGAATAATGTCTCATTGTCTGGATGTAGCACAGCTTGTTTATTCATTCAGCTATTGGAGGACATCTCAGCTGCTTCAGAGTTTCGGCAAGGATGCGTAAAGCTGCTACAAGCACCTGTGTGCAGGTATTTATTTTTGTGGACGTAGGGTCTCAGCACCTTTGCACAAATTTCAAAGAAAAGCATTTCATGGTATAGGCTCTCGTGTCATGGGACTATAAGAACAGAAAAGGCACCTGTGAGGAATGTGAATATGTGTGGAGCTGTGTGAAAATGCTTGCGGTCACAGAGCCATTAAATAACTACTCAAGCTGGGGAAAGACGATGATTTCATGGAAGGAGGGAGAGGCACAGCCGCTGACATGCCGGGCGTTATCCAGGGCCTGAAATGTCAAGGACAGGCAGAGGGCAGTGGCAGGAGCTGTGCCAGAGGATGGTTGAAAGCCTCAGGGAAATGTGGGTTTTTTTGTTTTGTTTTGTTTGAGACAGGGTCTCACTCTGTTGCCCAGGCTGGAGTACAGCGGCACAATCATAGCTCACTGCAGCCTCCAACTCCCGGACTTAGGCGATCCTCCTGAGTAGCTAGGACTACAGGCACCTGCCACAACAC
This sequence comes from Varecia variegata, assembly GCA_028533085.1. NCBI lineage: Eukaryota > Metazoa > Chordata > Mammalia > Primates > Lemuridae > Varecia > Varecia variegata. The sequence goes on along the minus strand of CM052440.1, from coordinate 4,431,355 downwards.
CCAGCTAATTTGTTTTTTACTTTTTGTAGAGACAAGGTCTTACTATGTTGCCCAGGCTGGTCTCGAACACCTGCCTCAAATGATCCTCCCACCTCAGCCTCCCAAAGTGCTGTGATTACAGGCGTGTGCCACCGCGCCCAGCCATGGAGACGTGTTTTAATTGGGCTTTAGGAATGAGCAGCATTTCATCTGGGGGGCGGGGAGTGCATGCCAGGTACAGGTACAGCATGACCTGGCAGGGTGGTGAGGGGGTTTGGGGGGCATGATAGCTAGGCAGGGGGATGCCCTGAAGTTTCAACTGCATCTGTGACTGGAAAGGCCCCTCCAGGCCAAGTGGCAGGATCGGTGAGGGGCGGGTTGAGGTCTGATGCTCCAGGGACGCTCCCAGGCTGAAGGGGTGCCTGGGCAGCTGTTAGTCAAAACTTTCCATTCACCTTCCTGTTGCCTTTCTTTCTCAGAGCCTTTCTGTTTGGGCTCACTTGCCTGTGAGGCATGAGACGTGGCACCCTCCAGGCCGGAAGTGGGTGTCCTGTACCGTGACACACCCCCAGCTTTATGGCTGTGACTCAGCCTTCACCCGGCCCCGGGCTCTGCCAGCCCCGCGTTCACCCTCCCTTGGCACTGGCCACGTCCCAGCTCCACCAGCCGGCCTGCTCTGCCCGAGAAGCCAGCAGGCAGTGGGCAGGGGCTGGAAACTGCCTACCCAGGGCAGCGTGGGCAGGAGGGGCACACTCAGCAACAGGTGTGTTGTCATCACTGCAAAGAATAGTAGCGAGGCTCCCAGGCCTGGGCCTGGTGCACAAGCTCAGCCACCTAGCAGGCAGGTATAACTGTCACCCTCACATCACCATCTGCAAGGAAACAGGCTCAGAGTGGGGAAGGAGCCAACCCGAGGCCACACGGCCAGCAGGTGGGCAGGGGTGGCCCCCAGGGCTTCCGATTCCCGAGCCCAGGCTTTGAGCAGCTTTGAGCTGGACACGGCTGTGAGCGCCGGGCTGCTGCGGTGGATGAGACCGCAAGCGCCTGCATTTGTGGGCAGCCCTGCTACGGGGCGGGGGACACTCAAAAATCAGCCAGAGAACAGAAATTCCTTCCCAGAGCCACGGAGCTTGCCCGTCCTGCGCCAGAGCTCTCAGGCTGGCACCCACACGCTGTGGTCTTTCCTCCCCACCCCGAAGGCCCTTTTCCCCTGATGCCAGGAGCCCCAGAGCTAAATTCTAGATCTTCCCTGAAGCTGGGTCAGTGCAGCACCTGCCTTCGGCACAGGGGACTCCCAGGTGGGAGGCAGAAAGGCCCACAAGCCACACGTTCCAGCCTCCTTCTCGTGTATCCTTCCTACCACATCCCTGGGGGTGATTCAGCCTCCGCTTGAACTCTCCCTGTGACAGGAGACTCACTGCCTCATAAGATGAACCATTCCACACCCAGGCAATGCTAACAGAAAGATCCTCTGTATTCCAAATTTTTAAAACTTCGTATTTTCCCAACCTCAGCAACCCCCCCACGGGCTGGGGCACCCAGCCCTGGTGACCAGGTGCACTGGTGGCATAAGCCTGTCTGACCTTCCCCCGATGGTGGCCTAGTTATGCACAAGCATGCCAATGAGATCCCCAGGGTCTTTGGCTTGTGTCCTCTGTGACGACCCCCAGTCAAGGCACTGGCTCCCCACCTGCTAGGTGGAGCTGACTCCCACAAGCTCCCCCCATTCAGCCCCCTGCGGGGTGTCCTGTCCTCCGTCTCTGGGACCCGTGAGGATAACCAAGCCCTTCCTCGCGTTGCCTCTCTGGGTATGATTTCTGCTGCCGGGTTGGAATGACCCCGAAAAGCCCCCAGGGGCTCCAGCACACCGTCCTTGGCTGAGCCACCTCACCCCGTTCCCTCTGCGCGCTCCTGCTTACTCTGCCCTCAGCACACGCCACGTCACACTCCTCGCCACCTAACAGCCCTCAAAATACTTTGTGTCACCCCTAAATCTTCCCGAGACTAAATTTCTTTGACATTCTAGCAATCCCTCACCAGCCTTCTGGTCTTTCTCTGGTTTGTCTGTTGCTCTAGTGTTGTCCAGAAATGCTTCACCAAGTGACCAAGAGTGCCTCTGAGCGTGGAGAACAGAATGTCACCCCTGCCCTCGAGTTCCTCCTTATCTCCGCCTGGGGGTGGGTGGCAAAGACCCAGGCAACAGGAGCGGCACTGGCAGAGGGCAAGGACCATCCCAACTGAGTGACACCTGAGTTCCTCTGGTCATTCAACTATAGTTTATTGAGTGCCTGCTGCATACCAGATCAGGGCCAGGTGTGGGCATGCAGAGCTGATGGCTTTGTCGGGGAGAAGCAAAAAGGCACGCCAGCACCTAAGGTCATTTCAGAGAGTGACCAATGCTTTGGAGAAAACAGGAGAAGGTGCTAAGACCAGGGCTAGAAGGACCATCAGGACAACATCTCTGGGAAGGTGACAGGCCACTGCAAGTGAAGAGAAGGAGCCAACCCTGCAAAGATCAGGGGAGGAGAGTCCCAGTGGAAGGACTGCCAGTGCAAAGGCCCTGAGGCATGCACATGCAAGGATTGCTGTGCCTCCAGCAAAACCAGCACCGGCAGAAGGCGAGTATAGTTGGGGGGCAGGGTGGGGAGGAGCCAGAGAGGTGAGGAACTCAAGTTTATTTTACATTCCAGGGGAGGCCCTTGGAGGACACTAGGGCTCCAATAGGATCTGACTTATGCTTTAAAATTTAAGAGAAAGGGGAGACCAGCATAGACTAGAGTCATCAGGAAGGGCTTCATGGAAGAGGCAATGAAACCTCTACCAAAGAACTAGAGGGACATCATGATCTCCTATGAGCAGTGCAAAAACCACCCCTTAGAAATGGTTTCTCCCAAGAATGGCCAATAAGCACATAAAAAGATACTCAGCATCACTGGCCATCAGAGAAATGCAAATCAAAACCACAGTGAGACAACACTTCACACTCACCAGGGTAGTTATAATAAGAACGACCATGGTAACAGTGCTGGGAGGATGTGGACAAACTGGAACCCCACACGCTGCTGGTGAGAGTGTGAAGTGGTGCAGCCACTATGGAAACTAGTTGGGCAGTTTATTTTTTACAGTTTTTTAAATATTATTTTTTTAGCAAAATGCTGTTTATTTGGAGCATCTGGGTGCAGATGGGTGGAGGCCGAAAAAGGCATCCACCAGTTTCTTTAAAATTAAACATAAATTTACATATGATCTAGCAATTCCACTTCTAGGTATCTGACCAAGAGAAATGAAAACATTCGTCCACACAAAGACTTAGGCACAAATGCTCATAGCTGCATTATTCACAATAGCAAAGAGTGGAAACCACTCTTGCCAACTGTTATCAACTGGGGAATGGGGAAGCAAAATGTGGTATGGCCAACCACACTGTGGAACACGATTTGGCCACGAAAAGGAAATGCTAATAAAAAAACAAAAAAATTTAAAAATGGGGGGAAAAAAAAGGAAAGAAAAGAAAAAGATAAAAGGAAGTGTTGATACATGCTATGCTATGCACGGACCTCAAGCACAGTACGCTGAGAGCAACAAGCTAGTGCGACAAAACACATGCTGTAGGATCCCATTTATAGGAAACATCCAGAAAAGACAAATCTATAGGGACAGAAAGCAGGTTCGTGGTCACCAGGGCAGGGAGGAGGAAGGGGAAGAACTGCGAATGGGCACAAAGGAGCTGGCTGGGGAGGATGGAAATGTTCTAAAATTGGACTGTGGCGATGGTTGCACAACTCTGTAAACTTGCTAATAGTCATTGAATCAGACGCTCACCATACGTGAGTTTATGGCATGTGAGTTGTACCTCAATATACCATTCAAAGCGATGCTTTCTCTTCCAGCACCCACTGGATTTTACGCTCCGCAAGGCTGGGGGCTGTCTCCTCTCATAGCAAAGTGTCCCCAGCACTTAGAACAGCGCATGGCACACGGAGCACCCAGGAAACTGCAGTGAATGAGTGAAGCTTGTAAGACGCGATGACCTTGAACGGAGTGCTCGGCCCCTCCTGGAACCCCCTTTCCTCTCTGCCCCCCCCCCCCCCCCCCCCGTTGCCGCTCTACTTGAAAGACTTGTCTGTGCAGCTGAACCACTTCCTCACGGACCTGGCCACCACACTGCATCAGTGCTCCCCCAAGGCCCACCCAGATGCCGGCTGTGAAGTCCCAGCCCTGTGACCCCATGCAGCTCTCGCCACGCTACCTACACCCCTGGGACAGGCTCCCTCCTCCTCAGGCAATGTCAGCCCCCATCCACAGGGTCCCTTCCCATCTCAGTTATCCCTCAGCTCTGTGTCCCTGTCCAGCACCAGACCATCACAGTGCCAATGTGACACCCCATTTGAGTGTCCCCAAGATTCCCCAAGCTCAACATCTCTAATACTAGAATTGTCCATCTTCCCTTGGACCCTGCCGCCCAGAGCAGCCTCTGTGAATGGAACCTCCCAGGCATCCTCCCTGGGACATCCGTGCACCAAAAAGAGTTTGCCCACAAGTCCAGCTTCCTCACCCATCCTCCCGCCACGTCCTGTCCTGTCCACTCGACTTCCCAAACATCTCTTTGTCCCCCAGCCCCCCAACGCCCACTTGGGCCGCCATCGCACCTTGCCATCCCACCTCGCCAGGAGGCCCCTCTCCACTGTTCCCCACATTGTATCCTGAGGGATCTTTTTACAGATACTGATCCTCTTGATTCCAGGCATCTGAAACACACTGTAGCGGCAGAGACGTGTCCACAGGGCCCACTTAGAGCGGCAGGCCCTTTCCAGACCAAGAGGGCCCAGGGGTGCCCAGCAGCCAGCCCTTCTAAAGCGCTGCGCATGTCCCGCAGCACCCTTTGTCTGCACAGGATCAGCCCAGATGCCCCAAGAGCCCCCCACCTGCCCCACACCTCCACGCTGCTGCCCTCGGCTCCTTCAGGCCCTCTCTGGCCCCTTCTGGGGCTCCTACGTGCCTGCTCTCCACGGTCACAGCCTTTCCTGCCCTGCATGGGGACCGTTCCCTTCCCACCTGTCTCTCCTTGGAATGATCTCGGGAAGCAGGACCGGGCTGGCTGGCTCTCGACTGTGCTCCACAGGTTCTGCCACACCGGCTGACCGGACGAGGAGACTCTGCCGGGGGTACCTGCGCACCAGGAAGTCTGCCTCCTTGGTAGTGCGCCTGCAGTCCCAGCTACGGGCAGGCTGAGGCAGGAGGATCGTTTGGCCCAGGAGATGGAGGTTGCAGTGAGCTGTGATGACCCCGCTGCACTGCAGCCCAGGCCACTAGTGAGACCCTGTCTCAAAAAAAAAAAAAGTTTGCCTACAAGTCCAGCTTTCCCATAGACTTTATTTTCATTCTTGTTCTGAAAGTTGCGATTTCCTTTTAACTAGTGCAAGATGCAGGAAGGGAGGCTAACTGGTGACTTTCTCATTATTCGGTTGTTACCGCGAAGCAGTGTTATTTCGTAACCATGAGTAATGTGACCTCTCTCAACAGCTCCTGGAAAGTACTGGAGTGAACGCAGCTTTGCGAAGTTCACCTACTTCCACCTCCAAGGCTCGAACCCCTTTTACATACATGCCCCCTGCTGGGCCACTGAGAATTGTTCCTGGCTCTGCGTGCACACCTCCCACCCCTGCCCCTTGTCCTCACTGTCCTGCCTTAGTCCACATCCTCAGCTCCGCAGCTGCCTTCACTGCTGGGCCTCCCTCCAGCCTCTCCCCACCGACTCTCTGGACCACTCCCAGAGTCACATCTCTTAAGAACACTCATGTTGTTACTCTGCTCCTCAAAAACATTCAATGGCTCCCTAGTGCCTAAGGAATTGGTCCAATTTTTTTTTTTTTTTTTTGCAACAGAGTCTCGCTCCATTGCCTGAGCTAGAGTGTCGTGGCGTCAGTCTAGCTCACAGCAACCTCAAACTCCTGGGCTCAAGCAATCCTTCTGCCTCAGCCTCCCGAGTAGCTGGGACTATAGGTGAGTGCCACCACTCACGGCTAATTTTTTCTATTTTTAGTAGAGGCAGTGTCTCACTTTTGCTCAGGCTGGTCTTGAACGCCTGAACTGGAGTGAGTCTCCTGCCTCGGCCCCCCAGAGTGCTAGGATTACAGGCGTGAGCCACCACGCCTGGCCCTTTGTGCGTCTTCCGATTTCCTAAACCTTATATATGGTGAGCCACTGTCAATATTTGTCAATTTTATAATCTCCAGTTTCACCCCCTCAATGTTATCCAGCTGCCATTGTGACCAGGTGTTTCCTGCTAAGACAGCCTCAGTCTCCACCTCTGCCTTCCTGATATGATACAGAGGCGGCACCTTGTGCTGGAAAGAACTGAGTGCTACGTCACATGTGCCAGCCTCTACCCTTCACCAGTCATGTGACCCTAGGGAGTCACTGCCCTCCCCTGGACCTGCTCCGCCTTTGCCCAGTGAAGGACTGAACCCGTGAGGGCCAAGGCTCCTTCCCATGGCAACATCCTTGATTAAGGTGCTGATTTTTTAAATCTAGTGCACCCCTGAGGCCTTGTGGGAAATGCAATTTGTGAAAGTTAAATAACTACAGCACTGCCCCCTTCCAGCAGCACCCGCTACCTCGCAGTGAAGGGTGGTGGCCAGTGCACAGCGACGCCCAAGGCCAGCTTCCCTCTCCGAGCCCTTCTGAGGCTCCGCCATCCGTCATTCGCACACAGCACCTGCAGCTCCTGCAACACCCACTGCAGGGAGAGTGTGGTTACCTGTTGTCCAGGGATGAACAGGGGAAGAATTCAATGTTGCTTCCAACTCAGCCATGTCCAAACGAGTGCAATTCCCCATGTTGAATCACTGTAGGTTCTCACGGTCCCATGTTCCCCCCCCAGAGCCCGCCAGGGGCAGCGCCACGGTGAACAGGCTGGTGACCGCTTGTTGCACAGAGGGGAGCACACAGCAGGGCAGTGCGGGGGTGCCGGGAGCGACTCGCAGGGTCTGGGTGTGCGCTCGGTGGTTTGGGGAGGGTTTAAGTTCAGGGCTCTGATCTGGATTGGTTGCTCTCAGGAAGCAGGGGTAATTCTATGATCAGGTGCCTTAACAAACCCTGTCTCCAGGCCGGCCGGGGAGCCCAGAGCGAGAGTGAAGCTGTGACTGGTGAAATGGCCACAACATTCCTGTTATTTGGCTGGGTGGGGGCTGGGGGCTGGGGGCGGGGTTGTTGCCACATTCTGTGGCCTGGATGATGTTCATGCTGTTGTCTGTGCTCAGACTTTATTACAGAGGGTTCTCGTTTATGTCCTGGTTATCACAGTCACAGGGCGGCCTTGCCTGGTCTGGATGTTTTGTGCGGTTGTTTATGTTCAACAGGAGGACACCAAGCTGTGAGGGCTGGGCCCACTCTCAGCTCTCACCGCTGCCTTCTTTTTCTTGGGGACAATGTCAGAGGCCAGGAACCCACAGTGCCTGGTAGGACAGGAGCCCACAGCATGTGGTCTCTTCAGCTAGAACAGCTCCCAGCGCCCCTCTGGGCCCCTTTAAGATATCTTTTCCTGACTGGGTGCAGTGGCTCACACCTGTAATCACAGCACTCTGGGAGGTCAAGGCGGGAGGATGGCTTGAGCCCAGGAGTTCAACACCAGCCTGGGCAACACAGAGAGACCCTGTCTCTACAAAAATTTAAAAAGGAGCCAGGTATAGGGGCACACGCCTGTAGTCTCAGCTACTCAGGAGGCTGAGGCAGGAGGATTGTTTGAGCCCAGGAGTTTGAGGTTGCACTGAGCTATGATGATGCCACTGCACTCCAGCCTGGGTGGCAGAGTGAGACCCTGTCTCTAAAAGAGAAAAAAAAGGTATCTTTTCCTTACCCGTCACCATCTGATGCTGTCTGTGGAGAGCTGCAGGCCGGCAGGGCCTGAGGTCTGGGGCAGAAGGTGAGGTGGCTGGGGGCACTCCTGGAGCGCTGTGCCCAGTGGCCTGGCCAGCCCAGCTGCTGTTCCAGCCAGACTGGAATCAGCCCCAACATGCAATGGCAGGGTTGAGATGGCAGGCGGAGTCCAGCCTGCCCTGGAGTCCTCAGCCACAGCAGGGGAGATCTCATAGCAGGAGAGATCTCATAGCAGGGGAGATCTCACAGCAGGGGAGATCTCACAGCAGGAGAGATCTCACAGCAGGGGAGATCTCACAGCAGGAGAGATCTCACAGCAGGGGAGATCTCACAGCAGGAGAGATCTCACAGCAGGAGAGATCTCACAGCAGGGGAGATCTCACAGCAGGGGAGATCTCACAGCAGGGGCATGAGCCCACCCGTCTCCTCCCCCAGCCCACCCTCTCCCAGGAGAGCTCACTCAGTAGCCCCAGCTCTGGGAGCCAGGGAGGTGTCCCAGCAGCACCTGACTGGTCAGGACTGTGCCCTTCAGAAAGGCAGCGGGAGGTGGGGGTGGGCAAGGGGGTGGTGGAACGAATAGGGGAGGGGTGGCAGAGGGGACAGAATTAAGGTGGCAAAAATCAAAAAGAAGTGCACTCTGAATGCTGCAGGGGACAGAGGTAGGATATACTTTCCTTATTTTATTATTTATATTGATATTTTATCTCTTCTGATTCCTTTTACCAGAGAATGCTGTTTTTAACTTGGCATATGAGATGCAATATGGTTCAGGACCAATCAGAAAAGACATCAAATTCCTCATCTTCCTAAACCAGAAACAGGAATCGAAATTGGATGGTGCTCCCGCCGGCTCACAAAGGGCACTCCATTTGGGCACAGTTTGCTTAGGTGACACAGTGAACATGTTGTGGGAGGCACTGGGCCCCTCAGCAGGGAGCCTGGGCTCTGCAGTAGACCCTGGCCTGCCCCTCAGGCCTTGGGGAGCCCCAGGGCCAGGCAGCTCAGCAGCATAGCTGGAAACCTCTGTGTCGCAGGGGTGCGGGGGGCGGTGGGCAGGGAAGGATGTCCCACGCAGAGAAGGCAGAGAAGAGCCAGGTGAGCTGCAAACAGGCCAGGGGGGCGGGCAGGCAGGAGCCCAGGCCAGAAGCCCTCCCGGACCCCGCCAAGCTCAGGACCCTCCACGGAGCACACCGAAGAACCACTGTGTGTCGGGGCGCAATGACCCATTAGAAAAGTCCTGCAGGTGAGAGGGTGGAGCCCAGATGTCCACAGGTCGAGACTGGTGGGGATTCCAGCAGTGGCCTGGGTCGGGGGTGGCTGCGGTGACGGTAGACAGAGTGAGGAGGAGGCTGTCACTGGCGTGGGGACTGCTGGGGGAGAGCAGCACCTCACTAACACAGAGGGGGCAGCCGTGTGGGAAGTGGGTGGAGAGTTTACACTGGGAAAATCAAACCTATCAAACTTTGGGAAAATGACCAGATGGTGCAACCCTCAGACCTGGGGACCCACCCCATCAAGAAGGAAAGAATAATGGGGTCTGAGGAGAAAACAGAAACTGTCACCCTGCACGGTTCCCACCAGGGCCACTGAGCAAGGCTGTCTGCAGCCCAGCAGCTTCCCAGGGCCGGCTTCGGGCTGTGCACACCTCCTACCCGTGTGTTCTGAAGTATCCAGAGGAAACATCTGCGCACAACATGACATCACTAATGCGACAGTCAATATTTGACATAAATCCATTTAGCAGAGACTCACCCTCACCTAGCAACCCGGTCACCAGCAAACTAACAACTCTGGTCTTCCGACAGGAGCAATGTTGGCCTCAGTCCTCGGAGGCCAACATTCCCAGCCAGGGACTCCACCCTTGTCCCAGATCCACTGAGAAGTGGGGTTGTCAGAACCGGCGGGTGGAAAAGCCGGCAGAGGTCAACAGGAATGTCTTTCCCACTGTGTGCAGAGTTGAGGGGGTCACCAGCCGCGCAGATCACACCCCCTCCTGGGGTAAGGAGATAGCGAACAAGGGTGAGGCTGGCAAGCAGGGTCCCTGTGCTGTGGCACTAGTGACTTCTGAGGCAAATGTAATTAATCCCCGTTTTATACACTAGGAAACAAAGGACCAACGAGCCAGGGGGACAGCCTTGGGACACAGCTAATAACCGCTGAGCCAGGCCCCGAGCCCAGGTCCGACTGAGAGACTCACGCCACACCCACCCTCAACAACAAACATTCAGCCTACACATCAAGGAATGCACAAACGCACATCCAGACCGGATCGAGTCGGAAGAGCAGACAAGCCCTCCCAAAGTGCAGTTTGGGGGAGGCTGGCTGAGTGCCAGTCGTGGTCTGCTGCTTTCACTTTATGTTGTACCAAGTGCATTTACGTAGTTACTGCCATCCCCACCCTCTGCCACACGCACTAAGAAGGGCCTTTTCCCTATTGTCAGTGAAACATCATTAAAATTGTGCACACACACACACACACACACACACAACACAACACGTTCACTCAGCACATGTCTCACCCGGGCACTCGGCCTGCACAGGCACCAGGGGAAGACCCGTCTGAAGGATGTATCCTGAGAGACCAAAATCCTGTTACTAACATGGAAATAGGTAGGGAGTTCTTGTTTTTATTTTTGAAATGGGTCTCTCTCGCTCTGTCTCCCTGGCTAGAGTGCAGTGGCGTCATCATAGCTCACTGTAACCTTGAACTCCCAGGCTCAAGAGATCCTCCCCGCTCCACCTCTCGAGAACCTGGGACTGCAGGCCCGGGCCTCCATGCCCACCTAATTTGATCTCACTATGTTGCCCAGGGTAGTTTTGAATTCCTGGCCTCCAGCGATCCTCCGATCCTCCGCTTCAGCCTCGGCCTTCCAAAGTGCTGGGATTGCAGGTGTGAGCCACAGCGCCTGGCTGGGGGTTTTAAAGATAGATTCAAGACAGTGCACGCAGCTTCGGTAAGCCGCGGCAAATGACATCGGTAAAAGGCGCTTACTAAGAGTAACTCGCCCATCTTAGGAGTAACTCGCCCATCTCGAATGCATCCCTCAGTCTACCCGGTGGACTCAGGTTCCCCTTATTTTGCTGTGAGTCACTGGACTCCAAGGTGGCTTCGTGTAGACACACCACATCATGTGGCTTGTCCCCGAAGACGGGTGCCACGGCACTTACCTCTGAATGCGCCGAGCCCAGATGCTGTCGCAAAGGCTCACAGCAGGAACTGTCTGTGCTCATCTGCTTAAATCTATGACAGACTCATCCACAAAAGTGAAGTGGCACCTAGACAAAGGCCTTTGTGAAGATAAGTTACTGAGGAATATTTCTAGTTGCCCGTTTTCTTCAAAATCACACTCCAGTAAAAAGGAATTAAACCAAAACAGCTGTCAGGTTAAACGCATTATTCTCTCACAGCAGCATTATTCTGCAAAATAGGCTTTTTGTTTTTAATTTAGTGCAAAATATTTTAAAATGTGTATACCTTGTAATAAACTAAATCATACGCTGAAGCTGTTAGTTTTTTCTTTCTTTTTTTTGAGACAGAGTCTCACTGTCGCCCTGGGTAGAGTGCCGTGGCATCAGCACAGCTCACAGCAACCTCAAACTCCCGGGCTCAAGTGATCCTACTGCCTCAGCCTCCCGAGTAGCTGGGACTACAGGCGTGAGCCACGGCGCCCAGCCTGGAGCTGTTAGTTTCTGTCAAAAGAGCCAGTTGTGGGCTGGTCCCGGTAGCTCACGCCTGTAATCCCAGCACTCAGGGAGGCCAAGGCGGGAGGATCCTTTGAGCTCAGGAGTTCAAGACCAGCCTGAGCAAGAGCGAGACCCCATCTCTACTAAAAATAGAAAGAAATTATATGGACAACTAAAAATATATATAGAAAAAATTAGCCGGGCATGGTGGCGCATGCCTGTAGTCCCAGCCACTCGGGAGGCTGAGGCAGTAGGATTGCTTGAGCCCAGGAGTTTGAGGTTGCTGTGAGCTAGGCTGACGCCACGGCACTCACTCTAGCCCGGGCAACAGAGCGAGACTCTGTCTCAAAAAAAAAAAAAAAAGCCTAGTCGTATACATTTATGTGACTCGGCTCTTCCAGCACTGATGACATAGACGCCATAACCTTTCAAAGAAATGCCTTTATTTATTTACAGGGCTTAGGAAAGGAAAAAAGCTCTAGAAAAAGGATATTTCAAAATAGGTCTTCCGCAGGGGCCCAGGCAGAGTGAGTGGCCTCGACATGTCCAGGTTGGTGTCACTTCCAGGTTGTGAGGACGGTTCTCCCCGAGTCTCTCGATCTACCTGCTTTGGGCCCCAGCGACTGGCCGGAACGACTCCGCAGCTCTCGGTCAGCCCCGTCACCCTGGGCCAGTTCCTCGTCGTACCTGGAAACAAACAGCTCCAGGGTCACAGTGAGCTCCCTCAGAGGCAGCGGCAACAAGCGCGGCCACAGGCTGCTGTGTGGCAAACACGATGTCACCAGAGAAGCAGCCTGACCAGGCCGTGGCTCCCCTGCCCTGCCTGGCTGCAGCCCCCCTGCCCACCCCCAAACACCAGCCGAGGCCACAGCGCCCGAGAGCACAGCGTGCTG
>CM052440.1:4372273-4418421 GCA_028533085.1 Varecia variegata | reverse complement strand
GGGCAGGTGGAGCCCGTTGCCCTCTGGCTGTCCCAGATCACCCCCTCCCTCTGAAGAGCCCCCACAAAGGCCTAGAGCGGAAGGAGAGGAGCTCTCACTGTCTCCTCCAAGGCAAAGGACCATCCAGAGGCGGCGAAGACCCCACCCAGCCCACGAGAGGGGGCGGCTCCTGCAGGGCCCAGCCCAGGACCCCAAAGCCCTGACACCTGGTGGAACTCAGGACTCACCTGGATGCCGCTCCAGGGAAACTCTGGGTATTGCTTCTCAAACTCGGGGATGAACTCGTCGTGATGCACCTGCGACAGACACGGCCCATCATACTCTGCCAGGGCTGCCTTGGGCAGGGGGTGGGGAAGGCTACGGTCTTGGCCAGCAGCCTGTGACTTGCTGGGGGTGACAGGAGGTCAGCACAGGCAGGTGGGTATGTGGCCCCAGCTCTGCAGGGTACAAATGGGAGGCAGGAGACTGGGTTTGAGCTCTGGCAATTACTGTGTGACTCTGGACAAGCAGATTAACTTCTCTGAGCCTCAGTTTCCTCCTCTGGGAAACGGGAGAATGCCCCCTCCCCAGCAAACTGACTTTGCGTGGTTGCTGGGAGGCTCAGGGCTCGAGGGGTTGCAGGCTGGGGCCGGTGCCTATCGTCACTCCCAACTCAGAGCAGGGCACTGGCAGAAGAGCTCAGACCCCATGTGCAGGGCCAGCCTGTGCCACCGCTCGGCACTGGCTCAGAAGCGCCTGCGGGACAGCAACATAGTCTCATGCCGAAGACGTCACCCACAACACAGCTCAGTGAGGTGGCAGTCTGCTCAGGTCTCTCTTGGAGAAGGACAAGCCAGGACAGGTCCCCTGTGGGAACCCAACACTCAAGCCCTGGCACAGTCCCAGGCACAGGGCTTCAGGGATTAGCTCTCAGGATGACCCAGGCATGACACAGAGGGGGTTGCTCGGTGCCCTAAGGGATGACTTCCAGCAACGTTCTGGGCCCCGATGGCGGCTCTGGGACCTAGGACTGGCCTTGAACACAACCAAGAACAAGAGGGGACAAGAGCAACAGGACTACTCAGCCTGCACCGGGACAGCGTGGTCGGCACAGCCACTCTGATGCCACAGGGCCCTTTCTGCAAGTCCTCCGGGGACCTCTCGGGCCCGGGCACGGCAAGGCGCCCCCGCAAGGCTGTTCGAGGCAGCCGGCGTATGAACAGTGAAAAACTAGGAGTAACACAAGAATGACCTGCAGCTCTACTTGGCAACATCGATGAAGCTAAAGGTGACACTCAGGAAAAAAGGTGCAGAGGTCCAGTAAGATAATATTTATACAGAAACCTAAACAGGCCAAACAACAGTTTGAACTGTTCAGAGACAAGCTTGCGCTGAAAAGAGCTGAAAAGAATCAAGACGTGACTGGGAGTGCCAATCGCACGTTCCGGAGAGGGCGGAGGAACGGGCAGGTGTGCGGGGGCTTCCCGGCACCCGCGAGCCTGGCGTCAGGTGGGACGGGGTGGGTGGGCACTCCATGCTTTCTTTGCCTGAACCAGGTAGCAGGTCAGAGAGCTTTGGGACACTGAACCCAGTGACCTATCTCTCCTTTCCGTCTTCCTGTACCCAGAGCTGTCCCCTCACTTCCGTGCGGGCTGTGCCCACCTGTGTCAGGTGTGCTGGCAGGCCGGCTCTGGCTTCCCGCCCTCACCTTGGAAGGAGCTTTGCCCTGATGCCCTCGAGTGTCAGGCGCCCAGACGGTGCAGCCACCACTCACTGAGCACCCACCGCGTGGGGCACTGCTCAGAGAAGACAGGAGATTCTGGACCCCGGCAGGGTCACAGGCCAGCAGGTGGCGGGGCCAGGTGGGCTGGGGAGAGTTGGATGTCTCTGCGTGGGGCCACACGTCATCTCCCTGCCTTGCCACCCCTGCCTGTCCTGCTGCTCGCAGGGGCAGGCTGTCCTTCCCGGTTGAGGCGGCCGAGGGGAAGCTCCGGCTGAGAACCTGCTCTGCTCTAACCTGCTGCAGCCCTGCGGAAGCCTCCTGTAGCGCGCTGTCATACACGGAGCGAGTGCACTTCCGAGCTCCAGGACAGCCCATGTGACACGACACAGGCACCCGAGCCTGGCACATCACGGCTGTTCTAAAAGCTGCCTTTGAGAGTGTGAACTCAGAAGGCAGCTCCTCGGACGGGCCCGTGTGCCCAGAAGGCAGGCGAGGTCTGGGTCTGCACTGAGCTCCATGCGAACCTGCTCCCCAGACCCCACCGTGCCCCACCTGCTTAAGCACCACATCCGGGTCGTAGTTCATGACCGTGAAATGCTTCTCGTAGTCGTCCAGGTCATTGAGCTCGAAGGGCCTGGAGGACGAGGAGACACAGAGACCCGCGTGGGTTCCTGAGCCGGCCTTGTCCACCCGTGGAGGGAGGTCACTGACTGAGCTTTCCCGCCTGGGGGGCTCAGGGCAGAACTGCCGCTGCCGGGACTGGGCACCAGCTCCCTCATCTGTGAGGGTGGGACAGCCCCAAGGCCCCGCTTAGAGCTGGGGTCAAGGGAGTGACGTGCTAACCGGGAAAAATCTCCCTGGGTCCATAAACCGTCCTCATAATTCTCACGCGCTGGTGCCTATTTTAGAAAGAACGTTCATGTCCATAACCCACAACGCGGGAACGCTGGGTGGGTGATGGAGGAGCCTAGCCCAAGCATGTCAACGACCCAGGTGTCTCACCCCAAGTTTAAAGGGCCTGGGGCCCTGCCCCTCCCCCACCCACCCAGCCCCTCCAGGACCCCAGGACCCCGCAGGCCCCAGTTACCGGTTGGAGAAGCGCAGCCAGAACACGTCGTACACGAACAAGCTCAGGGGCTTCACTGACCGCAGCAGCACCATGTAGCGGATGTCGAACTTGACCTTGCCCACGTCATCTCGAAGGAACAAAACGGGACTTTCAATGTACTTGGATACAACCTGGAGGACACAGACGTGGGCTCACTGAGGCTCTTGCCTCCCTGGGGCCAGGACAGAGAGCACCTCGAGCTCGCACAGCCCACCCCGAGCACTTGGAGCCCCACAACGAGGGCCCCTCTCCTGTCCCAGCGGAACCTGTGCCCGGCGCCGACAAGGCACAGCCACAGCTGCGCCTCCCTCCCCCTGCCCCTTCAAACCCTGTCTAGGTTGCAGCAAATTCTTTTTATCTGTCTCTTCTTTTTTTTTGAGACAGAGTCTCACTCTGTTGCCCGGGCTAGAGTGAGTGCTGTGGCGTCAGCCTAGCTCACAGCAACCTCAAACTTCTGGGCTCAAGCAATCCTCCTGCCTCAGCCTCCCAAGTAGCTGGGACTACAGGCATGCGCCACCATGCCCAGCTAATTTTTTCTATATATTTTTAGTTGTCCAGATAATTTCTTTCTATTTTTTTTGGTAGAGACGGGGTCTCACTCTTGCTCAGGCTGGTCTTGAACTCCTGAGCTCAAACAATCCGCCCGCCTTGGCCTCCCAGAGTGCTAGGATTACAGGCGTGAGCCACCGCGCCCGGCCCATCTCTTCTTTAATTAAACAAAATCCCACCAGCTTTCAGGTTTGACAACGGAATACAAATCCTCGTGGATGACTCCGCCCACCTCCTCCTACTACTTGCGGCCCTCACAGTGACGGTCCCCACAATGCTTTTCCTTCCGCCTCTGCCCAAGGACACATCCCACTGTTGTAGCCACGGCCTGGGTGGATGTCATGTCCTGCAATCCCAGCACTGCCTCTGATGTCCTGTCACCGTGGAATCTTGGCCATGGCCCTGAGGGCTCCCTGCACAGGCCTGGTGACCCCCCTCCTGCCAGGCAGTCACGTCTGGTGCAGTATGTCCTGGGGACTTTGAGGTCGGATGCACCCAGGACGCTTCTAACTGAGGGTCTCCTGCACTCGCCTGGGCTGTCACACAGCCCCCTCCTTGATGGCGACAGCACAGTGGAAGGAGGGTGGGGGCGTCAGATACCAGGCTCCAGCCCCAGCTGGAGTCACTGCAGACCGTCCCCAAGCCTCCCCACCACGTGGCCCTATCCGCACAGGTCCCCTGATAGGCGAGCCCCCCTCCCCAGCTGAGTGCCCTGGCACGTGGCGCCGTGGGGCCCACCTTGGGGGTGCTCTCTCGGTGCCGGATGATGCTGTGGAGGCTCTTGGTGATGTGGGTGTCCAGGCTGCGGGCCAGGTTCCAGGGCTTGCAGATCCAGTGGTTGTCCTCACCCCTGGGGGGCGGAGAGGGCTGGCTGGGTTGCACCTGGGGCCTGTCCTCCCAGGAAATGCCTCCCCAGGACCCCAGCAGCAGAGTTGGGAGGGGGACTCGGGGAGTAAGGAGGCGGCTGTCAGAGTCAGGGGCGCCGTGTCCCGGTAGAAGCAGCGGCCCCAGAAGAGGCCTGGAGAGAAGCCTGCGGTCCACGTGGTCCCCGTGCCACAGCTTGGACACCGCAGGCGCTTGGCTGAGGGGCAGGCTGGGCACGGCTGAGATGGGGACGGGGCCGTGGGAGCGCGACGGACCGTCTCCATCGTGGGGCTTACCGCCGCTCCCGCTGCTGGAAGTAGCTGATAAACTGGGGCAGCTCGGTGCGCAGGTTGAAGGTTCGGGGCAGCCAGGGGGGGCCCTCGGGGCCCCCGGCCCGGCGTGCAATGGAGGCCAGGCAGTCCTTCACGGTCAGCAGGCTCTCGCAGGGGAACTGGTTCAGCAGCACGCCCGGCCTCTCCTGGCTCAGCCTCCTGCGGGCAGAGGCAGGCGCGGCCGTCAGGGGGGCGCGGGGCTCGGAGAGCGTGGCGGGGCCGGAGGCGCCCTCACCTGTAGTCCTTGAAGTGGGAGAAGTTGAAGAGGATGTCGGCGTCCGCCTCGCTCTGGGTGAAGGTGAAGCGCGGGTGAGTGAGGGCCCTGAGCACCTGCTGCATGTCTGTGTAGACCCTGTGGGAGGCGCTGAGCTGAGCAGGGCCCCACGCACCCCGAGGGAGCCCTGGCTCAGGACTCCCCGGCCGAGTCGCCACGCGGGGCAGCCTGGGCTCAGGCCCCACCTCCTCCACTGACCTGCCAAGGGCTGGGGCAACTCACACCCTGCATCCGCCTCACATTTGTCGTTAGCATTAAACACGGTTCATTTGGGTGTTTAATGCTAGTTCTTCCTTCCCACACAGAACAAAAGAGGATGCGGCGGACGCTGCTGATCTCACACGGACACGCCAAGTGGGCCTCGTGAGGCCTCTGCCCCAGAGGAGGTGGAGTCGCTGGGCAGGGGTCACAGCCAGACCGCGTCTCAGCAAGAGCCCCCGGGAGGCCCGGCTGGGGCCAGCATCAAGGAGGCCCCGGGGACCTGGTGGAAGGGAGGCAGAGGCCAGCCTCTGCCCTGGCTGCAGTGGGACCGGCCCGAGTCCTGCTCTGCACCAGATGGGCGCAGCTCTCTGCACCCCACTTCCTGTCCTGCAAAACACAGCAACTGCTTCCGCAAGGGCTCCAGCCTGAACCTGCCGTAACTCACCAGCCCACACCTGCAGACTCCTAGGAGGGCGCCCCCGGCAGCCCAGGCACCTGTTCTAGGTGCCCGGCACACTGGCAGCCAGCACGGGCCCCCCTGGGAGGGGCTGGTGTGCGCAGGCCTGGCCATGCGTCTGCGTTTCCCGGACCAAATGAGCACAGCCGACCCAGCAAGCAGCAGTCCCGCGTGGCAGAGTCGGGGACATGACCCCCCGTGCCTGGAGGACGGCAGGTGGGGACCCGCGGCCAGCATTTCCACGGCCTACTCCTATTTTTAATTTTCAAGGGCAAGTTTAAAATCTGCTTTCTCCAGGAAGCCCTGCTCGCCCTCCACTCTCCACAGCACTCTGTGATCCTAAGGTCTGTGCCTGGGTATCTCTGTCACCACCGTGCCCAGACTGCACGCGGCCAGGGCACAGCTGCCCTACTGAGCGCCTGTGTGCCAGGCACTGTTCCATGGCCGTGGGAACCGTGGTGAGCATATGAGACAGTGACGAAGGACGAGTCCCAGCACACGCAGAGGAGGGGCTACGCACCTGAAGACATGGTCGTGGGGACGCGGCACTGGGCTGACGGCAAGCGGCAGCTTCTCCTTGTTCTCCTCCAGAATGGCCTAGAAGGAAACGCACTGGAGCTAGAACGGACCTTAGTGACAGGCACGTCGGGGTTGAGGTCTCGTGGGGCACACGGCCACTCTCAGGTGGAGCCCTCACAGCTGCCGCCGACTCCCAGCGTCCGACGACTCTGACCAGCCCCCCGCTCCACCCCGGGATTCCGCGGCTCAAGGCACAGCCCTAGTTTGGTATCAAAAGAACAGGCAAACATCGTTTTAAATCAGTGCTGCCTCCAAATCACAGGTGGCCGAGAAGGTGCCAGACCTGTCCCGGGAGGGCGCTGCTTGGTCCCGGAGGAGCCCCGAGGGCTGTGCTGAGCTCAGGCAGTGACGGTTTAAGGCACGTCCCTAAACTCTCTGGTGCCCCCTTCAAAGGCAGGGCATAACGCGTTGCTTCTTACAGACACAGAAAGTGGAAGCGATAGTTTCTTTCTTCCTAGACCGGTCACAAAGGCCCTGCAGCTTCCTCTGGGCTTTCTCTCAGATGACTGGGTCCAGAAGTCAGCACCACGGCTGGGACACTCAAGCAGCCCTGAGGAGAGGCCCACGTGGGGAGGCACCAACTCGCCAGGCGCGAGTGTGCCACGTGGGAGCAGGTCCTCAGCCCTGTCACACCTCCGGCAACGCAGCCCGGGCGGGAACCTGGGCACCCTATGAGACCCTGAGCCAGAAGCACCAGCTGAGCCACTCCTGAACTCCTGCTGCACAGAAACTGTTCCAGATGCTCCACATTTGCTGTTTTGGAGTCATTTGTCACCCGGCCATAGCTGACTACTACAGCAACGCCAAGGCCCAGACCACAGGCCTGGCCCTGACGGCTCACGTGGGAAAAACAAGGAGCGCTTGGCCTCATGTCTCCTCTTCCTGGTCAGCACAGAGCTTCCCGAGGAAAAGTACTAACCGTAATTCATGTTCCATTAACAACCTCAAGGCCAGGAAGCGCCTGTCCCCTAGCCATTCACTGGCTTGTTCAGACAAATATTTACTAAGCGCCCCCCACGCCTCTGAACCAAGAGTGATCTGGATTTCAGCCTGGTTAGTTCAATCCCTGCTGACTTGGACTGAGAAGCACCAATAGGACCACTGCCCATTCCAGAGAGCTAACGTGTTTAATCCTTCCCAGACCCTCGGAGGCCGGGCGTGAGTGCCTGGGGTGCGAGTAGGGTAGCCTCCGCCCGCCGCCATCAGCTCCCCCTAGTTCCGGACTCCAGCTCTCCCACCAGCTGTGTGGCCTTTGGCAAGTTACTTAACTTCTCTGTGCTTCAGTTTCCTCATCCTCAGTAAAATGAAGATAAAGCAGAACCAGGAAGCTGCCGCAGGAACGCAGCAGAGCGCGCCCTCGCAGTGCCGGTGCCCCCAGCCCACGGGAGGCCGTGGCAGAACAGAGCGGGGCAGGAGGAGGGGGTCAGTTCTGGAGGGGGCTGTGTCCCCATCCGCTCCACCTCCTCCCGCCCCTGGCTCTCCCACCGCCAGCTGGCACTTCAGCAGGGCAGGCTGGGCCCTGACCGAGGCTGCCCACAGACTGGACGTGCCTTTGTTATCCATGACAATGACAAAAAGGAAGACTTGTCAAGGGCCTGCTGCGTGCTGGGAAACGTCCTCCAGCGTTTGCACAGAGGACCTTCCCGTCCCCTGGCGAGGGAGGTGTCGACAGGAGGAAAGGGGACTGAGCAGGGTTCACGGCCAAGTCGGACGGCACAGCCCCCAGCGTCCCTCCCGAGAGGAGCAGACTGACCGCCAGCACTGCCAGCTCTGCGCCACCCTCTGGGGACGGATTCCCAACTCTAGCACCTGGGATCTGGGTTCCGGGCTGGTGCCCAAGCTGTGCGGCCACAGCAGCTGGTGCTCACTCTCTGAGCCCCTTGTCACTCAGATGCTCCCAGAACCCTTCTCTACCTCCCACAACCCTTCTCTACCTCCCACAGTAACCAGGGCCTGGCACCCAGCTGGCATTCAGTACCACTTGGTGTCTGGATGGAGAACATTCCAGAAGCCACCAAGCAAGCAGGCCCAGGGTCGGAGGTGGAGGCAGAGGCGGTCACACCTGGTAGTGCTCAGCGGGCGGCTCGGGCGTGGAGGAGCTGAGGTCCTGCATGTCGGCGGGGGCCCAGGGCAGCAGCATACATCTCCGGATCAGAGGGTCTGCCTCTCCATAGGCAAAGTCCCGGGTCACCTCCTCTGTGCCAAGACACGCATGCCCATCAGAGCGGGCAGCAGGAAACCCGGCCTGACGCCCATCCTCCAGGGCAGGTGGGCATTGGACTTACCGCCCGTGTCCAGGTCCCTCAGGGGCCACAGCAGCGTGTAGGCCACCTGCTGGGGCATGTAGAAGAAGGGCGCGGTGGCAAAGCTGGGTACGTCCGCGTGCTGGATTCGAGAGCCGAATTCGTCCATGATGTACCACACTGGCACCTTCTCCTCGGCCGTCTGTGAACAGAGCACAGGCGGCAACCCTGGTCCATCTGCCTACTCACCTGAACGCCCTTCCACGTACCCAAACGCCAAGCACTCGTGCCTCCACACCCACCTCGCCAGGCCTGCAGGGTTTCCCACATGCGCCCCCTTTAGTGAACCCAGGGCCTCCTTGCAGACACACACGGGCCCGTGCAGTGCAGTGTGCCACCCAGTGTGGCAAAAGGGTACTCAGAGACAAGCACTTAGCCCAGCAACCACAGGGGTGCGGTTGGGTGCGTGTGTGTGTGTGTGTGTGTGTGTGTGTGTGTAGCGGGGAGGAGAGACCTGGAGTCAGGGAAGGCTCCCTGGAGGAGGTGGCATCTAAGCTGAGATCATGAGAAATAAACATGTGTCTCTTCCCAGACCAAGAGTGGGGAGGGGCTGGAGCACAGGGGTGAGTCTGGAGGGGCCGGCAGGGCTGGGTGAGGAGGACGTGCTGGAGGGACTCAGCTTCTCCCACGTGTGGTGAAGAACTGTGGAGGACTTTTAGGAGGGTGACAGTATCAGAGGGGCCAGGAAAGAGGCAGCTGAGTCACCTGGGCCCAGGTTTAGGGGTCTAAGAGAGGGCTGTGCCCTGTAAGCTCAAACGCCGGGCAGGCAGCCGGGTCCTCGGCACTGGCTGGCCCAGGCGAAGAGGTAACATGTGCCTCTGAAGCCACAGGGACCCGGGGCGTTTCCAGGGGCCACAGGAGAAAATGAGTTTGCTTCCTCTGGCCTGTGTCCTTGTCTGCCCTCCCCTGCCACCCGCCGACTCACCCCCTGGGCCAGCTGGTAGGTCTGGTTGAACTTCCACATCTCCTCCAGCACCAGGGCCACCGCGTCCGCGCTGGGCAGCTCGCCGTGGAACTCGACGCCCATCAGGTTGGCCATGCGGTGCAGCAGCCCTGGCACCTGCTGCAGCTGCTGGCGGGCGTGCTCCACGCGACATGTCCAGGCGTGGTCAATGAGGAAGATGCTGTGGGCACAGGTCACACGTGAGGCTGCCGGCTGGGCAGGACACAAAGGGAAGGGGCAGAAAAGGCCCTGGGTTGCTGCCAGGACCTGGCACCCAACTTTGCTGAGACTTGGTGTCCCCAGCACCACAGTTGTGCAGTTGTGGCATCTAGTGGGCCCCGGTCAGATCACTGTGTGGCCCTGAGCAAGTTCTGCTTTCTCCTCAAACAGGGCAGCAGGGGTCTCCACCGCCCACCACCAACTTGTCACAAGCACCAAACGAGAGCAGATAAACGGCACTCCGACTGCATCCCAGCACTTGCAACAGACAGCAGCATCCCTAGCACCGCGTGTCCTCACTGCACCCTGAGCCGCTGGAGGACTGGCCTGTGCTCCCCATCCCGCCCCCTGCGGGCCTGGCACGCGGCAAGTGCTCAGCAAAAGCAAAGGCTCGAGGTACCAGGAGGCCAGTGGCAGGCGGCTCGAGCAGGAGCTGCGACATGGAGCTCGTGCACACATCCCCAGGGCTCCTGGAAGCACCAAGGCCTTTCTGTGGGACAGGCTTCAAGTCCCCACACACAGACGCCTGCAGCCCGCTCGCTCCGGCTTCTCCGGAAGAGCCCAGGTGGGCCCGCTGCACGGCTGCCGCCAAACATGATGTGGCTGCAGCAGAGCGTCAGGCGCGCCCCCACTGCAGGTCCGAGGTCACACCCACCTTCCCACCCTGCAGGGCCAGGGACTGACCAGCAATTCCAGACCCCGTGGAGCAGCCCCTTGGCCCCAGGACCCTATTATTTTTTTTAAGATGAAAGGAACAGCAAACGTTCCAGTTCCTAGGTTGGGTGGCAGGTCCAGGAGTATTTATTTTACTGTGCTTGTATCTGTTGCGTTTGTTTGCATACCCTAAAACAAACGATTTATTCTTGCTCCTGTGCTCAGAGCTGGTGACTGCACGATGCAGCGTGCAGAGACAGGTCTTCGAGGTCCAACCCTTGGGGGTGACCCTGGGCAAATGCGCCGGGGGCTGGTGCACACACAGGCAGGTGTGGGGGACAGAGGATGGAGGAATTTCTTGGGGACTGGTAATCAGGGAAGGCTCAGTGGACAAGGGCCTGGGGACAAAAAGGCCCAGGAGCAGGTGGAGCTGAAATTAACCCCTCCCAACCCTGAGTGGTGGCAGTGTGTGTTGTTAGGCCTGAGAGAGACCTTGGGCTCCCAGGGTGGCCGCTGCATTGGATTCGCCTGTACCTGGGCCCGCACAGCACCAGGCGGGAGCAGAGCACGAAGGCTCGCTGCCCAGGACCTAACGGGGAAGGCGGGCTGAGCCGGAGCACGTGGCTGGAGGTGCTGGGCTGTGCGTATGCCCGGGTGGACACTGCCACCCACTCACGGCTGGAGCAGCTCTGCAGAAGAGAGCAGACCCTGCCAAAGAGCTGTGTGGACACGGGGGCCCAGTGACCCTTGGAGACCAGAAAGTGTCTTCCTTAAGGCTCCGACAGTACCTTCAGCAGAGGGGCCTGCAGGCCTGCCCTGCCTGAGGACGGCCCCTCTTGGCCCCTGGAGGGAGGACGCCCGGGCTGCAGCCTCAGCTCTGCTCCAGGTTTCAGGCCCTCACGCCTCCCAGGGCCCACCCCAGAGAATCAGATCCAGGGGGACTGAGGAGGAGCTCTGAGCAAGGTTGCCTGGGTTCAATACCCGTACTCTTGGCCAGTGGGGTGACCTCAGGCAAGCCCTTCCCCTGTGTGCTTCCTCATCAGCAAACTCGGAACTCATGACGCGCTGTAGCGGGACCACTGTGACGGCAAGACCACTGGGAGGCACTCTCAGGACCTCGTCGACCCGGTCACCATGGGACTGAGATCAGTGTTGACGTGGACACTGCTCTGAGGCCGCGATGGAAACCCAGCTGGCCACATGTGCACACAAGGCCATCCCGGGGATGAAGTCCAGCCACGGTCATGAGCGTCTGTAGTCATCGCTTTCCCCCCAGCAGTGATGACCTTGGGAAACCTCTCTAAAAGGAAAACAGGCCCTGAGAATAAGTGACCGGTGGCAGCCCCAGCTCCTACCTGTTGGGGTCGGCCGCCTGGAGCCCGCTCTCCCTGGTCACGATGACCTTGTAGCACAGCTCACGGCCTGGGTTGGGCTGCTTCCTCCTCGCCTCCTGTGCCGCTGCCTCCTCCTCCTCCTCCTCGCCCACCTCCTCCACTTGCATTATCCCAAACACCTCCCCAGCGTCGAAAACCTGGGGGCCGGAGCACAGTCAGCAGGGGGTGTGGGCAGGAGACCCCATCCAACCCCTTAAGGACACCAAAGGTGCCGCAGTCAGGCCTCAGAGACACACCTGACTCCTGAGAGAAGCAGGGCTGTGGTGGTGACCTACCCACCCCAGCTTACAGGCGGGGAAACTGACTCCTAGAGTCATCAGTCCCATCACCTGTGCTGTCGCCAAGGCCCCTCATCCCACAGCACACCACGCTTGGAGATGGGACTGCTTATATGTGGTGGTGTCCTCTCCAGTCAAGCCCCTTGCTTTACAGGGAAAAGAGGTCCAAACAGCAAGATGGCTCTAGTCACAGTGGAGGTGGATGGAAGAGTCAGGAGCTTGGGGGCTGGGGAGTGCACCCCAGTTTTCCTCTAAGCAGAAGAATCCAACCAACACCAGAGCTGCTGAGGTAACCCACAGGGAAGCCTCCTCTGGCCACCCTGCCAACCCCACCAGCAGCCCAGGCCGGCGGAAGCAAGGCTGGATGGCCTGGGCTCTTCTCAGAGGCCCCAGGACCAGGCGGGACAGGACGATGGGGCCTTGGTCCTGGAGTTTCCCTGGCAAAGCCATGTGTAGATAGTAAAGCATACAGATCGGCCACTTCTTGCATGCTCTGGGGCCAGAGGGGGCCCCAGGCCCAGCCACTCATGCAGTGTCCCTCATAGGCCAGCAAGGGGGGCCTCTGGACAGATTCTGGAGCCAGGCTATGGGGGTTCAAATCTTGGCTTCACCAATTCCTAGATGTGTGACCTTGAACAAGTTACTTAACCACCTTGCGCCTGTTTCCTCATCTATACAATGGGAGTAACAACTGAGCTCAGTGTTACCGGAAGGATTACACGATTAACACACACAAAGAGCTCAGATAGGGCCTGGACCACGGCAAATGCTCTGTGAGTGCTTGGTACCATCATTACGCTTCTCTGAGACTCAGTTTCCTCATTGGTAAGATGAGGATATCATCTGCCTTCCAGGACAGCTGAGAGAATTAAATAGAACAGGGCCTTTATGGGCATACAGCAAGGACTCAGCAAAGGCTAGTTCCTCCCTCAAAACTCCTTCTCACCCCTATACTACAAACGGCAGCGAGGAGCCAGCCGTCTCCCCAGGCACAGGCAGTTTCTGCGCGGGGCAGGACTGGGCAGCTTGGTGGCGTGAGGATGAATCACCCATGATCTTGCCTAGGAGCCCGCAGGTCCAGGGCGTTTGAGTATCAGGTAAATTGCTCTGGGGCCCGAGAAGGCTACAGGTGAGGAGAGGTAATGAGAGGTGAGCTCCAAGGAAGGGGAGATGTAAACACCAGCGACTCGCTGGGGGAGGAAACGCTCCAGGCGGAGGGAAAGCCCAGGAGCAGGGAGGGCTGCACACCCACACGCAGCAGAGCAGACCAGGGAGCACTCAAAGACAAGGGAGCTCAGGCACTTCCTGGGAGCAGGTGGACCGAGCCTCGAGTTCTCCCGGCCCTGGGGAGGCCACCACCTTCTTCTCCAGTTTAAGAGATCAGGAGGCTCAGGGGGCTGGAATCCACAGCCCGGGCTTCGCCCCAGTTCTCCAAATCCCAGCCTTCCACCCCAAACCTTATGGAGGACCATGAGGGCAGTGCAAGGCTGAGGGACAGAGGGCCTGCCTCAAGCCTAGGTGGGCTTCTCTAAGCTGCGAAATGGGGGTGACCACAACCCCTTCATGGCAGACTGGAGGATGTCCTAAGGACATGAAAGAAGGGAATGGTTTCACCATTGCAAAGTTGTGCAGAAGAGTAGACATTTATTTTTAAACATCCTTTGGCTCATGTAATCCCAGCACTTTGGGATGCTGAGATACCAGGATTGCTTGAAGTCAAGAGTTCGAGGCCAGCCTGGGTGACATAGCAAGATCCTGTCTCCACAAAAATTTTTAAAAATTACCTGGGTGTGGTGGTGTCTACAGTCCTAGCTACTCAGGAGGCTGAGGTTGGAGGATTGCTTGAGCCCAGGAGTTCCAACCTGGGCAACAGCACAAGATCCTGACTCTTAAACGCCTCCCCCCCAAAAAAACAATAGTCTTCTTTTCAGGCTGCTGAAAAAAAAAACAAAAAACAAACCCACAAAAATTCCCCCCCCCCCAAAAAAAACATCCTTTTAAATCTCCCTATCCTTTCTGAGGGAACTGGTCTAAGGCAAGGCCTGGCCGGGGTGGCGGGTGCTTGTTCCGAGGGTGTGTGCCCTCCCCCACACCTGGGCCCACAGCAGCAGGAGGCTTCACTCAGGAACAATGGCTGCAGGTTTATGTCTGGCACAGTGGTGACTCAGCTCTGGCTCTAATGGCTCGGGAGGGTCACGGAAAAACACTGGCTGCCCCTCAGTAGGGTACCAGCAGCCAGGGTGGCCTGGGCAGAGGGGACCTGGCTCTGTGGCGACTGGCCTCTATGTGTTGGGCACTGGCTGAAGCTTACTCCTCATGCCACCCCCACCCCCCGCCTCTGTAGGAGCCAGGTGCTCGAGTCTCACCATCCCCTTTCCACATGAGGACAGGGACTCAGAAGGGCTGGTGACCTGCCCAGTGAGGGGCTGCTGCCAGTGGAGGCTGGCTGGGCAGGAGAGGGGGCACTCCCACATTGTGCTCCTTTCACTCAGCACATAGGGACCCTTTATCCTCTTGAACAAACCGGGGTCCCCTTCCACCCCACGCCTGGGACCAGGGCAAGTCCTCAGGAAATGGTGGCAGAAGTGAGGGCACAAGTCTTATGGGCAAAGAAAATCCAGTTATAAACACAATGCATTCAAGGAGGTGCCACTGTACAGTTCCCTTCTGTGTTTTGAGCAGGAAGGTTCCTGGGACAACCAGGATTACATGTAGAGAGAAACTGGCTCAGAGGGGGTGGGGTTCGCCCCACAGCCAGACTCGGGCTCCTGGTTCCCGCTGGGACATCCTCCTCTTGGCTCTGGGGTTCCACTTCATCACCTGCACCACACAGCTTGTCTCAGTCCTCACAAAAAGGGAGAACCCAGAAGCCTCTGAGCCCTTTTCATTCCTTCTCCACCTCCCACAGCCTGTTTCCTTTACTCTGAAAACACGAGGGGGCCCTGAGGCTCAAGCCAAATGAAGAAACAGAATTCTATGAACCAAATGGTTAAAGCTACACAAATTCACGAGGCTCCTATTCTCCCCGGGGGAGGCAGTGGCTGAAAGAAACCTGGTTGTGGCCAAGTGTGGTGGCTCACACCTATCTATAATCCTAGCACCCTAGGAGGCCAAGGCAGGAGGATCGCTTGAGTTCAGGAGTTCGAGCAAGAGCGAGACCCCCTCTGTACAAAAAACCAGAAAAATCAGCCAGCCACTGTGGCACACACCTGTAGTCCCAGCTACTCGGGAGGCTGAGGCAGGAGGATCGCTGGAGCACAAGAGTCTGAGGTTGCAGTGAGCTATGATGATGCCACTGCACTCTACGGGGGATGGGAGGGACAGAGCCAGACTCTATCTTAAAAAAAAGGAAACCTGGTTGTGAAGTCTGACAGACCTTGGGAGAGTCCCTGAGCCTCAGTTTTCTCAACTGTAAAATGGGGTGATGACTCTAACTCCTTACAGGGCTATCGTGGGACTGGCATGTGTGGGCTTAGCTCAGGGGCTGGCACACACTAGGAGCCAAGTTCCCAGCGCAGTCCCGGCCTCAGGCCCTGGCAGGACAGGGCCACAGGTACCGCTCTCCTGCAGTCACTCTTCGGCGCCAAACTCCAAACCGCTCCCTTTTTCTTTTGGCCAAGGACGCAAAGTCTAAGTCGCTCGTCACGGCGCTCGCGGCCCTTCATCATCAAACCCGTGCCCGCGTCTCCAGCCTCACCTCCCTCCCGCACACCCGCGCTCGCCTCCCCGCGCCGCAGACGCCCTCCCGCCCGCAGTAGCACGTGTCCGCCCGGCGCCCGCCGCCCTTGCCCGCACCTCGTGCTCCAGCTTGTGCAGGAGGCGACCCCAGTACCGCTCAGGGACCCCGGAGGCGCGCAGCGCCGGGCCGTGCAGCGCTGCGAACTCAGCCAGGGCCCGCGCGCCCTCCTCCGGCTTCCGGCCCGGGCTGCTGCGCTCCGCAGGCGGGTTCTCTGGCCCCCGCTCGGCCTCCATGGCGCCCGCACCCGCTCCAGCGCCGCCGCCGCCCGTGGCCCGGCCCTCCCCATTCGGCCCGCCCGCCAGCGCCGCGGGCCCCGCCCTCCTCCTCGGACCCCGCCTCCGCCCGCCCTCCGCCGGCTCGCCGCGGGCCTCCGGATCACCGAGCTCGGAGGCCCAGAGACGCTGAGCGTGCCCACCGGCTGAGCGCGTGAGCGCGGGGGTCCCGCGTTGGGGATCCGCGCGCGCGCAGCCTCTTTAGTGGCTTGAAGTGCGGACGTATGCGCACGCGCGCCTGACGGGGGCGGTGTTTATTACACGCACCCTGCGGCTGCCGCAGGGGATGCCGGGAGGGCGAGCCGCCTGCGTCCCGCGTGGTAAGAACCGGAAGAGACCCGAGAATGACCGGAAGGGACTTGAGGCCCGGAGGCCCGGCGGGGCATAGCTGCAGCCCCTGCTCTGACCCCGCCTTGACGCCCTGCAGACCCCTGGGGTGGTAGAGGAGCTCAGTTCTTGCAATGCTTCACCAAATTTAGATGCTGCAAAATCGTGACCCTTCTTGATTTCTTTATATTTGGATTCGGAATGTAAATTAATCCAATCAAAACTGGATATACTATCAAAATAGTTTTGTCTTGCAAGTCGAGATATTTTGAAGTGCAATTGAGCGTGGTCGCACGCGCCTGTAGTCCCAGATACTTGGAAGGTTGAGGTAGGAGGATCACTTGAATGCTGGCGTTTGAGTCCAGCCTGGACAACATAGTGAGACCCCAAGTCTAGAAGAAAAAAACGTGCAGTTATAGAATTTCAAAAGTTCGTTGAACTCTTTTTTTTTCAGTTCTGTTGCGCCATAGGAATGCATATCAATGTCTTTCTATTTGCACCTTTGTAATAATTATTTGCTAAGAAGTTAAAAGGCTGAAGTTTTTGGTGCTTCAGTTGGTGACTATTTTGATTTAACATTTTTGAACTGAATTTGAACAAAAGGCACTAGTTTAGAGAACTTGTTCAATGCCATCTCAGCTGAAATGTTACCTCCTAAGTGATAGGATGGCCTTGCTAATAAACTAACAGGAAAAAAAGGAGAAAACTCCCAGCACATAATTGCCCCTTTGAAGAGAAAGATCACAGTGGCATAACTGCCCCTTTGTTTAACCACCTGTGGCTTAAGTTGTCTTATTTGAGAGTTTGTTTTAACAGCCTTGAAGAGACCTGAGCAGACAGCAGTGGTGTGAGCTCCTCATCCCAGCTCTGATTCCAAGGACCCTGATAAGCCAGCTTCACAGAGAAGAAAAAAAAGGGGGAGAAACAGACACTGACATTTCACAGCCGTTTTCTGCTACCAGCTGGCAACAACCACTTTTTTCTTCCTTTTTTCCCCCATAAAAACTCCAAGCCCTTATAGCCTTGGGGCTGGAACTTTTTTCTTTTTCTTTCTTCCTTGTGCTGAGCTCTTCCCCTCTCTCTCTAAGGGAAAGCAAAATAAACTTCTTTTTCCTTTTTCTTTTCTTTCTTTTTTTTTTTTTTTTTTTGAGACAGAGTCTCACTCTGTTGCCTGGGCTAGAGTGCAGTGGCATCATCATAGCTCACTGCAACCTTAAACTCTTGGGTTCAAGTGATCCTCCTGTCTCAGCGTCTCCAGTAGTTGGGACCACAGACTTGTGCCACTGTACCTGGCTAATTTTTGTATTTGTTTTTGTAGAGACAGGGTCTCAATATGTTGCTCAGGCTGATTTTGAACTCCTGGCTTCGAGTGATCCTCCCGCCTTAGCCTCCCAAGGTGCTGGGATTACAGGCGTGAGCCACCGTGCCTGGCCCTCCTTGAACTTTCAAGTTACCATGTTAATCCAAGAAATGACCTGGTGTTCACCCTGTCATTTATTTGGAACATTAATTGATATTTTATTAAAATTGTTTCTGCTCCTTTTGAGTGTTTGATGCCTGGAGGGCTCATTATTGAGGAGAGTATTTGTTTTAGCCTTTATGAGGTTCTAGATTTCTTTTGGCATCTATCAAAGCTATGGGCCATATTCCCAGAGAAATGTGTACATATGCACGTGTGTGCACACGCCCGCATGCGCGCGCGCGCGCGCGCGCACACACACACACACACACACACACACACACAGCATTGTGCAGCTAATTTCAAGAGGTCCCTGATTCCACGAGGCTCACGGTGACCAGGACTTCCAGATCAAAGACCCACTGTAAAAGAAAATCTCTCATTTCGTAATATAAATTATGAGGAGAACGGGATCTGAAACATGGACATTTTCCTTGCTGGCCGTTCATTTGGGAGCATGTCTGCTCCTGAAATTTGGGTGCCCCTCCACCTCTCCACATGTAGCTCTCAGACTCAGTTTGACTTTCCACAAAGTTATTGTAGCTCCTTTACTTTGTACACTATTGTAGCTACACTACTGAGGCTACACTGTTGTAGCCCTCAATAGTGTCATGACATTTCTTAATTTTTTTTTCCTTTTCTGGAATCCAGTTACCATTGTCCCCCCAATCATGACCTCTGATAAGAGAAAAGAGCAATATTTAGGTTCATTTCCTGTTTATTATTAAAGTGATTTTCACAAATGTTTCATCACATGCATATGGGGGAACGTGATGGAGAAAACAAAACTTTGAATATTTGAGGCAACTGGAAGGAAGATGTGGTGATGTTGACATTTGTCCCTCTCGTGGGATGAGTTCTTGCCAAGTGCCTGGATGGCACAGCACAGAAGCTGCGGGCACGAGAGTACAGCCCCCTGGTATCCCACTTCCAGAGCCCTGTGAAGCAAGTCTGCTTGGAGTGTTTGGGGTTCTGACCTCAGCAGAGTAAGAATTTCCCCTGCAGATGGACGTGGGCTCTGGACTGAAAAACAAAACACACGGCATCAGCCAGCCCCCTCTTTCTCCCTCCACCTTCTGCTGCCAGGCCCCGCACTCTCTCTAATGTGCGTCTCTCCAGGGCTGGGCGCGGGCCTCGCTGAGAGCAGTGGGAAGGACCAGGCAGGAGCTCGGCGCCTGGCTTAGGTGCTGTGCCCTGCCCACTTGGTAGGGAAAGCAGGATCCTGTCCTTTCTCTGGGTGAGTGTCAGTGCTTGTGAGGAGGCAGGGAAGTCACTGAAGTCACCAGGGCCCCAGCTCCTCCTTGTGTTCTCTCTCTGCCCTTCGTGACCCTGTCCCTGCACTGCCTGCTGCCAGGGCTGACCTAGCTGAGTTTCCAGTCTGTAACATTCAGATTAATCAACATTTTAGAGACATTTCGTACCATGGGATTAGATGGGCTCGGGTTTGAATCCAGACTCCAGGAACTACCAACTACTTGTCTTGGGCACGCCATCGGTCTCCCAGAGTCTTCACTTCTACACCTAAAGAACAGGTTTAACCCCAGCCTCACAGGGCTGGGAGAAGGGGCTGTGTGGCCATAAAAGAGTTGAGCCCAGAGCCCGGCACACAGGCATGTCTTCCTGTAGAGACCTGGACAATAGGGACAGTTTCAGAGGGCTCATCCAGGGGCCTCCATGCCAGTGTGGGGCTGGGGAGGCCTCCGAGAAGCAAAGACCTGTGGGGGCCAGTGGAGCAGGGTGCCGGAGGGAGCGCAGGCCGTGCTGTGTCATCTGGGCCCCAAGATGATGTGCCCCCACCTGGTGCAGTTTGCTAGAAGCAAAGCAGGCTGGAGGAAGCAAACTCCGGCTCTGCCCTGCACAGGACTTACTCCCGGAAGGGCAGGGATCTCTGGCTGCTGAGGGGGCAGAGGCAGCCATGGCTCTATCTCCACCGGTTTGACGGGCATTTTCACCCAAACATCAAGTCCTTTAGCCTTAGGCCTGAATGACATCAACTCAGCTCTGTCACCTTGGGCTGAAGGAAGGGCTGAGCTGCCACCATGTGTATTTTTAGTGCAGAAAAGGGGCTTTGATATAAGATGTAGTTTGCCAGGTTGACTGAACTTTCCAAACATGGAACAGGGGAGGTAAAAACAGCTGGACTCCCCGGGTGAGAAGACAGGCGCCTTCCTTCCTGGGCACCCACTGTGCCACGTGAGGTCAGTGGGCGATTGTCTGCTGTCCTGGGCGAGGTGCCATCTCAGTGTCCATGTAGTGCACCAGTTCCCCCTCTTTCAAGGAGGCTGGCAAACAGCAGGTGCTCAGTAAATGCTTTGCTAAACAACCCAACTTATTTGAGCATGTTACGTTTCTGCTGGGGGTTGTGGAGGCACTGGAATAACACTCAACTCCCAAAGTATCAATTAAGCACCCGCTATGGCTCCAGCGGGCTGGGGGCCTCTTGCCGTGGACAAGCTGGGCTGGGGGCAGCTGCGGCCCTGGGAGGCTGCCTGGGGGCCACGGCCGAGTCTTCAGGGAGGAAAACTGCATTTGTCAGTTGGGAGGTGGGAGAAAGAGGTTCTCTTTTGAGGTTTTCAGATTTGGTCTCTTGTGCCATAGCTCTGGGGACTTTTTGGCCCGTACTTCAGTTCTACTTTATCTGTGTGTCCCAGACCGATGGCAGCAGGAGGGAAAGTCACCTGAGGCCTCCACCTTGGGCCCTGCAGCCTGGGTCACCAGAGAGGTGGGGGAGGGGCTGGGAAGTCTGTCCCCTGGGGAGGCAGAGTTTGAGAAACCGGTCACCCCACTGGCCAGTTGGCCTGTGCAGGGGTGAGGGGCACAGAGACAGGGAGCACAGGCTGACTGCTGCTTGAGAGCAAGGATGGGAGCCCGGGTGGGAGGAGGGAGGGCAGCATGGCAGGGCAGCTGCACAGCAGGTAAGAGAGGAATCGGGAAATGCAAAACCTAACTCTGGGGAGCAGCCGAGGCCGCCTGGCTCACTGAGGGCTCGGCCAGCCACTAACCTTGAGGCAGCGTCTTTCTCTTCTCAGTGTTTCTGCAGAAGCCGAGTACGGAGGTGCCAGGAAGGCGGGATAGAAAGGCTTCTTCCAGGCCCTACCGCTGCGGCCCCTCCATGTCTGGGTCCCACCTGGGGAGCTGTGAGGGGCACCTGACAGACGTGCTCCGGTTGCCCCAGGAAGCAATGCTCCTCTAGGAGCCTGGAGACCTTGGCACCCTCTTTCAGCCCCAGCCAGATGGCAAAACTTTTACTTCTAGAAGCTTGTTCCTTTGCTCCTTTCCTTGGGAGCACAGGGTGCAGTGCAGCTGCTGGGGCGTTTATCCGCTGGCCAGCTACTGAGGGCCCGCGGCTGCGTGAGGCCACAGGCAAGGAGTGGGCTGTGCTGGCCTCTCCCTCAGGCAGCGCGGGAGGCTCCTGCACTCTCCAGCCTCAGCTTCCGTCCTTCTTGGGGCCTCACCACGTGGCCCTGCCCTGCCCGGCCCAGTCCTCACCCCCTTCCCTTTCTCTACACCTCCACTTGAACCAGGTGGGGTGGCCACCTCCTGTCAGTCACGCTACCACTGGCTGCAACATACAAACTTGGAGAAACATGCTTTGCTGTCCAGGGAGGGCTCCCTGGGACCACCAAGCCCCGAGGAGCAGGGTCAGCTCTGGGTTTAACAGGTGGGATCCCCCAAGGTCCCCAATTTAGGGCTAATGTGGAGGTCAGGGCAGTCCCCACCTTGGACTTCACGTGGCCCACAGGGTGCAGGTGGCAGTTTGCTGGGAGGCCTGGGTGGGGACTGTGCGGGCAGCTGGTGAGTCTGAGCTGCTGGCGGCCTCACACCCCTCAAGGCTCTTGCGTGGGGAGAGAGCGGCACGAGTAAGAGAGGCCTGCGCCTCTGTCTGTGTCCGCATCTGCCTCGTCCTACCGGGCTCGGGGACGCTGGGCACAGTCTGACCATGGTCGTGGAACAGGAGGGGAGATAGATGGCGGTGGGTCCGTGAGTATGCGGACACCAACTGCCAGAAACCACTCATAGGAATTGCTGGAAGAGTTCAAGAGAGGCCAAGAGGTCTTTCTGGTCCTCTCTGGTGTTTAAGAAGATTTAAAAAATCCAAAGCCTGAAGTATGATGGTTAATTTCTTTGGGGTCTTGCTATGTTGCCCAGGCTGGTCTCTAACTGCTGGGCTCAAGAGATCCTCCTGCCTCAGCCTTCCAAAGTACTGGGATTACATGTGTGAGCCACTGCACCCGGCATGATGACTCATGTCATGGATTGACCTGGCTGGGGTAAGGGATACTCAGGTAGCTGGTAAAACATTATTTGTGGGTGTGTCTGTGAGGGTGTTTCCAGAAGAGATTAACGTTTGAATCAGTAGACTGAGTAAAGAAGCTCTGCCCTCACCATGGTCGGGGGGCACCATCCAATCCAATGCGGGCCCAGATAGAACAAAAGGTGGAGGAAGGGAGATTCCCTCTCTTTTGGAGCTGGGACCTCCATCTTCGCCTGCCCTTGGACATCAGAGCTCCTGGTTCTCAGGCCTTTGGACTCTGGGACTCACACCAGTGGCCCTCCAGCTTCTCAGCTTTCAGACTCAGACTGAATTATAGCACGAGTTTTCCTGGGTCTCCAGCTTGCAGACTGCAGATTGCGGGACACTCATCTTGGCCTACAGAACTCTGTGAGCCAATTCTCATAATAAATCCCTCCTGTGTACCTATATCTGTATCTGAATCCACCCTCTTGGCTCTGTTTTCTCTGGAGGACCCTAATAAAGAAGGGAAACCCCTCACAGTCTCCTCCCTCAGGTAGCTGTTGTTTTGGGCTCATTCTGGAGGAGGAATTTGTCTCTAATTTCTGGGCATGACCAAGAGTTTGACACAGGGAGGGAGGCTGGCCTGCATGGGAACCAGGAGGGGGCAGTGTGGCCCCTGCAGGACTCGTCCGCGGACATGGACCCACCCGCCAAGTGCAGAGGCTCTACCTCGCCCCTCACCCAGCTTCGGCTGGACCGTAGCAGACAAGGCAGGTGACGGCAGCAGTAGCCAAATTGAGGAGCCAAACTCCACTGCTGCTCACATACGTAATGGCAGTGGCTCATTCCTGAGTTCCAGGCCCATTTTTGGGCTCTAGAACGTGTCATGAGCTGCCTGCCTCATCACCAAGTCCTGAATCTTCAGCGACCTCACTGGCCCGCCCTCTGTCTGCATGGTCCCAGGAGTGCCACAGCTGTCTCGCAAACTGCGCTTTCCTCTCGTCAGTCAGACTGGGCCCGGGGGGTGGCCAGGAGGAAACCTAAAGGCAACTTGGAGCTGGCCACTGGAATTCAATTTACAATTCTCCCACATTCCCTGGAATTTTCAATGTTTGTTAACCCCCAAAATATAGGCCATTTCCTACGCTGGCAGCAAGCAGTCCGGGGGCAGGCGAGGCCGCCCAGACCTCGGTACTCAGCACTCTACTCCAGGCACTGGCTTCCTGGCTGGGTGGGACATGATGCAGCTTGGTCACACCCAGACTTCTCCGTTTTATTTATTTATTTATTTTTTGAGACAGGGTCTTGCTCTGTCGCCTAGGCTGGAGTACAGTGGCGTGCTCGTAACTCACTGCAGCCTTGAACTCTTGGGCTACAGTGATCCTCCTGCCTCAGCCTCCTGAATAGCTGGGACTACAGGTGTGCACCACCACACCCGGACAATTTTTCTATTTTTTGGAGAGATGGGGGTCTCGCTATGTTGCTCAGGCCGGTCTCGAACTCCTGGCCTCAAATGATCCTCCCACCTCAGACTCCCAAAATGCTGGGATTACAGATATGAGCCACCATGCCCCACAACTTCTCCTTTTTAGAGAGACTCAGAAGAGGCAGCAGAAGGGAGACTGCACTGGGAGCCAGGCCTCCTGACAGCCTCGCCTGCCTCTGCCTTGGGGGTGGCCACCTGCTCTCCCTGGGCCTCAGTTTCCCTCAGTGGGCAGCTACCCTCTGAGGCCCCTCATGGTGGCACAGCCTGAGCGCCTGTGGAAAGGCTTTGTTTCTTGGTGACACGAGGGCACAGCATGGACCCCAAGGTTACTGCTGTGGGATCAGAACTGAGGCCCCTTCCGAAGTTTATCGCTGGACCCCTGCAGCCCCTGGGAATGGGTCCGAGAGGAAACTGCTTTCCTCTACATCCTGTCCAAGGGCAGTGACATTGCTTGTGAGGGGACTGGGATGGGGCCAGCAGTCCTGCAAGGCAGCTGAGCCCCGTTCTCAGAGAATTCGTATTCAGAAGTATTCAACAGCCACGTCCCAGGCAAGCTGTACCGTCCCTAGTCCCGGGGGCTCCTGGCCTCATGTGAACGGAGGGGCAGGTGCTTGGAGGAGCAGTTTAATCACTCAGGGAGGCTGACAATGGCTGGGACTCCCAAGGGTTCGTGCGAGAAATGGGGTTGCAATTAATATTTACAATTGCTGAAGAGCATTTTCCAAAAGTACCCACAAATAGAAGTATATATATATTTTATACATACGTACATATATATAGAATACTTACTTAGATGTTCTAGGAAGGGAAAGCACAAACCTACAGTTTCCTCCCCTAGCAGCTTTGTTCCGTCCCATCACAGAATCCTTAGAGCCCAACAACAAGGCACCACGGTGTCCTCGTTTGTGGCTGGAGGAGCTGCCAAGGTGTGGAGGCCCCTGGGCACCTGGGCATCGACGACACAGGCTCATCAACCCCCTCAGATGGTGCCTTCACACACCCTTCCTTCCATGCCTGGCTTCCTGTCGCGATTACCACGGCCGAGCCTCCCAGAGCCTCCATGGGAAAGTGTCGGCCACGCTCCTCTCTCTCCTGAAACGCCAGGTGGACAGCACGTGCAATCCTGCCACCCGTGTGGTGGGCACGGGCGTCCCAGCCTAGGCAGCGTCCTGCCAGAGCTGGCTCAGGAGGGAGCACTCTCTGCGTCCTGGGGAATGAAGAGGCAGAGGGAGGAAGGGAGGGAGCTTTCTGAAGCAATGTTTCCCCGCTGGGCGGTGGGTCCGAGGGGTGCCTGGGCTCGGTCGCAGCCCTCCACCGGTCGGTCGTCTTTCCTGAAGGGCACAAGCCATGGATTTCCCAAGGCTACGTGGAGGCCTGTGACGCCACTTTGCAGCTTCTGCTGTGGAGGGAAGGAACTCTTCTCCTCCCCGTCCGGAGACCTGGCGACCCCCAAGCAGGGCAGCTCCCGAGCGTTATTTGTAGGGCCGCAGGAATCGGGACACTTTGGAGCGCAGCAGTTTGATGAAGGACCTGGGGAACATCTCCTTGGACTCCTGGGCTGTGTACTTGAAGTAGTTCTGGGGATGTGCCAACACGTCGAAGAGGGCCTTGATCAGCTTCTTGTCCTGCAAGACATGGCGAGACCAGGGTGAGTGGGGCTGAGGCTGGAGGGCCCTGAAGGGGCCTGTGGCGTGTCTGCCAGGTGGGCTTGGGGGGAGAGGTTGGGCTGGCTGGGGGGTTCAGGAACCCACAGACCCTCTTTGCCACAAATAGTCTAACACTTGGGATTCTAATAGTATTTTATTTAAAAAGAGTTCTGCTGCAAAGCACAACACTCTGAAAACCACAGAACACTCCGCCAAGAGCACAGGCTCTGCAGGCCAGCAGCCCGGGGTTTCCAACCTCTGCTTTACCACCAGCGCACTAGCTCCTTGACCTTGGGAAATCACACTGCTGCTCTCAACTTCACTTTCTCCCCTGTGCAGAGGGGTAAAGTGCCTCCTCCTAGGGCTGCGATGAAGGTTAACTGCAAACAGAGGCTGTCCTCACTGAGTGGCCTTTGGAGGAGCAGACACAGCCCTCAGTGGGTGCCGTCACTTACCAGCCAGGCTCCCTCTGAGCCCCGGTGTCCTCTGAAGTGGGCAATGCCACCCTGGAGGAGAGACTAAGGAGGAGATGTGAGGCCTGTCCCCAGGGAGACTCAGGCAGGCCCACTGCCTCTGGCCCCTGGCAGCGTCCTCAGACCTTGCCCGGGGAAGGCGAAAGCCAATGGCCACCACCACCTCCTGAGGGCTCCAAGGCTCACTGTCTCAGTGACTTCAGCTGCATTGTCTGTCTTTGGGTTTGACCTGTTCTGGCACACACTCGTAGCTTCTTTCACATACACGCTCACCCCCCACTCAGCCCCCCACTCACCACACACCCACTCACCCCCCACTCACCACACACTCACCACCCACCCACTCACCCCCCACTCACCACCCACACACTCACCCCCCACTCACCACACACACCACACCCGCCCACCACACCCACTCTCACCCCCCACTCACCACACACCCACACACCACACACCTACTCACCACACACACCCCCACCACACACCCACACCCACACCCACCACACCCACTCACCACACAGTCACCACACACACACCCACTCACCACACACGCCCCTCACACACTCACCCCCGGCCCGCATCCATGCCCTTGAGAAACAGACACTCCCGCCACCGCCCGCGGCAGCGCTGGCTGCTGACACAGAATAGGGACCAAGAGCCCCGCAGCTCCTCCCGGTGAGGGGGCTGGGTCCACATAACCACAGAAGACACCTAAGGTGCAGAGCTCACGGGTGCCAGGAGGGAGGGCCGGGGGCTCTAAGAGTCTGTGCCGGGTGTGCCCCCTGGTCAGGGAGGTCTGGGCAGGCTGCCCAGAGGGTGGGACGCCTGAGCTGAGGAGGGAAGGATGGGCGGACATTCACTGGGAAGAATGTTCCGGAGAAGCTCTTGGCGAGCAGGAGTGTGGTGAGCATGAAGAACTGGGAGCTGCTGCCGAGGCAGGGCAGGGGCCTCGCTGGCCAGTTTTGTCCCAGCCCAGGAGAGGTGCTCCCGCTGCAGGGTGGAGCTGAGGGCTGGGCCGGGTGGCAGGGACGGTGAGGGGGAGAGAGCGCTCCTGCCTACAAGACTGACTGACAGAAGGCCAGGATGACCCTGGTTTCTGCCGTGACAGACAGGCAGCCTGAGGAGGACAGGAGGAGCCCGAGTGCAGCAGCCGGGGGCAGACCACACGGCTGATGAACAGCCCAGAAGATTCCAAGTGCATCTTCCCTGAACTCTGCCACAGTCCCTTTTCTCAGACGCCGTGACAGCTGGAGCAGGGTGAGCCGGGCCCGTGCGGCCTGGCCCTGCTCTGTCCTCTGCACCACCCTGGGCTCCCAGGCTGAGGGTGAGAACCAGGTCCCTGGGCCTCTGGCCAGTGCCCGCTATGTGACAACCACAGCCCCCACTCTATGTCAAGGTGGCTATGCTTCTTAAGGCCATAATCAGAAAGAGGAGGAAACCTAGTCCCAATGGTAGGGGTGGCTCCAAGTGACAGTGGTGTTGGGTGGCTCCCACTGATTTTAAGATACCACCCTGTTGAACTACCCTCATTTCCCTGATGAGGAAAGTGATGCTGAGAACTGGCAAGGAACCTGCCCAAGGCCACATCACCAGGTCTTGGTCCCCACATCCCCACCAGGCAGCTTGTCTCACGCCTCCCGGTCTGGAGGGACAGTCCTCGCTCCCAGAGCCCCTGTGAATCCCAGGCCTCCATCTCCTCTCTCATCACCGCCTTCCCTCCCTCCCTTCTCCAGGTGGCCAGGGACAGGGCTGGGGCAGGGCTGGCCCTGGCTCACCACAGGCCACTACTGCAGGGTTACACGGGTTCCCTCCCAATAAACTCACTCACTTTCAAGATCTCCTGGTGATTCTCAGAGGCGTACAGCCGCCCGTCGCGCACGATGTCCTCTATCAGCTGCTGGTAGTCCTCTGGAAGCGCGGCACGGAGGAGGAGGCCGTGAGGCCCAGCCGCGGCCCCCCCACCTCCAGCCGCTGCCCTCCCCTACCTCCCGGCCTTCTGGTGTGGCTACATGCAGCTCTGCCCCTGTGCCCTTGAACCTGGGGTTCCCTCCACCTGTACTGTCCTCCTTGGGGTGCAACTACCTAGGAAACCCCTACTTAACCTCAAAACCCTGCTTGGGCAGTGCCTCACACTGATGCCTGCAGACACCTGGCCGCGCCCTCATCTGCACACCTGCTGCCACTCCCGGCCTGTGTGCATAGCCCCTCAGAGAACCCTGTTTCTGGCTCTGCCCCCTGCCAGGTCAGAGCTCCTTGCGGGAGGGGATGTGTGACCCATCTCTGCGTCCTGCAGCCCAGCCTGGGCTGGCACACAGTAGACTGTGATGAGATGGCTGTGCCTTACCATCGTAGGTGACATAGGGCACTTGGAACCCTTTGCCACTGTTGCCTTCGTTGGATTTGAACTGGATCCAGAGCTTCCGGGAGCGGGAGGTGAAGGCAATGGGCCTCTCATAGGTCTGGCAGGTCTCGTAGGTGGTGATAGACGCGGGCGAGGCTGCAGGGGTGCCATGCCATCGCTGAGTTGCCACAGACGGCAGCTCCTCACGGACCCCGCCCTCCTGCTGCAGGCCGCATGCCCCCACCCAGTCAGCCACCCAGCCCCTGTGAGGAACCCTGGTCCCCTCAACACAAAGGCTCTGCAGCCTTTGTGCTTGCTCCCTCTGTCTCAAATGCCCTTCCCTACCCTCAACCCTGCTTCCTACTCGTCCTTCTGAGACCCATTTCTGTGCCCCTCCTCCAGGAAGCCTCCCTGACCGCTCCCTCCCCACCCTACCATGTTCCTGCTCTGCCCTAGTGAATCCCGTATTGCAGCCCCCTCCAGCTCTGTCTCCCTCCAGCTCACTGCTCCTCTGTGACAGGGCTCACGCGGCACCCAGCGCACAGCCAGGGCTGCAGTGGAAGCTCAAGGAGGGTGTGGCAGATGAGCTGGCATGGGCTGTGGGGCTGAAGGCTTAGACTGGGGAAGTCCTCTGTCCCTTGGAGCGAATGGTGAGCCTCCTGGGCCCGGGGTGCCCGCCTCTCGCTGCTTCCTGGGGAGCCTTCCTGAGGTGCCCCCGAGGTGGGAGAGGCTGTCCCCCCTTGAGCTTAGCTGCGGGTGGACCGTGAAGGGGAGAGTGCTGGGGGCCAGTGGAGCTGGTGACAGGAAGGGCTGGGGAAGTGGTCCCAGGCTGAGCCCAGACCTGCTGTGGGACCCTGGGCAGGTCCCCTGCCCTTTCACAGCAGGGATGAGAGACCTGCTTGTGGCCAGAGTTGAGACCAGACCTGACCAAGTCCTGACTCATGCTCGGGGCATACCCTAAGCTTTCTAGACCTTTCCACAGAGCTCTGTAAAGCCAACTCTTATAGTCAGACCCAAGCGGGTTTCAAACCTGCCTGACAGGTGAACCCTGCCTGTCCTCTCTGAGTCCCAGGGGGCAGAGGCCCCTGCCTGGTGGAGCTGTGCCAAGATGGTGAGGGGTGTGTGCACATGGCTGAGGCTGCCTCTGGTCCCCTGCCCCACACGTACCACTCTTCCTCATGACCAGGACATCTCCGCACTCATCCTCGATGGGCAGGAAGATCTCGGGGACCACTATGAGGATCCTGCGCTTGGGTGGGGGCGCAATGTGCCACACGCACTCGGCATTGGCTGGGTAGTCGCCGGGGTAGTTGGGGGACTCGATGTAGCCTGTGTAGTCACCAAGCTCACCACCGCAGTGCTGGTCTGGCGGCACATGGCCCGAGGGCCTGATCAGGCTCAGCTGGAAGGGTGCCCTGGCCGGCCGGGGCCCCAGCAGCCTGGGAGGCCCAGGGCAGGGCTGGCAGGTATTCCTGTTCCCTCCTTGCCCCAGCCTCCACCGAGCCCTCGTATGCCAGCCAGGCCCTGGGCCCATCTCCCTGGGGGACCCTGCCTGGGCTGCTCCTGAGTGGGAGGGCAGGTTCCGCACTCATCCTAGTGGTTCTCAGAGGCCCTGCCCAAGGGGCTCCTTCTTGCTGGGCTGCCTTATCTGACACAGGCCTGCCCTGTTTCTCTGCGGCTGGGCCTTGTCAGCCTGTCCCCTCCCCAGCAGGTCCAATCGGTACCCCTGCAGGCTGTCAGCTCCCCCAGCAGACCCAGAAACTAGAGCAGGGCCTGGCCTGGGCAGAGGCCCGTGCTGTGTCTGGGAGTGAGGAGAAGTGGTGAGCAATGGGCACCGTGCCACCGCGTAGAGCAGGGCTAAGCTGGGGCTGCCGCTCCATGCCACCGGGTCCGGATGGATGGCGGGTGCCAGAGAGCAGGCGTAATGGAGCAGGGAGTCAATAGTCTCCTCGCAGCCATAGTGTGTGACCAGGTCTCACCCTGCCCCACAACCTGCCCAGCCCCTCCCATGCGGAAGGGCAGCACCTACTTTTGCAGTGCGTGACGTTGGTAGAGCCATCGAAGTCAGTGCTGGTGTTGCCTGGACAGGTGATGCAGTGGTTCTGGCCAAACTCAGGCTGGTAGGTGCCGACAGGGCAGCGGATACACCGGTGGGTGGACGTGTTGTAGTGGTGGCCAGGGGAGCAGTGCACTGCGGGGAGGGGACACACACGGGGTGAGGGATGCTGGTGGGAGGGGCAGGGCAGGGGGCACTCTCCCCGGGGCCTCCCATGCCCTCCAGGTCCGTCTCAGCACAGAGTTCAAGGTGTTCCCCTTGAACTCCCATGGCCTCCCACCACGCAGGGTCCACCACAGGTGGGGAAGGTGGCCAGCTAGGGTGGCCTCCTGGAAGCCAGGAAGAGCACTTGGAGGGGGCACGTGGCAGACACAGGCCAGGAGCTGATGCTTGCCCCAGTAATGCAGGGACCACGCGGGTCACCTTCATGGCAGCAGTGGGGGTGACAGTGTGACCAGAGGAGTTCAGGTGTGGAAGTGGGGCCAGGAGGCCAGACAGTCTTTCTAAGGTCAGTGGGGTGGAGGCTCGAAGGCGGGAGTTTCTTTGTTTAGAATGGGAGAAATCGGAGCCGTCAGTACATTCAGGGGAGCCCCTGGGGACGCAGCAGCCCACTCGATGGGACCGCAGGCCAGGCTGCCCAGCCCCCGCTGGCAGCACAGAGATTGACAGCTGCTGAGAGGCAGGTGTGGAGATGAGCAGTGTCACTGGCCGAGAGTGGGGACTGGGGTTTGGTGGGTGAGGAGGGGGCCACCGAGGCGAGTCTGCCCTGATCCTGACCTTGGCCCTGCCCTCCTACACCTTCCCAACCTTCCTTCTAGATACTCTGCTCAAGGCCTCTGTTCCCAGTGTCCCCTCAGTGCTTCTAGGCACTCAGCCAGCTGGCGACTGTAACTGCAGCCCTGTCCTAGTGCTGGTCACCTGTGTCCACTGCCTGACGGCTCCAGGCTCCTCCTCTGACCACGGAGGAGGTGGGAGGAGCTCAGGGAGAACCTGCCTGGGCAGCCCAGCCCCACCCTCGGGTGGGCAGGTGGGGCATCCTCACCTTTGGCCTCACAGTCCTGGAAGGAGGCAGTGCCCTCGTGCTTGGTGAGCAGCCCCCCTCCACAGGGGAAGCAGCTGGTGCGCCCGGGCTCGGGCTGGTACGTGCCCGCAGGACAGGCCTGGCAGGGCTTGAAGCCATCGACTGAGAAGAAGCCTGGAGAGCACTGGCCTGGAAGGCAGAGGTCACGACTCAGGCTGGAGGGAAGGGGCGCCACAGTGACTGAGGCTGTGGGTGGCCTCAGGCCCTGCCCCTGGAAAAGGCACCAAGGCAGCAGAGGCCTGAGGTGGGGAGGACACAGCGGCCTGGATGGCAGGAGGCTGGGCCCTCAGTCCAGATGCTGCCAGTGGCTCGCTGTGCAGCTGTGGCCAAGCCTGGCCTTACTGCTCCCACCAGCAAGAAGGGCTGGGGGTCAAAGAACAAGTGGCCTTAGGCTG
This sequence comes from Varecia variegata, assembly GCA_028533085.1. Classification (NCBI taxonomy): domain Eukaryota; kingdom Metazoa; phylum Chordata; class Mammalia; order Primates; family Lemuridae; genus Varecia; species Varecia variegata. The sequence continues at coordinate 4,387,052 of CM052440.1, read as the reverse complement.
AGCTGGGAGCGGGCACCCCATGGGCGGGGGGCAGGCATTTATTTCAGAGGGGCTCTCCCCATGGGGCAGGAGGAACCGGCCTGTTCAGCTCCTGACCGACGCTGCCTTGTCTATCAGCAGTGCCTGGCCAGAGCAGAGGGAAGAGGGTCTGCGACGGTCTTTGAGGTACCCAAGGGCACCCCGGGGACAAAGGAAGGAGACCATAGGAAAGCCAATTTCAGCTCAACATAAAGAACATTCTAGCATTCCAGCAGAAAGTCAGGATGCACAGGACATTCTGGCATTGAGTAATGTGTAGGTTTAGTGTCCTCTCAGCCCAGACCCTGGAATATTCTCAGCTTCTAACCAAACAGTGACTCTCCCACCAGTGGCCACCCTGTGCTCTAACAGCCGCCAGTCCCCCTGGGGGTGGAGAACACACTGCAGAAGCGGGCAGTGGGCAAGAGAGCAGCCGGCAGCCTGCACACTCAGGGCGGGGCTCTGGTCTCTTCTGTCCCTGGGGAAAGGCTGGAGGTTTCCACTACCCCAAGGACCACTCAGCCACCCTCGCAGGCACCACACTTCTGAGGGCGCTGAGTCTCTCCCCATGCATTCTCTGGGGTGAGCCCCACAGAAGGGAGGCCTACGGGGAGACTAGGAGCCCATTTCACAGATGGGGTTCAGTGGGGGGTAGTCACTGGAAAAGCTCTTTGCAAACCCAATTGTGCTTGGTAAATTGAAACAGGGCTTTCTAAACCATTTATAAGGCAAATTATAAAGTTCTTTGTGTACAGCAAAGTTCTTGCTCCAGTATATAGTACACTGTGGAAAGCGTTTTGATCATGGAGTATTCCATAAAATGTAATCTATTTCGGTCAACCACAAAGCACTTATCACCTTGTTATAAACCCTAAGTTGACCTGTAAGTGTTTGCGTACTGCACAGAAATCGTGAAAGGGTTTGGAAATGGCAAAGAGCTTTAGAAAATACCATGCTCTGTGGCCACACCAGGCCTTTGCTCTGGGAGCCTGAGCCTAGACAGGAGGGGCCCTAGCTGCCTCCTCTCCCTCCCCCACCACCCCTCTTTCCAGGGTGGGCCCACACTCACCTCCACATTCAGACACGTTGCGGGCACCTGCCAGACCAAGCCCGTCGCTGCTGGGGCACGGTGTGCAACTGAGCTGGCCTTCCACGTCCTGGTAGGTCCCCGGCACGCACGGCACACACTGGCTGAGCTCGCCACTGAAGTAGGTGCCAGGCCCGCAGGCCCCTGTGAGGCAAAGCGGAGAAACTGCTGGAGGTGGAGGTGGGGAGTGGTGGCCGGGTGGTCATGTCTGTGTGCTCAAGCCCAAGCTCTCCCCTGCCATATACGGCACAGCCTGTGTTCCCCGGGGCTCGGAGGACACAGAGGGGCCCAGACCCATCCCAGAAGAGCCTGGGGCAGGATCCAGGCCTGTGAGGACCCAGAGCCTGACCCTTCTGGCTGCTCCTGCTGCGTCCTCTCCTGTAAGCCTGTGCTCACTCTCTGCTCCACACCCTGCCCTCCAGCCCGCGATTCTTGGCCTGTCCTCCTGGATGTCTCCACCTGGATGTCCCACAGTCAAACCAAGCTCCCATTCCCTTCCCTTCCTTTTTCCTTCGCACAGGGAGGAGTTGGCACCTGGGGACGTGGGGCAGTGCAGAGGGGTTGGCTGGGCTGAGAGGGAGGCTGCAGGGGCAATAATGAAGAGACACATGGTGGCTGAAGAGAGTAGGGTAGCTACGCTGAACAAAACAAACTGACAAGTAAATAAGGAAACCGGGTGCATCAGTAAATGGGGGAGAAAGGGAGCAGGTTTCCCACTGCTGGGAAGAGCCTTACAAACATGGAGAAGCGGAAGTTAGAAGGAACCCTGGGGTGTTGCATCGGAGGTATCAGTATGAACTCATGGTTTCGTAACACGCACACGCACACCCCTACAGAAATGATATGGATGCATGTGTGTGCACGTGCACACACACCCATATTCCCCTATGTGCCCACTGCAGCTTACCCAGGCTGCATGTACAAAGGACAGAGAAAGTTTGTCAAGTCAACATCTGAGTGGCCATGGGCAAGGACTCACCGCACTTGTTGTCCTGAAGCACCTGGCCTGTGCTGCACGTCCCCGGCCCCTCCAGGGCCTTGGCTGGCCGCTGGGCTACCTCGTACTCAGTGCCTGAAACCTGGACATAGAACTGCTGCCGGCCGATGGACTTCCGCAGGGTCTTGATGGCAGCCTGCAAGCTCTGCTCCGCCCGCTTCCGCATGCAGTCTGCTTCACAGGTGTCTGCAGGGATGGGGGAAAGAGAACAAGAGTAACCCACAGCCTTACCAGCAGCTGCCTTCTTTGCTGAGGGTGACCCTATGCCAGGCCCTGTGCTGTGCTAGGCCTCTGCTCGGACCACCTCAGTGCATCCTCACAGCAGCCTGGGGCACAGTGCCACTGTCATGCCCATCTGACAGGTGAGGAGACTGAGGCTCTGAGAAGTGTGACCTGCCCAAGGCCACGAAGCAGATCTGAGTGCATACCGTGCCTCTGCCATGGCAACACGTCACACATACCTCACTGGGTGGGGGCTTCTTTCTGTCACTCAAACACCCCTGAGGAATGCCACTGTCCCCAGGATACTATCCAGCTCTCTGGCCTTGAATCCAAGCCCTTTGAGGTCCCGCCCTCGCCTGCCTTGCCAGCCTCAATCCCTAACGCTCCCATGCTCGTATGAACCCCACTCTCTAGCCACCTGCCCTCCTTTCTTCCTGGACACATCCTACTGTCTCTGGCCTCTGTGCCTTTGTCTAGTCTGTTCCCTCTGCCTCAATGCCATTCCTTGACACCTCTTCCACCCAATGAACTTTGATTTTAAGCTCCCACTCAAGCTTCCTGAGACCCTCCCGTGGGGAGAGACCTCAGCTCTAGGCTCTGTTTGTTCTCACGTGCCCACCATGCAGAGTCTCACCCGGCACCAGGTATTCTATGTGTACGTGTGTCTCTCTGTGGCAGGGAGTGTTGTCTGAGCAGAGACTTTTCCTTCCATGGTGCCCAGGCCCAGGGCCAGGCACACCCTGCACACACCTGCAGACACATCCCAACTCCTCTGTCACAACTTAGTACTCATTCACAGCCAGGAGGAAAGCAGTGGGGTGAAGCAAGCCGGGTGACAAGCTCCCTTCTGCACCCTGGGAGACAGTCCTTAGCTTGACCGTTCTGGGGAGCTGCACACGTTTGTCCTTCCAGGCGCTGGCAGGGGGGTGGGGGGAGAGGCCACGTGGCTCTCTGCGGTCCCTGGAGCCCTTCCTCTCATTGCCCCAGCTGCCTCTTCCACCACAGGCTACGGGCCAGTCCCCTCTGCTCACAGGCTGGCCTCTCCTCCAGAAGCCACGGTGGGGTGGGGAGCCCAGCTTTGTGTCCAGCAGACCCCACCAGCGCCCAGTTTGCTGTCTTCCCTCAGGTCCGCCGCGGCCCACGGGAGAAGCCCTCACCTACCTGAGGCCTCTTCCATCTTCGTCTCAACCTCAAATTCTGCCGTGATGTGGGACACCTCTTTGGAAGGGGACTTGCGGCCACGGCGCTTCTTCTTAGAGGAGTCACACTTGAGGGTCACGAAAGTCACGTGACAGTTGTCTAGACAATGAAGGGACCATGGTGGCCTGGGGCAGGGAGCAGGATCTTACCTATCCCTGCACATAGACTGCTGTTAGCAAGGGTCCCTCCATGCCTAATAGTCCATGGTACAGATGGGAAACTGAGGCTGGAGAAGGCCAGGGCTGGCTCAGGGTCTCATGAGGGTTTGGTGGCTGACCCAGGTCCTGCATCGAGCCCTTCTGAGTCCACCACACCACTGCACGTGTAGGCACCTCCTGCATATTCATTAATGAGCGGTGCACCCCACCTCAGGGCCTGCTGGGGTCTGGCCAGGGGAGACTCAGGCTAAGCCTGCTGTGTGATCAGAGTTCAGGCAGGTTTGAGAAAGAATCTTCATGGAATCAGAGCGGGATGCTTTCCTCCTGGGCCCTGGGCCCCAGCTCCAGGCCTGGGGGCTCCCCCCCCTGCCCTCTAGTATGGGGTGGCACCAGGGTGGCCCACTCACCCAGCAGCGGCTGCCTTGGGGTCTCCTTTGCTCGCTCCCGGCTATGGGGCCAGAGGTGGCATTTGGCATCTCTGATCTTGAAGCGGGCCTTCTGCTTGATAGTAGTGGCAGGGGCATCTGGGGAAAGCCAAAATCCCCCAGGTGGTGGCCTCTCCTGTGGGCAAGGAGGTGGTGGGGGACGGGGGCTGCCAGGAGACAAATCCACCTGGAGCTGGGGTGGGGCTTGGTTTGAGTCACTCTTCCCTGACAGCCCTCCCAGAGCAGGGGAAGCTTCCCTGCCCCCTGCTCTCCCTGCAAGGCCTGGTAAAGATGAACGTGTGTGTGTGTGTGTGTGTGTGTGTGTGTGTGTGTGTGTTGGGGTGCAGGGTCAGGCTAAGCTCAGGGCCATCCAGCCAGAGGTATTCTCATCCCCATTACCAAACCATTAGTGTGCCTCATGCTTTTAGGAAGGAGGGCAGCACAGACGAGAGCAGGAAACAAGGAAGGGAAGGGGTGTGAAATATTACAGATACTCAGAACTGCTGATTCCCTCAAAGGGCAAGTCATGGCCTCTTGGACTAAAAAATCCTACAATCACAGATGCTTAGAATCACATCATGTACGTGGCAAATATACACAAATGCACCTATCTTATCGAATCCAGCATTCCGAGTAAGAAAAGCTGCTGAAGACACCACCCCCCCGCCCCGCCGCCCCCAAGCTGGTGGGAAGGCTGGCTGTGCTGTGCCCACGGCCCTGCTGCTGTTCCCAAAGGGCTGGGAGCGGCTGTGCCTCGGCACTTACTGGGCACAGTCTTCAAGGGTTGCTTTCTGACTCAGACGGCTTTCAGAACCTCACTGCCACAGCAGATGCAGCTCACTCCACTGAAACGGAGTCTGAGATCTGTGGACTCGCATTTTAGAGTCACTGAAACACCCTTGTACTGTGACCTCAGAGCCAGAAGGGCTCTCCCACCGTCCACGGCCCTGAGCTGGGATGCAGTCTGCAGCCTGCTGGCTTCCAGGTCCTGGCCTGGCCCACCCCCACTGCCACAGGCCACGCTGGGCAGGGCCCAGACCAGGAAGCTCTTCCCTGGGTGGTGCCCCTCCCTCCCCCTTCATGGTGCCGGACGCAAAGTCAAGGGGTCGCCCAGGTGTGTGCAGTGTGGACAAGCCGAAGGGCTACCTGAGCAGCCGGGCCCGGGGCCAGAGCTGGTGCCGTTGCGCTTCTGTACCGTCCTGCCGTGAAGGCCTGGAACACCGCAGCTCAGGATGTAGCTGTTTTCCGAGTCTGCAGAGAGGCCAGTGGGTGAGATGGGGGTGGGTGCACCTCCCTCCTGGGCCCTCGGATTCTTGGGGCCTCAGAGGGGTTGCTGAATGAGATGAAGGTCAGGACTGACCCCTATGCCAGTTTGCTTCAGCTAAAACTACAGGTAAGTGGCTCACATGAATAAGCCACTGCCTTTGCTGAGGACAGTGAGGTCTGCAGAGAACCAGCAGCTGCCCTGGATCACTTACGATCAGGGCCCTTGTTTAGGTTGGGCTCTTTCCTGGAGAACAACAGGGGCAGGGGCTGGACCTCAGGGAAGAAGCCCCCCACAACACCATCCCATCCCAGAGACAGCCTGGGGTTACCTGGCATGAAGAGTGTGTGGCCCGGGCAGGAAAGGAAGCAGCTCTCCACACCGCCCACCTTGCTGCAGGATAGCTGGGCCTGGGGTGAGGACTTGGCCCGAGAAAGGCACTTGCCCATCTCTGAGGAGAAGGAAGACACAGAGCAAGCCTGAGAGAGGCCGGGGGGAGGCTTCCTGGAGCTGGCAGGGCCCCTGAGCATGGACCAACAGGGACACCCGCCATGCCTCCTCCCCTGCTAGACTGTCTTGGTGGGAAGGGGCTTGGAGATGGCAGGGTCCAGATCCAGTTGGCCTTGTAGGGATGCTGGCTTAGTCCCTCTTCCCCTTCAGACACGAGCTGTCTGTGAGAAGGTTCAGGCCAGGCACTCCCTGAGGGCAGGCCGAGTTCTCCAGAGCAGGTGTCCACTAGACCACCTCACGGACGTCTGCTAACATCTTCCCTAAGACAACTCATTCCCGTAGGGAGAAACTGGCTGTGATGTCAGCAACGCTGCTGAGAAACTCCTCCAGGGCAGCAGAGGAAATGGCCAGTTCACGACTGCTCTGGAACCAACACAATCCCGGGCAGACTGTAAAGACAGGAACCAGGCCCTACGGTACCCTCTGAGCACCTCTGTGTGGACCGTGTGGGCCACATGTATGTACGAGCAGTATGGTCATATTCTGGATGAACGGAAGCAGTCACTTCTTGAAAAAAATAGTAGCACTCACAGGGGCCAAAATATTAGATTTTGTATTCCTCATTTGGGATGTTCTGACTTATTTATTTAGTAATATGTGGACACATTTTATCAGAAGAGTTATTTATAAACTACTCAGAAATTTCAGTGTCTTTATTTGCCCTACTCTTTTGGAAAAATAGAAATGAATTTTTCAGAAATGTAAAGTTACCATTTAGAGGTTTGAACCTGAGGTTCTTCAGAGAACTTCCAAAAGCAGACAGTTCACAGAAATCTCGCTACCCAAGATTCTCAAAACAGTCAGCTGACTACATAAAGCAGAAAGCTTTTGCCCAAGACCATTGGAATAAATTCTCCTGGATGTTTGCAACTGCTGATTTCCATACCCTCCCTTGTATATTTTTGGTTTTTCACTCTTTTGGTTGTGTTTTCCCACCTTAAGGATTCAAGGTTACGCACTTCTGACATAACCTATGATGTTTCCCTTAAAAATAATCACTCACCTAGCTCTGGGCTTTACTAGGGATAACCACTATCCTAATTCTATAAATCAGCTCTCCCAAGCTATTGCTAGCGCAGCCAATTTGACAAATGGCATAAAGTGTATTTCCTGCACCTTATTGTGACGTTAAGATAATACATAAAAAGAAGGAAAATGCCGTTGCACCGGGACGGGTGGATCCAGCTATTCCTGCAATGTATCTGTTCCCCACACACCACCCCAGACGACACACCTCCAGCTCCACTCAGGCTGGCCGTACTCCGTGTGGAAACCCGGCTCGGCACAGTCACCACAGACAGAGGCTGTTAGACCGTTCCAAGTGGGTGACCTCCAAACCCACAGTGAACCGCTTTTCTGCAAAGAATCTGAAGTACGCTACCCTCCCTAGGGTGTGAACAGCTGGTGAAACAGACTGCGGAAGACACTGAGCCCCTCCGTAGGAACTGGACAGCTCAGAATGCTCATTAAAAATCCCTCCTGCCTTGGGCCATGCAGTAAATAATACAACCTACATCGTGGCGGGGCACGGGGTGGGTGGCGGGGCAGGGCAGAGGCACAACAAACCAGTCTGACACGCCAGCACAAGTAGTTGCGGACAATAGTACAACCCTGGATTTTCATTTGGCCAACTGGGGGGAGTGTGCTCCACCACCAGGCACCGCATTTTGACCCTGCATTTGCAGGAGAGGTGAGGTGGAACCATCTACGCTGAGCTAAAAGAAGCAGCAACCTGAATATCTAAGGCAGACTTAGGGAGTTGTTGGGACTTGTTTCCTTGGTCAGGCCTAGGAAACTTCAGATCATGGTTCTAGAGAAACTTCCAGCACCTTCTCATAATACCTTTACTTATACTTGCCTCAGTCAGCCCAAGTCTATTATCAGAATATTAAATGCTTTTTATGTAGCCTCAGTTCTAGAAGATGACTTCAAGACAAACATATCATAACACCATGCTTACTGATACATGACCTGAAGGTCTGACCTCCACAAATGACTCTTCATGGAGGGCTAGTGACATGGTCAAGATCTGGACGAGCCCTATAGGTGGCCTCTCTTATAGCTCTGACTGAGGGAGGACCAAAAGGGGGACTGAGAAAAACAAAACCAAAAAACACCTCCCTATACCCCTGGAGAAGGACCGTCAGCCCTAGAGTAACAGCAACGAGTAAACACCAGCGCTGGACACGCCTCTGGAAGCCCCAGGCAGAGCCGCGCAGTGAACAGGTTCCTGAGGCTGGTGTGAGTCCACGCCTGGCTCTGTGATCCGCACCCACCACGCTCCAGGATCCACATCACCCAGTCCTGCCTCTGTGATCCGCACACACCACGCTCCAGGATCCACATCACCCAGTCCTGCCTCTGTAACCAGCACAACGAACTCTTTCCCCAAACTCAACTTCAGATCAGCGGTTTGCTTCGTTCAACAAACACTGTGCCCGAGCAGCACAGCAATTCGTTATTTAAGTAAGCAATCAATTCAGCTTTGTGATTTCAGATAATAAGTGGTGGTCTCCATTCTTTGATGCGTTCATTCATTCAATAAACAATTAGTGCCTGTGGTTGCCAGGCTCTGTTCTAAGGGCTGGGGATGTAGCAGTAAATGGGATAGGCCAAGAATACCTGTTCAACCTTATAAAACTTATATTCCAGTGTAGACAGATACAAACCAACATGAGTTCGTAAAATATGTCACATCTGGTGGACGGAAGTGTGACGGGAAAAGAAAGCTGGATAGCAAAGAGGGCCAAGAAGGGGCCAGAGGTGGGCAGGGCTGCTGCTCTGGGCTGGGGGTCAGGGCAGGCCTTGCCGAGCAGACCCCCCGGCAAGGGAGGAGTGCGGAGCGCCGACAGGAGCCCTCCAGGCCCAGGGAAGAGCAGGGCTCAGCCCAGCGTGGTGGGGTTGGCACGAGCAAATGAGGGAGAGGGGAAGGTGACCAGGCCAGTCGGGAGTAGCGTTCTGGCCACTCTGAGAATGGTGGTTTTGATTCTGAGTGAAACGGGGAGTTGCTGGAAGGCTCTGGGCCGAGAGGGATGTTCCAACAGGCCTGACATAACAGGTCTCCCCAGCACACAGACTGAGGAGGGCAGAGGAGGTGGCGCATGGTTAAAGTTCCCACCCAGCCGGATCCTGTGGGCAGGGAGTGGCCTGATCTCAGGGTGGCACTGTGGACAACCCCCTCCCAGCCTCAGTGCCCATCCCGCTCACTCCAGCGGCCCTGGGGATGCGAGAGCCCAGCAGGGCAAGGACCTGGACAGTGGGTTCCGGAGGGCAAGCACGCAGCCCTGTGCCCCGATCAGGGCCCAGCTCGTGTGCGGGACCCAGGGTATGTGCGGGCCGTGTGGAACTCAGCCTTTCTAGGGGGCACTGCCCTGCTCCCCAGCTGTGGGTCTGGCAGCTGGACAGGCGGAGGGTTTGGAAAGACAGATGGGACCTGATGCTGCTGCACCGCTGTAACCACTACCCCTCCCCTCAGCTTCCTCAGCAGGACAAGGGGAAGCTGGGTGAAGTGGGGCCTCCACGTGCACTCCCCATGAGACCCCCGCCCCACTTAGACACCAGCAGGGTCCCCGGCCCCATGGCTCTGACTGCACACTGACTCCTAGATATCCTCCTTGGGACCCCTCTCCGCCACAGGTCCCTGTTTCTGTGTCTCTAGCTGACCCTAAGCTTGTTGTCACCTGTGACCCCCTCCACTAGCCACATCCCTCCAGCAGAGAACCCCTGCCTAGTAACCCAAGGCCCAAAGGAAGAGGGTGGCCCTGCCTTGCTCACCTCCACCTCGGAAAGCCACTGCCCTGCCGTCCAAACCCAGGCGGAAGGGGAGGAGCCAGCGCAGGTAGCCAGGCCCTCACTCACCCACACAGTCCTTCCTATTCCAGTGGAGCCGCCTCCCTGGGGGGCAGATGCACTCGTAGCTGCCCTTGGTGTTGACGCAGCCCTGGTCGCAGCTCCCGTTGTTCATGCTGCACTCATCCACATCTGGAAGCACAGTGGGGAGTGAGAGCGGGAGGGGAGGTGGGGCTGGCTGGCCCAGGCCACACCCCCACGGCTGGCAGGGCAAGGGCCCACGGGGACAGGAGGGCCTGATGCCGTCATGCCATGCCAGCAAGTAGCTGCACACGCCATACACACACGCACACACATGCACACTCAGGGGCACGAGGCTCCTCACAGGCACCAACACACTTCCCTTCCCCTCGAACCTCCGCAGTTTTCTGAACTTAGGCAGCTGTGCACGGACTGGGGAGGGCAGAGGAGGTGGCGCACGGTTGAAGTTCCCACCCAGCTGGGTCCTGTGGGCGGGGAGTGGCCTGATCTCATGGCGGGACTGTGGACAAGCCCCTTCCCAGCCTCAGTGCCCATCCCATACGGTAGGCACAGGGGAAAGAAGTCATGCCCAAGGCCCTGCCTCCTCTGACCAGAGCTCCCGCTGGAGATAGACAAGGGCCGGACCTCACGCCCTGTTGCGCTCAGGCTGCCTGCATGCCCAGGGAGGTGGTGCAGGCCCGGGGAGGCGGTGCTGATTTTTGAGTCTTTCCAGAGAATCTGTAGCCCACCTCCAGCAGCCACCCCCGCACCAGCTGTGCCCTGATCAGTCTATTGCTGACCCCCCTGATCTCCAAGCTGCCAGCATGGTGAGTGTGGCTACCCCCAGGTCACAGAAAAGGGAGAGACACCCGGGCCATCCTTGGGCCACCTTCACCCACCACACCTATATAACACCAAGTCCTGTCAGCTCAGCTCTGCTCCTAAGCACACTTAGAGCTGAGCCCACCCTGCCCCAGCTCCAGCAGCACCTGAGCTGTGCCCAGAGCTGTCTCCCCTCAGGGGACCCCGGATTCCACTCCTTTCCACGTGCCAGTGGGTGCATCTTGTGATGTGAACTTGGCCATATTATACCCCGGCCCAAACCCTCCAGTGGTTTCTCCTCTCACTGGGGATAAAATCCATGTCCCCTTGGAGCTAACGGAAGGAACTCTGCATGTCGGGTCATGCCACCTCCCAGCCTGCCTCTCCCACCACCACCCCTTCTCCGGGGGGGCTCCAGCCGCATCGGCTGCAGGCTGCTCCCTTGCACCGCTCTGCGCAGTGCCTTCACCACAGAGCCCTCTGGAATGCCTCCCCATCGTGACCCAGCATTCCTCCGTTAGGACTGTGGCCACGCACTGCCCTTCGGTCGTGACCCTCTGGATTTTCTGTGTGCCGGCCACGCCCCCTTCTAGCTGGGGGGGCGGGTTTCTCCAGTGCCTGTGGTTGCTAGGCACCCCACAACCTGGCCAAGGCCCAGCACCCAGCAGGTGCCTGCTGCCCCTCCCCCATCCCTGCTCCTGCCCTGCCCACCGCTGAGCCCCTCTGCCCAGCAGTCCCCAGCCTGGCCGAGATCCCTCCCAGGCCCACCAGGGTAGAGATCAGGGTTGGAATGTGGGGTGCAGTGTAGGTGGCCATGTGGCCAGGCGCGTGCCTCGGGGGGGAGGTGGCCCTGGCGGGCAGGCTGCAGACCTCCGCAGTGGGTAGTCCCGTAGAGTGTGTAGCCACGGTGACACAGGCACTGGAAGCTGCCGGGGGAGTTGATGCAGATGTGGTCGCAGGTCCGCTCGAAGGAGCACTCGTCGATGTCTATGTAGCCACAGGGAGACAAAGTTTGGGGAGGAATTTGAGGTGAGCTGGGTGGGCATGGCCTGTCACTGTCACTCAGCGCACATCTGTGTGAGACAGTCCCTGGGCCCTGAGGCTCAGGACAGAGCTGACCTACAGTAAATGTTAGCCTTCTTGTCGCCACTTAATTTTCCATTTTGTCTCCATCAACCCTCTGTTCCTGGGTTAGAAGCCACCTCACCTCTTTTCTGGAGGCAAGCAAGGTAGAAATCGTTTGCACAGAAGGGATTATTATGAATCTCTGCCATTTTAATGCCTCATATTCAACTGTGATTAGTAGAGGTATTTAATCCACACCTGCAGGAAACTGGGGCTTGCCCCAGGGCTCTGAGGAAGCAGCTGAACTAGGACATGAGTCCAGGCCTCTTGGATGCTAACCAAAGCATATTTTCCTATCACCCCAGGATGTTTCTGGAGAAATAAGGAAAACAGCAGAAATAGAAAGGGGGGGAGGGAAAATACGCTACCAATAAAGGGTAAAAAGGGAGTTCTGATACTATGTGGAATTTGATTGAGTTTCCTGGAAGCCAAGGTAAAAAGGGAAAGAAAAGGGTCACCTAGTGCTTGTTCCTGGAAAGGAGAAAATGAACCACATATTGACAGGAGACAAGTCTATCCTGGCTATAAATTCTGAGGAAAATGGCTCCTACAGGACAGCTGATGGGGTCCCATGAGGGTAAAGCAGACATCACTTGACCCTCCACAGGGATAACAGTTAGGAGTTCATTCTTTGAATACATTAGCTCATGCCACTTCACACATATTCATAATACACACGTGTTTACAAAAACACTAACAGAAGGAAGGAATTGTGCTGTGAGTGCTCAAAGGAGGATGTGATCCTTCCCAAGGGTGATCTGGGATGACCTCCTGGTGTTTGTGGCACCTGGGCTAGACCTGGTAGGATAGGCCAGCTTGGAATGCAGGAATGACAGCGGAGGAAGGGCTCCATGCAAAGGCTGGGAGGTGGCAGCATGGGGTGCCCAGGGAATTATGTGGAGCTCAAGGGGGCCTGGGGTTGTGTCTGGGGTCTCCATCACAAGAGTGCCAAGCAAAGGAGCATGGACCCCTCCCTGTTGGACCTGGGGAGCCTAGAGCCCAGGGCCTCAGAGAGATGAGCCTGGAAGAGGGTGGAGAAGACACAGGTGGGGGGTAGGCAGGGGAGGACAAAGCCTTGCCCTGGAGCCCAGAAGCAGACACGCCATCCCGCCATCTCACCACCTCCTCGGCAGCTGCCTGACATTCTCAGGGGGCAGCTGGGAATGCCAGGCCAAGGGCCCCCCTCAGCCCTCCACAGAACTTGGCAAAGCCGACTGAAACAAAGTCAGGGTCACAGGAGCCCTTATCAGGACATGGACAGATTCCTTGCTCCTGACTGGCCCCTGTGCCCTGAGAGGAAGACAGGGCTGGGATGCCTAGCCAGGGACGAAGAGGGGCAGTGACTGGCCTGGGTCACAAGGGAAGCCGAGGACGGGCTGGCCCCGGACCCTGCTCTGCCAGCCTCTGAGCAGCACTGGCAGGCAGAAGCTGCGAGTCCTGCAGCCAGATTGGCCATGTGCAGCTGCAGCCACCAGCACCCCACAGAAACAAAACAACTGATCACAACGGAGTAACCACTGGGTAAACGGAGCCCCCCACCACAGGGCACCCACCTCCTTCCTAAGGGCCTCATCCAGCCCCACTGAGCTCCCTGTGACACCCCCCCAAGCCTCCTCAGCCCAGTAGCGCCATCTCCTGGGTGAGTTTATCTCCCCGGCTCCTCCTGGAAACTCATCCTTCAAGCATTTCACTAAGGAACCCTCCCCAGGAGGCCTTCCCTGACCACCCCCCTCCACTGTCTGCCCCCTGGGCTCCCGCTGCATCCTGCACTCCATGAGACTTGTCCTGGGCTGTGATTCTTGGCTTCTGCTCTGACCTCTCTGCCCACCACCCTTGTTCCCGGCAGGCACCCAGGACCCTAAGGACGGACTGTTGGAGAGCGCCTGCAATGTACAATTTTGCCCACCAGGTGGCAGCACCCCACCGCAGGAGCCTGGGCGGTTCAGCCCTTGGAGGCAGCCTAGGGGCCACCTGGAGGGGAGGGGTGGGACCTGGGACGTGTGCTGATCCCTCCCTGGGCCTCAGTTCCCATCTATAAAAGGGACAGGTTGGACCGGATGGCCCCCAGACTCATAAAGGACAGGGAAGGCAGGGTGCGGGGGAGCACACGCTTAGGACTGAAAAACTACCCAGCCCGGCAGAGTGGGCCAACCCCATCCACACTCGCCTCCTCTCCTAGGAGCCTGCATAGGCCCAGGAGGAAAAGGGACACTGACCCTGCCGGGACCCGGTGAGGACAGGGAGCCCAGGCCCCGAGGGCTGCCCAGGGCACGGGAGGAGGCTCACCTTGGCATGTCCGCTCGTCCGTCAGCAGCTTGTAGCCCTTCCGGCAGCCGCACTCGAAGCTGCCCACGGTGTTGCGGCAGAAGTGGTCACAGCCTCCATTGTTGACCAGGCACTCGTTGATGTCTGTGGGAGCCAAGGGCGGGGGGAGGCGCGGAGAATGAGCCCGTGTACCTACCCAGTGGGGCGCGCCAGACCAGCGTGCGGGACGGCACTGTCCTCACTTGCCTGCACCCCCTGCCCAGGGCTGGCCTCAGGCCCCCAGCTGAGCATATGGCTGGGGCCTGCCTCACTGAGGTGGGGGTCGGGGGCTGGGTTACATGTGGAGGTGCAGCCCCCCACGCTTCCCTGCTTCCCCTGAGCTCGGAGAGCCTGGCATTCACAACATATAACAGGGAGGAAGTGATATCTGTTGTGCCAGGCAAGGCAGCAGGGACGATGACATCCCCCACGTCCTTTCATTTGCATACTTGGGGAGGCAGCCTGGCTGTGGGGCTGGCCAGACAAGAACCACTTCTGCCGACCTTGGGCAAGCTGCTGCCCCTCCCAGGGCTCCTGTCTGCAGACCAAGGGTAGGAAGCGCACCCGCTCTCAAGGACATCGTGAGGACTGCATGCAATCCCATGCCTAAGGTGGTGCTGCTCAGAGCTTAATGAACTTTTTTTAAAAAGTAGGTGTTAGCCAGGTGCAGTGACGCACACCTGCAGTCCCAGCTACTCGGGAGGCTGAGGCAGGAGGATCGCTTGAGCCCAGGAGTTCGAGGTTACAGTGAGCTGTGATCACACCACTGCACTCCAGCCTGGGCAACAGAGTGAGACCCTGTCTCTAAAAAAATAATAATAAAAAAGGTAGGTCTTA
>CM052440.1:4346479-4371773 GCA_028533085.1 Varecia variegata | reverse complement strand
CTCAGTTTCTTCCTCTGAAAAATGGAGACTGCACCACCCAACCCCACAGCTGCCAAGGCTGGTGTGAGCTACCCAAGAGCCACAGCCCTAGGTGACTACAGCTATGCTCCGGAGGCCCTGGGCAGCTAGTGCAGCCCAGAGGCCAGCAAGCCTAGCACTGTGGAACCCACTGACAGACACAGGAGTGACCGAGGGAGGAGGCAGACTGAGCTGTCCAAGAGCAGGGATTTTCTCCTCTTCCTTCTCTTCCTCCACACTGGCCCTGGATCAACCCTGCCAGCAGCCTCTGGAGACACTCTGAGCAGCACCTGAGAAATAGGTGGCTTTTCCCTTGTGAGGTACTAGAGGCCCTGGATGGCGGCTTCCCTCCTGGGGGGGAGACGGGTAAGGACCCCCTTCTACTTGAGCGCCCTGCTCTGTGGCTGAGCCTCAGTGTTGCTCTGCGGATGCTGGGGTCCTGCTGCAAATGTGGGTGCTTCCTGCAAGTAGGGGAGCTTTACCGCAAGTGTCTCCTCCCAGGCACAGGCCAGCAGACACAAAGAACACATGTGCTTGATGGAGGGTACAAACTTTAAAAAGGAAAAGGTGAGGTCACATCTGGAGTGGAGCCCCCCACACTCACACACACACACACGAGACTGCACACATGTGGGCACACCCCACGACACACAGATGCACACCAGCACACACATGCTCACACCCACACGCCAGCACATGCCCGAGACACGCGCGCGTGCGCACACACACACACACAGTGCAAGTACGACAAAGGAAGTGGAAGAAAAGTGTTACCCATGAGTAGTCGCCGTTTCACCCGCTTGTCCACATCAGCTACTGACGTGGCATTGAACTGAGAGCGCTCAATTGCAGCCTCATCCTTCTCTAAAACACAAGTAAGGGACAAACACGGAGCCGGTGGTTAATGAGAGCCCACTTCCCGCGGCCCAAGACAGTCAGCCTCTCGGCGTGGCGCACACAAAGCCAACGCAGCACGCCGGGCCAGCACGGCGTCCGCGCCGAGGGCTAATCCCAGGAACCTCCAGGTGGGTACGTTCAGGGCAAAGCGAGAGGCAGCAGGGGCGAGGGCGGGGGTCGTGCAGAAAAGGAGGAATGACCACAAAATGCTCTGGGGCACAGAGGGGACTCAGGGCCCACGAGCAAACAGAGGCGGCGATGGCGGCGGCTCAGAGGGCCACGGCAGCAGATGGCACCACCGCGGTGCTCACAAAGGTAGATGATTACAGGGCCTGCTCAGGCTGGAAAGGCAGGCGCAGGACAAGGCACAGGACGAGGGGAGAGAGACAGGGCCGCGAGGTCCGGTGATGGATGTGCCTGGGACAGCAGATGCCCTGTCACAAGGACGTGAAGTGTGCCAAACACTTGTGCAAAATGAAGAACAAAACACACAAAGGAACACACATACACACACAACAATGGACCCAATCGCACAGACACAGAGAAGCCGCGGGATCGATTGGGGCAGCGCTGGTTGCCTGCTTGTCTATAGAGGACTAGAGCTAAACATCCAGGTGCCCGACAAGGGGCTGCGGAGACGGGTCAGTCATTTTAGTAGCGTGCAGAAGAGCAAAGGCCCGGGGCGGGCCAGGGAGCGTGCTGGCTGTGCCAAGACGCTTCCTGTGGGGCGCTGTACGAGGTTAGCGGGCTTGAGTTTCTCTGCTCAGTTGGAAGACGTTCGTTCCCCAGGGGGGACCGAGGAACAGTGAGCAAAGTCAGATGAAAGGCGCTCATCCTGGCAGGAGTGGAGCAGCGGCAGCAGGAGCTGGCATGGAGGATGTTTTCTAATGAGAGGGGAGGGAAGAGGGGCTTGGGAGTTACTTTAGAAAGCAGATTCAAGCAGGGACCTTCACATGCAGCAGACATTAAAAAATAAAAAAATCCGAAAGGATGAGTCAGGCGGACAAAGACAAGATGTGTTAGACAAAGGGTGGGTATGTGTCTGGCCCGGCAGCTGTTTGCACCGGTCCAGCGGCCGCAGAGCCGGCTCCACTGGAGATGGCAAACCCTGGGGGAGACCTGGAGCAGACAAGACAGTGGAGAGGCCAGCGTGGCCCGGGAGAGCCCCCAGGCAGGACAGCAGAGGGAGAGGCTGGAGGGGAGGAGGTTCTAGATGGGATCAGGCTGCAATAGAGACACTGGTCTGAGACCGGGTTTGACTTTTAATTTTTGTTTTTTTTTTTGGTTATTTGGTTGGTTTGGTTTGGCTTTTGGCTCTGAAAATAATTAATGAACGTCAGTTATCAGACAAGACAGGCAATCAGGGACCATCACCAGAAAAGCAGGAAGAATGAGATAAAAATGAAATTAAAAAAATGGTTGTCTGAAAGAAGAGACCACACAGAGGAAGGGAGAACCACCGCAGGCAGCAGCACCCTGTGACCACAGCCCCAGATGACAGAGGTGACGGCCTGGTGACCCACCGGCCCAGGGCCCAGCTCCCGGAATGCGGGGAGCACAGTCCCAGGGGACAGGGCGGAAGCCAGCTCTGCTCCCCGTGCTTCTGCCTGCTTACCGACCCTCTCTGCTGCCCGAAGGCCCCTCGAGAAATACCTTCTGAGTTTCCAATAAGAAATGGGGCCTTTTTAAAATGAATAGTAAATGTGATAACTGATTTGTGTGGGGTTTCTAAAGTTTGCTAACACTGAAGAGAAAGAAGAGGGTGAACTCTGGTGCCAACTTTGCAATCCCTCTCTTTGTCAGATAAAAAATCCGCTGTTATTTCTGAGTGGGAGAAAAAAGCCTACTAGCGATCATGGTATGAAATACTCACAAATATTCAAGCTTCCCCTTGGAGATATGGACCAGGAGGAAGGAGGTGACCGAGACTCACGTGACAGGTGAGTAAATGGGGCAGGGCAATGCTGGCAAGCGCGGACTTCAAGAGGGAGAGAAGTCCTGAGAGAGGCCGTTCCTCGGAATAAAACACCCAATCCCACACAGGATTCACGCCACCCATCTGCCCTGGACTTTTGGACAATAACGACTTAAGGCAAAGTTCTGAGAAAAACCTCTTGGTTTTCCAGACTGCTGTCGGTGGGCAGCTCGCGTGACTAATGGCAGCTGTCTCGCAGCTTAAACGGACCTGGCTGTGTGCTTCCGTGTTAGGGGAGGAAACCCTTGCACTTCAGGAAGAGACGATGCCCTTCTCAGGTACACACACCTTCCTTCTCCCCACAGAACATCTGTCTGGGACCACCCCTCACTTTGAGGATGAGGACAAGCAGAAAACCCCGTTAGGGAGCCCCAAGGCAGGTGTCACCAGGGAACACAAGGCAGGGGGGCATGGCCCCGGGCTTCCTTTGGGGACACCTGGGCCATCTCCATCATTCCCATGGGCCTTCCTCCTCCTGTCCCCCTTACGCTTCCTTCTGAGAAACTGGGACTCGGAGAGTGCTGGCAGGCTTCACGCCGCACGGCGCACCCCGCGTGGGGGTGGTGACGCAAGGGTGGTGTGCGGCAGAGGCACCTACTTACCGATGCACGTCCGACCGTCTGAGTGGAGGGCATACTTCTGGTGGCAGCCACACATGGGGCCCGTGTCCGTGTCCTCGCAGCTGTGCTGGCAGCCTCCGTTTCCATAGTTACAGGTTACTAGTTAGGCCCAGAGTATACACACATGTGTGTAAACAGAACAATAAAAACAATTAGTTTGTCGGTGTTGGCTACGGGGAAAGAGAGGCCAAAGATGGTC
Organism: Varecia variegata; assembly: GCA_028533085.1. Taxonomy (NCBI): domain Eukaryota; kingdom Metazoa; phylum Chordata; class Mammalia; order Primates; family Lemuridae; genus Varecia; species Varecia variegata. Next base: position 4,368,064 of record CM052440.1, on the reverse strand, counting down.
AGTGGGCAGGACCACGGAGGCCTGCCAGGCACCAGATGCGCATCTCCCTGCACGTCACCCCGCCAGGGTCTTCCCTGGGACTGCAAACTCCCTAGAGCTGAACTGGGTGGGGGACAGAGAATGAATTTGGGGTTGTGTGGGCTTTGAACAGAGTGGACACACAGCTGATGTGCTCAGACAGTAGTAGCTGAAGAAAGGGACAAGCTAGACACCTTTATCCTTCCTAGGTTGCAAGACACTTTACAATTGTCTCTTTCAATGGGGCAAATGTCTATTAATACCAGGACAAACTCAGCAAGTTGTCAGAGGAGGGGAGATGGCAGGCTGATGGCTAGAGGTGACACTCATTTCCTTAGTTCTTACAGACCTTTCTTTTCTCTGCCTATGTCTTGGGGTATGTGGAAGGATGTCCCCACAATGTCCACCCAGAGGAAGGGAGAACCACCGCAGGCAGCAGCACCCTGTGCCCACAGCCCCAGACTACCGAGGTGATGGCCTGGTGATGGCCAAGTCCCAGTGGCCATCTCAAACTCTATCCCCCAAAAGCCCTAATCCTCCTGGAGCTTGGCAATGCAAATTAATATCATCCAAGGTGCAGTTTTGAAAATGGCCTAAATAAAAACACGTGGCAGTTGTTGATGCCTGTGGCCTGGAGGATCTAGTGCCCTTCAGCCCAGAATCTCAAGGTGTTCCACAACACCAGCAACCTGGCCTGGCTGAAAAGGGGGCTGAACAGAAAGGAGTCAGTCTAAAGTAGAAAAAATTACAAATTCCATTTTATTTAAAAGAAAACCCATTATCAGTTTCCAGGGTGAGAGAGATTGCTGGAGGAGGACAAGGTGATCCAAGGTCCTGCTTTGTTATGCTAGTGAGCCTGCAAGCCTGTCACCTGTACGCAAAGGGCACACCAGGGCCTCAGCACACGGTGTGTTCCTGGATACCTTAACCATTTGTCCAGAATTCTGTCTCCACTCTTGAACTTACTTGGCAAAACCCTAGTGATGATCAAATATGCAAAAATAAATCTCAGACCAACTATAGTCAGAGGGTTCAAAAATTCTAAACCCTGAGAGTTTGGATTAATTACATTCTATTAGGCTGATCCATTAGCGTGGCTGGTACCAGAGGAAAGTCATTTGGTGGCAACTCCCTGGGGAAGGATTCCAAACATTTCAGAAGTGACTTCGGCAGCTGCTCTCCTCAGGCACTCCTCCTTTCACAAAGACTGCCGTGAGTGACGGTGGCCCTTTCAGCCTTGGACACGTGCAGTCTCCACAGCAGGTGAGGAGGATATAAAGAGAATGGCTTGATGGGGACAAGTGTCTGCTCAGTGCCCCGGAGGCTGTCCTCAGCAGGCAGAGGCTCTAAGGGGCTGCCCCTCTTCTGCAGGGAGCTGATGACCATCCGAAGGAGGGATTCAACTTCTAGGGTGAAATTTAAAGGACCTAAAAAATACTTCCAGAAACACAACTGGGGCTTCAAGCACAAAGCCCTCTGGCCCCTTTTCGCAGAAGCGACTCTTCTCTTAGCACTCTGGGATGGAGCCCGGCATCCTGAAGTCACATTCACTCATCTCTGAAGCAGCTTGTCTCTCTGGCCAGAAAGAGGCTCAGTGAAGCCAAGGGTTCCAGGAGGCTGCAGCTTTGCACACATCTCAGGTGATGGGGAGAGACCCAGGTAGAGCCCAGCTTGGGCTGGATGTCCTGTGCCTTTCTGGGACTCAGCAGAGTCCCATTTCAGAGTGCGCAGGGATGGAGCAAGGGAGAAGGCAGTGAGAATACTGCAGACAGCTCTCCCCAAGCTCCAGGGGGCTTCTGGGATGGGCTGTACCCCAAAAGTGCCTCCAATGAGGACACAGGCCTGCCTGAGGCAACTGGAGGGAGGTCTCCACTCAGGGCCCTTGTTCCTTCCACATAGGTGTTTGTGCATCTCACAGACTCCCATGGGCTGAGCCTTTGAGCACCTGGAGAGCCTACAGCTCTCATGGAAATACCTGAGTCCAAGCTCTAGGAAGACAGAGAAGGATGGAGAAAGCCTGCTGTGGCCCTGGTATGGATCCTGGGCTCTGGACAGATGAGAATTTGGTCCCCCTGGTCCAGAAAAGCTGGCTAAGTCAGGCGTCAGCCCCCAACCCAACTTGAAATCCAAAATTTCCTGGACCACAAGTGACCTCAAGGACTAGAGTGAAAGTCTCAGAGCTCAGAGCTAAGTTCACACCAACACTGCTTCCTTAACCACATAGAGGGGCCAAAGCGGGACTGGCTGGGCAGCCACCTGTGCAGGCCCTTCATGGGAGGCCTCAGGGCCTCGGAAACCACACCAGGCTCTCCACACCTTGGCAATACCCAGCCACCCAGTGGGGGTGTGGGACTGCTGCTTCGGAAACCAGCCAATGCTCTGGGCAAGGGTTTAGCTCCTCTCTGATGGGGCAGCCAGGGTAGGGGTGGGGGTTCTTAGCTGCTCACAGATCCCTGTCTTGTCCCTGACCTCTCACAACAGGCCAGCTCCTCAGGAGATGCTCTCTGAACAAACTGTCCTTGTAGCACTTGTCCCAGATGGCACTGTGGAATCAGGTAGTGAGCTGTCCCAGCCACGCTGGCCTGCGGCCTGTGCCCTGATCGAGGGAGTGCACTGTCCTTCTGGCTATCGAGGAGCCTGCCAACTCCATGTGTTCTTGCCCCTGGCCTTTCTTGTGAGGAAACTTGGATCATGCAACAGGGAAGACTAGGGAAAATGAAGTTAGCATTTTCTGTTCTGAAAGCAGCCAGCTGGCAGGAGGTTCCTCCGCAGTTAAAGGAATCCATCTGGCATAGAGGAAGGGGCGCCTCACTGGGGTCCCAGGGCTGGAGCTGCCCCCCACTTGGTCCTGCCCTTGGTGACAGCATACCTGCTTATCTTTGTTATTCCACAGGAAAGAGCCAGAACACAGGAAGGCTGGCCCACCCCTCAGACCATAGCTGGGGCAAAAGGAAGCACCTCCACCTTGGGGAATGGGTGAATCAGATCTTGTCTGATGCACATGGGTCCCCAGGGCCTTGGTGACTGCTTGAGGACAGCATGAGTTGGAAAGCTGTGACGAGATGCCCAAAGGACAGCTGAGGACAGCTGAGAGAATCACAGACTAAGGAGGATGGACCAACAGGGCCAGCTGTCTTCTTCACAGAATGAGGGAGGGAAGAAAGGTCATTTTCTTTATGACAGCCCGTCAGCCTCAGTCTCCCATTTCAACAGCTAGGTGAGGACCGCTTTCTCCATTGAGAGTTGGAATTGGATGCCTCCGTAACTCTTTTCTGCATCAGAAAGTGGGCTTGGTATGAAACACCTGTCTCTGGCCAGAGATGGGGAGTGCTCACAGCAGCCCCCTCCGTTCTCTGTGGACAAAGGGCAGATGCAACAGTAGTCCGAGAATCCCTGCCGCCCAATGAGAAGAGGCCACATCCTGCCATCCCCCTACATGGCTGTTGGGCAAGTGTGTTGGGTCTGAAGCATTTGTGGATCAGCTGAGTGTGCTCAGCTATTGTCCTACTTGTTTCCTGGCTCCCACTCCTTCTAGGGAACTGGGTGACCCTGTTAAGAGGCTGGATTATACTTGAGCCCTGCAGGCAGGTCCTGAAATGGCACCTTTGGCCAGAGGCCTCATTCAACCCAAATTTCCCAAGGTATCATCATTTGCAGTCAGCTTTTCAACGGTCAGAATGTGAGTTCTGATCTTTCATCCTGGAAATAAGGTCAGCACAGCCAGAATGGGACCCCGAAACCAAACTCCTGTCCTTTGTACTAACCCATTACGAAGGGCTTCCCAGGCCTATGGAGAAACCTGGGCTTTTAGACCTCTGTGCCACAGCCCTCCATGCCTGCTGGAGAGCTCAGGCTCAGGGCCCAGTGTGAGATCCAGCCCAGCTCCTGGGGCAGCGTTGGTGGTGTCATGCCTGGTGGGGAAGACCCCAAGCCTGGGGTTCACAATCCCTGTCCCTCATGCCTCCCCCAAACCCTGCCCTCCCTGGCCAACATCCAGCAGGCTGGATAGACCCTCCACAAAGCAAAGGCGGGAGGCACGTGGGGATGTCTGACCCAGTTGCCTCCATCTACCTACGTGTGCAGTCCTTCTGGTTTTGGGCAAGGTCAAAGCCGGGCCTGCAGTCGCAGGCCACCCCACCTTTGGGCGTCTCCCGGCAGATGTGGGCACAGCCATGGTCTTTGTTCATGCAGTTCATACCCTCTGGGAAGAGAGATGGACAAGAAAGGGGTTGGGGACCAGGGAGAGGGAGGGAGAGAGAAAATTTCAGACTGAAAAGAGCCAGATGGTACGCCACAATCAAATGGTGCGCTCTTGGGCTGCTACTGCATGCACCGTGCACACACACGTGTACACACACACATACACACATGTGTGTGCATCAGCCACTCACATGGAGATCCCTTAGGGAGAAACCAAGGGCCTGGTGCCTGGGTCTGGAGTTGGGCCTCGCTCTGTGAGCTGCACTGTCAATGACACCTTGGGACCCACGAGGGCGAAGCTCCTGCCCTAGGTCAGGCTACAGACGTGGTCTGTGGAACTACTTTCATTTTGGAGTCATTTGCTCCCCCCGCCCCAGTCACCCATGGTTCTAGCACACCCCCACCCCAGCAGAACTGACCTCCCCTCCCTGTCTGCCTGGGGTAGCTCAGACCCTCTTCCATTGACCCCAGCTGATGTTTATCTTCCTGGTGGTTTGTGAGGAGTTTCCAGAATTTACGAGGTCAGGGATCAAGTAAGAGGTTGTAGGTCACAAGTCCATCAAGAGGCCAAAGGCAGATGAAAGGGAAGAGCTGCTGTCTGACAACACACCAGCTCTGTGACCCGACTCCCACCTCCACCTCAGGAAACTAACGCGGGAGTGAAGCTGGCCTTGGAGAGAGGAAGTGAACGCCACGGGCAGCTGCACACACACAGGGCGGCCTCCCTCCCCAGGGCACACGCTGGCCTCTTGCTCAAGGTGAGGCCTAGCTCAGTCTCAACCCTGTCCACTTTAAACATGGGTGTGCGGCAACTTAGGATATGTTGAAAACACAAACGCCCTGGTAGTTACGACAAAGATAAAAAAAAGTCTAAAGTTAAAATCAAACAAACAAGAGTGAAGCCTGCATTCTGCCCAGCACCCTTACTCCTGGTTTCACCGGATTTTGCCATTTTTATCATTCTTTCACCTTGATTTTCTCACATCTTCAAATCAAATTGTTGGACTGATGCAGAGTAAAACCAACTAACCAACGACTGAATAAGTAAAGCACTCTCATGCTGCTGCTCCCAACAGAAGCGACCCGTTCACGTGGAGAGAGCTTTCTGCTCACTCCAGTCCAAGAGCATTTACGCACGAATCACATAGACCGTGGCATGCTGATTGGCATTTAACCACCTGCAGGGTGGAGGGCTGATCCGTGGCGTTTGCCAGTTTCTGTGGTATAAATACTCCGACCATGGCTGGTTCCAAGCTACCAAGGAGATGTCACTGAAGGCGGAGCTGGGAAGAAATTGTGTACAGTTGGCTCTTACGAGCTGAGACAAGCCAGCCCTAGCACGTGGCTTTCTTAGAAAGATTGTTGTGAAGTCAGGGAGGTGTAGGTGTGAATCTGGCCTCCTCACTAGCTGTGTGCTCTGCGGACAACTGCTTCCCTCCTCTGAGCCTCTGCGGAATGGGCACGGTAACCTCTGCCTCTGGAGGAGGGATGCGAATGAAATGTGGTCACACAGGAAAAGTGCCAGGCACAGACAGACTCCATCTCTTTACGAAGCACTAACTTCTGAAGGCTGCAGAGGGGGAGGAAGTGTAACTCCTCCCTGGGGCCCTAGCCAGGCAGCCCCACCTCAGGGGTGGCTTTAAGCAGAGGGACTTCCTTGGCCCACTGAGACATATTCAATCTCTCATCAGGTCTTCTGGGAGACTCCTGCCCTGGCGAGGGTGTGGCCTGGGATGGTGGCCACCAAGCAGTTTCCCTGACCATCATTAATGTCCATGGTAAGTGGTGGGCTCAAGGCCCAGGGTCACCTGCCCTCCCTCCTTATATGGCTCCTGTGGCTCTCTGCTGTCCAGCTTCTTCCCAGCCCCGTGTCCCACCCTCCCACACGCATTGCCTGGGCCTGCGATCAATCCCACACTGCCTGCTGACTGTCCCCAGAGGTGCCCCATCCTCCTTTTCCCCTTTGCTCCTCCATCCTCCCTGGATACCCTCTCCTGTCTTCCATAAACTAACTCCTAGGCCCGTCTCCAAGTCCACCAATTCCTCAAAGCTGTTTCTTTCTTTTTTTGGGGGGGGGGGACGGAGTTGCGCTCTGTCACCTGGGCTAGAGTGCCATGGTGTCAACCTAGCTCACAACCACCTCAACGTCCTGGGCTCAAGCAACTCTCCTGCCTCAGCCTCCCGAGTAGCTGGGATTACAGGCACACGCCACCACGCCTGGCTCATTTTTCTATTTTTAGTGGAGACGGGGTCTCACTCTTTCTCAGTCTGGTCTGGAACTCCTGAGCTCAAGCAATCCTCCTGCCTCGGCCTCCCAGAGTGCCAGGATTACAGGCGTGAGCCACTGCGCCCGGCCCCTCGGAGCTTCTTGATTCATGGGCTATACTCCCCAGCGCTACCGCCCCACGTTACTTTCCCAGGGCTGTCCCACGGGTAGCATGGAGATCAATGCTGTAAGCAGAGCTGTGCTTCTTCATAAGCTGGGAAGAGTCCAAGGGCCCCTGTTTAGCTCAGGCTTATGTGTGATGAAGAAAGGGAGATTGAATTTCCATTCCCAGCCAAAGAACCACAATTTACGAGAAGCCCTGCTAATCATCACCAGCCACGAACCTGTCTCTGGGGAGCTCACGCAGCCCCGAACCTTGGACTACAGAGTATTAAGCTGTAGAGATCACTCAGTTTTCTCATTCACCATGGACTTGCCATCAAGTGATTTTTTTTTTTTTTGTGAGAATCTTGACTTTAATAATGAGCCAAGATGTTGTTGTTGTTTTGCTAGCAAAGGATAATTTTTGGGGTAATCTAGCATCACTACCAACTATAGTAATCCATGGTCACCGTGACACGAAGCAACAGAACTGCAGAGCTGGGAAGGGTGAGCCCCAGTTCCCATCGGCAGTGTGCCAATCTCAAAGGTCTCTACCTTAGTCCTCTGAACCACTGTGGGGAAAGAGGGGGACCTCCACTCCACCTGAAGACCCTGAGGTGGAGCCGAGGTGCTGTGATCAGTCCTCAGCACTCCAGGCCAGGCTCCCGCACCCTGCCTCTGGCCCAGCAGCCCCAGCACGAGGCCCCACTGTCCCTCCAACGGAGGGCAAGGGCTTCAGGACCTCTTTGTGTTCGTAATAATTATAGAGGAGCCCCAAGAGCTTTGGTATATGTGTTTATGGGTTACAGCTATTAATATTTACCATACTAGAAATTAAAGGAGAGGAACTTATGTTTATTAACTTATTTAAAAATTAAAAACTTATTACATGTTAACATAACAAATATATTTTTATTAAAAACTGTATTTTCCAAAGTGAGGGGAGGGCCGCCTGAGACAAGAGCCCTTGCAGCTCTACCAGCAGCCAGGCTGGAGTGAGCCAGGCTCCCTGGCTGTGCTGCGAGGCTGGTGTCTGCTCAGCATGAGTGCTTCCGGGGTGCTGTGTCCCCGAGATGTGTGGGTGTCAGAGCATCACCAGCACACTTCAAAATGACCCCTGCAACCACTCCAAGGATGGCTGTAAGTGACCAGCCTGGGGGTGACTGTGGCTTCCCCTGAGCTGATAATCCAGCTCCTGGCCAGCTCTACTCTGGGCAGCACTGGCCTTCAGGCTGAGAGCGGACAGGCTGTGTGGCCGGTGGAACCACAGAAGGTCAGGGCTGGGCGGATCCGTGCAGCCCATCTTGTCCATCTATCTTTCAGGAGGAGAAAATGAGCCCCTGAGATGGGCAGTGAGTGTCTCAGACCGCACAGCAGGACTGGAACCCAGGCCGCCGGGCTCCCAGCCAAGGCTCTCCCGCCCTGGAGTCCGCCCGGAGGGCTGACTGGCAGCAGACATTTCCTGGGTGAGCAGAATCCGGAACCGGCACAGCATTAGCCTAATACACGGTGCCTGTTACTGCTAATTGTCCCCAACTTAAAAGCCTATTAAAATTCAGGGCCAATTCAGATGCTGCCTCCCCGTGCAGCTCTCTGGGCAGCCCCTCAACAAAGCACACAACGCCTGGCTCCTCTTTTGACCTTCCATGGCTGTCACTGAAAGGCCCTGAGCTAGAATGGAGCCTCAGCCCCGTGCACCACAGGATGTCTCTGACCGCATCCGCCACCCCTCCAGCCTTTCCAAATGGGGCAAGGTTCCCTGAGCAGCTGTGTGACGACTGCCTGGGTCTCTGACTCCCTCACTAGCTTGTCCTCTGAGCCCCACTGAGGCCAGAAGCAGGCCTGGCAGAGCCTCCTCCACAACCCTTCCTCCTCTGGGCTTGGCCTTGGAAACTAGTCCCTCTTCTGCCTAACTGATGCCTTCATCTTCCCAGAGCTGCTCAGGACCCAACCCCAATCCAAGCTGCTGTTCTCGGTTCTCTTGGCTCTCTGTGCTTTTCCCCCAGTTTAAAACATGCTGATGGGGTAGTTCTGTATCTACACATGCTCTTGGTCTTTCCCATTAGATGGTGGACTCCTCAGGCAGGGATGTGTCCTGGTCACTGCTGGCTGCGGCATCTAGAACCACGGCTGCACACAGCAGACGCTCAGCCAATGCTTAGTGAGTACATGAAAAGCCACCAGAAGGAGAGGCCAACTCCAGGCCCCTAAGGTGGCATGGCCATGTGCTCACCACACTCAAGACACCCAGAGGAAGACTGTCCCACTCAAAAGATGTCTGGGGGCGGAACCCCCTCTGGCTGCCGTGTTGCCTTCTTTGGGTCTCTGTTTTCTGAGCTGTGAAATGGGGATGTGATAATCTTTACCTCGGAGGACTGCTGTGAAGCTCAAAAGAGATAACTGTATCAAGTGTGGCACAGGGCAGGTTCTCCATACAGCATGACTGTTACTACAGTGTTTCCACTTTGCTGCTGCTTCCTTCTGCTTGTCTTAAATCGGAACAGCTGCTTATGCTACTCTCTCTCCTGCCAGCCATGGGTAACTGGGGGAGGCCTGAGCTTTGCTTTTCTGTAACACGGGTACCCAGCACAGGGCCTGGCACAGGGCTAGGAATCAGCAAACAGTGGCTGAAAGAAAGAGAAGAATGAGTAAAGAGAGAAGGAAGGGTAGAAAGGGAGAGAGGGAGGAAGGAGGAAGGAAGAAGAGAGAAATAAAGGCTCTCCTATCTCAGAACAGATCAAGCCATTGTCTGTTATTTTAGGGGGCAAGACAAGAATTCTGGAAAGCTGTTGTGGCATCCCTTGTATGTTCTCTGAAACACAGTGCTTTGGAGGCCTAATGCAGGAAATTCACAGCTTACAGCTCTGAGAAGTCCTATGGTCAGTGTGGTCAGTCCCTTCCCCCTCACTTAGCTCGGCACCCTGGAGTGGAGGAGACACCAGGACTAGCAGGGATTGAGGATGGCCCACTCCAGTGCCTCACCTGATAGACTAAGCCACAGTGGCACAGGGATAGGGGCAGCAGGCTGGTGCAGAGACAGGACACCATTCCACCCCGGAGCCTGCATGGCTTCCTCTGTGCCTCAGAGCCTCTGGGACAAAGCGGGTGGCACCCCCTCCCTGCCCTCTCCCAGGAGGGCCATCGTGAGTGCAGTGAGCTAACGGGAAGGAATGCCAGCATGCCTTCTCCTGCAGGCGGTATTGCTGCATGGTTACTGCCAAGGCCATGGGGGCCAGGTGGAGGACTGAAGGTGGAGAGGTGAACCCTGGGGCATGTGAGGTCTCAGTACCAAGCGCTGCTGTTCCAGGAGAATGGTCCTGGGACTTTGTGGGTCTGCGACTCCACTTCCTCTGCCAAAGCCTCGGAGGCAGCCCCCAGCCCGACCCTAACTCCTCCCAGCCAGCCAGGCCCATTGGGGCTGGCTCTGGTTGGCAGACTGTTCACCCTGACGTGAGCCTGCGTGTTCCTCAAGAGCAGGCTGAGCCTACACGTGTCCACCCCCAATCCCAGAGGCCCAGCCCTGGCCCAGGCACAGAGCAGACTTCCCTGAGCCTGTTGGACTAAGGGGCCCTGGCTCAAACTCTGTCCTGTGGCTCCCTGCTTTGTTCCATGTTTGCTCTTGGGAGCCACACAACATCTCCCTCAGCCTCGATATGGGGGGGCAGCCAGAGACGAGTTCAGCAGAAAGCCTGCTGTCTTCCCTCCTGGAGGGGAAGTGAGATACAATTTCAGAGTCATTCCCAGAAACCCTGGTCCTCAAGAGGGCCAGCGCCCATCAGGCCAGGCTGCCTGCCAGGTCGAATCTAATCCGATCCAATCCATTCAAATCCAATTACACTCTGCAAACTCCGACCGAGTGTCTCCTTGGTGCCCAGCATGGGCTGGGAGCAGTGAGGAGACAGACGCCTTGCTGCCACATTGCTAGGTTCACATTCGGACTCTGCCACTTGCTGTGTGACCTCAGGCAATTCACCACACCTCTGAACCTTAGTTCTGAGGTGCATCTGTGCATCTGAACCTCCCAGATGCACAATAAATGTGCGGCCCCTGCTCTGGGTGAGTGAGGCACTGGCTAAAGGTGCAGATGAGGCTGCTGTGGGACTTTGTCCTGGGCAGGAGGGAGCCACAGGAGGGCTGTCAACAGGGAAGCGATGCATTGATGTGTCAGAAAGATCTCTGGATGCTGTGTGGAAGGTGCCCCGAGGGGCAGGACTGCAGGTCACAGACAAGTAGAGAGGCTGTTGCTGTCACCCTGAAAGGGATAAAGGAGCCTGGTGGGGGGACAGTGGCTGTGGGGACAGGGAGGAAAGCTGGATAGGACACATTTAAGAGCCTCTTCCCTGAGTTTTCTGGAAGGCATGACATATGGACTTGGGCCCTCACAACAAGCCTGAGAAGCAGGAGTTGCCATGCCCAGCTCACAGACAGGCACATGGAGGCTGGGGCAGAGCAGGGGAAAGACGTGCCCTAAGATGTGCCCTCTCTTCCCAAGTGCCCAGCGCTTCCTCCTGATGGGCCCCACCCCCAGATCCTTGCCCTCTCTGGACCCTCTGACAGGCCCCTTCCCTACTAGAGCCTGTTTTCCTAAAGGCCCTCTACCATTCTTGGATACTCCGCCAGAGTGTTCACAGAGAGAAACAATGGCAGGACCTGCCTGGCCCCGGCCAGTGTGCACCTCCCACCCTCTGCAAAGCAAGTTCATGGATGCATCCAAGGCAGGGAGTGGTGGCAGGCCCAGTGTTTGTACTTAGGAGCAGGGCCTAAGTACAAACACACTGGGAGCCCCCAGCCCGGGCTAACAAAGCCGGAATGTGTCCTGAGGGTCGTTGCTATGGCAACTTCATCAATAACATCATTTTCTGCATCCATGTCCCTTAAACACATGGGAAGGGATGGCAAGCTGGGAACGGCAGAGCAGGGAGAAAAAAACAATGACCTTGTCCCGCCCTTCCCCCCACACCTTGGGAGGAAGGGAGCCTCCTTCCCTTCACCTCATCAACAGAAAATTATGGAGCCAGGAAAGAGGCCAGAGCCCCGGGGCGGGGGCAGGCGGAGGCTGCCGCCGCCCGACCCAGACTCGGCAAGCTGTCCAAGTCAGGCAGAGAAAACAAACATAGGCTCCCACCAACTTCGAAGGGGGCCTGAAGAAAGTGCCAGAAAGGTTCTGCCAAGGGGAAAGGTACAGGAGCAGCTGCAGCGACTGGACCGGTGGGAAAGATGACAGTGACAGCAGTGGTAGCTGCACGTGTTCACCTAGAACTACCTGTGTACCAAGTGCTGTCCACACACCGCAGATGCGTTACCTCACTGACTCTCCCGACAGCCCCAGGAGGCAGGTATGGCGCAGTACAGGTTGAGAGTCCTTCAACCAAAAACTTGATATCTAAAATGCTCCAAAATCCAAAACTTTTTGAGCACTGACATGATGCCACAGGTGGAAAATTCCACACATAAGTACTTAACACAAACTTTGTTTTATGCACAAATTAAAATACTGTGTAAAATTACCTCCAGGCTATGGGTCTAAAACAAATGAATGAAACAAATGAATTTTGTGTTTAGGCTTGAGTCCTATCCCGAAGATGTCTCATTCCGTACATGCAAATATTCCCAAATCTAAAAAAATCCAAAATCTGAAACACTTCTGGTCCCAAGCATTTCGGATAAGGGACCCTCAGCCTGCATTATGTCCACCTAACAGGTGAGAACACTGAGCACACAGGGGTCAGTGACTGGGGGGAGAGGCTGCATCTGGGACAGAGCTGGAACGAGACAGAATGGTGGCCGCTGTGGCTGCAACACAGGCCACCAGGAGCTTGTTGTGGGCTGAGGACGCCAGAGGTGCCATTTACTCAGGATCCACCACACTAATTGTAACCGGTTATATATCACCCCCTCACCCCAACAGAGGGGGGCTTCTCAAGGGGGCAGGGCCCACACTTAAGTGACCTCTTTGCTCCCACGCCCCAGGCAGTGCCTAACTCCCAATGAATGCACAAGAAACATTCGCTGAACTCAACCGCGCTGGTGAGAGGCCTGGGCTCAGCCACTCTAGGATTTGGACTCTGCATCAGAACAGGGTCCAACACTCAGACAATAGCGGTGCATCTGTCTGCCTGGCCGGTGGCCTGGCTCCCCCAGATCCCCTAATTACACGCTAATAGCATCTGCCCCTGGAGCGGTGTGCTGAGAGCCTCTCATTATGTGGTGGGCTTCAGCAGAGACGCAGTACTCTGCCTCCCACCCTGTACCCACCTCTGGGGGCAAATCCAGTCCTGGCCAGGCACTAGTAGCTAGCTGCCCCAGACCAGACCCCCAGCTGACCCTGAGCCTAGCCACCCCCAGGTAGCACCCCAAGAGGCAGCCCCATTTGTAAAATGGGAGCAACTGAAGAGGCTGTGGGCTTCCACTGACCCAGAAGGTCTATGCCAGGCCCCATGCCAGGCTCTTTGAAAGCTTCCCCAATTAAACCTCTCAACAACCGACTGCCAGGTACCACCAGTAGCCCCACCTGACAGGTGAGGATGCCGCAGCTCAGAGAGGTAAAGAGACTTGCCCAGGTCTCCCAACTTGTATGAAAGAGCCAGAATCTGCCCTTCCAATGACCCTCCAACAGTGGGTCCAAAGGTGTCCCAGCCCTCAGTCAAATGCTCACCTTACTCCTGCCCTAGTGCCCATGCAGCAGGTGATGGCCCCTGAAGGGGACTCTGCTCCTCTCACCCTCCCTCCCACTCCCCACTGCTTTGGCCCATGCCACTCTAGCAGATGAGGAAAGAGCCTGTTCCCTGGAGCCTCTCTGCCTGCTCCTCTTCCTGTCCACCCCACGTGCCTGAGTACCGGCCCCTCTGCCCTCACACCACCCAGGCCCTCCTTTGGGGCTTGGAGGCCACTGCCAGGGCCCCAGGAGGACTAGTCCCTCTGGGCATGCACTTGCCACCCAGCCTGTCCAGCCACAAAAGCCCACCTGGTATTGTTTGGCTCCCAAGGCCTTCCAAGTCCATCTGCTCACCTGCTCACGTGCCCACTCATTCCGCAGACGTGCAGGGAGAGCCTTCTTTGTTTCAGGCCTGAGATTCTATTCAGGCGCCGGCCTTTCCACAGATCAGTCTGCGCCTTTTGCCCTGCCCTGCTCTCACAGTGGTCAGACCACAGTCAAGCCCACAGCAGGTGTGTCCAACAAACACCTGCAGGGCAGTCGCTCGATGAGCTCACTGAGTAGGGACATGGGGCACAGCCCTGAGAGACACTGTCCTACTTTGTGTTAACACTCATGCAAATGGCCAGAATGGGTGGGTTTTCCAGAAAGCTAGAATCGGAAGGGGACTTGGAGAGTGCGTGGATGGAGGCTCTCCTTCCCATGGAGGAGGATGAAGCCCACAAGATAGCAACTTTCCTGAGTCACACAGAGCCACCTGCCCTGGGTCATGCAGCCATCACGCAGAGTCCATGTGTAACCTCCTGCTTCAGCGCCTGCATTCTCAAGCTCAGCATTCTTCCCATCACATCAGGAGGTGGCTCACAAGGCACCACTGTCCTTGTTTGGGGACTGTCAATCAGGCATTCAGCTCATGCGTTCAATTACTCCCTCGTTCTATAAGCCTTTGGTAAGCACCACCTGTGTGCAGCTCTGTGTTGAGACTGTGGGCAGAAACAGCCGGTGTGTCCACGCCCACAGGTGCATTCTCAGTTTGATACCAAGTCCGTCGCCACGCTGCTCACCACAGGCAGGCGCCATGTACACAGACTGCAGATGGAGAGCTGAGGCTGTGGTCGGCTCCTGGCACGCCAGATGGGAGTAGAGGGGTGGGCTGGGTCCTGCCATCTCTGAAAGCAGGATGGACAGCAGCCTCCCTTCAGCCTCCCCTCCCTGCCCTGGTGCCTCGGCCAGTCCTGGCACTGGGAAACCCAGGACAGCTGCCTCCATGAAATAGGAGGTGATCCTGTCTCTGACAGTTGGGAGGACTAAGAATCATTTGTAGAGCCACAAAGTGCCACATGGGGGTCATGGCATCATGGAGGTGGGGCAGGTTGACTTCAGCACCTCGGGGGCATGTCCCCATTCCCACCCTTTCTAAGGTGTGTGGTCTTAGAACATGCTCAGTTTTGTCATCTGTAAGGCAGGGAGACTAAAACCCTCTTGTAAGAGTGCTAAAGGGCAGGAAGAGGGGTGATGGGCTCCAGCTCAGATCCCCGAAGCCCCCCAAGACTGGGATGCTCAGGAAAGACCGCCCCCTCCCCAGCACCCTGGCGTCTCCTCCTGCCGCCACCCCCTCCCAGGGCTATCCCTCCTTCCTCTTCCTCAACTCCTGAAGTTCCCCAAGCTGATCGCTAGGTGTCACCCCACTCAAGTCAAAGCCCTACTGAGGCCCAGAGAGACTACTCACCTCCTGAGCTTCCACTGCCCGCAGCCTGGGAGGCCAGAGGCGTCCTTCTTCCCTCACTAGGGTTGCCAGATTTAGCAAATATATATACGGGATGCTCGGTTAAATCTGAATTTCAGATATACAGCAAATGCTTTCTGAGTATAAGTATATCCAAAAGTTGTATGGGTCATACTTATACTAAAAAACCTCTTGTTTATCTGAAATCCCAATTTAAATGGGCAACCTGCATTTTTATCTGTCAACTCTACCCCTCCTTCCATAGGGACCCTAAAGGAAGCCACTGGGGCAAGGGGCTGATGTCCAGTGCCACCCTCAGCCCTGCTGTGAGTAGGGAACAAGTCTGTTTCTCCTTCCCAATAGGTGATCAGATGGAGGCAGCCCAGGCACGGGGGCCACGGTGGTAGCATCCTTAAGGTGTTCTCACAGAAGCCCCTGGGGACCCGGGAGGAGAAGCCAACAGGAATACTGGGGGACACACTAGCAGGAGTTTCTCTAAGGCCGTTAGCAGCTCCCCAGTGCCACAGCCAGCCACCCTCCACCACTGTCCACCTAAGTCCACGGCGAGGAGCAGGGGCTGCAGAGCCACAGGCCTGACCCGAGTCCTGGCAGCAGCACCCAGAGGTGAGCACTTCCCTCCACCATGTACACGACAGGGCGGCAGCTGGTACTTCCCCAGGCCCTTCGAGGATTGAAGGGCCCAAGGGCTTAGGGCACGGTAGGCGCTCAACAAATCCCAGACCTTGGATCCACAGATGGTACAACCACCCGTGGGAACGTAGGCCAATTCCCACCGTTTATTCTCACTTAAACAGGCTGCGTTCAGTAAACAGATCTGTGGGTGCACACTGTGGCGAGGCCTGGGGGAAAGGAGCGGGGCTGGCAGCAGGGAGGACAGGTGCTCCCAATGAGGAACCAGCTCACGCAGAGACCTGGAGGTACCAAGCTGTGGGAGGCTGGGGTCTCTGAACTTGTGACAAACTTGGGCTATCCTGTGAGAGACCTTGTGGCGAGAAAAGCCCAGCGGACCTGCAAGCTGACTGCAGCTGAGGGAGGGAGCCCAGGAGAGAGCCGCAGCGGCACCCAGCCAAACCGCAGAACCGCGAGAAATCGCAAGACGCTGCACGCCCCCGGGCAGCCCTCTCCTGGGGGCGGCTGTGCACACGGCTTGGCCCACAGGGCACTTTGCAAATCGATGCCACGCATATTGAGGCATCGTCTCCCTCATGAGATGGATCTCATCTTCTTTTCACTTCCATTTGACATGTGTCCTCTGCACTCAGCCCTGCGTTCGACATAAAAAAACACAAAGATGACTCAGACGCATCCTGGCCCTTCTCGGAAGTCACAGACTGGTCCTCTAGCAGAGGACTGAACCTCTTTCCAACACAAGTGTGGGTCAAGAGGAAGACACGTCTGCCAAAGAGCCAGAGACTGTCAGAAAGGAGGTGAAAGTGAGCTGGGATTTGAAGGGTGACTGTGTTCTTCAGGGAGAGAGGGGACAGGGAATGGCAGTCCAGGCAGAGGGCATGGCAGGAACAAGGGCTCAGGTAGTTAAGGGCCTGCATGCAGGAGCCAGAGGGAGCTGGACTGTGAGAGGCCTTGGAAGGCAGTGAGGGCCTCGCCTCGGGGGACAGGACTGATGTGGGCTTTGGAGAGAGCACCCTGGCCACAGTGTGGAGGAGGGAAGGGGGAAGAGGCAGATGCCAAGGATGCCAATTAGCAACCACAGTGCCTGAAGAAAGGAGGGTGATTTGAGAGGTGCGGAACATGATTTGAATGGCAGAACATGATCAGGCTGGGATGTGGAAGCCAAGAGCGGGGAAGGGTCCAGGGTGACAACACGCTGGGAAGGTCTGGGGGTATGGGAAGATAATACATTTGGTTCTGAGCAGTTGGCAATACTGCAGCTGGGGACCCTGTCCAGGGGACAGTAGGCTTGGGGTCAGGGCTAGAGCTGGAGAAGTGGCCACTGCTGGTCAGGGAGGAGGCCAGAGCAGCCCTGGGGAGGGCTAGGAGAGGGCTGAGGCCAAGGAGGAGCCCGGGTTGGTGCTGAGGAGGAATGGAAGACACATGGGCCATAAATACAGGAAGAGTTCCGTGAGACAATCCAGTGGCCACCAGGCTGGGGGACAAAAGCCTGCCTGGCTGGCCTCAGTCAGGTGATGAGGCTCTGGGAATGCTGCGGCTAGTGGGTGGCTGGGCAGACATCCTGCCAGGAGATCAGCCTGAGGCCTCGTGGCCACAGTCACAACCCAGTTTCCCTGATGAGGCCCACAGAGGCTGGGGAGGAATCAGACCCCAAATGACCCAGGATTACTGTGGCTGGTTCCACAGTGCCAACCAGGCATCTGCCCAGCGGTTTCTGAACCCACACTCTGGATCTGCACGGCTTTTTACACGCTGGGCGTCTGCTTACAACCCCCGGGCTGGAAGCGGGGACATGGGCTGCAGTGTAGGCGATGGGCTCTGGCCTAGAGCCTAGAAGCCTCTGCCACCAGCATGCGAGGTGACCTCCGACAGGCCACATGGCCTTTCCAGAGCCTCTGCTACCTCACTCTAGAGCAGGCGTGTAGGCCAGTTCCCACCAAAGGGTCCTTTCAGTTCTGGTGCGCCTTGGCTCAATGACATGTCCTCATCTTCCCGACTGCCTGCTCCCTACCAGGCCACCAGGGGTACAGGGGGTCCTTGTGTCCAAGGGAAAAACCTCATTTGAGGGAGAAAGACCTGGGAGCGGAGACAGGAGAGACAGCGCAAGGAGGCAGAGGGTAGGGCGTGGATGAGACAGAGACAGGTCCAAAGAGGCAGGGGCCCACCAGCTCTGCCCGGGTGTCAGGAGGGCACAGGGAGGAGGTGCTCTGTGCAGAGTGCTCTTGAGTGAGCGACGGTCGAGGTAAGAGGGTGCTTCAGACAGAGAGAGCTCTGTGAGTGCAGGCTGGGACAAGAAGTTTGTTGTGGCTGGTTCATGACACGCAAGGCAAGGAGAGGCTGAGAGAGCCAGAGCCCTCTGGGGAGCCACAGGCAGGTCCTGAGCAGAGAATGATGTGGCCAAAGGGCCAGGAGGAGCAGCAGCTCTGCCTGGGGCGGAAAGATGCACTGGGCAGCTGCTGCGCTAACTTAGGAAAAGGATGGCAGCCCGGCCCAGGCAGAAGGGATGGTGAGGTGGGGGCTCTCTGCATCATGGGGGTCTGGGCTGTGTGGCACCCCCTGCTCTTGCCCCTCCATCTGTTTGTTCATTCGGTTTCTTTGATCTTAGAAGGCAGTCAGACCTGGGTTCAAATCCTGCCTCTACTACTTACTCATTATGGACAAATCACTTTGCTTTCAGCCTCCATTTTCTTACCTGCAAAATGGGGATAACAGTAGCTACATGACACAGATTGTTCTCAGGATTGCATGACTCGTGTCAGTCTGGGCACAATGTTTGGCCCGTAGTAATGCTCAGCTACGATGCACGTGACAGCTGTTCTGCTGACCCCAGGGCCAGGTGCTACACTAGGGCTATACCTTGTATATATGATCTAATTTTAATCCTCATAAACAATTCTGTAATGAAAGATTCTAACATTTGCCCCTCTTTACAGATAAGAAACCAGGACTTGTGGCTGTGAAGGGAGCCAGCCCGGGCCAGCTACCTCCTGGCCTGGTGCCCTCCGAGCTGCAGATCACCCCCTGCTCTGTACTGTCCACTCCAGGAGACTTGAAGTTTCTGCAGCTTGGAGAAAATTTCCGCCGCTAATGTGAAGTCGGTACTGGGGGTGCCCCACCGCTGGCTCAAGGCCAGGCCAGGAGAGGGGCGTGAAACTGGGCTCACCAGCCAAAGGAGTTGTTTATGGGGTGGGAGGCTCATAAAAAATAATGGGCTGGATTTATTGTCCCCGCCTTGAGGGCCATTCCGGACCGCACAGGGCCAGGACAGGTCTTCTCCAGTAGCACCGTAAATCTCCCCACTAAGCAAGAGAGCTGTTTATTCTCCTGCCCACCTGGTCTGTAGCAGGCAGGGGAGCAGGAGAACCTACAATGCCACACGTCCCACCCAGTGCTTGGGCCTGGCTGGTCCACCCCAAGAAGTGGTGGAGGGGCATTTGCTGAGGCTGGAGCCTGACCACACCATCTTCCCTCATTTTAAACAGTTCCTAGCCATGCTACCCCAACACCCACAGCCGATGAGGGAAAGCCCTAGAACAGGGCAGCAGATGTCCCTGGGCCTGAGGGCCATGCTAGGGCCCCTCAGGTCAAGGTCTGGCCCACATCCCACAATGTGGGAATCACATCCCAGAAGCCAACAGGAGCCCAACAGCCAGGCACACGGATAGGATCCTAAGCCCACGTGCGGCTGGGGTGGCTCAGGAGGGGCTCTGCCCATTGGCTTGTTTATCTGAGTCTGGGAGCGGGATGGAGCAGGGGAAACAGAACTGGCTTTGGCATCAGACATCCGGGCCCTGATACTGAAGTGCTGCCTACAGAGCGGCACAGGGAAGCTGTTTCCCCTCCTGTGATGGGGATGGTGGCGCTCATCTGGAGTGCCTCACAGGCTGGCTGTGAGCATCAAGGTGGTGCTGCCTGGAAAACCACAGCAAAGCTGCTGGAGGGTGGAGCTGGGCCTACAGAGGTCACCTGTGGGCTGAGACAGGATTGGGTGAAGGGTGGTGTCCAGTCAGCCTGCAGGCCATGCACAAGTGGGAGCAGGAGAGGCAGAGCAGGAGACCAAGTCGGGAGGAGGACCAAGGACTAGCCTGGAGGAGGGTGGCAGGAGGGCCAAGAATAAGAATTTTAGACACAGGCTGCCCCAGAGGCTGCCCCTACAGTGAGACCTCCCAGATCTCTGCCCTGACCCAACCCCAGGGAATCTGTACCTGAAAACTCTTGGGTGACCTTTGTCAAGGAGCCCCCAGCCAGTCCTGAGACTGCTGTGGGCTTGGAGCAGGGGGCTCAGGATGCAGGGGCAGGGCGTGCCTGGTCTCCTATAATGCTTCTGACCACGGCCCACTTGAGGGGGTTTAAGGCACAGGGCCTCACCTCCACTCCGCTTAGGAGTCTGAGTGCTGGCTGGAAAGAAACACTTGATTTTTAAGCCCACCACGCAGTAAGCATGTGCTATGGTTTGAAAGCGTCTGTCTCCTTCAAAGTTCATGTTTTGAAAGTTAATCCCCAGTGCAGCAGTATTAGGAGGCTCTGCCTTCATGGATGGATTAGTGGCTTTTAAAAGGGCTGGAGAGACAAGCTAGGCCCTTTTGCCCTTCTACCCTCTGCCAGCAAAGAGGCACCATCCAAGAAGCAGAGAACAGCCCTCACTAGACACTGAATCTGCTGGTGCCCTGGTCTTGCACCTCCAGCCTCCAGAAGTGTGAGAGGTAAATTTCTGTTCTTTATAAATTATCCCCTCTCAGCTATTTTGTTATAGCAGCAGGAACGGGCTAAGATGGCATGCAATCTTCTTTGCTGACTGAGGGAGTGAGCTCCCTCCCGGTCTCCCGGCACCCCCCGTGATGCATCTGCCGAGCCCTCCACCCACTGGTCGGGACCCGGTGCGGGTCTGCCTCTCCTACAGCCTGTAGGTTCTGAAAGGACCTGCCCTGGCACAAAGCTCTACCTGTGCAGATGGGATGGAGGGGTCCGGGCACATGGTCACTGAAATGCAGTACAGAAGGCAGGAAGAGTCCTGCTGTCCCCATAGCCCTAGAACACCTACAGGGACAGCTGAAACCCCATGAGTCTCCCAAGTTCCTGACTCCCAGTGAAGCCCCAGTTCCTGAGCTTTTCCTCACTTATACCAGTCAAGTCCCAGTGACAGACTCAGGCTCCAGGACCCTGCTACCCGCCTCTTGGCCATTCTGCGCCAGCCTATTAGGAGAGGGAAGGTGGACGTCTGCCCTTTGCATAAGCATTTCCTGGACACTTGAAACAGACACTGAGTGAGATGCTGAGGACCCAGCATTTTCAGTGTCTTAAAAGGCAGACTGGCTAGTCCCCCAGACCTCAGGGCTCTTTGCCATAAAGATAACAAGGCCTCACCTTGTCCAGAGACACCTGCCACTAAAATATTCCACACCTACGTGACACGAGTAACAGACCTCTCTGAAGTGTAAATCTGAGGCAGACAGAGGGCTCAGTTGAGGGTGTGCCTGCCCTGCCTATCACATTCCCCTCAGTGACCCTCCTCCGACCTCCCCTCTCAGCCACCCTGTCAACGCCCCTCTCAACTATCCTCCTGCCACCTCCCCGCAGCCATTCTCCTGTCCTCTCCCCACAGCCATTCTCCTGTCCTCTCCCCTCAGTCATCCTCCTATCATGTCCCCTCAGCCATCCTCCTGTCATGTCCCGTCAACCATCCTCCTGTCATCTCCCCTTAACCATCCTCCTGTCATCTCCCCTCTCAACCATCCTCCTGTCATCTCCCCTCAACCATCCTCCTGTCATCTCCCCTCAACAATCTTCCTGTCACCTCCCCTCTCAACCATCCTCCTGTCATCTCCCCTCAACCATCCTCCTGTCATCTCCCCTCAGCCAACCTCCTGTCATCTCCCCTCAGCCAACCTCCTGCCACCTCCCCTCAGCTATCCTCCTGCCACCTCCCCTCAACCATCCTCCTGCCACCTCCCCTCAACCATCCTCCTG
>CM052440.1:4198493-4345979 GCA_028533085.1 Varecia variegata | reverse complement strand
CTCCCCTCAGCCATCCTCCTGCCACCTCCCCTCAACCATCCTCCTGCCACCTCCCCTCAGCCATCCTCTTGTCATCTCCCCTCAGCCATCCTCCTGTCATCTCCCCTCTCAACCATCCTCCTGCCACCTCCCCTCTCAACCATCCTCCTGTCATCTCCCCTCAACCATCCTCCTGCCACCTCCCCTCAACCATCCTCCTGTCATCTCCCCTCTCAGCCATCCTGCTCTCCACCCATGCTGCCCCCGTGTGAGTTCCAGACCCTGACGGTTGCCAGCCGCCCTGCCCTGTTCCTTGCATGATCTCCCTGTGCAACAGAGGCAAATGTGATCTCCTCACAATGGGATCATACACCGTTGGAACAACGTGATGTTTCCTCTCACTTGGTGTCTGCCACCACAGCTGAGGCAGGACCGCAGTGGGTGTCCGGTGAGGCTTCAGAGCAGAGCCCTGCAGGACAGGTCCCTGTGTACAGGGGCACAGGCCTCTCAAACCCGAAGGCTGTCAACAGCTGGTGTGGCCCAGGGTCAGTGCTGGCAAGAGGAGATGTGATCATGAACATCTCTGCTGTTCAGATGAGAAAATCAAAGCTATAGAAGCCCTGGAGAGTTAGGGTCTCACTCTGTCGCCCAGACTGGAGCACAGTGGCGTCATCATAGCTCACTGCAGCCTAGAACTCCTGGGCTTGAGCAATCCTCCTGCCTCAGTCTCCCGAGTAACTGGGATGACAGGCGTATATCACCATAACTCATTATTTTCATTTTTTTAGAGATGGGGTCTCACTATGTTGCCCAGGCTGGGCTGGAACTCCTGGGCTCAAGTGAGCCTCCTGCCTCACCCTCATGAGTCACTGGGATTACAAGGGTGAGCCACCGCACCTGTCTTTCCCAGAGCACTTTTCTCAGCTCATTATTATACAGTAACTCTTAAGACCCTTGTTTAGCATTCTATCCTCTTTCTAGACTGAAAGCTTCACAGGGGACCATGCCTGGGATCCTAGGGACTAGCTGAACACCTGGCACACAAATGAATGAATAAATGAGAGAATAAATGAAACAGTGACCTGGCATCACACAGCTAGTAAACCCAGGTCTTTCAGAGCCCTTTCTACTCCCAAATCACTTCTGGTCAGACTAAAAGAAAGAATTCTTCATTGAGAGAAAAGGAGAAAGTTCCTCCAGGAGGAAATACTTTCCTGGAGCACAAATATGACATAAGTTAAAGACAAGAAGAGCAAATGTGGCAGAGGGAGAGAGCTTGAAGGTGCTAGCTCCTGGGCAGACCAGGCACATGGCTGTGACCGGGACGGTGGAGGCTGGGCCTTGGCCAAGTGTGGGGCTGATGCACTTGTTGGGCCGGGGCTCAGTGGGAGATGAGCATGAGCTGTCACGGTGCCACAACCAGCGCTGGGGAACACAGAGCAGAGGGAGACTGGCCGATCTCGACAGCTCTAGATACCCTTCTGTCCAGCGCATGGACAAAGGAGCAGCCTGTGTGTGTCCCCAAATCAGACCTGAGTTCTAAAGACCTGAAGAAGCGGCCTACATCAGTTGCCACCTATAGGACAGGTACCGCACTTGACTGCTTCAGAGCATTTTCCCCTAACAGATCTCTCACTCGCCAGGGAGGGACTACTAGCCCATTTCGCACTGAAGGGATCCAAAGAGGCAAGAGTGACTGTGTGAAGGCCACAAGGCCACATGGAGAGCTGGGGCTGAGAACTCAATACTCCCAAACCCAGAGCTGGTGCTTGGGAAGTGGGGCCACTCAGAAGGGCTGAGCCCTGTGGCCTTGTTTCTCGGCCAGGAACCTGGACTGACTCTGGCAGACCCCTCTCATGCACCTGGCTCCATCTAATCAAAACCAGTCTGTGTGCTTTTGCCCCTGATCAGGGGTAGGCTCCAAAGAGCTGGACAGGCATTAGGAAGAGTCAGGTTACATGAGGCTCTGGATCCATCAGCCCTCCCAGGAGCCTTGGGAATCGGAAGTCACTTATGTGCAAAACAAGTTCAGTCTTAGCACCCCAACATGCTATGATTTTAAGCTACAACAATCATTATTATAGTTGAAACTAATGGTGGACAATTGTCACAAGAACAGACTGAGACTCAGAGAGGCAGACAACCTGCTGTCACCCAGGTCTGTCTCCCCCACGAGCACCAGTGAGCTTCTGGCCCACAGACTGTGTGCCTGCTCTGTCCCCTTCAGACCTGCCACACAGCCTTGGGAGCCCTGGGAATGCTGCTGCCTGTCCTTCAGGAGATATCCAAGAAGTCATCTGTTGCTTTTTAGATTGGTCTCTTTGCCCAGATTTATTAATAAAAATCAGGAGATTCTACACAAAAATACTAAGGAGAAAAGGGACTTCTTTAACACAGATTGGGGCTAAGGCCCCCAGATCTGTATTCTGGTTAAATCTGGATTCCTGGCTTACTTAATAATCAGGATCTGGCCACCTGGAGCCTTTGGGTGGGGTGAACCACACATGCTGCACAATTCATTTGATACCTAGCTTCCGAAGCATCTGAGTGTCCCTGGAAATCCTCCACCATCATCTCCCCTCCAGCATCATCTTCCCACCTCTGCTTAACCAGCCTTCCACGGCTGCCCTCTGCTTGGAGTCCAGACTCCTGCCACAGCCCACCAGGCCCCATGGGGTCTGACCCCCAGCCCCACATCCTGGACTCCTCTCTCTGTTGCTCAGTGTGCTCCTCTGTCCTGCCCTCTGTCTGCTTTTCACAGGTGCCTGGGCCATTCCCACCTCAGGGCCTTTGCACATACCCTGCCTGGCACACTCCCCCTGTACCGCCCGCACAGCTCATTCTCATCATTCGGTTTCAGCTCAAATGTGGTTTCCTCAGAGAGGCCTCCAGCTCTAGCCTCTCTATTCCTCCACCCTATTTCTTTCCTTATGAGCATCATCACCTTCTGAGAAGCGAGCTCCACAGCTAGTGTGCCTGGGCTCTGCCACTTCCTGGGCTTTGGCTCCCCATCAATCCAGCCCCATGCCGGGCGGGGTGGAGTGAGCTGGCCTGCAGGCAGTGTTCAGCCCGCACAGGCTCCAGTAAGCACAGGCCCCACGGCAGCTCCTGTCACTGCACCCCACGTCACCACTTCCCCCACCCCACTCCTTTGGTGGATGCCAAGTTTGCACCCTCCATAGTACAGCAAATGCTTGCAGGCCAAACCAGAGCCCTGTGACAAACAGGTCCCGGCCGCTGTCCCACATGGCGCTGGCCTCCCTTCCCGCATGCCCTTTCAACCAGCAGCCTCACAACTTCACCTGGAGTCTGCTTCGGGGGAAGCCACTCTTCAGAGGAACACAGCACACACAACCTGGCTGCAAAAGAGGCTCCGGCCACCCTGGCCTTGAGGACTTTCCAGGCTGCTCAGGGCAGTCACCCTGTGAAATCCCATCTCCCGAGGAAGGCAGGACTCCTTCTCCCACCCTCGCTCTCTCTCCGCCACATAGATCTGCTTCTTACACAACCCTGTTGGGCTCAGAATCTCATTTACGAGTTGTGCCTCCACCCTGGGCAGCTTGACCCACGGTACTACGGCTGGGAGGTCTCGCGAGGAGCAAAAGGAGCTCCAGAATGCACAGGAGCCACCTGGGGGAGTCTGGACAGTGGGGTGAGTGCCAGGAGCCGCAGAGCTGGGTCTTCACGTCCTCCCGGAGCCCTGCAGTGCTGGGGATTAGCAGGCCCACCTTGCCTTTGAGGAAACTCCCAAAACAAACACTAAGAATTCTAAGGAGCCCATTAAAGTATTTCTGCTTTATTACTCTGAGTTTTGTACTTTTTAAATGTATTTGCCTTTACTTTCTCAGGAACTGTTTTCTAATAAAAGTCATGTCGGGGGTCCCCAGAGTATCACCTCACAGCCCCCTGCCAGCCTCACTGGACCCCAGGCTCTTCATACCCACGGCCTTGCTCATCCCCTGAACACCTTGCCAGGTCAACACCAAAGTCCCCATTTTGTGGATGAGGAAGCCGGGGCTCAGAGCAGCTAGTGGAGCTGCCCGAGGAATGGCTCCCGGCCAGGGAGAGGAGGAGCTGGATTCACTCCCGGTCCAGCTGAGCAGGAGCCCAGCCTGGGCTCTTTCTGTTCCCCACTTTTCAGTGTGAGCTACTCCACAGGCTTCTGCTGGTGCCCTGTGCTTACAGGAGGCCTCTCCGTGGCCTCGGGGCTCCAGCACCTCCTCCTGTCAAGGGTCAGTGGTGGGAGGGGGCTCAGGCAGGGCAGGGGGCTGTCCTGGCTCCTTCCTTTCATTCACCCCTCGGTCACTCTGCCCCTGCCCCAGCAGCCTCGGCTCTGGCCTCTGCCCACAGGGCCTGCTCTGTTGCAGCACACAGCACTGCCTTGGGGGTCCAGACCCTGCCATTATCTCAAGCAAGAGATGTCTCTGTGCCTTTGCAAACGCTGTTCGCTTTGCCTGGAAGCCCCTCTCTTCCAAGCACATGTGTCCTGGCTTCTGGTCAGCTCTGGCCCCACCTCACAGCCCTAAGTCCTGGGTCCAAACTCCAGGATCTGACCACCAGTGTCCTGACACTAAGTACCTTCACTGCTGGGCTTGGCAGTGGGTCTGTCCCCAGGCTACCCTGGCACTCCAGATGGCAGGGTGTCTTCCTGGGGCCCTCTGTACCGCCCCAGGCTGGCCTGCCATTCCACCTGGCCTCCAAGGCACAGCAGGCTCCTGATTACAAGGACCCTCTGCTGGCTGGGGACCCAGTTATCACACAGCAGAGAGTCATTGGTGCTGCCAGAGTCACAGAGATGGGGAAATTGGCATGCAACCTGGGTAGGCCTCGAGGCCCCCTTGGAAAAGGGGACCATTGGGAATGGGGCCCCACTCTTCTTGGCCACAGCCAGCCCCCAACCCAGAAAGGAGAACAGCTTCTTTGGTCACATCTGCCACTTGTGGCCCACCTGTCTCCATACATGAACATGAGAAACACTGACAGCTCCGGAACAGCAGGCAAGAGAAGGAGCTGGAAAGACTTCCATGCAGAACCAACACCAGAAGCACAAAACAGACATTCAGGCCACCACCAAGATGCCCTGTCTTGAGCCTGAGGGCCCCTGGAATCGAGACGTGGACGCGGGATTCCAGGGGGCCGCCCGTTTCTTTGGGGATGGGCAGCATGCCTGGTCAGCTCAGGCCATACTCACCGTTGGAGCGGTGGATGCAGGTGTGCTGGTTGTCACTGAGGAAGAAGCCACTGTGGCACTGACACTCGTAGCTGCCCATGGCATTGACACAGATCTGCTGGCAGCCACCATTGTTGTCCTGACACTCATCCACATCTGCGAGAAGAGAAAGATAAGGGGAGAAGAAATCAAACCTGGAGCTGGAGTGAGGAGTGATGGGCTGGTGGGACACGGAGGCAATGAATGTACGGAAGGGGCTCTCGGAGGGACCCCGTGGCGCTGCACTCCAGCAGTACTCTACAGTGGTACCCCAAGGAGGCACTGCGTGGTGGCACTCTACAGGGGTACTCCACACTAGTACTGCACAGTGCTGCACACAGAGGTACTCCCCAGAGGGACTCCTCAGAAGCAGCCAGTTAGTGCAGCTGTCCTGCTAGCTGATCCGGACTGTTTCCCGAGTGCCTGGCACTGGTCTAAGCATATCACCTGCATTGGAAAAGAGATCACTCCTTTGATTCCTCAGCAACCTTGTAAGTCAGATCCAGGTATTAGCCCATTCTATAGACGAGGAAACTGAGGTACAGAGAGGCAAAGTCACTTGTCCAAGGCCCCAAATACAGTACGTGGCAGAGGCAGGATTTAAACCTGGTGGTCTGACTCTCAAACCTGGGCTCTCACTGATGTCGCCAGACCGCCCCTCTCGAGGAAGACAGAGCGGCCTGCACAGGCTCCCCAACACATGCAGCCCCACCAACCAGCCCCCCCACCCCTCTTCCTCCACCCACCTCAGGTCTACAGCCAGCAGCACAATACCTTGGCACTAGAGGCTGGAGGACAAGGCAGCAACCTGAGGCTTTGTGCCCTGCAAATTGATTCCACAAGCCCAGAGAACGGAGAGGTTTTTAAAAGGTCCTGACCTGTGGCTGCCAAGTGGTCTTTCCCACTCTCCAGGAGAGACAGACCTCAGGGCTGACACTCATTTTTGACCAGGGACCACTGGTACAAAAGGTGCTATTGGCTGAGAAGAGTCTTTATGGAGTTCTGGTCTTGAACAGAACAGCATGTTTCAATTACCAGAGTCATAACCCCCTACTCTGTTGGTTTGTTTAATAAAAGAAGGGCTTCTTAAACCTTAATGTTCCGTGTCTGTATTGTCATTTTAATAGGCAAATATATAAAACCACAAAGGCAACTTGAGCTACTGGCTGCTTCTGGCCAATCCCCGGCCCCCAACACACACACATGCACGCACACTTTGGCATTGAGCTTTTTAATGCAGTTCTTTTTAACACAGACATCTTTTACTATTGGGACCAAAAGGACGTGAGAAGGTAAAGAGTCAGGCAGAGTGACCTGCACTGGGCTGGGAGAGGACTCGGCTCTCGAACGATTTCAGCTGGGTCCTATTTAGGCTCACAGACAACAGACCACTTCACCACCCAGGAGACTGCGCGGCTGCCTTTGAGGCCGACGGCGAGGTCATTATTCTCCTGCAACCTCAAATGTCAGCTGTGCTGCAGCCGGAGGGGGGAGGCAGAGCTCTGAACTCTAAAAGCCACCAGGAGTTACAGCTAAAATGGTAAAGGTGGCTCTTGCTGAGATGAGCCACGTGATCATACCACGGCCTGAGAGTCTGACTGGGGGAAGCCTGGGAAGTATAGCCAGGGATTATTCTGAATACCTTTCTCCACTCAGCAAAGTCTTGCTCGTGGCTCCCTAAAGGCCCAGTGCCAACGTCACCTTTGCTGGGGGGACCCCTGAGGTGTGGCAAGTGGTTGCCTCCCCTCTACCTCTCAGAGCGTTGGTCTCCAGCCTGCACTGGACCACGACCAGCACCGTGTCTATTCATCCTATTCAAACACAAAGCGGACAGCCCTTGAGTGTTTACTGAGTGTCAAGCGCAGGCTCATGATCCTCACAGAGCCTGTGTGGTAGGGCGTGTTGCCGGCTCCACCGTGTAGGTAAGGACGTGGAGGCCGAGCGCTGAAGGAACTGGGGCAAAGTCACACAGTGGGTGAGAGCGAGGGCAGGACTCTCACCCGCTGTCTAGCTCCAGAGCATGTGCCTTTGGCTCCCATGCTAAGCTGGCAGCACCCGCGCGTTCAGACTAATGTTATGAAGAACCGGCTACTCCTAACATGAGCTGGAGTCTGGGTGTTAACTTGAGCACGTGCACGTGAACCCCAGATGCAGACTGCCATAGCTAGCATCAAGAATGACCCAGCATTCCTGGAGTTAGTCCCATCTTTGGCCCCAGAAGGTCCTGCAGAAGCACCTATGCCTACATCCTGGCACACACTTAACAGCGAGATCTGAGCACAGGCAGCTGTCCCTGGACTCCGTCTAGACCCCTCTCAAGTCACTGCCTTTCTTCCTGTGTTCTCAGACTCTTTGCTCTGTACCTTGGCTTCCCCAACCTTAGTAAAGGTTCAGCTGTAAAGCAAACAAAACAGATATAGTCCCTCAAATGCTGAATTTATGGTACAGAAATGCTACCTCGTCCCTGCCATGAATAAGCTCCTGGTGTCACCCATGTGCAGCCATCTGGCCTGGCCCAGCTCCTCACCTCGCTGAAAGCTAGGAACCAAAGGGCAGTTGACGTAACACATCTACAAACCCTTGATGACCTGGCAGGGTGGCTGGGCCTTGGGACAGTGCTGTTTACATAGCAGGGAACAATGACTCGCCAACACTGATGAATAATTGGAAACAAATGCAAAGTCATGTAAACATTTCTTTCCCCCACTCCCAAACGACAAAGCCCCAAGATTAAGTAGGCGGGAAGAGGGGGCTGCCCCTCTGCACCGTTTTTCCACTGTGGTCCCAACTCAGACCTCCCCTTCTCCCCACACTCCCGTCCCCAAACAGAGCAGGCAGGAAATTATGCTGCCAAATTAACCCTTTTGGCAGCCTGAGGCCGTTACCAACATCTCTAGGGGTTGGATTAAGGGCCTGAGGCCCCACTTTTACCCCTTTGCACCCCTGTGTCTCCAGCCCTCCAAACAGGACCCACAGTAAGGTACAAAGGAAGAGTGTCTAGCTGGGGCAGTTGGGTCTGTGAGATGGCTGCTCATGGGCCCAGGACAGACTGAGTTCACTTGGGGGCCCTGGCCAGGCCTGGCAAGGCACTATGGGAAACAGACCCATGGCCCCGTCCAAGAAGTGGGGCAAGCCCAGCACACTCTGCCCCGTGGCCCCTAGTACTTGGCATACTCTGTTATAAGAGGTGCCCTCACGGCAAGAAGGGAACCCACACCCAGGAGTCAGACTCCCTGAGTTCTGCCCCATGCTGCCCTGCAGCCTAGGGGTGGTGCCTAGGCCTTGTCCACAGGAAGTGCTCCCGGAGCTTCAGGGACTGCAGACTGTGTCCTCCAGGAACCCTCCTGGAGTGCCCATGGCATGTATAGACCTCTTCCTTCTCTGCCCCGTGGAACTGACTGCTCCGTGCACTGAGGTGTCGCATGCAGCTGGCCCCATGCCTACGCACAGAGGTGAGCATCTGGGCTTGCTGGGCGGGGCTGGAAGCCTTATTACCATAAATATTAATAACAGTGCTGGGGCCAGCAAGGCCCCACTCAGGCACTCACGCACTATCTTAATCCATTCACCCAGAAGCTCCACAGTGGGGCATTATTCTTATCATCCTTGGATCTCAGATGAGAAAACTGAGGCTGAGAGAGGAAGAGACTTGCCTAAAGCTGTAAAAGAGGCAGAAGGGGGATTTGAAGTCCAGGGAGTGCAAAGTCCTCACTCTGTTCTTCCATAATTCAACTTCTCTGAATGAGGACACTTCAGGCCCAATCATGGCAGTGAGATGAAGTTACCTGGGCGTTTACGTTTACACGCCTCTCCTGACCCTCACACTCATCTCTCCAAAAGCCAGTGCAAACCCCCTCCTCTGCATAGTCTTCCCGGTGCCCAGCACAGTCCGCTCCCCTCCGGCTTCCAGATCAGGCCTGTCTTTGTTCACTACCCCTCCTCTGCCCTGGACCAGAGGGCTTGGCTTCCTGTCCCTGCTCTGGAGTGAGGACAGCTCTGAGTCTCCTTTATATCCCTGCTCCTAGCAGAGGGCTGGGCCGAGAGCGGGTGCTCGAGTGTCAGGAGGATAAGCCAGATGGCACAGTTGGTGCACGCTACCCCGAAGGAGGCCAGTCCAGTGGAGCAGAGCACTGGTGGGTCCCCCTGGACACACGGAGGGGCTCACTCAAGGCTCTCCACAGCCTGCCCACCTCTCCGGCCACTCGCCAGTGGCCCCTCACTTCTGCTGCTCTCTGAACACACTCTACTCGTTCACTCACCCGCATGTGCATGTGTATACCTCCTCCTGGACCCGGCCCCTGCCCGGCCCCCCCACCATTCAGACTGAAGTTCTTCTTGTCCTTCTAAATCCACTGGAAACATCTTTGTTCTTTAACTCCATAAATACCAAGCACCTACTATGTGCTACACTCACGGTGAGCTGCCAGGGACATCAGTGAACACGCTGGTTCAGTCTCAGCCCTCACCAAGCTGCCAGTTTACTGGGCCAGAGAACAGGATGGAAGGCTTCCTGAAAGAGGTGATGTGGGAGCCACCGAGGAGAGCAGGGAGATTTACAACCTGAGGCTGGAGGAGCCTGGGGGAGGAGGAGGTGTACTAAGAGCAAAGGCTCCCCGAAGGGGCAGGGCAGGGCCCAGATGGGGAAGGGCCTGTGACCATGCCAACAAGAAGAGAGTTCTTGAATCACCAGGGAGGAGTGGCTGGCTGGGTCCCGAATGTTGGGCTGAGGTGAGCAGGATAGCTGGGCCCTGGGTGTAGAAGTGAGTGCTGCCTTAGGCTCTGGCTGCTTTGTGGTCTGCACCCTGCCCCAGGGAGACCCCACACCCCAGACAGGTCCCCACAGCGGTCCAGCTGGCAGGCGGACAGTCCTTACAGAAGACATTTATGTAGCCTGACTGATAAACAGCATCACCAAACACTGAAGCCTTGGGCCAGGGCTGAGCCTGTGTGCAGGGAGGCCCTAAACGGGCCTGTTTCCAATCCAGGATCCGGGAGCTGAGTGGACTCCGGGAGGGTAGGAGCAGTGCTCTGCCTCTGAACCCTGTGGGCAGCTCATGGCCCTTCACCTTTACTTATGACCACGCTGAACGTCCCCAGAAGGCAGGGAGCTCCTCTGCATAGCACAGGGACCTAGCTACAAAGCAGAAAGACGCTCATGGGTCCTGAAGCAGACTCCAGGCCCTAGAGTTAGGAGGTCCTCTTAACTGGCAAGAGAGCTGAAGAAGGCAGAGTGGAGAGCGGACCCCCAAAGCCCAGCTCTGTGAGGAGTCTTTCACGGGCTGCCTAGACCAGCCTGGTCACCTCTGGAAGGCATCAGCCTGTAGCCTCCTTGGGTGAATGTGCTCCCTCCTTTAATGCACAAATCCATGTGCAATTGTGTCACCAGAACTGCTGGAGCCCCTAACTCTTCAGGGCTGGGGGTGGGGGTAGCAGACAAGGGTGCTGGGAAGGGAGAGGAAGCAGAACCTCGGCTGGTCCCTGCCTCAGGGGGCCTTCAGCTGGTGGGGTTGGGAGACACCTCCAGAAACAGATGGATCCATGGAGGTCTGGGATAACAGATATATGGACTCCTTAAAAGCTGTTCCGGCTATGTAGTGAGTTCTCATTTGTTCAGCCAACAGAGCTAGGGGAGGGCAGAAGGTGGGAGGAAGGGAGGGAGACTGAGTACCTGGAGGGTGAAAGAGGGGCCTCACTTGGGCTCGGGGTCTGGCCCTCACCCCACCCAGCCACCCAGGCCTGAGAACTCTTTTGTCTATGCAGCCCCTCCCCTCTGATTCTCTCTCAAGGGTCTGGCCAAGGCTGTGGGCTTCTACTGCCCATCTGTCTCCATGGCTCCATGGCATAGCCCTGCCCTGGGCCTCAGCTTCCTCTCGGGGAACACTGCACACTTCTCTTGGGTCTCCAGCCTCTACCCCTCCCTCCCAATGCCTTCTCTATGGGCAGCAGCCACTGTGATGACTCTAGCTGGAACAGGACATGGCATCTTGGCACCAAAGTTCAAGTCCCAACAGGGTCTCTGGGGCCAGGTTCCCCTCACTCTGCAGTGCCCTGCATGAGCACAACGCTGACTGCTGGGGTGGGGACAGCAGCCCTCAGCTGTGACTCCTGCCCACCTCCACTCAGGGTGCTCCTTCCTCGCAGGCACGGGCCATGTCTCCCACGCTCCCTGCCAGCTGCTGAAGGGTCATGTCTGGGATGGGACTCACACATGGTGACTGACGCTGTTGTTTTCCAGCAAGAAGGGTTTCCAGAACCGACACCAACGGATTGTAGGTCAATCGGCTTCTGAAAGGTCTATGCAGGCAGGACTATGGTTTGCCTGTGAGGTCTGCTTTTTGGCCCAAGGTGCTGTTTGTTTTTATTAATAGCTGGTTGTTTATCCTACTTTGGACCAAGAATCCAGGTTTTCAGTTATTTATAATAACTAAAAATTACTTCTGGATCCAGCTTTGGTTGCTTTGTGTTTCCCTTGAATGTTTCACAATTTGAAACAGAGACTCTGCCTGGACCCACCCATGTTTTCATGGCTGTCAAGAGCCTACTGTGTGTCAGGTCCTGCACTGGCTCCGGTGCCCCAGGTCCCACTGAGGGTCTGGGAACAGAGGCAGAGGTGCCCTGCCCATCTTAGGAACCAAACTTGACCTCCAACACTGAGAGCTCCCACCTGGTCCCCGAGGGCCGAGGCCCCAGCCCTCCCCTGGCTCTTTTCAGAAGGGCGGCTTAGGCAGAAAAGCCTCTTGGCTATCGAGCGGCTCTTGCAAAATTGCATTTGATGAGTTAAGCGTAAATAAATGAGAACCAGATGGATTAGATTTCGGGTAAAATACACATGGGTCTTAGAGCTTTGGGGCCTGGGTTCTGCCAGATCCAGAACACTCTCTGAGCTGTCAAGAGCTGCTGGCACAGGCAGGCAGGAGGCAGACTGGGGTCTCCCAGGGCCTGTCTGCTTCCTGGCCTGGGCATCAGCTGAGGCCTCACCCAGGACCTCTGACTCCCCAGTAGGCCGGCTGTGTGGAGAAGACACAGGGTCAACGGCTGCGGCTCCCTGGGCTGGGCCTAAGTCCAAGGTGCACGGACGGTGGGGTCCCCTTAGCAGACCAGCAGG
Organism: Varecia variegata; assembly: GCA_028533085.1. Lineage (NCBI taxonomy): Eukaryota > Metazoa > Chordata > Mammalia > Primates > Lemuridae > Varecia > Varecia variegata. The sequence continues at coordinate 4,333,686 of CM052440.1, read as the reverse complement.
CTCCTGCTCACACCCAGGTCCGGTGGGCCAGCCTGGGAGAGGCTGAGCTCTGCTGGAGCCTGCTGGCTGTGAGGGCCTGCTCCCCATGTGCCCCCACCGGAGCCCTGTCATCCCCCATGGTGGCACATCCCTGAGGACGGGGAGTCTGCCACCAAGTACAGACTGCTGACCACTCCTTCTTAGGATGGTCTGCATGATGCTACCCCACAAGTCACACCAGATGGGGTGCAAGATTCAGTGAGTAAATTGCTCTGTGACCTTGGGTAGGTCACTTAACCACTTTGGGACTTGGTTTCCTTCTCCATAAAACGGATAATAGCACCTGTGGTGTGTGGGGAATTAAAAGGGAACACTCAGCACGGCGCCTGGCACACACAACACACAAACCGCTGGGACACGGCAGCCGACTGCTTGCAAAGCTGCTGCAAGTGCCAGGAATCACCACTGGGAACATAATCTGGGGGCTCTAAAGTCCCTTCCAAATTGGAACAGCAATGACAAGCCACATCAGAAGGGAAAGCTCAGCCTGCTGCAGCCTTCTGGCCTCTGAGTGAAGCGTGGCAGCTCCTCACACTGCTCCCTCCTGACCTAGCTTCCAGCCCCTCACCACCTGGCCGCCCTCCTCTGGGGGACCCCAGCTCATTGAGGTGCTTAAAGCTGACCCAGAACTGGACATGAGGCCGTGCACGTGGTCTGCTCAGAGGGTGTGGGATAAGCCTTCTGATGCTTTGCACATGCTATCTCCTCTATTTCTCCACTTTTTTTGTTGTTGAAATATAATTCACATAAGATTCACCATCTTTAAGTGTACACCTCAGTGGTTTTTAGTATATTCACTATGTTGTGCAACCATCAGCACTATCTAATTCCAGAATATTTCCATCATTCCAAAAAGAAGTCCCATGCCCATTTTCAGTGAGTACCAACTTCTCCTTGCCCCCAGCCCCAGTTTACTGGCAACTGCAAGTCTACTTTCTGTCTCTGTGGATTTGCCTATTCTGGACATGTCATGTAAATGGAATATAATATTTGTCATTTTGTGAGTAGCTTCTTTCACTTAGCATAATGTTTTCAAGCTTCATCTGTGTAAGCACATATTAGTACTTCACTCCTTTTTATGGCTGAATAATATTACATGGTGTGGATAGACCATATTTTGTTTATCCACTCACCAGTTTGATAAGACATTTGGATTGTTTCTACTTTTTTGTCTATTATGAGTAATGCTGCTATGAACATTCATGTATAAGCTTTTATGTGGACATATGTTTTCAATTCTCTTGGGTATATACCTTAGGGTGGCATTGTTAGATCATATGGTAACTTTAACTTTTTGAGGAAATGCCCAACTATTTTCCACAGGGCCATTCCTACCAGCAAAGTACAAGTTTTCCAATTTCTCCATATCCTTGTCAACACTTATAATTTTCTGTTGTTTTTTTTTTAATTAGCCATCCTAGTGGGTATGAAGTGGTATCTCATTATGGTTTCAATTTGCATTTCCCTAACTACTAATGATGTTCAGCATCTTTTCATGTGCTTATTGGCCATCTGTATATCTTCTTTGGAGAAATGTCTATTCAAATCCATTTTTAAATTGTGTTGTCTTGAGTTGTAAGAGTTCTTTATATATCCCAGATACTAGACCCAGATATGATTGACAAGTACCTTCTCCATGCTGTGGACACCTCCTCCTATACATCAGCCTTGGGCAGCATGAAATACCAGGAGCTCTGTGCAAGTGTTGGGGCCAGGCCAGTGAGACCTGGGCCCCCCTTTGGGCTCTGCCTTTTACCCATTTACATTCTGTTCCTGGAAGATTTCACCCTGTTCCATGGCTTTACCAGCTACACACTTGCCAATGCCACCCCAAACTTCTAGGGCTGTCTGCTCCACCACTCTCCAAAAGTCATCAATGGCAGACCCGGGGCCTGCATGTGGATGTCCAACAGGCATGACAAACCTTACAGGGCCTAAGCTAACCTCCTAACTGCCCTACCATGAAAGCAGAACAGAATGAAGCCTAGTCTGCCCTCAGCCTTCCCTGTCTTAGCAAATGGCCGCACAACCCACAGTCACTTCAGCCAAAATACCTGGCAGTTACTCTCAATACTGTCTTCCCCATGCCCACATATGATCCTTTAGCAGGTCCAGGCCTGTCAGCTCTGCCTGCAAAACCACCCCTGAGTACACCCTATCTCCTTACCTCCACCGTTGGGATGGCTGGGCCACCCTTGTCTCTGGCCTGGGTTATTGGCCTCACCTCCCCACTGGCCTCCCAGCTTCCACCCTTGCCCCCATCCCACCCCCCCAATCCTTCATGGACCTTGGAAGACATCAGCCAGCTACGCGATTCCCCTGCCTGAAGGCCCCAAAGGTCTCATAAACATGGACTCTCTTCCGTGGCCACCAAGGTCTATGGGAACTACTCTTCTCATGTCCCCTGCCAGCCTCCTCCTCACCCGCCCAGCTCGGGTCATGCTGCTGTGGCCTGCTCTCCCTGACCACAACTCTCCTGCTCCCATGTTGAGGCTTTTGCACGTGCTCCTCTGCCTGGAGTGCTCTTGGCTTATCTTGGCATGGCTGGCTCCTCCTCCTTCAGGCCTCAGCTTACATGTCACTTCCCCAGGGACACTCTTCCTGAGCACCAACCTAAAGCAGCAGACAAGCCATTCTGCCACGCTACCCTGCCCTGCTTCCTTCAGAGCATGTTCTATCCACCTGCTGTCTTCTTCGTGATTGTTTCCCTCTGACTCTCTCCAGACCATACAGACAGAGTCCTTGGGAACACGGACTGTGTGTGACACAGGATCACTCTATCCAGGATTTTGAATAGCACATGGGGCACTTGCTATATGTCTGTGACTCGAGTAACTGTGCACTATAAACGTGTGGTTGGGGAACAGAGCTTCTGGCGCTGGCTCTAGGCCTGTCCCACTGGGGATGAGCTGCATGGCCTTCAGTGCAGTGTTGACTGCAGAGGGGCTGCCATGAGGCCGTGGGGTCCTACCTAGGACCCAGTTAAGGAAGCAGGTCTAGGTGAGTGAGAAGAGCACATGCTGGCCGCTGGCATGTCAGGAGGCCCCAGAGAAGGCTGGTCAGAGAAGGCCGGTGCTCATCTGCCTGCCTTAGCCCAGCCTGGGAGTGGGCCCACTGTGGGCTGAACACAGCCTGCCCACAGAGAGCCTGCAGAGATCATGACGGAGGAAGGCCAGATGCCCTCACAGTCACTGCCAGCCTGTGGCTGTGGTGCTCAGTGCCATTCATAACTGCTCTGCGAACAAAGGGACCCACGCTGGGGGCCTTGGCCAGTGGGTGAAGCTCAGCATGTCCTCCTGCTTTGCTGGCAGCTTCACTCATATGAGAACCAAAGTCCTCCACTAAAGAGAAGCAGCTCTAGTTGGGCAGAGTCACAGGACGTAGGTGGAGAAGGGAGGGATTTGGAGACACGGTGGGATGCCCTCCTGAAGGGCACCCCCCTGACTCTCGTCTAGGCCACCCAGGCAAGACCAGCTCCTCCTCTAACCTCTAAAGTGCAGGCAGGGGAGGAGGCTGCAGAGCCCCTGCTTGTGGCAGGCATTTCCACTACAGTATCTCATTTAACCTCGGCCCAGGGCGGGAGCAGCCTGCCTGTGGTTCCCAGCACGTGGGCGACAGAGCCAGGATGGGAGCTGGACGCTTTCATCCCCACCCTCAGGCCCCTGACCGCGCAGCTGTGAGTGTGATCCTGGCTGCACATCTGTGGGAGGCACTGGAGTTGTTAAAAATCTCTTTTGATGGGGATAAGACTGGAGGACTGCAGAGAGGGAAGGAAGAAAACCAAACAAACAAATCATGGAACCAAAGCGAGCAGCTCTAAGAAAAGACAGGGGAAGTGCTCCGACGGGATTCTTAATGAACAGCCGCAGAGCTGAGGCAGGCCCAGCTGGATGTGATTACCTCCAGGCCGGTGGATGGGGTGGCAGGGGAAGTCCCCCTCCTTGTAAAAAACTCCCTGCACCAGGGAGGGGTCCTGGAGCTCCCCATGACTTCCCAGTTGACACAGGTCCTCTGACCCGTCCATACTGCCTAACTCCAGCCAAGCTGATCAATTTAGTCCTAGTATAAAGCCCCAGTGAACCTTCAGGCATTAATTCCTCCCAGTGAAACTAGGCATTTTCTTCTACCTTCCAAAGCTGTGAGTGTAAAAATCCAGGCCTTTCTACTTCCAGGCTGCTGCGGCTGTCCATTCTCTTCCCCCTTCTCACTAGCGCCTGCCACTTGCACACCAGTCCCCTCCTGAAAGGTCTCCGTGAGTGTGGGGCCATCAGCACACCCCGAGCTGCGGCCACACCCTGGTCCAGGCCGCTCGGCCTCCTGGCCCATGTCCTGCAAGTTTCTTACCTGGGCTTGCTACGTTGACTTGTTCCTTCCTGCGCCCAGCAGGCCCTCACTGTCAGGCTCTGGGGTGGGTCATGCAACAACCAGGACTCAGAAACGGTTTTGTCTCAGAGTTGGCACCTCTGAGAAAGTGGCAGACAGAGGGGCCTCTAAGAGGGCAGAGGCAGAGGGCTGACCGTGGGCACCAGGGAGCTTCGAGGAAAAGGGGGCACTTGAACTTGGCTGAAGCACCAGGGTGACGGCACACCTCCCCACAGCCAACCCCGTCCTCTCCGATCTGAGTCTGAGGCCACCTGCTTTCCGTGGCACTCCTTCTCACAAGAACCTAGCGTGGCTTCCCATCACTTGTCCAATAAAATTGGTTTATTATTTAAGATTTTGAACCGACAAGGAATTTTGAAAAATAGTGAAAAAAAGCAGATCAACAATCATACACTCTAGATACAACCACAATCACGAGCACCTACTTCGCTTCTGTCTTTTCTAGTGTGCCGATTTTCTCCTAACTGTAACGAGTCACTCTGCACGTGGTCTGCACAGCCTGCTTCACTGAGTTGAGTTAAAGCATTTTCCATGCTGTGACTTGGTCCTGACCACCCTTCTAACCTGCTGCCTGTCCAGTCAGCAAGTGACCTCCTGCCCTGGGCTCTCCGTGCAGTCGTCCCTGCTCCATCCCTGTTAATGGGCTCCCTGTGAAGGACACAGCTGGGCAGCTACAGCTCTTTCCAGCCGAGGCCTCACTTCCTTCAGATGATCCCCAGAGCAGGATTCCTGGGTCAAAGAGGGTGAGCTTTCCACTTCTTATCCCTCCCTGGGGACCCCCGCTAACCTGCACACAATGTACAGACTTGCAGTGGCCCCGTGTGCTGTGGTCTCTCCTACTGCACATGTCCTCCCCCAAGAGAACCTCCGTGATTAGCCACGTGGTTTATTCAGCCACTCAACAAGGGCGCAAGGCACCATGCTGGTGCAGAGACACAGAAGTGAAGGAGAGGCCAAGGCCTGTTCCCCAGGGGAGCAAGAGGTGGTGAGGACATTGGCAGACCACTAGCCATCAGCCACTGAGTGGGGCTGGAGCTCTGCAGGACAAGAGGGAGCAGACAGGCTGAACGCCTCTCTCTGGCGAAGCCAGGCAAGGACCAGTGAAGGGAAAGGTGCTACTGGTGGTGGGATCCGGTGGGTCACGTGTGTGTGTGTGTGCGCACGCACACGCACGTGTAGAGGCTAGAGCAAAGGTGGGCCTGGACAGCAGGGCCCTGGCGGCTGCGGCAGGAAGGGCTGAGAGCCAAGCTTGAGTCCACGGCATGCTCGATATACAGCCACTGGTGATCTCCTGACATCCTACGCATGCGGGTATAAGTCTCCAGGTTTTAGACGCAGAAAGCATTTGGCCTGCCTGGCTGGCCTGACAGAGACTGCCTTTTCATACACCGTCACCCCCAAGCCCACTCTCCTATCTGGCTGAGCCTTTCCCACCTCTAGGCGTTGCACATGCTATTCCCAACTCCTAAAATGTCCTCCCCTCCCCCATCCCCACCCCACCTGGGGACCCTCTAATCATTCCGGGAAGGGTGAACTGCTCACTCTGCACCATCCCTCTGCACATACACCTGGTATTAATTACACAAGGAATGCCATTTTGAGATTATTTCTCCACGTGGCCTGGGAGCTCCCTGAGGACAACAAGTCACGTCTAACTAACCTCAGAATCCCCGACCTGGCAGATATAGGCACTCAGGGGACATGTCCTGACAGAGAGGAGTCTGGGCATTTTCGCTGTACCAACCAGAGTGCCTGCTGGCTCCCCACAAAGTGGGTTTTGGTGACATTCCCACATCTCAGCAACACGATTATATATCAACAGTGAAGAAAGTTCTGCTAGAATATTGGGGGGAAAGCAGTGCACAAACATCAACGTAATGATTATAACCATATAAAGTTATGTCTAAACCCAGACAATATTGGACATGAACATCAGGACATGAAAACTGTTGATCTATTGGGGTGGTAAGAGAATGGGGGAATTATTTTCTGTCTTTCCTCTTGATTTCTCTGAGTGTTTTTGTATAATTATTACATGTGTGGAAGATGGATAAGTAAACAGACATTTGCAACTCAGCCTAATCCTGGTTGGTCCGAGTGCAGGGGGAGCAGAGAGCAGGGAGCAGGTCACTGCCCAGGAGCCCAGGGAAGAGGTGCAGGAGGAAGAATTGGAGTGCTCAGGACAGGCAGGGGGAACAGGACATGCAGAGGCCCGGAGGGCATGGGGTGCCCGGGTACAGGCTTAACATTTAGTTTGCTGGGAGCAAGGGGAGAGAAGGAAAGCTGGAGTGGCAGGCAGGGGACTGACCATGAGGGGCCAGCTGCCAGGATGAGGAAGCCAGAATCCCCCAATGGCAATGGGGGCCTCCACCAATGGTTGGTCCCGAATGACTCCACTGGCATCTGACCCCTTGGTGGCCAGGAGATGAGGCAACAGGAGGACAAGCCTCTGGGCTCCTCTCCCTACCATTAAGGTAGTACCTGGGAGGTTACTTAGACCAAGCAGCTGGGCTGCTGCCATGGCTGCCCACTTCCCACAAATAAAGAGTGCCAGCCAGGCACAGGGCGTCTCTGCCAGCAGTCTATTTCTAGCTGCATGTGGTTGGGACAAGGTGGGTGACAGGGAGGGGTGCCGGGGCAGCCTGGTGCACAGCGCTGGCTAATGGCCACTATAAACAGCTTGAGCCTGTCCTGCTGGGGGAGAAGAGTCACTGCAGCATCTGCCCAGATGCAGCCAGGCCCAGCAAATGTCTAGGGTGACCCCAAATGCCACACAGGGCCCAGGCTACTCCAAGATAAGCAAGACTGTTGACAGAGGAAGCGCGGGACTGGAGACATAGGACACCCTCATCTGTTGCTAATGCCCCTTTTTAGGTACATGGCTCAGTGTCTGGTTTGGGGCATATGTTTTGGTGGTAGGATATTTTTAAACAGCCTTCACAGACACTTATTTTTTGTTTATTTCTCAGAGTTATGACCAAGCCCTTGGCACAGGGATTGCAAACAGGAACAGATGAAGGCAAGTGTCTGCAGTGGGTGTTCTTCTTTGCTGTTTGTGAACTTGGTATTCCCTGCCCTGGGACAGAGCAGGACTTCTTCCCCAGGCCACAAAATCAAGACCTATCCAAAGGTGGGGCTGGCACCAGGCTGAGTGACAACAGATTTCACTGCAGTGAAGGGAGGACAGGTCTGACCATTAACAAACACTCCTACCAATGGGAAGGGTGGCCTCATCCAGGGATGCGAACATACAACCATAGGGAGGGGGAAGGAGGAAGGAGGTGAATGCTCCTGGCACCTACTGGGTACCACCACCTTTCTTTCACACAGACCACCATCCTGCGTTCCGAGAGGCCCCTCCCAGGAACACCATCATGCCTCCTTCCCAGGTACGAAAAGTGACAGCAGAGAGCTGGCCCCCAACCAGCAGACAGGAGGGAGCCGGGAGTCAAGGCCAAGTGTGCTTGATTCCCAACTCCATGCTCTCCCTGCATCTAGAACAGAGGCTAGAAGGATCCCGGCATGGAGATGTGGACAGGGGGAGTTACCAGCCACCACAGGCCACAGGAGGAGGCTAAGAGACTCTGCCAGCAGACCTCCCCAGTTTCAAGTGCGCAGACACTCTGCCTCAGCAGCAGGCCTGTGCACTCACCACCATTCAGTCGTGCTCCTCCTGACGGTCAGAATCAAAGCCCCTTACCTGCCATCCACCTACTGCTCCATCACCAAATGAGCCTGCTCTGGGCCCAGCCTTTGCAAGCCTCGGGATGAAGGGCTAAGTCTACCCAGAGCTCAGCACTCCAGGAGTTCCCAAGGAAGGTGGGGAGAGCCACCCTGAGATGCCCAGTGCCAGTCCCAGGAGCTCAGTGCTGAGTCAGAGGAAAGCCCAGGGGAGGGTGTGCAGCTCAGAGAGGTTTCCTCTAGGGGCTGATGATGCTGAAGCTGAGTCCTAAGGGACAAGTGGGGTCAGCAAAACAAAGCACTGATTAAGAGGCTGGGGAAGGGCGACGGGGGCAGAAGGAACAGCAGGTACAAGGAAAGGCTGCAGAAGGGAAGGGTGGCACCTTAGGGAGAGGAAACTGGTTCCACATGCCAGGGGTTACAGTTCTGAGAAACAAGGAGAGAGGTAGACAGGGACTGTGTCTTGCTGGGACCAGGAGGACACAGAAAAGAGCTAAGCCACTGTCCCTGGAGCCAAATCATGAACACCATGCTGCTAAGTCACAAGATGCTAGAGGAAGAAGGGCTCTGATGCAGCAGCCAGCCAGGGGGTTCCAAACTATGCCCCCCCAGGGCTTTAGGGAACTTTCGAGGCAGAGACAGGCTCCACGGCGAGTGGGGCCCTAATCATAGCCAGTCCTGCCCCGACTCGGCCAGTGCAGCATGAGCACCTCGTGGTTCTGTTGAAAACCAGGATTCTGCTGCTACATACAAACCCCACAAAACCTAAATCCACTGGTTGAATCCCATCCTTTTATTTCACATATGACGGAGAAACTGAGGCACAAAGAGGGGGAGTTTCCCAAGGTCCCCCAACGAATCAGTGACCCGAAGAGCCTGACTCCTGGCCCACCCCTCTTTCACCCCAGCCCCCGCCTGGCCCCTCTGTAAGAAGCACCCTACTGTCCCCCACACAATCCCAGGCCGGCATGGGCATGAGGCTGTGGAAGGCCACTGCACCCCAACACACAACTGGGTCTGAATCAGTCTGCCTCCCCGCACCCTGCTCCAGGATCTCCCCACTTTTGTAGTGATTTGGAGAGAGAAGGAAGCTCATTCATAAAGATGCACAAAACTGTCCAGCATGTTTCTTTTTCTCAGGGCAAAGAATTTCCATCAGATTAGCAGTTGTAAAAAGCTGAGAGAAGTGGGCCTGAATCCGACTTGGGCTCTGACAGCAAATCCCTCCGGTCAGCGTGTTCGGATCACCTGAATGTGGGCTGAGAGTGGGGAAAAGGTGGGGGGTGGGAGATGGGCATAAAGGAAGAGAACGGGAAGAAACCTCTTGAGTTTACCTTAGAAAATATTGTTGTTTATGGAGTAACTATATGACTGTCCAAAATTGTTTAGTTTTACATTAAAATGGTCAGCATTTTTTTCCCCAGCAAGAAATGCATTTGAGCTGTTGAAGTATAAAGACAAATAAACAGAAGCAACTCGAGCCTTCATTAGGGGTTCGAGGGAGCAGCACACTGTCTCCAGCTGTCCTGCAGCATGAGAGGGACGCCGGGGTGGCGCAGGCCCTCTCATCATGCCAGGGACCAGCCCAGCCCAGTGTGGGCAGAGCTGCGCCTGCTGTGGTGACATGGAGCATCTGGGATGTCCGTGGGTGACCTCCTCTCCCAGGTGCAGCTGGGATCTAGGCCCCATCGGGCCCATCCTCTCTCCTTCCACTTGGCAGCCTCCAGTGTCACTTGCAGATCCATGTCCTCATCTGATCCTAACAGATAGGGACCATCTGCATTTCACAGAGACCCAAATTGAGAGACTATAGGGAATGAGGTGATATGTTCCCAGGTTACAAAACAAGTACATGGCAGAGCTGGGATTCGAAACCCTATTGTCATGTGACTCCAGGGCCAATGGATGAGTGTGAGAACCAATGAGAGAGGATGGGGAAGCTTGCTGGCCTGGGGGCAGGGAGCGGTGCTCTGCGGGCAGCAGCTCATCTGGCAGGAGCACCCTGTGGCATGGGAGGGGCAGGTCCCAGCCAAAGAGCTTCCGACATAGCCCAGGGCCCAGGCTTGTCCCCTGCACCTCTGCCAGCTCAAAAATACATCCATTTTCTCTAAAATGTGTTCTGACTTTGCACACTAGGAGTAAGTGCTAATTAGACAACTCACACTGCTGAGCTCTTGCTACGCGCCAGGCACGGTGGTACATGTTGCACAAGCTCACCTCATTAGGCCTCTGCGTCATCCCTGCCAAACAGGCACTATTGGCCCCGCCTTCCAAAAGAGGATACAGAGGCCCAGAGAAGCCAAGTTTCTTGCTCAAGGTCACAACAGTAAGCAACCGATCCAGGGTTTAAAGCCAGGCAGGTCGACTTCCTATCTTCTTGAGGGCCAGAAATAATGTCATCCATCTCCTAGCTGAGCTCCCAGCCGAGGGCATGGCACAGGGCAGGTGCTCATGGAATCTTTACGAAACGTGCAAATGTTAATATCTCTGGCACCCAAAGCCATCCAGGAGCTGACCATTCTCATATTTTCCTCAGGTCTGACTTCTCCACAGACTTCTGAACTTGCACACTATTTCCATTTAGATGGCTATTTACCATCTCAAACAGACTCTAGAGTCCTGCACTCCACCCCCAAACCTGTCTCCCCACCGTCCTCCCCATCTCAGCCCAGCAGCAGAGCCACACAGCTCTGGACAAAACTTTGCAGTCAGTTTTGATCCTTTCCCCCTTACCTCTCATGTCTCTTCCACCGGCAATTCCCGTTGGCTGTTTTCAAAATACACTGAGGTCACAGTCCCCTCTCTTCCACTGTCACTGAATTGAGCCACCAACATCTCTGACCCAGACCACAGCAGTAGTCTCTCTGTTCAAGCCACTCCACCTCTTATGACCTATAACACATCCCTACTCAGCAGCCAGAAAGGGTTTTTTATTAAAATGTCAATCAGAACGTGACAATCCTGGTGAAAATGCAGCACGGCTTCCCAGGAACTTGCAATAAGATCCAAGCCCCTTTCTTGTGCTTCTAGGGCCCTGCGAGGCCAGCCCAAGCCTGCCTCCTGACTCATCTCCAGCCCCTCTCCCTCACTCCTGATCCTCCAGGCACCCTGACCTGTCCCAAAATTCACTTGTTCCCGCTGCAGGGCCATTGCACTTGTCCCATTCTGCCTGGATGGAGGACCTTCTCTAGATCTTCAAATGGCACTTCCTCCTCCTCACGGAGGCCTCCTCCCCTTGCATCTGGGTGGATCTTTGTAACTGCCTTCACTGGTAGTTTGGTGGAAGTGACTTCTCAGGCCAGACTGTAAAACTTCCAAGCACTGGATTTTGTTCTCTTGGGACCCAGCTGCCATGCTGTGAGGAAGCTCACACCAGCCCATGCAGAAAAACTAAATAAAGGGCTACCCACAGTATCCTGGCTGACAGCCAACAACAACCACCAGAAATGAGCGTAGAAGCTTCCAGATGATTCCAGCTTTTGGCCATCAAGTTATCCCCAGCCTTCATGTCTTCCCAGCTGAGGTCCCAGACACTGTGGAGCAGAGACTATCCATTCCTGCTGTGCCCTGTCTGAATTCCTGACCCACAGAATTCCTGAGCAGAATGAGATGGTGTTTCACACCACTAAGCATAAGGTGGTTTTTACGGAGCAATAATAACTGGAATCCTGCCCTAGCCAATGCTGTCACCCTCCCTCTGTTGCCTTTTATCACCTATTTTGTCATTTTTTCAATGGATCTGACCCGACTTTAATGACTGAGCTACATGCGCTCTTGTTTATGGTCTGTCTCCCCTTACTGTGCAAGTTCATGAGCATAGGGATGTTGCCACTTTTGTTCACTGCTGTTTCCTCAGCACTTAACACCATGTGTGGCATACAGGAGTGCTCAGAACAATTTTTTGGAATAAATAAATGGATGATTCTAGGTGGAAGGCTATAGTATTCTGCTAACATCACACTTTCTACCTTTCATAACAGTTGTATCTGCCTTCCTGGGCAGGTCTGCGAGAGATGCCTCATCTAGATCACCTCCCTCTCTGCCCTGTGCCAGCACAGAGGTTTGCTGAGCACAAGGGTTTTTAGGTGTCAAAGCATTTTTACAAATCTGTGTATTCATTCGATAAATATTTATTAAATGCCTACGATACGTCTGACACTGCACTAGGTTCCAAGGAGGAAGATGGAAAGATAAACAAGACAAATTCTGCTTGCAGGGGAAGAAGAGAGGACCCCAACACAGAGCTACGGTGGAGGTGTGCAGCTTGGTGTAGGTCACAGAAGGCTTCAGAGCAAGGGGAGATTTGCGTTGGGGCTTGAATGGTGAGCTGGACCGCACCAGATCTGTGCTGTGTGTGCGGGTTGGTGGGGGGTCACACAGGAGCAGATTGTAGACAGCAGAGATGTGTAGAAGGACCCTAAGGGTCTGAGGAGGGCTGGGCCAGAGGGCACAGGTAAGTAAGGGTGATCGGTGAGGGAAAGAGGCTGGCAGGGCCCTGGCCTGAGGGGCCTCATGAGCCAGTGGGCTGATGAACAGGTGGTACTGTGACAACAACGGGAACCATGAGAGGACAGCTCTGCATGGTCAGTTAGGGTAAGACAATGTCCCAAGGGAAGCTCAAGGGTGACATGAGGTGCCTAATCAAGGCGGCAAGCTCTTGCGTTGGCCCAGGGAGGCTGAACAAGCTTTGGGCAGGAGGGTATAGACTCTCTGGAGCAAGGGTGCTTACCCTCCTACTGCCTGGCCTGGCAGATGCCAGGGTTTCTGAACACCCTCAGTGCCTTCCAAACTCACGCACAGGTACAGGCTGCCTATCTAATATCCTACAACAGGGAGGCCCTCCCTGACCCCAGCTGGCCTCCCACAGCTAGCGCTGTGGGGCAGGGCTGGGCAGTGGGGGCAGGCTTAGAGGCTTCGACTGGCAAAATCACAGACCTAGTCCCTGGTCTCAGCTCCACACAACCACTTACTGGCTGTGTGACCTTGGGTAGGTCACTTTCTCTCTCTGAGCCCCCTCAGTTTCCTTATTTGTAAAAAGAAGATACTAATGGCTTCTGCCTAGAGATGCTGAGAGGACTAATGAGAAAACATGAGCACAACATCCTGTGCAACTCCAGGTACATGGCAGAGACTCACCCAAAGTTCATTCAAGCAGAACTGTCTACCTAGCACCAGGCCAGGCACATAGCAGGTGCTCAATAAATGGTAATGGGAATAGAGTGATCTGATCAATAAATAAATTCTTCTGCTGAACATGGCTATGAATTACTTCTTTTCATCAGGGCAAAAAAGTGCAGAGAGGCAAGTCCAAAATTCAAACTGTGAGCAACTTGAGAAACATATTTTTCAGTGAGTCAAGGTAAAGATCGGGGTCGAAGAAAACATCTGGCTAAGTGAACTAATGGCTTTAGAGAAAAAGGAGACTTGCTTTGTGGAGACGGGAAAAAATTATCCACTGCTGGTTTTAATTTAAGATGAAAAAAATCTTATTCTATTAGCCTAAATATTGCTCTGCTGTCCAATTGCATGGAGTTTGGAATAATATTTTTCAAATGGAACTACTGCTATTTCAAGTAATTACACAGCTAAAAGCAGCCATTTCGGGTTGAGCAAGATCTCATCATGGTTTCAATTCCCTCTGGTGTCATTTTCTGTTATATTTGAGAAATTCCTCAATAAAGATGTCAAATAGAGAGAGGGTTTTGCTCCCCAGAGGACAGACTTGGCCACCCTCCAGGACACAGTCACAGGCAAGCCATCTCCACAAGAAAATAACCTCCTTTACTCAAAAGAAAAGGTTCAACTATGAAAACTTAGGCAAGAAAATAACCCTTAAGCCATCAGCCTCATTTCTCCTAATTAACTCAGAATGCTTTTCAAACTGTGCGTTTATTTCTAAGGTGATCAGGGTTTTACCCAGCCATCATCCCTAAGGAATTCAGTGGGGGTTCAAAGAGGAATGTTACAACTGGACAAGACTCTTGACCCAGACTTCTGGAGACAAAACAACAGGAGGTGCAAGAGGCCTAACTGTCCTTGATGGGTGATGGACCGTGGGGTGAGATTCAGTGACAGGTGAGGCCATCAGGACTGCACGTGGCAGTGAGAACCAAACCTTCCAATAATTCCATTGCTCATGGCCACCGAGCACTCACCAAGGCCAGGCCCTGTGCTGGAAGCAGGTAGTCAAATGACCAAAGCCCACTGGTTGTGAGCAACAGGGACTGGTGGGGATTGGGGCATACAGGAGAGCACACACCCTCCAAAGGGGACAGCAGCAATGCCACTCCCTCCAGTTGCTGCCAGTACTACCCTGAGATGTGGGCAAGAGGTACTGTTGTCCTGGGTCCCAGGCTTTGGGGGTCCCTGCCCTACTTCTCCTGTGGCTACAGCCCTCCCATGGAGTAAGGGGGCCAGGTTCCTGGGCACCTGGAATACATACCCACCACTTTAGACCACATCCTGGCTATTTGGGACCCTAGAATTTCCCTCAACTGGCCCCAAGTCTGTCAGTTCTCAGAAGGACTGATGACACTTAGGTCTGAGCAACAGCAAAAGGCAGTTGCTTTGGAGGCAATTGGCCAGAGCTTGAATGTTCAGGTCAGGGTGTCCTGAGGCTCAACTCCAAAGAGTCCTAGAATTCTAAATTCAAATCTAGCCTGCTAGGTCACTAAGAAGGAATATTTGTCAAGGCAGAAGACATATATTCTAGTTTTGGAGCTTCATAATTACTTTTAAATACTTAGCTGTGTGGGACAGGGGCCTCCACTTGCACTCCTGCCCCAAGTCCCACAAATGTCACGGGCTGTGTCATCGTGACCAAATAGGAGTGATGCTGGAAATAGCAATTTTCACGTGAAAACCTCTAATCTCTAACTGTTGACAAATAATTTGGTAACAACAAATGACACCACTGTGGGGATAAACCGAACGCATTTGTGGGCTACATGAAGACTGTGGGTGGCCAGCATGAAGCCCCTGCTACAACATGATGACAACATCTGGCGCTTGTACAGAATTTACATCTGTATGTACAGTTCTGCATATCTGCTTCCAGATTTAGCCGTCACATCGACCCTCTGAGTCAGGTATTACCGACCCATTTCATAGTTATGGGGAGCTAAAGCTTGGCGGGCTTGAGGAACAGGTCCCAAACTATAAAACTCACGAGTGGTGGTGCCAGAATTTGAGCCTAAATCTTCAAACTCCAAGCCCAGCTTACTCTTATATTTAATAGCATTATTTGTTTCAGCCAACATTTATCAAGCCCCCATGATCCTGACAGTGTCATAGGTACTCTAATTCTCACAGTGTCATGAATGAAGGAGCTGAGATTCCAAGAGGTCAGCCAACTAGCCCGGGGTCACACGGTCAGTCTGCGGTGGAGCCGGTGGGAACCACAGTCTGACTTCTCTAGAGCTGGAGTTTTGTCTTGCGAAGGAAAAAGACCAAACAAAAAGAAGTCTGTTGAGAAGGGTCTGCCCTCAGCTAAAAGCAGAGGGACAACAGAGAGCGCCTTTTCTTGGCTGCCATATGTGCAAGTTAGAGCCGTGTAATGTTGCAGTTTGTACTCAGAGGTGGTGGTAGTGGACAGGAATCTTACACAGTTCTTTTAAATTAATCAGTATAAAAAGAACCCATTGTGAAAACAATGTTGTTGAAACAAAGACCCGCACAGACTTCTTTGTTAGTCTGGAGGCTGGCAGCATCAGCTGTCAGAGGCATGGGTGGACCTGCCATGGCCAAAACAAGGGTGTTTACAAACAGGTGGGTTCCACCCAGGTAACAGTGCTGCGGCCAGAAGGAGAGCCCGTGTTTCAGACACAGCCCTGGGGGTGCAGACGGTGGGCTCTGCCTCCACTCCCCTGAGGTCCTGGCGGCATCAAACCAGCCCATATCAACACATCTCATCTGGAAGTCGATGACCAGATGGATGCCTGTTACATTTTAAGTGTTTGGTGCCAGGCACTCTGCTACATGCCCTACATCCATGATCTCACTGAATCCTCACAAGAACTCTCCAAGTCAGAGACTACACATTCCACTTCATAGGTGAGGAGGGGAGGCGTGGAGAGGGGAGGTGACTGGCCAAAGGCCACACAGCTGATAACTGGAGAGCCAGGATTTAAGCCCCAAACTGGCAGTTCTCAAGCTCTGTCCTCTCAACCTCTGGGTGATACAGCCTGCTTTAAATAGTTGTCCCACAGGGACTGTCAGCTCTGCCTTCACTGACTAATCAATCACTAAAATGTACCCTCTCTATCATTTGAAAAAGGAGCAAATGACCAGGAAAGCTAAGTGCTTACAATTTGGGAGGATTAAATGAGATAACACTTGGACGATACTTAACCTGGCCTCTGGCACAATAAATGACGTAGGGTCCTCATTCTTTACAATCTAATCAAGGGCTCTGCCTACTTCCACAGCCCCCCCCCCCCGCCTGCCACTCCTCCCATACACCCGGAGCCGGGCCCCACGGAGCTGCCTACAGCTCTCTGCTCAGGCTGTGCCCTCAACCCAGCAAACTGCTCCCGGCCTTTGGAGGGCCCACTCAATGCTACCTCCTCTTTGAAGCCCCCCTGGGGAGTCAGCCCCACTTCCACCCCCACCCTCAGCCCACAACAGGGGTAGCTCTTCACAGCCCACCTCTGGGCTTCAATAACCTGCTGTCTTGGCCTCCGTTTTGGCACTTATTTGGGGTATAATTACATGTTCACAGATCTGTTTCCCATAACAAGCTCATCTAAAATCCAGCGTGCATTAAACAAAAACAGGCAGAGAAATCTAAGGGTAATACATCACTAAGAGGAAAAGTTCCAGAGTACCCAGGATGTCCAGCTTCTTATACTATACTCTGCCCAAACAAAACAGCTGGCACAATGGGAGGTTTGCGGAGCCCTTTTGGAAAGCACTGCATTGAAAGCCATACAAAATCTGAAGGATCCTTTGACCTAGTTCTACTTTTGTGAAGCATTCCTAAGAAAACATTTGGGAAAACAGAAAAAAAAAGTTTTATGTTCAGAACCACCTCTGGATTCTGATGATAAAAACAAACAAAAAAGCAAACAATCTACGGTGGCTGAGTTACCTAAAGTAAAAATGCTTGTTTGTTGACTACTTAGTACCTATTAAGTACCAGTCCCTTCACTTCACATTGTCACGTCATTCTCGCATGCAACCTTGAGAAGTAGGTAGCATAATTATCCCTACTTTAAAGGGGAGAAGACTGAGGCTCAGAGACCTGTGAGGACAGTTAACAGCAGCCAGCTGCTGAGAGCCCAAGCCGGGCCTGCTCCTCAGCTGTCTGGACATTTTCCCAGTCGCTGCTCCCGACAGTCCTGGGAGGCCGCTGCTCCTGACAGCCTTCCTCTACCAACAAGGGCCTGAGACCCAGGCAAGTCAACGATATATCTACGCCTGTACTCCCCTGGCTTCAGGGGCTGTGTCCCAGGTCCCCTACCAGCCAGTGGCAGATGAGGGACCAGGGGACAGGCACAACTGCTTTGAAATCCATGCACTTTCTACCATGAGATATCGCTCCTCTTATTACAGATTTCAAACCACCTCTATTATGAGTTGAATTATGTCCCCTCCAAAAACGTTAAAGTTCTAACCCCCAGTACTCGTGAATGTAACCCTTGTTGGAAATAAGGTCTTGGCAGATGATCAGGTTAAGATGAGGTCGTTAGGGTGGGCCCTAATCCAATATGACTGGTGTCCTTATAAAAAAGGGAAATTTGGACACAGAGACAGACATGCAGAGAACTTAGACAATGTGAAGACAGAGAGAGAGAGTGCCATCTACAAGCCAAGGAATACCTGAGGTTATCAGAAGCTACGAGAACGGCCTGGAACAGCTGTCAGAAGCAACCAGCCCTGCCTATGCCTCCAGTTTAGACTTCTGGCCTCCGTGAGGGTGAAAGAAAAACTTTCTGTTGTTTAAGACACCCAGTCTGTTACTTTGTTATGGCAGCGCCAGGAAACTAATACAGGTTTTGGTAATTGATCAGACTATGGGGCGACTAGGAAAATGGTGGTAAACAGGGATCACGTAAAAACGCCTGATATATATATGACGCTAAAGGACAAAACCATGCTGGCCACCTGATCACCATTAAGGTAAAAACACACCTGCATACAGACAGAAGACTGAAAAGAAACATGCCAGCATAATTAAGATGCTTTCCAAATTCTTCTTCCTACTCTTCCACAATTTTCCAATTTCATCTGGCAAATGTGGTACTCTTATAAATTTTATACAATTGGTTTAAAAAATGTATTTGAACCATGGGAATATGGAGGTATATAAGTTTATGGGCTGAATTGTGTCCCCTCAAAATTCCTATGTTGAAGGAATTCAACCCCCAGTACCTCAAAATGTGACTATATTTGGAGATAGGGCCTTTAAAGAGCTAATTAAGTTAAAAATGGAGTTGCTAGGGTGGGCCCTACTCCAATGACTGGTGTCCTTACAGGAAAAGGTGATTAGGACAGAGAGAGACACTAGACATGCTGCATGCACAGAGGAAAGACAATGTGAAGACACAGGGAGAAGGTGGCCATCTGCAAGCCAAGGAGAGAGGCCTCAGAAAAAAAACAAGCCTGCCAGCACCTTGATCTCAGACTTCCAGCCTCCAGAACTGTGAGGAAATAAACTTCTGTTGTTTAAGCCACCCAGTCTGTGGCATTTTGTTATGGCAGCCCTAGCAAACTAATATAAGGAGGCAAAGGAGCCTCAGCCCCCTACTCTGCAAGTTAGAGCTGAGAAATAGGCAAGGTGTGCCCAGACAGCAGGGCATGGCTATATCACTCACCCAGGCAGTTGTGTCCATCATGTGCCAGCATGAAGCCATCAAAGCAGGTGCACCTGTAGTTCCCTGGGATGTTGATGCACTCGTGGACACAGCCCCCGTTGTAGTAGTCATTCTCACACTCGTCAATGTCTGAAAAATGAGTGGCAGAAGAGGTGTCAGAGGAAGAGCCTAGGGGTCCCCTCTCCCACTACCACAGAAGCCAACAGAATATAAGTGATTAGGAGATGACTCAACAGGCGTTAGGTGAAGTCCTCCCTGGGGGCTGGGGACCCAATAGTTATAAAAATGAAGATCCTAGCTCTGCAACAAGGCTGGCCACCACCTTGCAGAGCACATTGCTGGGGATGTATGGGGTATCTTCCAGTTCCTACCATAGTGAAGCAGGCAAGATTCACACCTAGTTCTGCCTCCCTAGAAAGCCTCTCAACACTAACAGTATGTGGGGATCCAGTCTACAATTCCTGAAAACTAGCTCTCTCAAAGCAGAGGCAACAGTAAAATTAACTTTGTACACCACCAAAAAGTGTAATCTCTGGAATGAAAGAAAAGTCCACTAACTCCTCCAAATAGTTTCCTTCCACATCAGCAGTCTGATGCCTGAATTTCAACTGCTCCAGCTTCCTTGTTATAACAAAGGCTTCTGTCTCATAAACAATGGCCAATAGCCTTTCTAAAGGTCACCCTTTTTGCTGTCTTAAGTCTTTTTCAACATTTCCCATCAAGGGTCAAAGGGCTATCAATTCTGGAGTTCCAGAGAGATTTGAGAGACCTCGGAGAATAATAGGAACACGTATAGTTAACCTTCAAGGAGTTGCTTCAAACCCAAGTCCTGCTTGCAAGACTATGTCATCATCTCTTCAATCCCCACACTCAGTGATATAGGCACCATTATCATTATTCCAAGTTTACAAGAGCACTGAAGAAACCAAGGCATAGAGAAGCTAAAACCTTGCCAAGGGTCACACCCCTAGGAGGTGGTACGAGTGGGACTGGCACATGCCAGCCTGGCGCAGGAGCCCAGGGAGCCCTAACCCCGGTCACATCCGGTCTCTCCGGGAGTACGCTGGGCACAGGGAGACCCGGTCACCCACGGCCTGGGGGTGCGGGTCTTCAGCCTGCACACTCTGAAATGCTCCCTGGGCTCGCCCACCTCAGCCTACACCCACCCTGACCTCCAGAGGCTCCGGGACAGACCAGGGAAGAAGCCGAAAGTTCCCCACACACAGCAGAACCGGAACCGGAACTGGAAGTGCTGAGCTAAGTGGAACCGGAAGTGCCCCACCAAGCAGGACCGGAAGTGCCGCTCAAGAGGCAGCTGAGCTCGAAGAAGCAGTTTTTCTCCGTTCGGTAGAAGAGGGATTTTTGAGGCTGGGTTCCAGCTCTGAAGGTGAGGATGGGGCCAGCCTGTACTGGAGGCAGGCCTGGCCGCTCCCTCAACTGCCTGAGGAGCTGCCACAGGGGGACACCGAACTCCATGCTCTCTCCGTGCTGGTCCGGAGGGCAGGGCTGCGCATGGCCCGGGCAAGCCATGGGGGCCAGTTAGCGTTCACAGGTAAGAGAGCCAATACGGAAGGCAGAAACTCTCTTAGGAGGTAGTGAACAACTCCCTGACTCTGCAAATGATTAAGCACTGCCCAGACACCTGCCTGCCAGAGATACTGCAGAGCAGAGGAGTTAGCTTAAGTGAAAACAGCAGAAGCAAAAATGCCAGAGTACAGGGTCTGGCCCAGACACGATGAGATAAGAACAAAGTAGCCTGGGTCCCCAAAGGAACAAGCGACAGGAGCCTTCCTAACCTGCCCATAATGGCCATCTGCATCAGCTGGGAAGCAGACCCAATTCTGCAACTCATTTGAATTGTTTTTAATCATGATATTTAATACACTTAGCCATTGTAAATATCATTAAAGGAGGATGTAAGATTTTATGTTTATTGAAAGGGCACATAGATTTATAAAGACTGAGAGATACTGGTTACTTCCCAGTCTCTGTTTGCAGCCCAGACCGTTCCCCAGAGTCCTAGATACACCCATCCACCCACCTCTCCCCCTGGATCTTCCACAGACTGCAAAGGCAACGTAGCCCAACTCATCAATCTGCACTTCCCTGGAGTTCCCCATCCCAGTGAATATTGTTTCCCTTTCACTGCTCCCTTGACATACAATCAGCTACCAAAGCATGTTTTTTCTACACCCTTGACATGGTTACAGTCTGCCCACTAGTCACTTATTTCCCCTGCCTGTCAGCATGAGTATCACCTCACATCTGATCTGACAGAGCAACCCTCAAACTGTCCCCTCCCTGGCTTTCTTCCTTCTAGCAGGTGACTCAGGGTAAGCTGGCCTGGTCCTTACTCTGGGGGTAGAGCCTGATCAGTCTAATCCAAACAACACGTACCATTAGCAACTGCTATTGGTCCCAGGGTGGGTACATGACTTAGGCTGGATCAATAAGACTGGGGGAAAGGGCTTTTATTCCATGCTTGGGTAAAAAAATTTTCTCTCATGTTGTGTCTCAGAAAGAAATATGAGGTATTTACTCCTGGAAAAAACACCAGCCCTTTCAATTCTCACAGCAACCCTCTGGGATAGGTATTTTAACTCCATTTATGGTCAAGCAAACTAAAGTGCAGAGAGGTTAGGTACTTGCTCAAGGTCACATAGTAAGTGGGAGGGCAAGGATCAGAACAAAGCCTTTCAGTCTATGAACCCCACATCCTTTCTAATAAGTTAGAATGCCCATGACATGTCAGTCATTGGCAAAGTTATTTATACATGATATTTCACCCTTGGCACATTTACACTGTACCAAGAAAGTATTATCCAGTCACCCAAATACCCCTTTACCCATCTATTCTTTTTTTTCTGTGTCACAAGTCATTAAGCAATGCCCATCTATTCTTGTTACACATCCATCCATCCACACACACACATACGCATGTGTGCATGCCTATCCATCTACTCAAAACAACTCTAGCCATTTCCTTCCTTTGACTCCGCATGGGGTAGATCACAGTAGTTGCCAATGGGCTGGAGAGTGCAAGAATGTTTGCTGCTCTCATCTCTTCCCTTATTTCATCCCCAAAGAGTCCCCTCAGATCTGACCAACTCTTAGAGTGACTAGTTCCTCTGAAATCCCCAGGCCTGCCCTGCTCCCATGGGCTTCCACGGCAACCAGCTTTACTTCCCCAGTGCCCTGGATGGAGGACATCTGCTCACAAACCAAACCTTCCCCAGTTTTCTGTGTTTGTGCCTTGAATTTTTGTTTCTTTAAATCACGTGAGTCTCCTCCTTTAATACATAAGAGATAAACACACAAATCAAATAAAAAAATAATCTCTGCCAAAGCAAATGCATTTATTATTTCTATTATTTGAGATAGGGTCTCCATGTGTTGCCCAAGCTGGAGTACAGTGGTGTCATCACAGTTCACTGTAGCCTCAAACTCCTGGGCTCAAGCGATCCTCCTGCTTCAGCCTCCCAAGTAGCTGGGACTACAGGTGCATGCCACCATGCCCAGCTAATTTTTCTATTTCTGGTATAGATGGGTCTTGCTATGTTGCTCAGGCTGGTCTTGAACTTCTGGGCTCAAGCAATCCACTTGCCTCAGCCTCCCAAAGTGCTGGGATTACAGGCGTGAGCCACTGTACCAGGCCCAAATGGATTTATTATTATAAAAACATGTCCAGGAGTCCCCTCCTCTGGAAGAGGCCCCACAGATTGCCAAGACATCCATCAGGTTCAGACCAGTTTTTCAGGCCCAGAGAATGAAGAACAGGCAGATGGGGCAGGGAGAGGGTAAAGGAATGGAGGGGACAGAGCAGGCTCTCTGGATCTTTATTGTTAAAGGGCTGTTGTGGGATGAATTGTGTCCCCCAGAAAGATGTGTTGAAGTCCTAATCCTCAGGACCTGAAAATGTGACCTGATTTGGAAATAGGGTCTTTCCAGATGTGGTCAAGTTCAGATGAGGTCATACTGGGTTAGGGTGGGCCCTAATCAAATGGATGGTGTCCTTCTAAGAGAGGGAAATTGGACACAGACTCACAGAAAGG
Organism: Varecia variegata; assembly: GCA_028533085.1. Taxonomy (NCBI): domain Eukaryota; kingdom Metazoa; phylum Chordata; class Mammalia; order Primates; family Lemuridae; genus Varecia; species Varecia variegata. The sequence continues at coordinate 4,310,717 of CM052440.1, read as the reverse complement.
AGAATACCTGTGAAGACAGACACGCAGAGGGAAGACAGCCATGTGAGACGGAGGCAGAGACTGGAGTGACGCAGCTGCACATGAAGCGGGTATGAATGCTGCTCTCATTTCCCCGAAAAGGAGGCTGAGGCATAGCATGGCTGAGGACCTTGTCTCCAGGCCTCCAGCTGGTGGCTGCATTGAAATGCAAGCTCTATTCCTGTGGTTGGAGCCACATCCTCATCTTCAGGGTGCATGAGATGAATACTTTTAAAAATACTGCTTCAGGCCGGGCGCGGTGGCTCACGCCTGTAATCCTAGCACTCTGGGAGGCCGAGGCAGGAGGATCACTCAAGGTCAGGAGTTCGAGACCAGCCTGAGCAAGAGTGAGACCCCGTCTCTACTAAAAATAGAAAGAAATGACCTGGACAGCTAAAATTATATATATAGAAAAAAATTAGCCGGGCATGGTGGCGCATGCCTATAGTCCCAGTTACTCGGGAGGCTGAGGCAGAAGGATTGCTTAAGCCCAGGAGTTTGAGGTTGCTGTGAGCTTGACACCATGGCACTCTAGCCTGGGCAACAGAGCGAGACTCTGTCTCAAAAAAAAAAAAAAAAAAAAAAAAAAAAAAAAAAAAATATATATATATATATATACTGCTTCATGCTCCAAAAAGTCATTGAGGAGAAAGGTGTGGAAGAGATGTCATGTGCACTAGTATTTCTACTTCCAATGTCTGTGTACCTACTCTTGAGGTTGAAGGATGGTGACAGTTGATGGGTGGTGACAGAGCTGGTTCATAGGAATGGAGAAAGTGGGCAGGACAAAAACTCTGGCCAGGTTTCAGAACTCTAAGCACTGACGACAAGGAGTCCAACAACTCAATCCAGGCATCCCTGCTCCTGCCCCTGCTTAGAATTTTTTTTTTTTAATGAAAATTCAATTCCCACCAAAGACAGCTCCCAGCATCCAATAGGGCAGAGAAAAACTGCACAGGGAACTAACTGCTCATTATGGGATTTTTGAAAAGTCAAACAGTTCCACTTTTCGTATATTAAAATGGCAGTGTGCACACACACAATCCCATAGCTATGGTTATGTGCCAACAATACTGGTTTGGAACCCAAAGTAGAATGAATTGGTTTTTTTTTCATTTAATTCAAAATTGATTCTTGCTGTTCCATAAAATATATATTTATTCTGTGGTGCCTAGGTTCTAAAAGATTCTATTGCAATGAATCAGAGTGCCTTCTCATTTTATTTTAATACTATTTTAGGGCATTTTCCTCAAAATCAGGAAACCTTTTCAAAATGAGGATTTTTAAAGCACCCACTCCCCACTCTAGGCAATTGTTACTGAAAATGTCTTCTCATTTCCCCCTGAAACTGGCATTTTTCTAGACATTCCTCATAGACAGTGGAGATCAAATGCTTTAACAAAGACCCCTTCCCTGGCTGGGCGCTAGGACATCCTCTCCTTTGTCTGGGGGCTTTAGGAAAAACCATGTACTCCTTAGATCAGGCAACCATTCTGGGAGAGATGTATGGCTTAGGAAGTTGAGTCCTTATTGATGAATAAATCTTAATCCGGTTTATTGGCTAATTACGCTCTCGGGAAGGTAGTTTCTCGGGCTGCCTAGCAGGAAGGATTAAGCCCCCTGTCTCCGGTGGCGCGGGGTTAAGCTCTGGGTTTGTAATGACTGAGTAATGAGACCCGCTCTCGGAGGACCCCTGGCATCCATCGATCAGGTTTCTCTTCTGCAAAGACAATGCTAGAAGTGGGCCCGGCAGTTAATTACGGGAAAGGTCAAAGGTCACACAAAACCAACACAAATCTATATACTTTTTCATTCCTAACTGCACACGATTGACCGTGGCTCAGCCAGAGGGTGGGAAGATTCCCTCCCCCGTCCCACCCTGTGATCCAAGATAACCATGAGGTTCGAGCTCCTTGGTGACCTCTCCCAGTTCCCTGTGTGGCTCATGCTGGTCCCTCTGCCCGGAGCTCCTTCCCCAGCACAAATGCCTGCTCATCTCTGCACCCCGAGCCCCAGCACGACCTCCTCCCTGAAGCCTCTGCCCATCTCCTAGCAGATATAAGCCCTCCCCTCACCTTGGGCTCTGTGGCCCCCAAACAGACACTACGATTCCTGACCTCGCTTGCTTATGCATGTGTCCTTCCATGCTGCAAGTCCATGGGGAGAACTGTGTCCTGTTCAGCTAAAGCCTCAGAACCTGGCAGAATGTGCTCGACATAAGCCTGCTGATCGCTGAACAGAGGAACAGTCATGACCGTGGCCTCATTTATTGACCCTCATGATGTGAGGCCATCTGCAGGCCCCACACACATGACTGCCCTGAGAGGTGGGTGCCAACATCTTCATTTTACAGCAAGGGAAACCAAGGCTCAGAGACGTTGCCTGCCCTGCCTCAAATCACACAGCTAATACAAAGGGAGCCAGGAATTGAGCCAGGCCCCCTGACTTCAAAGTTAAGGCTATCTCAGTCACACAGGACCACATATTATGTGATTCCATTTATATGAAATCTCCAGGAAAAGTAAATCAATTGAGACAGAAAGTAAATTAGTGGTTTCCTAGGGCTGGAGGGGCCGGAGGCTCGAAGGGGAGATGGCCAAGGGGTATGGGGTTTCTTTTTGGGGTAATGAAAAGATTCTAAAATTGATTGTGGTAATGGATGAACAATGTGAATATGCTAAAAGACATTGAATTATATGCTTTAAATGATTGAATTATATAGTATATGAATTATGTCTCAATAAAGCTGCTTAAAAAATAAAAATAAAATAAGTTCATGTTGTCGGTTCTCTTATCTGCTGGGCCGGCTCTGCCTGGAAGCAGGGAAACCACAAGGATACTCACTGTGAACTGACCTCAAATGCCACCTGCCCAGCTTGGGTACATGGTGGGGGGCGTGGCTCCCAGGAACCAGGGGGATTCCCCTACCAAACCAGTAGGCTGAGGTCCAGTTAATTATTTCCTTTTTCCCTCAAAAACACACCGAACCCTTTGCTGGGGGCTGTTTCCAGCCTCAGGCATCAGGACTCACAGACACTGAAGCGATCTGGTCAAGGGAACTGACCTGTTGGAGTGTTTGAGACAGAAGGGAGGAGGGGCCCCAGGGGACCTGCCAGGCTTGAGTCTGGCTCTGCTAGCCCTAAGTCAAGGGTCCTATTGCTCCCTCCTGCCAATCACAGGTGTGATCATTCTCTCACCCCTCCAGGAAAGGCAGGGGAGATGTGCCAGGCCCCCAGACTACAGGCTCTGAGGGGCCACTCCACAAGCCTAGCCACCTCTGAGCTCTAAAGGAGGATAATCAGAAACATGCAGTTGCCAGAAAACACGAACCACCACTTAGAATCAGTAAGCCAGAATCCTAGAGCTCCTCTGATCCACCATCCTGGGTTTTATAAAGGGGCAACTGAGCAACTGAGGGACAAAGGATGCCCTCAGCCTGGATGCTGGCCACAGCATTCCTGGAGGGGGAAAATGACCCAACATAGACGAACACAACCTCATGTGGGGTGAGTCTCTCCTGCTATGGACAAGCCAGACCCAGGTCTGCCCGTGGGGCTGGCAGTGGGAAGGGGCAGGTGGCTAAGCCTGGCTGAAACCTACCTACCACCCCTGCAGCTGAGTCAGCATTGGGCACCACCAAAGCAGGGATCGCCAGGTGGAAGGAGCTGCCCACAATGAGAGGCTGAGGGGCCCGGGATCTCCTGGCCCCCCTGAACTTTGCAGTTTGCATGCTAAGGGCTGAAAGGCCCACAGACCTGCCCCATGTCACAAGGGCTGGGACCCAGGTCTCCAATGGACCTACTCCCAGCTCAACACCCCTCTACATGAAGGGCAGGAGGCCCAGACAGAAGGCATGGGGGCTCCTGGAGGGAGGGGTACATCTTACAGACCTCGGAGTGGGGAGTGATCACCACAACCAGCTGGTATCAGCCCAGGCCAGAGTCCAAGCCAGCTGGCTGGAGTTTGCAACTCCCTCTGCCCAGGGGCTGCAGCCCTGGCCCATCTGGAGGACCCCCTCAGAGCACCCCCTCTAGACCCCCTGACCTTGCCCTCACACACAAGCCCCCCAGCCCTCTTTGTCTCAAGGCCTTTGGGGAAGGCCGCCATCCATTTCAGTAGCATTCAAAGGCACACAAGCCCACAGTTTATTTTCTTAGAAATAATGGTTTTTTCTGGTTAGCATTCCTCTGATGGAAAAACAAATACAGCCACTGTAATAAGAAGCGGCCAAGAGGAGGCGAGAGGGCCGGGAGGAAGAGGGCAGAGAAGGGCTGCCACCCGGGGAGCTCAGAGACACGGGGGGCGGGAGGGGGGGGGGCAGAGACCCCCAACCCTGGCAGAAATGTGGATTTAGAGGAAAAAAGCCCAATACGCAGGCACCGGTGCTGCCTTCAACACATGCTCATGGGCAATGAGGCCTTTGCCTCAGATCTCTACTCACATGCATGTTCCGTAAGGCAGGTGTGGTGTGGCACCCATTTGATGGGTGAGGAAACCAGGCCTCAGGAGGTTAAGTCACTTGTTAGGCTTACCAAGCTAGCAAGGACCAAACCAGAGGCCTCCAAATCCTTGCTACAATTGCTTCCATCGACCATCAGAGCTGGAAGGACCCTCAGAGACCTGCTCCTATTCGGCTTTTCTAACCTGGTGCAGATGACACCTCCTCCAGGGAGCCCTCCCTGATTTCTTCCCCTCCTCAGGCAGACATATGCATTCTCTCTACTTCACTCCAGAGTCTTGTCTGCATTTCCTTTGCTGTACTTTCCACATCCCCTTATGATCCCGTCGTTTCCAGTCTGTCTCTCCTACAAACCAGCGAGGTCTTCAAGGGCAGGAAACATGTCTTGGCCCCAGCACCAAGCCTGGCACAGAGCAGGTACTCAGTGAATGTAGATGATCCCTAACTGAATCCAGTCCAGTGCGTATATTTGACAGCTGGGCAAACTGAGGCTCAGAGAGGCAAACTTACCTCCTATGCTTCAATGCAACAATTTGAGCTTTTTATTTTTCCTCCTAAAAATGAACATGGGCTCCAAGAACTCTCCAAGAAGCCTAAACTCTGCAGCAGAGCTGGGACCAGTTGCAAGCAACATGGCCTAATTGCTAGCTGACAGCAACTTGGAATTTTAAGTCACATCCAATTTCTTCCTGCCCGCTGGTCTGCTGGACTTGAATGCTTTCATCTTCGGCAGAGCACACGTTAGCATGCATAATTGCATGTTTTAAGACTTGAAGGGGAAGAATTTCCCCTTCTTCCCCCAATGCCCCCCATCCCCACTTACCTCCTACTGCCTTTCCTGCCCTCCCAAATAGCAGAATTTTATCTGGAGTTTCAATAAAGTGTGCAATAATGATGATGAAAATGATTTAATAAGGTCATGGACATTATTTCCTAAGAAGGCCAATTGGTTTCAAGGGTTTTTTTTCCCTGATGTTAAACTAAATAGATCACTGGGTATGTTATTACGAGTTTTGTTAAAACGCTTTAATAACATGTTCTGTAATCTACCTAACTTCAGTGATTGACAAGCAGACCCCGGGGATATAAAACTCAGGAAGTGACTATTTACATTCATTACATACATGCTAATTTTGTGATCTCTCATGGCCAGAAGGTTGTCATTTTTTTCCCTTTCACACAAAAAAGGAAAATAGTAATATATTTGATATACTGTGGCCAAAACAAAAAGTTATTTCCCCCAAGAGTTTTAATTATAGCATTTGGAAAAGGCCAGAGTTGGAACTTGCAAGTGGAATAAACCACTTGAATAAATGGTCTAAAAAATGAAGTACACATAGAAGGGGTGATGTGCGCTGCTGCTTCAGATGAAGCAGCGATTATCCGGAGTGTCTCAGTTATCTAAACAAGCCCTTTGAAGGCGGTTTGCTCCTCCTTTGGGGCCTGGTCCTGATTATAAATGAGAGCTTTTAATTAAGATTGGTAAGACCCAATTCAAGCTATAATTTGGTCCTTTTCCTTAGCAAATGTCTATGAAAACAAGGCAATTAAGGTTAAATGAGTTGAAGCCTTTAAAGGGGATGAAATGCCCCCTCCTTACCCCTGGCCTGCCCCCTCCCAGAATGAGCACAGACAGGCCTGGCTAATTCAGACTAGGAGGCCAGCGCAGGGTGGCCTGGAAGCTTCCAAAAGGCCCACGCCCAAGGGGCTGGGTGAGCTGGGGATGTGCAGGCTTAGCTAAGTGAAGAGGGACAGAGGGCACAGAATGTGCAAAGGCCCTGAGGTAGGAAGGAGCTGGCAAGTGTGGAAAACTATTACAAAAAAAGAGTGGTATTGGAGTGAGGTTAGGGAGGGAAGGATAGCAAATAATAGCAGCTCAAAGTGGGTGAGCTGCAGCTGGGCTAAGCCCCAGGGCGTCATCCCCCAGTTGTACTGAGGGGTGATGAGTCTCTAGCCCTCACATTCCTGAGGCTTGTCCTAGACCAGCTGGCAGTAGCAGGGAGCGTACGTGTGAAAAAGGAAAGGGTCTCTGCAGCCCCCTCTGTCACTCCATAGCTGAGAAGCCTCCCCCACTGCCTTCTGACAGGCTGATGGGGCCTGGCCTGCTGCTGGGACCCCTTGGCTAGTGGAGGTGGAAGCCAGGCCCTGCTGCCTCTCACCTAGGTGGCCTGGCTAGAGACTGACCTCTCTCGACCCAATTTCCCCAGGCTAACTCTGCCACTGGTCCACACCAGATATCCTTAGATGAGCCCCCTCCCCGCCTGGGCCTCAGCTTCCTCATCTGTAAAACCTTTGGAGTTTGTGAGGTTCTGGGAGGCCTTTCTGGGAACCCCAGGATGGATAACGGTCATTCACTGTCCACCGACCCCAGCTCTGGGCCTGGCCCTGAGTGAAGTCACACAACCTAGTGTGACAGAAGCACTGAGAAGGAAGGCTCACAAGTGGTAGCTTACCTGTCTGGGGGACCAGGCAATACTTCCTGGAGGAGATGACCCCTCGAGACCCACCTTTTCACCTAACAAATGCCTTCCATAGCCTTGCCAGGCCCGGTACTGGGTTCCAGGGATGGGGGCTGAGCAGGTCACAGACCCTGCCCTACAGGAGCCCACATTTTAGCAGGAGACACAGGAAAACGTAAGTGCAGTGTGGCACGGGCTAAAATGGCTGTGTATGTGGGATGGGCAGTGGAGAGAGACGGCGCCTGTCACTCACAGGGGCTGCCCTGCATACGCTCTGAAGTTTCTTCCAACTACACACATCCGTGAGTCACTTCAGATCCCGACAAGAGCCAGTCACCAAGAAAACGGGATTTATCCTCAGCCTTGCTCAGAGCCTTTCCCAGCTGTCCGAGGTGCCTCGTCAGTCTGGCTACAGCAAGCCCCTGCCGGCACTGAGCTGACCACACGGGGCCCCAGACCGCCCTCTGGACATAGCCGCAACGTGGCTGCACGTGTGGAGCCCACGTCATCATCACATGTCCACTGGCCACATGCCAAGATGGCCTGGAAAGTGTGGTAAGAAACTGTCCCCAGAATGCGGGGCAAGTTGCCTCCAGTGTGGGGTTTGCTAATGGGGGTTCACAACCAGTGGAGTTTCGGGGTGACATGGTAAGGGTGTAAGAGGCTATGTCAGTCCCCGCAGGGCTTCCCACGGTCTGGGCTCATTTCCCGTGAAGACCCAGACTGTGGACGACACACTCGCAGGGTCCGTTTTGCTGAGCACCTCCTCTGTGTCTATCACAGCAAACAGCGATGTTGACGAGTCTATAGGATAGGGTGCACATTTCCCCCAAAACTCCAACCCTGACCACAGCAGCTCAGGACCTGCAGATGCAGGAGCCCAGGGAGGGAAAACAGACTTCATCTACTGCAGAAATGACTGCCTAGAGGGTGCAGGGATTGATTACTGATATCTGCTCCGGGAGAAGGTAGCAGCACATCTGCATCCCTGAAGAGTAGGTTTAGTTGAACAAAGGAAAGCCTTCTGTTCTGTGTGTTCTTTGTTGTACATTCCTTTTTTTTTTTTTTTTTTTAAAGAAATGAGGTCTGGCTCACTCTGTCACCCAGGCTAGAGGGCAGTGGCACAACCATAGCTCACTGCAGCCTGAAACTCCTGGTCCCAAACAATCCTCCCACCTTGGCCTCTCATATTGTACCTTTTTGATAAAGTGTCACCTGTGAAGGGCACACCTGTCTGTACACCTCTACGGGGATATGGATGTACGCATATGGTTTATATGAACAGTCGATGAACCAGAATACCCCATTTCCCAACCATTTTAGATCTTGGGAATTGTAGGAAAAAGAAAAGCTTCACCTCTTTTCACATATTAAACAAAATTATGATCATCAACATTATGATGATGATCACCATCAACACTGCCATCATCAACATCTTCATCATTGTCATCATCACCACCACCATCATCATCATCACAGTAACAGCAGCTAATGCTTATATAGTGTGTCCTGTGTGCCAGGCTATGTTCAAATGCTTTAAATACATTAGCTCATTTAATTCTCCAACTGTCTCTATGAAGTAGGTACTAGTATCATGTCCATTTTACAGACAAACAGAGGTTAAGGAATGCTACACCGGCAGCATTTGAACCCAAGCAGTCTGGCTCCAAAGTCAACGCCTTAACCATTATGCTCAACTGAATATGGACTGTTTATTCTCTCTTCTCGGAACAGAAAGCCACAGACAGGAGAAACCACTTGCAGAAACGCAGTGTGGAGAAACGGGCTTACCAAACCCGGGGTCTGGTCCACACTCAGGAAAGATCCCTGTCCTCTCAGGCCTCCATCTCCCTATCTGTAAACCGAGGAGTGGACGTCTGGATGGTCTCCAAGCTCCCTCAGGCCACGCTGCATGTGGCCTGACAAACACTTCAGATTTCAAAGCTCCCAGAAGTCCCTGCACAGTCATCCCGGGGAAGCTGGCGTGGATCTGACGTCTCTCGGGGGAACACTCCGGCAGGCTGCCTTGATTCTTCTGACTGATGACTGTGGGTGGGTGCCCAGGGATGAGGGAACCTGAGTGCAAGTGGGATAGGGTCCACTCGGGTCCCCAGAACCCACGCCAGCACTCATTCACTGAAGGCTTAGGGAGCGAGTAACCAAATGGCATTTTCCTCTTGGTTCCTCATGTTATTTTTATACTGTTAGTATGAAGCTCGGCAGGCACTGACCTGTGCTATCCTAAATCTGCTAGCGAGGAATTTCCAGCTCATGCAGCCCGACCAGACCACACGCTCTTGAAAGGCAGGGACTGGGTTGCACCCTAACTATCACCTCTAAAGTATATAGCTGAGTCATTTTCAAAGGTCTTCACCATTCATAATCTCATTTGAGCCTGAAACCACTGTGAGAGGCAGTGAGAGCTGATGATGATGATGGTGATGATGAGGCAATGCCACTGTCATCTGTACGCTGAGCACAGAACGGTGTACTGAGTGCCTACCGTGTGTTGAGTGCCAGGCCCCCAGTGAACTACACTGTATCTCACTTAATCTTCAGAATGACCTATGAGAAAGTACTTGAGGCCCACATAGGAGAAACTGGGGCTCAGTGAGGGCAAATCACCACCCACATTTTCACATCAGCAGTGGGCTGCAACTCAGGCTCCCATGAGCGGTCAGGCCTGTCCCTGCTCTCCTCTTTCATTACATGGGGTCAAGATGACACCATGGCAAGAAGAAGCCCTTCCGTGGACTCAGCATGCCGCACTTCCCTCTGTGGGTGTCTCACAAGTTGCTCATTTAATGTGAACCCCAGTCTGAGCAGAAGAGAGCCAAATCAGACGAAACATTTTCCACACACCCATGCTAGCCCCAGGCCCTGCCTCAAAAGCTGGGAACACAGTGACAAGCACAAAGCATCTCTGTAATTGAGAAGCTCGCCGGGCACTCCTAGGGGCATGGCCTGAGATTGACAGCCTCAGTGTGGTGGCCCCAACACCGAGCTCATGGCAGGCCCTCAGCAAATGAGCTCACAGCTCAGTGGGGGAACAAGATACGTAATTACAACCCAGAGTTGGAAGCGTGACACTGGAGCAGAGTAGGTACTTAACGCAGCCCAGTGTGCGTGTGTGCAGGTGTGTGTGGAAGTGGAGGTATCAGGGAAGGCTTCCGAGAGGAGGCAAATCTAAGGGATGATTATCCTTTAGCCAGGACACAAAAAGAGGGCAGAAGCTCTAGGCACAGGGAAAACCTGAGCTGGGGCTCACAAGCATGGAACAGCCCAGCGTGCGTGTGTGTGCCAGGATACGCAGGGTTCTGTGTTTTAGGATGTAAGGGCCAGAGGCCGGAGCCTGGCCAAAGAGATAGGGAGACCCCTGGCAGTTCCTAAAGCTCACTCATGAGCCTCGTCCTCTCTCATCCTCATGCCTGGCAGGCCAGAACGAGTTCTCTCTCGAGCACATGAGGATGTGCGGCCCACAGAGCCAGCGAGTGGCAGGGCTGGGCTTGGGACAGAGTTTGACTCCTAACCCAGGGCTCAAGCAGAGTGGGGAGTTAAAGCTGGACTCTGAAGGCCATCAAGGAAACAGGAGACACAGTGGCTCCTGGGCAGAAGACAGGGGAACAGGGCCTATGGAGCTGGGCTGGGGGAGGAAACATGGCCCTCCTTTGCCAGGGCGCTGGGTCTGTGAGGCCCATTGGAGGATCAGAAAACGTCGCACACAGCCTCACATGTGTCACTTGAACCACGAAGCTAGCCTCCAGGCCCTGCCAGTAGCTGGGCCAGCCCGTCCCACTAGGCTTCTTGCTAATGGCCTGATGTATCTGCCTCCAGCCTGGCCTCCTTCCAGAGGTCTGTGGATAGGTGCCAGCTCCCCCACTGAGGTTTCTGGGCCCTGACCACGCCAGGGATATGACCAAACCAGGCATGGTCCAGGACGATGGCATCTGCCCAGCACTCAGCCTTAAGTATTTGCTCAATAAATGAGATGGACAAACACCGTCAGTATCCCGAGGAGTCATACCTCCATCTCCCGCAAAATGCCAGCCCTGTAAAGCCTCATGTAGAAAGAACATGTCGCTTTCCTAACACAAATATCACATTTCGAAAAAGTAAACTGGCAGGGCCCAGGGAGAAGAAAATGAGATGATGGAGAGTCACTGAGTGGGAGTTAGAAGACCTGGGTTTCGGTCCTTGCCATGTCACTGTGAAACTTGGGGACTTTGCCAAGGATGCTTCTCCTCCCTAAGTGTCAGCTTTCCTCATTCATACCATGGGGCAGATGGGGACGATCTGGATCAGTGACCCCATCCAGGTTGCACCTCAGTCATGGAGAGCTGTTTCCAGCCCCCCAATGCCGAGATCTGCCCCAGACCCCAGACTCCAAACACAGCTAGAGTTCTCCTCACTCTGACTTTCAGCCTGCCAGGAAGGCAGCTTCTAATACCAGGCAGTCAACCCAGCACCCCAGGTGCAGGGAAGGAAGGCTGGACAGACAGACGGATGCCACAAATCTACCAGTCTCTGTGCTCTGGAGCTGGAGACCTGAGCCAGCCTCAAGAATGCCATGACTGGCTACTGAGCAGGTCCTTTGGGGAAGCTACAGGCCACCTAGGGTGGTTTTGGACTTGACATTAGGGACCTGGAGGGAGGGGGGTCACCCCAGGCCCTAACACCCCCTGACACTCATATCCAGTTGGGAACAAATGTACAAACACATCATTCAATGCTTCACTCAATTGCTTTAAAAAAACAAAAAGTTTCAAACCCGGGTGAGAACCGAATACCCCATGACTCCAGCTTCATCTTCCAGGGAAGCAGCCTGCATTCCCAGAAAGCCTGTAGCCTCCCTCCCGAGGCTGAGAGAAGCCAGTTCTGTCAGCACCCGTGGTGGCGGGCTGGAGGCTTAGCCCTAGCTGGTGTCAAATGGGGAGGGCTGGGCTCCACTCACCTTCACACTGCCTCCCTTCCCCTTTGTAGCCCGGCTTGCAGAGGCATTTGTAGGACTTAGGCGTGTTCTGACAGATGGCGTCGATGTGGCAGTCATCTGTGCCCTCGGAGCACTCGTCCACGTCGACTGCCCCTGGTGGGGGGACAACAGATAAGCTGTGGCCTGGGAGCAGGCAGTGGGTAGTGTGTGCGGGGAGCTCTTGCCTCTGTCCTGCCACTGATCACTGGGGTAACTAACAGCAACAGCTGTCGCATGACAGTCTGGTGTGACAAGTGGCAACTGGTAGCATCTCTGGGGCAGTTACTCTGTGCCAGGCACAATGCTACCAGTACGCCTGGCTTCATTTATGTCACAACCCCACTGAGTAGGGCTATTCTTCTGCAAACAGATGAGGAAACTGAGGCTTAGGGACACACGAGGAAAACCCTCTCTCTGTGTGTCCTGCTCTTCCTACAAGCTTCACTGCAACCCTCCTCACTCTTCTTACTCTAGAATTTAGAGCCAGAAGGGTCCTTGGAGGATTTAACTCCAGCCCCTTTGGGTTACAGATTGGAAAACTGAGGCCAGGGTGGAGCAGTGAGCAGAGGCCATGCCAGCAGTCTCCTGCAGGTGAACATGGGATCCCAGCCAGCCCTAGGCTGGAGGATACGAGATTCTTCATTCCACACCCCACACTGGAGTGTCCGGTGGCAGGACCACACCCTCACTGGGTTAACTCAGCTGACCGATGGTTCTGGTCTCCCCAGTCGCCCCTCCCCCCCTCCTCGGAAATCTACGTGTGACCTGGTTCTCACATCCTGACTTCTAAACTGAAGTTCCGTCTAGGGTGAGGGTCCCTGACACCCCCCACCTCCTGCCACAACACACATGTACAGCTCCAGTCTGGAAGAGCTACTGGGGCAAAGTAAGGCAAAATGGATCCTGTGTATCTGTGTGTACACCCCAACATTCCCTCCCTCTCACAAACGCACACACACACACAGGGCTCAGGCAGAAAGAGGACCCTCACGGCCCAAGATAGCACAGCCAGAAGAACCTTCGCTGTAACACAGTTGAATTCCTCAGGCTACAGATGAGGAACCTGAGGTGCAGTGAGGTGTGTTACAGGTCGGCAGCTCATTGGGGCAGAGACTAGAACACAGAATAAGCTTTTCTACGTGCCAGTTACTTCCAACTAGCTATGAATAAAATGCAGGGGGATGACAGAAGGACAGGAGGGCAGCACAAGGGACTCTCTGCAGCTGCTATTAATATGATGGCAGCCCCCTAGGCGTGAGCTCAGAATGTCCCCATCTCTTTATGCCTCTGGCCCTAATGCAGATTGCCTTGTCCCCAAGTGTCCACCCTGAATTACTCCCCTGGCTGACATCTGGGTTCTAAATCTGTGTGTGGGGGCTCTCTAAGAGACCCCCTCCCCTTCTTCAGGGCTTCTCCCCCTCTATCCCCCAAGGCTCCAGCCCAGCCCTCAAGGAAGAGAGGCATCAAAAAGAAACATAACAGGATGATGAGCATGTGTGCGCGCACATATGGCAGGCAGCATCAGTTGTCAGGGGGCTGCATCTGCTCAGGTGGGCAGCCCACCCTCTACAGCTGCCCAAAGGAAGGATGAAAAGCTGCCTGGGAGGCAGTGGGCGGCGGGGGTCAGAGCTGCCGCTCAGATGGCCAGGGGCCAGCAGGAACATTGGTGAGGGGCCTTCTGAGGAAGTGGCAACAGAGGGACCCCAGTGCAGGGGTGGCACTGCCTCAAGGGAAGGAAATCAGATGCCAGAGGGGGCCAATCTACATGCTTCCAGCCGGGAGGAAGGGCCATTTCTAAGACAGGACCAGTGGGGGCAGTGGCCTCAGATAGGGGTCTTCCCACTTCCCAAGGGTCAGTGCCTGGGAATGAAGGAAGGGAAACTGCCTGGGGCTCTGAGCCCCTAGCGCTGCCCACCCCCAATCTCCCACCTAGATAGCTGTCCTCCTCAGGATGGAAATGGACGGATGTTGGTGAGGGGTGGGTGGAGCCATCTCCCAACACACCTCCTAAGCATGTCCTAGGTGGAGGGTGGGGAGAGGGCAGGCAAGTTCCAGGAGAGAGAGTGAGGAGCCACAGCCGTTTGTCCCCAGGGATCCTCCAGCCATACCCCCTGGTCTGGGCTGGAGATTCCCTCACAGGGAATCTCAGGGAATCACAGGGAGCCCGGGCCTCCCATCACAGGCTGCTCACTTTGACTTTGGTTTGCTTATGCTGGGGACTGGCTGCGGGGCTTCCCTGCGGGGGAGGATGGGGGCAGGAGACAGACACAGACACAGAGAGACCTGAGAGGGGACTGAGAGGTGGAGAGAGGCACACACACGAACAGTCATTCAGAGGCAAAGGAGCCCGAAGCTTGAGAGAGACACCCACAGGCACGAGGGGGTGTGGACAGCAGGGTGAGCGGAACAGTTTAAATGGCCTGGCGTCCTCACTCAGGGCGTGACTACCAGGAATAGACCCCCACGCCGCCAAACACAGACCTCAGGGAGCCCAGAGGGGCAGGCAGGACCCTCCCGGCCATGTCCTCCTCCAGGGAGAGAAAGGGGAGGAAGCTCCTTGAAAGACGTGGAAGGAGAGAATGTCACTTCGGCTTAGCGAGGAGCCCCTCCAGGCAGCCAGAGAGCAGGAGGGACAGGGTGGGAGGACGGAGGACGGGGAGTCCCCGTGAAATACGCCCCCACCTCCCGTGGCCCCACCTGGCCTCTGCCCCGACCCCTCCCTCGGCTCCCGCCTCCCTTTCCCGGATCCACCGCGCTGTGTCCCGAGTCTGGTCCCGCGCCCTCGTGTCTGTCCTCTCCGCCTTCCTTCCTCATCCCCACCGCTCCCGTCTGACCGTCCACCGGCCGTAGCCTCCCAGGTAGCTCCCTCCTCCTTCCCTATCTCCCTCCTCCTTCGCCCCTCTGCGGTCTCCTGTCGCAGCGTCCGTCCGTCCCGCCTCGCCCTGCCTCCCGTCGTCAGTCCATCCCTTTCTCAGCTCTTTCCTCCCGCGGTCCTTCTGCCTCCTTCTCCCTCCCTCGGGTTTCTCCTTGCGCTCCCGGCCTTTCTCGCCTCTTCTCTACCGCTGTGTCTGTCTTTTTCTGGTTGCTTCTTGTGTCCTTTTGTCTGCTCCCTCTGCGCCTGCTTTCCCGTCCGTCTGTCCCTCCAGCCACCGCCTCCTCTCCCCTTTCTCGGGGTCCGTCCTTCTCTCGAGCACGTCCGCGGGGCTCCCCGGACCCTCCCTCCGCCCGCGCTCCCTCTCCCCAGGCAGCGCCCCTCCCGGCCCCGCGGTCCCAGCCGCGGTCCGCACGCCGGGCCCTCGGCCGGCCGTCGTGCTTCCTTCCTCCCTCTGGCCTCACTCTCCTCTCCCCGGGCCTCGGCCCACCGCCCCTGCCGCGGCCCGCGGGGCTGCAGGAGCCCGGCCGCCTGGCTGCGGGGAGGGGGCGCCCCGAGCCGGCCCAGAAGTTACTTTGTAAAGAGGCGGGGCCGGGCGGGTGCGGCCTCCGGACGGCGCGGAGTGGGGGCCGCCCGGCCCGCGCCCCCCGCGTCTCCCGCCCGCAGTCCCGGGCCCGGCGCTTACCTGGGAGCCCGCTGCCCCCAGCCAGCCGCCCGCGCGTACCCAGCGCGAGCAGCACGCACAAGTGCCAGCGCACGGCTGCCGCGCCCATGCTCGCTGCGGGCCCGGCTGGGCGTGCGGGGCTCGGGGACCCGACCGACCGGCCGCTCCCGCGAGCGCTCCTCGCTGCTCACAGCCCTGCCAGGGCTCGGGATACCGAGCCAGCGAGCCGGCGCGGCTGACGAGCTGACAGCGCGCGCTCATTGGCCCGCGGCAGCTTGGGGGCGGGGCGATGCTCGCGGCCGGCCAATGGGCGCGGCCCGCCGGCCCGTGGGGGGAGGGGCGGGGGCGGGCGCGGACGAGTGGGGCGGCCCCCTCCCCTCGGGGCGGCGGCAGGTGGCGGGTGGGGGCCGGACTGGCTTGTGCGGCCGCGGGGGGCTCAGTCTCGACCCGGCCGGGGCGTGCTCGGGGCTGCCCCCCCCTGCTCTTGGCCCCAGCGGCCCCAGTCGTCGAGGGTGGTCGCCCCCGGGGCAGCGTCTCCCCCCGCCGCCAGCGCTCCAGGCAGAGGAGGGGGCTGCGAAGCGGCTCTCGGAGGTCGGGAGAGGCCGGCGCCCCGCATTTGTAGCGGGAGAAACGCGACGCGCGCGGCAGAACTGCGCGCAGCCAGTCGGCAAGTGTCCCCTGAGCGCCACTGGGTGCCCAGCGCGGGCCAGGCAGCAGCGAGCGAGCCAGACGCGGAAAAATAGTGAAATCATCTTAAAATTTACGCTCAAAACAAACGAACTTTTTACCCCTCCCCAAAAGACAATGGCCCGTAAGTGCGCTCTTCGTGGGGCAGCCGCAGGACCCGCGTCTGGCACCGGGCGCCCGGGACAGCTCCGGCGGACAATGCGCCTTTGCGCCGGGTCCCGACGGGTGTCGCCCACGCGTGGGCCGAGCCGGGCCAGCGAGTTCGCCGCCGGTGATGCGAGGCCTGGGCCTCCCGGGACAGCGACAGGCCGACCGGGTCGGGGACAGGAGGTGGGGCGGGACGAACATCAAGGTCGTTCGGCCCAGGAACGTCTCTGGCTGGCCTGGGGTCTACACCTGACGCCTGCCCTGCCCGCCTCGGCCGGCCCCACCGCCCGGGAGGGAGGCGAGGCTACAAATAAATGGCCCCTCTCAGCTGCAGGCAGGACGCTTTAAGGCAAGAAAGTTCAGCAAACCCCAAGGCCCATCTCCTTGACAACCACCAATAAGAGCTCCTTTTTTCTCTCCTGCCCTCCAGGCCCGACTCAAAGACAAGACTTTTCTCTTTTTTGTCCACTCTGCCTGCACCAGTTTGCGCCCAACGTTCCCTCTGCACACCAGCTCCCTTCCCTGCCCCAACACACCCCCCACACGCATAGACAGACACCGCTGTCACACACAGTCACTGGGACACAGCCCCACACATGCTCATGCGCCCTTCTGTACACAGTCTCCTCCGAGCGCAACGTTAAATCTGTGTCCAGTCAGCTCCCAATCTGACTTCACCTCAGCTGTGGCACTGATCTGGTGCACTGATCTGAGACAAGGGGTCCCCGACATGCGGGTCCCAAAAAGGCCAAAGAGGAAGGAAGTGCTGCTTCTTGCTTCCATTAAGCCCCCTCCCCATTGCTTGGACATTTTCCTCTGCACAGCTGCTCCTGGCTGGCGGTTTAACTTGGGAGACCCTGTCATCAGGTTTTATTTTGTCCCCCTCTCAGTGTGGCTTTGGGTTTCTGGGGGTGGGGCACAAGCTCCCTCAGAACCACATATTATTAATACCTTGTGCACTGGGCAACAAGGGCAGGAAGTGTGAGAGGGGGCTGTGACCTGCTAAAAACAATGTCCTTTTATGTGCCTATTCATCAGGGCCCCCCACCCCGGCCAGGTGTCCCCCAAGCTTGATGGCAGCAGAACCTTCTTCCAGGCTCTGTCCCCCTAAATCAAGGTGGGAATGGAGGCAAGTGACGGGCTGTTATTCTGTGACCTTCAGTGCCCAGGGGTAGCTCTCACTCATACCAAGTTTCAGTCCCCAGCCTGCTCCCGAGTAATTGGTCAGGTCAAGTTTGCTGGTGAATTAACACCCTCTGAGGTGTGCAGACAGAGAAAAAGCGGCTCTTTCCAGAAGGAGATCGTGGTCTGTGTGGAGGATTCAGAGAAAGGAGGAGGGAGGTGGAAGAGAAACACCTGAGTGTACTAAAGGAGGTGGCTTACGGAGCAGAGAAAGAGGAGGTCACTCCAGGCCCAGGGGGCCGTCAGGGAGGCCCCCCAGGGCAGGTGATCTGGGCTGGACACAAAGCACAGGAAATCTTGCTGATGGACAAGAAAGGATAGACGAGAGAATGTACCAAGGTCCGCGGCAGAAGGCAAGGACCCAGCAAGCAGGCCAGAGAATGTTCTCGGAGCACCTTAAAAACTGTAGGGCACTGCGCAAGTGTGACAGTGATGGGGGGGGCTGCCCATGGAGACTGGTGTGTGTGTTTGGGAGTGGGGGGCGGCTGACAACCCATACATCAAGCCCCCAGCAAAAGGTGCCTTGGAGCCTCTGGACACTGAGCTGGGAGAGCAGAGGCTGACAGCTGAATCGCACAGTGACTTTGGGAGGGAGCTCTCTGTGGCTCCCATCACCTTCCAAATGACCTGTGAGCTCTTTGCATGGCAAACAAGGCAGCCCTTGCCCTCCGCAGCAACCCCAGCCTCACCAAATTGCTGCAAAGGGCGCCCCACAGACATCCTGCTTTCCACACCCTGAGCCTGCACAGCCCCCTCTGCCAGGAGCACCCTTTGTTCCCCTCCCTCGAAAGGCGCAGCCCTCCTCTTCTGCCCACACCCCCACCCCACCCCCAGCCGCTGATCTATGTCTGAGGCCACAGCTCCCCGTCGGGGCCTGAGAAATTATTGTCGAATGAATGAATGAATGAATGAAGGAACAAAGAAACAAGACATGTTATTTAACTGAGAAGTCTTATTGCTCCATGGAAAAGATGCTCTGGCTATTTGATGGGGCATTGAGAAGTGAATCCAGCTGCTCACTGTCTCCTGTCCACCTCCCCCTCCATGCCCTGTGGGCAAGCTGGGACAGCCCGTTGCAGGACCTCGGTTCTCAGTGCCCAGAGCAGCCGACCTGGGGCCCTTTGGCTCCCCCTGGTGACGCCTGGCACAGGTCTAGCAAGAAGAGGAGGGAAGAGGTGAGCTCCTCTCTTCCTCCCCTCCAGGCACACCCTCTGCCACCCTGACTCCAGCAGCTGACCTCAGCCCTCAGCACAACATCCAGCAGGTCTGGGCTCAGACCACACCTTCGATGCTCACCAGCCCTACAACGTTGGCTAAATTGCTTAACGCCTCCGCGTGTCTCAGGTTCCACCTCTGTGTAACTGACCTCTTAGAGTTGTCGGGAAGATTAAACACAGGCAGAAAGGGTGTGGGTCCGCTCTGAGCCTCAGTTTTCTCATCAGTAAAATGGGAGTGATGCTAATGTCTTTCTCACGAGGCTGTGGGAGGGATTCAATGAGATTTTGTACATAAAGCCCTGGCACATGGAGGTAGTCAGTACGTGCTGTTATTACAATTACTGCTACTACACTATTACTAGTACTAATACTATTACTAATAGTAGCAGGTGGTAGTAATATTCAACTGGTTAAGAGCACCTTACTTTTTAAAATTTCCTCACGAAAAATCCTCTTGATTAATAACAGTATGAAAGTTCTTAGAGAAAATAAGTTTCTCTGCAAGCATAAAATGTCATTACACAGACGTCAAGCCTCTGTCTTGAGGACATTAGAGGCATTTGTCATTCTTTTTTAATAAAAACGAAATTGCATAATACTTCCCGGTATTGCACACGTCTCTAGACCTTTGAGGGTAGTCTTTTCCCCAATCCCTGGGTGACCCTGAGCCACATAAGCCCCGTTTCTTGGCTTGACCTGTCAAATGAGGATCTCAGTTCCCAGGAGCCTATGTCCCTCTGAAATGACCTGCCTGGGTTGTGACACTCAGCATATCCTGACCTGTCGCTGCTGCCTCCTCCCCTAGGGGTAACAACAGCGTCCCCGTGTACCTGGCACTGTGCTGAGACACCCTGGGTGTTGCAGTATGTAAGCCTGCAAGGCAGAAACTGCCACCACCCCCACTCCACACCTGTGGAAAGGGGCCTCGTGCTGCCTGCCCAGGACCCAGCGCCAGCAAGGGGCAGAGGTGAGATTTGAACCTAGGTCTATGTGACCCCCCCCCAACAAGACACACTCTGAAATTAACCATTACCAATTAAGGAAACACACTTAAAGGCTCAAAGGGCTGAGAGGGCAGGGGCAGTAGAGTGCTCCTCCTTGTAATGCTTCAAGATTCACTTTCTGTGTTTCCATATTGAGAAAAGTGGTTTTTACATGTAACAGTTCATAATTCGAATGGTTGATTTTAGGTACTACTCAGTTTTATGTTCTCTCATCTTTCTAACAGTTCCAAAATCTGTTGGAACCACTGCCTGCCACCGCCCCCACCCACCATGTCAAGGAGGCACATGAGACAGGGCGACACCTAGGAGGGCTTCATAAAGGGAGCTCAAGGACCAGCAGCTTTGCCTTTGCTGCACGTCCTGCAGAGCCTGGCAGTGTGCCGGGCACGTCCCCACCCATGGCCTCTGGGCTGCAAGTTCATGGACACATTGGCTGGTAAAGCTGCACATGAGTCCTAAAGACAGCCCAGCTTATGCTCCTGGTTAAGAGCTCCCCTCTTTCCCCATTTTGCAGCTGGGGAAACTGAGGCCCAGCCCCACAGATCCACTACCCCTTGGACACATCTACCCAGAGCCCCCTCAGGCACCTAAACTCTGCCAAATGGGCCCTCCTGCCCAAGCCTGCCCCTGTCAGGGCTCCCCACTTGGGGGGGGGGTGCCTCTCTCCTCTCCTCACTCCACTCACCAGCCCCTGTCAACCTACGTCCATGACCTCTCCTCTCTGTCCCCTCGGCCACTGGCTTTGTTGAGCCACTACCGTCTCTCACCCCAGTGACTCCACAGAGGCTCAAAGCCATACCCGGGGTCAGCTCGCAAAGGCTGGCCTGACTTCACTGCTCCAGAAATTAACATTTTTTTTCCAATTTAAAGTCCTATCTATCTGCTTAATACAGAAAAGACTCAGAAGAACAAGTAACATTCTACTGTATTATTTCCTTCCAGTGTTTTTTCTGTGAGCATATACATTAAAAAAAAAAACTAAAACTAAGACCATATTACACCTACAGCATATTTTTCTGGCCTCTTTGTTTATTTTTTATTTTATTTAAATGATCTTTGTAGAGGCGTACTTTACATATAGTAATATGTACTGTTTTAAGTGAATAGTTGGGTGAGTTAAAATTTTTTTATTGTGGTCAAATATACGTAACATAAAAGTTACCTTTTAAATGAACAGTTCTGCGGCATTAAGTACATTTACACTGTTGTGCAACCATCACCACCACCGTCTCCAGAGCTTTTTCATCTCCCCAAACTGAAACTCTGTCCCCATGAAACGCTAACTTCCCCTCCCCCTTCCCCTTCCCCCGCAGCCCCTGGTCACCTCTGCTCCACTTTCCATCTCTGTGGATTCTGTACCTCCAATAAGTGGAATCATACGATGTTGGTCCTTTTGTGTCTGGCTTATTTCACATAGCATAGCATTTTGAAGGCTCATCCATGTTGTAGCATGTATCAGAATTAATTTTATTCCTTTTTAAGGCGGAGTAATATTCCATTGTATGTATGTACCACATTTTGTTTACCCATTCATCTGTGGATGGACATTTGGGTCATTTCCACCTTTTGATATTGTGAATAATGCTGCTCTGAACGCTGCTGTTCAAACACTGGTTTGTGTCCCTGCTTTCAGTTCTTTGGGGTATATCAATATATCTAGAAGTAGGATTCCTGGATCACATGGTAATTTCATATTTAAGTTTTTGAGAAACCACCATAATGTTTTCCACAGTGGCTGCACCCTCAAATGAGTTTTGACTAATGCATACACCTGTATAATTTCCACCACACTCAAGACAGGAAACATTTCCAGTACTCCCAGAATTTCCACTTGCCCTTCTCAGTCAATTGCCCCAACCAAACACAAGCAGCCACTGATCTGATACCTTTGACTATGGATTAATTTGGACTATTCTGAAGCTTTGTATGAACGGAATCATGCATAACAGTGTACCCTTTTCTGTGTGGCTTCTTTTGTTCAGCATACTTTCTGAGTTTCATTCGACACCTACATTTTTGCAACCTGTTTTCTCTTATTTCACTCAAAATCATTAGCATAAAATCTTCTTTCAAAATGTGTGATTTTAATTTTTTAATTTTTAAAAAAAATTTTTTAGAGACAGGGTCTCACTCTGTTGCCCAGGCTGGAGTGCAGTGGTGGGATCATAGCTCACTGTAACCTTGAACTCTAGGGCTCAAGCATCCTCCTGACTCAGCCCCCTGAGTAGCTAGGGCTACACAGCCATGTGCCACCATGCCTGGCTAATTTTTCAAAAACTTTTGTAGAGACAGAGTTTCACTATGTTGCCTAGACTAATCTTGAACTCCTGGCCTCAAGTTGTCCTCCTGCCTTGATCTCCCAAAGTGCTGGGATTACAGGTGTGAGCCACCACACCCAGCCTAAAATGAGTGACTTTTAAGTTGGATATGTAGTATTCCACTGCAAGGATGCACCATAATTTACCCATGCAGTATAGACTGATTCAAATTTTTTGCTGTTATAAACAACACTGAGTGGAACATCCTTGACCTAAATCTTTGCCCACATGTCTGATCATGTCTTTGAAATAAATCTGTGGAGGTGAAATAACTGGTTGGAAGGGAATCAGGTTTTTGTCTCCTATCTACTGCCAAACGGCTTCTCAGAAAGACATTACCAAGTTCTGTCCATTTTACCTCCTAAGTATCTCTCAAATCTGTTGAGCCCTCTTTATCTTACCCTTTGTCCTTGAAGGTCACTGCCTAGCACTGTTCTTGGGGCCCCTGCACAAGGATGCTACCCACCTGCGCAGTGAGCAATTCTCTGTACCCAAGGTCAACACTGACCTCCAAGGAGGTGGCACCAAGAGGAAGCCAGGTAAGGACATCAAGGCTACAGTTGCTCAGAGAGGAGCCTTGATACCAGGTACCTGGGGGGACCCCATGACTTTGGGGGCATCAGTAAATTAGGGGGTCACTAGTCCCCTTCCCCCCTTCTTCCTCCAGTGCCAGCAGTGGGCCAGCAAGGCAGATACTGAACATAGGTATGGCAGTGCAGACACGTGCCTGGATTCCCCTCAAACGTTTTTCTCCCAGACTAATCAGTGGCAGTGATGATATACAAGTAGGAAGCTATGACGCTGGCCAGCAACATCCCAGGGTTCGTCTCCCAGGATCCAGAGAGAAGTTAAAGTCTCAGCCCAGGAACCCACAGCTTTCCGTTCTCTGGGGCGTCGCCCTGCTTTGCCATTTTGAATGGAAGAGGCCTAGTTGAGTTCAATTCCAAGACTGTCCCCAGCACAAAGGAGGAGGCACAAGTATCACCAGGATAAAAGTCTCCCACAGCTGCCCACGCCAGGCTGCAGACAGACGCACGCCCCACGCACAGCGAGCCATCATGGCCTCGTGCTGACGCCCTTATCTCCCAGGAATGTTGGAGGAGTGGAGACCGGCCAGAGCGAACTCCACTAAGGGACCCAGGCTCTTCTGCCCCCAAGGCCAGCTATGTTCTTTGATAACTAGCCTCGTGGTTGTGACGTAGCCGGGGTGGGTCACCGAGATAGTGACAATGGGCATTTGTGCAGGACTTCACAGACTCAGTCACGCCTTTCATCTTATTTGATCCTCATAGTCAAAGACTGAGGTTGGGAATCTCATATCTTGTTTTGCAGGCAGAGAAATTGAAGCCAAGAAAGTGAAGTACCCCTCCCCCAGGTGTGCTGGTCCTACCTAAGTTGTTGGAGAAAGAAAAAGAGCTATTTAGTTGTTGTGATAGTGCCCAGCAGAGATGGAAGAGGATTTATTTCACTTATAGAAAGAAACTCCCTAAGCAATGGCTCCATGCCAGGCCCTGTGCCAGACACTAGGGACACAGGATGAGACCTGGCCCCTGCTCATGAGCAGCTCAAGGCTGGAGAAGGAGACTTGAACAATGAATTCTGCAGGAAGCCACCAAGATTCCAGCCAGAGGGGCCCTTTTTCCTGTCTGCTAGATGGCAAGTCTCCTGCAACTGACCACGTGAATTGGTTTTGGTCTGAGTGGACCCAACCACTTAACCAGCTGTGTGTCCTCGGGGAAGTTACTTAGCCTCTCTGAGCTTTGGATTCCTCATATATAAAGTGAGAATTAAAAACTCTCATCACTGGGGCTCAGTGAGGGAGAGATGAGATGACACATGTAAAGTCCTGGCATGGTGGCTGGCATACAGCCGGTACTCAATAAATACTGACGTAAATTTTTGACAGGATAGAATAAGTGCCAACATACACATGTAAAGAACATTGTAGGGAGTGCCAACCTGGGTGGGACAAGGCACGTGGCCTAGAGGTGATAGGTTATGACTCTGGCTACCCGAAGCAGCACAAGATCTACTGGGAAGAGGTGGGTACCCCACTGAAGGGAGACGGCCCAGACCGCAGGCCTCGGGAGGGCAGGGTCAAGGCGGCTGAGGGATCTGGTTCAGGAAGCAGGAACTAGAGGCCACGCTCTCCAGGGCAGGATGAATCTGCCCCAATGAGTCTCTGGCCTGGAGTCAAGATTCAGGAGCCCAGCTGTGAGTCTAGTGGGTCAAGCTAGGGTTGTGGGCCCAGCTAGGGTGGTTTGGGTGCCTTGCCCTATAAGTCCACCAGACTGCAGGCCGTGGGGCATCGGGGAGTTTGCAAAGGAGGTGCCATGGCCAGAGGAGCATTGGAGACCCGGCTGCAAGCACAGCAGGTGCCTGCTCTAGGAGGGAGGGAGGAAGAAAGGCAACCTCTACTGAGAACTTGCCGGGTGCCTCCAGGAAGGCTTCTGTGGGGAAGTGGCATTGGCTCTGGGACAAAATTACACCCAAAGGGTATGGAGGGTAGGTAAAGGGATGCTGTCCTCTGCCTCCATGACCCACCCAGAAGGACTTACTGAGGGATACCACATCATTAGAACCTAAGGGCCAGTGGCATTTTTGGCCGTATCTTTCCTGCCATGCCAATGTCCAGGCTTTAATTTCCTCTTTGGGTTTCTGGTCCTGGATAATTGATTCTGCACAACTCAGTGAGGAGAAAGCATCTGTCATTAAACCTCTATGCCTGTGTTTGGGTGACATTCTGTTAGAGCAACATTCATTGTCATTCAACAAACATTTAACCAAGCACCCACTACTATGTGCCAAGCACCACTAAGCACCAAGCACTGTTCTGGGCACAGTTTCTGTTCCCCAGGAACTCAGAGCCTAGCGGAAGGGAGATATGGAAAGTCACCCCTCAGAGAGATAGGGGCTGGATTTGAGGCCCGTATGACGTGCAGTTTTGTGATGAAGGAGGGTGGCAGCAACCCAGCAGGCCTGGTGGTGGGGGAGGGAGACACATGTGCAAGGGTAAAGTTTCACAGGAGAGGTAAGTGGGTTTTGTAGGATGAGTAGGAGTTCAACAGGTGCTTGGAGACTAAGAGCATTCCAAGTGGAGGAACAGACATGAAGCAGAGGAAACTGCAAATAGTTTGGGGAGCCTAGAGGCAAAGCTGTGAGCCGGGGTGGGGGTCCAACTGTATCCTGGCAGTGGTAGTGAGCCACAGGGGACAGGCGGGATCCAGACAAGGGAATGGCATGGCAGAGCTGTGTTTTAGAAAGGTCCCTCTGGCCTGGGTGGGATGCTGCAAGGAAGGTTGAGGCATTTATTTACCCCACCCAAGTGGTGGCTTTCCCAGAGCAGACACCCAAGGTATTTCTCCCACTGCTCTGGGAATTCAGGGTCAAATCCACTCAGGAACTACCCTACATGCACCCCATCCCCTGGAGAGTGGTCCCTCACTGCTGGCATGTTAAGGGCTCTGAGAGACGCTGCAGCACTGACATCCTACATCTGCGGGGCCCAGAGTACCCCACATTGGTTTGATCACTCCCACCCCCTGTATTTTAATCATGTAGCATCTATTTAAGATTCTTTGGAACACTCTTTGAGGAACAGTCGAGGCCCTTTTTGATCCCAGGGTTTGAGAAAAGCTGCTTTAAAGTAACCCTTGGAGGTCTCCCCACTGTGGACCCAGAGCCCCTAAATCCCTGGTCCTTCCTCATCTTTCAGCAATGGGAATCCAGTTCCAGGGGGCTCCTCAGTTTGGAACCCAAGAAAGGGCTAGGAAAATAAGTTCTTAATAAGGGCCAACCATTCACAATCTCATTTCGTTCACAAAACACCCTTGCCACGAGGGTGTGCGTCTCACCAGGCTACAGATGCAGAAACTGAGGCTCAGAGAGGTGAAGTGACCTGTCCTAGGTGTTCTGTGGTAAGAATGCCAGGAAGGCAGACTTCCAGCAGCAAACAAAGGACAATATTTAAACCCTTCCTTCCCTACCAGGGCGAAGAGCTCAGAAGTGCAGGGGAAGAGGATGCAGAGCGGGAGAGGGAAAGGGCTCAAACCGACCCCAGGCTGCAGGATGGCCAAGATGGCAAGTCTTAAGGGACTAAGTAAAGGGGCAAAGGATGTGAAGTGGCAATTCGCAGATGAGGAATTACTAAAGGCAGAGTATTTTTGGAGAAAAAACTTTAGCTTCACTCCCATCCAAGGGGTTAAGTAGGTCAACACAAAACACACTTTTCCCCTGCAGAACTGGCAAAAAAGACAGGGATCAGTGACACACAGTGCTGGTCAGGGTGTTGGGAGACAGAGAGTCTTGAACACGGTCAGTGGGGGGTAAAATGGAGCAGCCTTTATGGAGGGATTGTAATTTTAAATACTCCTTCCTACCTGGGGATGGGGGTTGTCAGGGAGGGCACACGGGGAGCCTTCTGGGGGTGTGGGAAGTGTTTTGTGTCTTGATCTGGGTGGGATTACCCAGACATAGGCATTCGTAGAACGCATGGAGCTGAACACTTAAGATGAGTGCGTAATGCACCTTGCTCTATGCGTTGTATAAAAAGGGAAAATAGAAATAAAATGCAACTACCTTTGAGTCAACAATTGCCCATCCAAGAATCTCTACAGAAATATTTTCCCATGGAGAGGCTGAGCGTGGTGGCTCACGCCTGTAATCCTAGCAACTCTGGGAGGCTGAGGTGGGAGGATCACTTGAGCTTAGGAGTTCAAGACCAGCCTGAGCAAGAGTGAGACCCCATCTTTACTAAGAATAGAAAAAATTAGCCGGCTTGGTGGTACGCATCTGTAGTCCCAGTTACTCAGGAAGCTGAGGCAGGAGGATCGCTTGAGCCCAGGAGTTTGAAGTTGCTGTGAGCTATGACAACGCTCTAGTCAGGGCAATAGAGTGAGACTCTATCTCCAAAAAAAAAAAAAAGAAATACTTGCCCAGGGACAGAGATACCTGTTCAAGGGTGTTCAGGACACCATCATTGGTTACGAGGAACACTTGAAAACAACCTAAAAATCTTCCAACAGGGGAATGACTGAGCCAGTGATGCACAAACATCATAGAATAGTAATATGCAGCCATTAAAGAGTATCTCAAAACATGCTCCTGCTACATCTTGACAAAAGCAAGTTTTAAAACAGGATTTGTCTATGATCCTGTGTTCACAAAAGCACAACAAACTATAAAAACTCTCTCTGCTTGTGTGAGAGTGTATGTGTGTGAATTTGTATAAAGAAAGTCTCAAAAAGTGACACATCCGAATGTTAACAGTGGTTTCCTCCCAGGAGTGGGATTAAGAGGTCCCTGGTGAGACTTTTGCTTTTTACTGCAAACCCCGTAGCGTGCCATGGAATTGTTTTGCAATTGACATTCACTGCTTTTTCAATTAAAACAATTTTAAGAACCCATAAAAACAGAATTAATCGGTAGAGGTGCCTGGCACATAGTAGGTGCTCACTAAGTATCTGTTGAAGGCGGTACCTCCCCCTCAGACCATGGGCCTGTGGGATGTTGCTGGAATAGATGTTAGGAAAGCTTGAAGCTGGCAGCCACGTTTCCCTGGGGGCTGCTCTAAGGCCAGAGCTCTGTTTGGTTGGCCAAAAGTTTTATTTGTGGGGAGATTAAGAAAAAATAAAATAAAAAATTTAAAGCAATCCAGTCCTCCTTTCCGTCCACTGCGGGTGAATGGTGGGGCTTCAGGCAGGCCTGCAGAATCGCTGCCCGCAAAACAAACAAACGGACTGGGGATTGGATCGTGGGGACAGAAACAGACATTATGCACGGCCCCCTCCTCCCCCCTCCCGGGCTGTCACTCCACAGGCTCAGCCTCCCAGTGCCCTCCCCTCCCAGGCAGCCCCGGGGGACCAGGAGACTCTCCCCACTCCACCCCCACCCCAACCTCCTCCCGCTCCCACCTCCCACCCTACCAAAGACTTTTTGAAGTTGATCAATGAAACATGTTTTATTTAAGGGCCCTATTCCTGAGCGGGGACTCTGCGAGGCCTTCATTAGTTCCACATAATGAAAGAATGGGCCGATTCAAGGAGACCAGGGGAGAGAAAAGAGGGAAAATTAGAGTTCAGTCTGCTCACTTAAAAAAAAAAAAAAAAAAAAGAGGAGGGGGCAGGGTAGAAATTGTGGATTTGCTAAGTAAAGCTCCGGCTGTATTCAGAGCTTGGGGAAGGGTTCCCCACTCAATCCTCTTAGGCCTGACAAAGTGGGACCCGGAGATCCTCTGCCCGGCGCTCACATTCCACATGGGGATGGAAGGGCAATGGACTGTTTAAATTGCTACTTAGGTTTCCAGCTGTTTTACCAGTGATTTGCCCGACTTAATAGCTCTTTAAGGCTTTAAACAAGAAAATAGCTCTTCTCACGACTCAAAGAATCGGCGCTGGTTAGTTCAGACGGCGCCCATTGTCCAGGGCTTAAACCCTTCTCTGCAGACGAATTCCCCTTCCCCCTCCAGCCGGCCCAGACTTTGTCCAGCTCCCAGAGACTCTTTATTTATCCTTTTAACATTCTGGTTTTCTGAGCCTGTGTCAGGAGGCCTTCTCCGTGAGTGCTTACTAGAGGGGCTGCCCGCCTGCTGCCTCCGAACATCCCCCGACAAGTTAGTAATAAACAATGATGACGATGATGATGATGATGACTGCCCCTCCTTATTGAGTGCCTACTATGTGCCAGGCCTTGGATTCGGCACTTTTCTTCATTCATCCCATTTCATTCTCATCCACGTCTACAAAGGATGTGACTACTGCTGTGATGGCCAGTTTACGGATGGGGAAACTGAGGCACAGAGGAAGGGATCACTTGGCCAAGTTCACACAGGGCATATACTAGGGTCAGGGCTTGTCAGAATTCTGGAGTTTGGGCTTTTGACCACTCCCCTTTCTGCCAGGTAGCAGTTAAAACAGGTCATGGGAGAGGACTCCCGGGATCTGGGGTTCTAGCTTCATCCTCTGAGGATGTGTAGTTAGAGGCAGCTGTCAGACCCAGGTTTCAGGGGGGGGCTGCAGGGGTGGGGGGAGTGGGCAGGAGCGGAGGGGTCTGGAAACCTAGACATCTCACCTGGAAGGTGGTGGGGGGAGTCTGACCTTAGCTGTCTGTGTCTAGAACCTTCAACTGCATGAAAATAATTCACAATTTAACTCTAATACACTAAAAAGCAACATGTTTTTCTGATTACAAAAGTCATACATATAAATTACAGAGAATTTGAAATATATTAATATGATTAACGAGAACCTATAAAATATTTAGTGTGCTTCTTGGCATGCAGTGCTTAACCCATGTAAGCTATTGTCTCACCATTATCAATGTTACTATCTTGAAGATACACAAAGAGCATTTAGTTATCATATTTCCTTCTGGTCTTTTCCCCCACACATTATACACGCCCAAGCTTAACTGTAACTGTACCACATGCCTATTTGGAATGTGCATGCTTTTTTCCTCTTAGGTTCGCTAAGATTCACTGAGCCAGAAAGCCTTGATGAAGGCTTATAGATTTTCACTGTCCTGACCCTGTGGCCTTTGACCCCTACATCAGATTACACGCTACAGATTATGCAGAAGGGCACACACAATTGGTGGAAAAGGAAGTCCCTAGAGATGGATGGGAGGACGTTGCAGGTGAACACAGTCCTGGAGGAAGGGAAGTCCCCAGATAAGATGTATGTTCAAAGCTCAGTTTGCGGAAAATAGAGACTATGCTTCGGGCCAGACGGTAGCGGGAGGCTGGAACTGGAGCCTGGAGCCTCCAGGCCAGAGTCAGCCAAGGGGCTTAGCCTTACTTCCCTGGGCAGTGGGGAGCCACAGATGGTTCTGAGCAAGATCAATGTTTGAATGGCCCACACCTAAACCACCAGGAAAGGCAGCCCTGGGGCCTGACCGCACAGTGGCAGGAAAACAACCACCTCTCCAACAGAGCAGACATCGGCTTCCCCACCGTCCTCAGCTGTAGCTTAGGAATGAGACCCACGCCTGTCTGCTCGGGCTGGGCCAGGCTGGAGCCCCTCGGTGGCTGCTTCGCTGGTGTGTACGAGGGAAGGCGGGCAAGGACCACCTCCCACCACCCCTGCCACCCGGACACTCAGGGTAAGGCCAACTCACTCTTTGTCATTCGGTGAGGAGCTTTGAAAATGTGAATTTATTTCATCCCCCTTGTTTTACAGATGGGAAACTGAGATCTGGGGAGGGGAGTGGATCCTCTGAGGACTACATGGCAGGTAAGCGGCAAAGGCAGAAAGAAGAAAAATTTCTTACATTCGCAGCCCAGTTTGCAGTTCCTGACTGGTTTCTATCCCACCCATGCACCCCCAGCGTCCTTTTTTTTAAGAAAAAATGGACTTAACAATGAAAACGATATTAATGTTATGATTCTCGGTGCTGGAGAAGGTGCAGGGACCCAGGCGTTCACACACACAACGGGTCAGTGTTAACCGCTGCAACCCTGTGGGAAGACACTTTGGCAACACCCCTCAACATTTGCATAGCGAAGGCCCTTCCCTGAACAATTCCACGCCAAGAATCTTTCCTACGGAAATAGTTATGCACGTGTGCAAAGACGGATGCACAAGGATGCTCATCACAGCGCTGCTTTTCAGACCAAAACTGGAAAAACAACCCTAAGAGTCTATAAACAGGGACTAGTTAAATAAATTTCTTCGCTACAGCCAAACGTGGAGTATCATACAGCAATCAAAAGGCATAGAATAGACCAATTTATACTCCCTCTAATAGTGTTTGAGAATAGCTATTTCTCCGTATATTCGGAGCATTTTCAAACTCACAGGCCAGGCGCGGTGGCTCACACCTGTAATCCTAGCACTCTGGGAGGCCGAGGCAGGAGGATCGTTTGAGCTCAGGAGTTCAAGACCACTCTGAGCAAGAGCAAGACCCCATCTCTGCTAAAAAAAATATACAAAGAAATTAGCTGGACAACTAAAAATATGTATAGAAAAAATTAGCAGGGCATGGTGGTGCATGCCTGTAGTCCCAGCTACTCGGGAGGCCTAGGCAGGAGGATCACTTGAGCCCAGGAGTTTGAGGTTGCTGTGAGCTAGGCTGACGCCATGGCACTGTAGCCCGGGCAACAGAGTGAGACTCTTGTCTCAAAAAAAAAAAAATAGAAAACTTACAAATCTTGGCCAATTTGATAGGTAAAAAGGGCATCTTATTGTTTTTACTTATGTTTCTTAATTATGAATGAGGTTGGACATTTTTTTCGTATGGTTATTGTTCATTTTAATGTCTTTTTCTGGGAAGTTCCTTTTCATATACAGTTTTTGTCATTTTTTTCTGCTAGGTTTTAAGGCTTTTTCTGACTTATTTGTATGGGTGTTCTCTAAATTAAAGCAATTAATCCTGTGAAATGTCAGTCCCTGTTTAGCTTCTATCTTTACTTTGTTTATATTTATTTTTTCAGTATTTTTATTAAAATACTTAATTTTAAAATGTTATGTAGTCAAAGTTATTTAACTTTGATTTTTTGGTACAGAAAGTGTTTTTTAAATAGCTGAATCAGTTCTCCTTTCCTTTTTTGATTTCCTCAATCATTTTAAAGCGTGGAAGGTTCTCATTCCTCCAGAGATCTGTTCAATATTCCTTTATATTTGGGGGCAGTTTTTCTAGGATTTGATTTGCTTCATAAAGAATTTATTTTTCAGCATATATGAAAATGGATTTAAACTGATATTTCTCCTTACGTGGTGTCCTAACTGCATTGAGCCAACATTCTTTCCGTTGTGCATTCGCTGGGGAAGACCCGCGATCACGTATCGAGTCATTTTACGTAGGAAAGCCCGTTTCTCTGCTCTCTGCTAATCGTATGTTTTCATGTCAGGGGGGACTCACTCTTCATTGTTTCCAAAATACTCTTTGGCTGTCTCACCCATGTATTTCTGCAAATGAATTTTATTATAGCTTCTGGGTTCTGTATCCGGCTTAGAAAGACCTTTCCTTTCCAAGGTTATAAATACGTTCACCTATGTTTTCTTTTAGAATTTTTATGGTTCAATTTTTTTTTTTTTTTAAATTTTGGATCCAGCTGGAATTTATTTGGGTGTAAGGGGTGAGGTAGGGATTCAATGTTATTGTTTCCAGATGGCTGACGACCCGGTTATCTCACACCGGGCTTTGAGCGGTGAATGCGTCTCTCCCCCCGGGATGAGAACTGCCTCCCTGCGCACGGGCCGCCTCCCCACGTCCCCACCCGTGTCTGCACTCGGGTCTGGATGGAGCTATTTCTTTTCCCGCACTAAACTTTAAAAATTATTGTACTTTCATAAGACGTTTCAACATCTGGTAAAGCCAGTCGTCCTCCACTACTTTTGTTTTCGCTCAGAATTTCCCTGGCTGGTCTCACATGTTTATTTTTCCAGATGAAATTTGGTATCATTTTGTCAAGTTCCAAAAAATAAAAGAAAATAAAAACGCTGTTGGTTTAAGGCTTTTCTTACCACCGGGCATAGTGTTTTCATAGATTGTTGGTCTTAACCCCTCGCCATTCATTTGCTTGTCAGTCTATTTCTCCCCTGTTCATTTTTTCTGTAGTATAGAAGATTTTTTGTTTTTATACAGTCAATCAGTTCTCTTTTCCCTTTTAAAAAAAGATCTCCCTAATGATTTCAAAGCTCGAAAACTTCCCATTCCCCAGAGAGCTGGTCAATATTCACTTACATGTTTGGCCAGCCTTCCAAGGATTGGCTTTGCTTTATAAATATTCCTTTTTTTCAGTGTCTGTGAAAGACTTGAAGAATGCGTCTGCACTGGGTTTTTATTCGGGACACCTTTCGTGGCTCTTTGTCTACTGAAGACAACTTTGTCATGTACTGAACTCTTTGCACGAGGACGTTTCTCTGCTCTCCAGTCAGTTCCATTCACGCCTGCTCTGCGGCTCCATCAGGGACTTAATCATCTGCTTTAACATCCGAGAGGGCTGATTGCTTGAGTTTCTCAAAATAGTCTTTGGATTTCGCACCCTTTTATTTCCCAAAATACCCCGGCCTGCGTGATTCATGTAGCCCTCGCAGGAACCCTGAGAAGTAGGCAAGAAGTATTAATTCCACTAGCTGAGAGTCTGCTTGGGCTGCAACAAGGTAAGGGACGGAGTAGATGACACAGCTGTCATAGGTGTGAGGGGAAAGGTGTGACTTTTAGGATCTGAAACTTCCATAGGAAGGGGGTTGTCCCCATTCAGCGGCAAGTTTGGTTATTGAGTTTGACACAAATAGGAAGGGGGGGATGTGTATGCAGTGGCATCTAATACTCAGTCTCAGATGATCTGCTCTGGGGGCCATCACCCGTGACCCTTCAGTAAAATTTGCCTCCTGCAACTGTGAGTCAGTGTGGAGGAAACTGGCAGAAAGGGGCAGGAACTGGGGTGGGGGCAACAGCACAGGATTCGAGGTGGGTCGATGGTCTCCTACATCCCTGGGGTACCCCTCCCACGGATTCTACTTTGTCTCTGTGACCTCAGGTGCTTGGGGTGTCTCTCGAGGGCCTGATGTGTCATTAGCGTGTGCGGTAACAGCCCTCTGCAGCCCAGTTCCTTTTGTGGAGCAGCAGCCTGGAATGAGGGCTGGCAGGGCAGCCCTGGGAGGGCTCCTCATTTGCAATTGACATCAATAGGTCAATACAGAGGCCGTGAGTGAGCAGGAAGGTTGGTGCAGATGGGTCTCCTGCAGGCAGGCGATTCCCTGTTGGGATCTTCAACCAATCTGGGGCCATAATTCATACCGGGTCGGGGGGCACCATGTGCTGGGGGATTGGAGGGGTGTCACCCGGGTCAAAGGCAGAGTCTCCAGGGGAAACAGAAAAGCTCAGGCTCCCCGCCTCCAGGCCCCGCCCTGGCAGCCCTGGCTTGCAGGCTCTGTCTAGGATCAGGGAACATTGTTTATTTCTTTTCTTTATTTTTAGCTTTTATTTTTATCAAGCTTATACAGGCAAATAGTTCTACAAGGTTTGTTAGGAAAAACAGCAGTTTCCTGCCCTGTCCCCCCTACCCCCTCCTGTGTGCCCTCCCAAGGCAACTATTTCACCTCCTTTAACTAACTACTCGGGTTTTTACCTGTGTCATTAAATACGTGCCTCTGAGACTACAGCTTGAGGTTTTTTTAGTTGTCAGCCTTCTCAGTTGACCCGCCATCCTGGAAGGTGAGGACTGCGCTGGTTCCTGGCTCTCCCTCACCACGCACACCTTCCCACATCCTCACACCTGTCCGTGCAGGCCTAGGATTTGGGTCACCTCCGTTGTCAGCGATGAAGGGCGTGGAGTCTGGTCCTCCTCTGCCTCTTAGCTGCGTGATCTTGGGCAGATCATTCGACCTCTCGGTTGGAGCCACTGACCCGGCCTTGCCGGGCTGGAGCTTTCAGTGCGTCAACTCAGGCAACATGCTTCAAACAGTGATGAAACCTTTCCTGCAGTGGCGCCCCTGTGCCCAGCTAATTGGCTTGTTTCTCTTTTGCTTAGTTTTCTACACAACTGTCGCTAATTCCACCCCCAACTTTCCTGGCAGGACTTCCAGGAGCGCCGGTCGTCTCCACTCACTTCAGCCTGGAGAAGCCGGTGCCGGGCGCCCCAGGCCTGCAGGGCCAGCGCCCCACTGGGAGCTCCCTTCCCCAGCTGCCTGGGGACTCCCCGTGCCTCTCTCCTTGCCCTGATTCCCTGTTTTCCTCTTCCTTGGTTGACTCTCACTCCAGTGAAGCACCTTCTCTAGTCATCTCCCGAGAAAGGGTCCCAGAGCGGTATGGTCAGTTCTCATTCACGGGAGTTTGCTCCACAAGGTCACCAAGAACTCGGAATTAGCCAAGACTAAGCTGCTGCTCCGAGGGGGAAATACAAGGTTAGGTTTCTGCAAATCTGCGGTCACAATATTTTCATCAATAGATTGACACATGGCCCTGTATTATGTGTGTTTAAAGACACTCTATTTAATAGCTGCTGTTGACTCATTAACATTGAACTCACGGCCAACAGCACTGTGACTCCTGCCTGAACGAAGCTTCTCTCACATGCGCCTTCTCCACGTGGCGCAGCACGGCCTTCTCGCACTTGGGAATGCCGGGCGGCCCTTCGGCAC
Source organism: Varecia variegata (assembly GCA_028533085.1). Taxonomy (NCBI): domain Eukaryota; kingdom Metazoa; phylum Chordata; class Mammalia; order Primates; family Lemuridae; genus Varecia; species Varecia variegata. Next base: position 4,275,639 of record CM052440.1, on the reverse strand, counting down.
TGCGCTTGCGGGTCATCTCAAACAGTGAAATTTCCAACAAAAAGCACAAAAATGGAGAAAACGTGGCACTAAATAGACTGATAAAAGGACGCCTGTTGATGGTTCGAGAGCTGACACGAGAAGACAGAGCATTGTCTGGTTCAACTTCAGCTGGGAACGTGCACATCAAGTGACTCAAACTTTTTGCTGCTGTGTGAATATCTAGGAATGACTGTGAAAGCATCCTGTGAATACTGATTTTGGGTTGCAAATAAATTTTAGCGAGTAAGATTTGAAAACATGGAATCTGAGAATAACGAAGGCTGTAAGTGTTTTGAGATCTTGCATGTCTAAAAATATCTTCATTCTATCCCCTCATTGGATGGATAGCTTGGCTGGGTAAAGAAATCTAGGTTGGGAACTGGTTTCCTTCAGCATTTCTCTGGCATTGCTCCTGTGCATGTGCATGCTAGCTGCCCGTGTTGTTGTCAGGAAGTCCAGAGCTGGCCAGGTGCGGTGGCTCACGCCTGTAATCCTAGCACTCTGGGAGGCCAAGGTGGGAGGATCACTTGGACTTGGGAGTTCAAGACCAGCCTGAGCAAGAGCGAGACCCTGTCTCTACTAAAAATAGAAAGAAATTAGCTGGACAACTAAAAATATATATAGAAAAAATTAGCCAGGCATGGTGGTGCATGCCTCTAGTCCCAGCTACTCAGGAGGCTGAGGCAGGAGGATCACTTGAGCCCAGGAGTTTGAGGTTGCAGTGAGGTATGATGATACCACTTCACTCTAGCTGGGGCAACAGAGCAAGACTCTGTCTCAAAAAAAAAAAAAAAAAAAAGCCAAAAAACGTCCAGAGCTATTTCTAACCCTTGTGTGGGACACTTTTCCTCTCCCTGGAAGCTGTGAGATCTTCTCTTTGTCCCAGAGAATCAAGTTTGATGATGGTGTGCCCTGGTGCCCTGGTGTGGGTCTCTTCTTATGCATTCGTCCAGAGAAGTACTTGGTGGATCCTTTTGCTTTGAAAAATTTCCCAAGTTGTGGTTGGGTGCAATATATTTTACATATTTATATGTAAAATAAGGAATTGTATTAAGTGAGAAGTCCCAAAATCTGCTCTCTACAAGCTAGAGGGCCAGAGAAGCCAGTGGTATAGTTCTGAGAACCTATCAGTCCCAGTCTGAGGACAGGAGAAGACCAGTGTCCCACCAAGGAGTCAGGTGGGGACAGCAAATTTGCCCATCCTCCAATTTTTGTTCTATTCAGGCCCTCAGGATTGGCTGATGCCCACTCGCATTGTGGAATGTGGTCTGCTTTACTCAGTCTACCCATTCAAATGCTAATATCATCTGGAAACATGCTCACAGACTCTGAAATAATGTTTAGCAAAATATCTGGCCACCCTGTGATCCAGCCAAGTTGATATGGAAAATTCATCATCACACCTCCTATTTTCTATCTCTGTCCTTTGGGTGCATTTACTCAAATTTATATTCCAGCTTTTTTACTAAGTGTTAAAAATCTCTGCTATTTTTTTTTTTAGTTTCCAAGAGCTCCTTTTAAATTCTCAGAATGTTCATTTTTTCATAGCATCCTGTTCTTGTTTCATGAGTACAATATCTTCTCTTCTTTCTTTAAGAATGTCAATGGCAGCTATTTAAAAGGCTTTCCTCCCCACAAATAGAGACTTGTTCCAAGATGCTTTTGTCTGATTGTTGTTTGTTGCATGTGTGCTGCTTTCCTCCCATGACTAATAACTCTTGGTTGTCTGTTCATAAGATTGGTCTTTCTGAATGTGTGCATGGAGCCTGGTGGTATGAGTGTCTCTGGGAGTCATTTGGATGATTGGTTTGAGAAATGTTAACATCTGTGTGTAGAGACCTTTTCCTCTGGGCTGGTAAGATTCCCTGGAGAAAGCTTTTCCAATCTCTTGCCTGGAGTGTGCAGGACTGGCTGGGACTGAGTGTTCTGGGACAGGGATGGGAGGAAAGTTCTAGGATTCTCATCCCATATACACCTGTCCAGAAGGCCTCTGTCTCAGGTGAGGGGTGTGTTGCTTGGTTGCCTGGAGCTGGGGAGAAGACGAGGTTTTTAACTATTCCTTGAACAGATGCTCAATTAGTTCTGCTCCTGATTTCTTTTTTTTTTTTTTTTAAGAGAAGGAAAGAGGAGGTTGGTAGACTCCCATCTCAAAGTACCGACATCCTGCTTCTGAGCAGAAGTACAGTCTGTTCCTGATTTTAGCTCCATTCTCTTCCTGGTATAGCCCATCCCCCAAGCACTGGGGACTTGTGATGTAAGTGTGGTCAGGACGCAACTTTCCCCACCGTCATCTTAGGATTGTCCCCGAACCTGCAAAGTCGGTCTGATCTCCAGGTTCCCGAATTTGGTTGCTGCTGTCTCCTCTCCTGTCCTCTCCGTCATTCTCAGTTTCTGGGGTTTGAAGCAGTCCCTTTATTGCCGCTTTGATAGGGTTTGGGGAGGGAGAAACACCAGATGCAGGTGTTGCATCTGTCATTTCTGTTGGAAACCTCTGTTTATTTCTTTCAATGTCCTTCTGCCCTCTAGTCTGTGGGTGCCCTCAGGGTTCCCTCACTCAAGCCCCCTGAGTGAGCAGAGTCCCTGGCCTCAGTAAATGCAAGTTTGATGTTTTACAACAGAAAAGCAGGGTTGACCTTCCCACAAGCGAGGCAGATCTCAAGCCAAGAGATCTGAGTTCATATTCCAGTTCTGCTTCTGACCTGCTAGAACTGGATAAGTCATTTTAGTTCTCTGTGTCTCAGTTTCTTCATCTGCAAAGTGGGTATACACAGATTACCTCACAAAATTGATATAAAACAGAAACGAAAGATGTGTGTGGGAGCAGTGAATGGGCAGTAAGCCTCTTCAGAGACGTCGGTAGTTACTAGTAATCCTGAAAGAATGACGGCAGTGTTAGTTACGAGCAATCGCAGAAGGAACACAGGATTGGAGACAGGAGAGCTAGGCTGTAAGCCTGCATCTGCCACTGACCATTTTTAAAAATGACTTTAATCCTGTCTCTTTCTCTCTTAGGTTCCATTTCTTCTCCTCCTCCTTTATCATCATCATCATCATCATCATCTCAAAAATGTCAATGCGACAATAAAAATGTGGCATTTGTCATTATGAGCACTTAGTGAGCACTAGAAGCTTGCTAAGCCCTGTGATTCCACACAGTTCCATGTATATTTTCATCTGATTGTTATTTGACCTTACAAGGTAGATTTAATAGCCTCATCTCTGGTTTACAGTGCAGAAAATAGAGGTCAAATGACTTGCCCAGGATCACACAACCGAGAGGGAGTGGGGAAGGCCTCAAATTCAGTTTTGTCGGACTCACAACCTCGCCTGTCACCTCTGGGGCCTGCTCAGCTGCAGTGTTTTGCGATTCTTCTTGTGCCGTGAGAAGGGCTGTGCGAGAGGCCGCGTGTGCAGGCGCTGAGGGGCTGCCTCACGTTCTAGCTGGTGAGAATTCCCTTTCTGACCTTTGTTTCTAACTGGTTTTACATGGCGAGTGTTTTAAGGTGTTTTTTGTAAAGTTAAAACACACTTTCCCGAGGTTGGCAGCGCAGATGTAGACGCTGAGACACTGTTTGGCTTGGCACAGCTTCCAAACGTCTCCCAGCCACGGCTGCTTTCTATTTCTTTTTGCCAGGACCAAGATCAGAAATAACTCAGCTGCGAAAAAAAAAATTATAAGCTTGCCGGCAGCCCTTGAAGGAGATGAATCGCTGGTGGGTTATTTTTCCCCCTTGAGTCAGAAGTGTGAAGGGAGGTGGGAGAAGGAGCAAGGTTTTGAAAGACCCGTGTATATTTAGGTACCAGGACTGGTTCCATTTTAAGAAAGGTGCGGGTTGAGGCATCCACCCTCCAGCAGACGGTCCAGCTTATTCCCCGCCAGTCTCTTGACGCCCGCCGGCTGAGCCTGCTGGTTAGGGCCGCTAAAATCCACAGGCCCCACATTTGGTTGGTGTGATTCCAACTGGCAAGAAGGATTTTCATTTTGTGGCCTTAAAACTTTTTTATACAGGTCAGTTTTGAAGCGTTCTGTGACTATATCCTGGTTGAAACGTGGCCCACGGTAGAGAGGGGAAGCTGTGATTAACAGCGGGTGACATGCAAATCTCCTGCACACACGCTGTCCCCGCACGCTAGGAGAGATCTAAGACAGGCCCAGGACACGGGTCGTACTTAACATTCTCAGATGGTGCAGATGAAGCAGCTTAGATGTTATAAGGAGGATTCATCCATTTATTCAGTTATTCAACTTGATCCCACATGTTTCTCAAATGCCTTCCTTGTTCCAAGTCCACACCGAGGTTGGGAACACTGAACTTTCCCTTCCTCCTGGCCCTCGAGAAGGCCATGTGGGAGGAAACACGGCCACCATGACAACAGCCCACAGACAACTGCCTAAATGTGTTGTGGTGTGTGTTAAAAGGGAAGAATAGGCGTAAGGTCAAAACAAGCTCTGGAAAGTTTTCAGAGAGAACTTCTGCTTCTGGCACTCTGCCAGATCAGATACCTTTAATAACTCCCCTGATTATAACTAAAATGCCGGATAAAATATTTTTGTAGAGTCCTTTTTTTTCTCATGCATTGCTAAGTTGGCATGAAAGTAAGACCGTGATGAATCTCCACATGCAGCGAAGGTGGAAGCCTTGGGGAGCTGAGCCTGTGTTTTGATTGATGCGTGAGATGCCAGGAACAGGAGAGCCAGGCTGGGCTTCTCCCAAGGGGAAATTTAACAGGAGACCCCTTCCGAGCTAGCGTCCAAAAAGTCTATGTCCAGAGTGTTGGAAAGAATGAAAAGTTAATCTCACCCGGTGGAAGAGAACAGAAAGGAAACCTACCTGCCCTGCCCTTGACATTGGGTTGAGAGAAAAATATTTGCACTGGGAATCTATAATCACAAGCTGGCCCTCATGTGATTTTCAATTAGAATTCCTGCTACTTGTGTGGTTCACAAAAACTCGAGTTGAAAATTTAAAGTGGCCTCTGCTTGATAGTGCCACAAATAAATTCTAAAGAAAATGAGCAGAGTGCAGTGAAAAATAATAAATCTCACAAGGAACAAAAGAGATATTAGTTATATATAAACTGAGAACTGTTATAGCCTCCTGGGGAATTGAACCTTCCACCATTATCTAGTGACTATCTTATCCCTAGTAATGCCTTTTTCTCTTACAGTTTATTTTTATCTTATATTAAAAAGATAAGCAGAAACAAGAGATAGTAGAAGTAGATCCTTAGAGCTTTCAGATTGGAAATTATCATATGCAGAATACAAATTTAAAATAAGAATTTTTGTGTTTTTAAAGAAATAAAAGAGAAGCTTGAAATATGAGCAGGGAATAAGAGATTATAAAGAACAGCCAGATTTGAAAAAGAATCAAATAAAACTTATAGAAGTAAAAAATATAATATTTGAAATTTGAAATGGGCAGATTGAACAGCAGATAAGACACAAAGAGAGGATTAACAAGCTAGTAGAACCAAAGGAATTATCCAGAAAAATAAAGTGACAGGGCCTGATGTACATCTATTCACATTTCTAAAAGGAGCTAATAGAATGGGGGAAACAGGAAATGTATGAATAATGGCTGATGATTTTGTGGAATTGTTGTATATAACAAATCTCAGATCCAGGAAGCCCAGTGAATCCCAAACAAGATACATAAAAAGAAATTCACATCTAGATTCATCCTAGTAAGACTGTAGAACATTAGAGAAAAAGAAAAGATGTTAAAAGCATCAGAGGAAAAAAAAAGATTATCTTCAAAGAATCAATAATTAGATCCACAGCTGACTTGTCACTGTCATCAATGGGAAGCAGAAGACAGTGGAATTCTATCTTTCATGTGCTGAGAAAAAAATAATTTGTCAACTTAGAACTCTATACTGTCCTTCAAGAATGAGAGTGAAATAAAGACATTTTCAGACACATAAAAACTGTGAGATTTTATGACCAAAAAATCCTCACTAGAGAAAAATTTTAAATATAATGTACTTTGGACAGAATAAAAATTATTCCAGAGAAAACACCAGATTCAGAAGAAGGAACAGTGGGCAAAGACACTGCAAATATTTGGGGAAAAACTAAGCAAACACAGACTGTTTGGCTCCACAATAATAATGTCTAATTTATGGTAGGAAAAAAGGCTAGTACTAAAATATCGGACAATACCATATAATTTGGGAGGGATGTTGAAAATTCAAGTTTTAAAGTCTTTCAACTATTTGGGAATAGGGCAAATACATTGTTTAAATTTAGACTTCATTAGTTAAGTGCTCAGTGTTAAAATAACTAGGGTAAGCACTGAAAAGTAGTCTTGGAGTGTATAACTTCTAAATAATTAGAAAGAAAAATTAGGATCAGAAGAAGAGGGTAAAAATCTTAAATGATTCAAAGAAAGGCAAGAAAGGGAATTGTAGGCAGGAAAAGCAGAATGAATAGAAAACACAATATAAGACTGTAGAAATTCATATAAATGTACGTTATCAGTAATTCATGTCAAAGGACTAAACTTTTCAGTTAAAAGATGGTTGTCAGACTGAATTTTTAAAACATACAGGTTATGTTCTGTTTACAAGAGACATACCTCAAACATAAGAACCCAGAACTGCTGAAAGTCCAAGTACAGAAAAAATATGCTGGGGCAAATACTAACTAAAAGAAAGCTGCTGTGGCTGTCTTAATACAAGATAAAAATAGACTTTAAGAGAGAAAAGCATTAGTGATAAGACAGTCACTAGATAATGGTGGAAGGTTCAATTCACCAGGAAGCTATAACAGTTCTCAGTTTATATATAACTAATATCATCATAGCTGCAAGAAATATAAAGCAAAAATGGAAAGAACAAGAATAGACATATCCACCTTCGTGAAGGGATATTTTTAGGCCATCTCAGGGAGGATACAGAAGGTTTGAGGAGCACAATTACAAGTCTAAAATAATTAACATGTAGCATATGGAACCCCCAAGTTGGGGAAAACACCTTCTTTCCAAGCACGCATGGGACATTTAGAAAATATGCTAGACTGTAACGCTAACCTCAACACGTTTCAAAGATTAGAGCTGCAGGTTGGATCTCCTGGGAGCCAGACTCTGAGATGGAGATTGGGGTGCAGGAGTTTTATTAGGGAACATGCCTGGGATCAGCACCTGTGGAGTGGAGGGGAAGAAGCAGGTCTGTACGGTGCCAGGGGGAGCCTCAGCCAACTCCGTGGAGAGCTTCGGAGCCGGGCTGGTCCTTCAGAGCCGTCTTGAGTTGGGAAAGGGGCCAAGCTTTACACTCCTGCACGGAGCAGCCATTGGACGTAGGCTGCCTGTTGAAGGAGGCGTGGTCTTGGCTGGGCAAGGCAATGTCTTCAGCTCAGGTGCCCCTAAGGAGAGCTGCAGCTGAGGGCCGTCCTCCAGCAGCGCTGCCAGCCCCTGGGGGAGTAAGTCCTTCCTTCTGGAAGGGGAAGCTGGGTGGTTCTCATGGTATCCTCCACAATTTGTACAGAGATGATGTTCTCTAATCACAATCTAAACAAGTTAGATGTTCATAACCCAAAAGACAACTAACGAATGCTTATACTTTAGGAAAAACAGTACCTCTAAACAATTCACAGGCTAAAAAAAAAAAAAAAAGTCACAACTAAAGTTAGAAAATACTTAGAACTGAGCATTCACAAAAATATTTTGTATCAAAACTTGTGAGATCCAACCAAAGCAGTTTTTAGAGGAGAGTTTATAATCTTAAATGCCTGTATCAGAAGATTAAAAAGTGCTTCAAATAAATGAGCAGAGCATCCGATTTAAAAAGCTGGAATAAGAACAGTTTACTAAGCCCAAAGATAGTAAAAGGAATTAAATATTAAGATAAGAACAGCAATTAATGAAATAGAAAAAAAACTTGTAGGGAAGTTGATCAAAGACAAAAGATTAAATTTTGGAAAGACTAAAAATATTACACAAATATCTTACAAGATTAAGATAAAAGAGAGAGCACAAATAAGCAATACTAGGGATGAAAGAAGGGACATAATTCTAGATGCTTTGTAGATTAAATGAGTGATACAACAACTGACTTTATGCCAATATATTAGAAGTCTTAAGTGAAATGCCAAATTCCTAGAAAAATACAAATTTATCAAAATCAACTCAAGAAGAAGTAGAAAACCTGAATGGTCTTATAATTATTAAATAAATTAAATTAGTAGTTTAAAATCTTTCTATAAAGAAAATATCTGTTCCACATAGCAATTCCAGTAAATTTGGTTAAATATTCAAAGAACCGACAGTTCCAGTTTACCCCAATCTCCACTCCAGAGTGCAGAGGCACAGTCGGCACTCCCCAGCTTCCCTGTTAGTTTAGCATAAGCTTGATAATCAGATGAAGGCAGTGTAATAAGGAAAACTTCAAACTGATTTTACTCGTGAACATAAATTCCAAAAATTCTTTAAAATTATTAGCGTAGTGAATTCAGCAATAATAATCATTGAAAAATATAGTACATTATGATTAAGTCGTATTTATCTTATGAATGCAAGGTTGGCTCTTTGTTAGGAAATTGATTAATGTAATCATCATATCAACAGTTTAAAGGAAAATCATATAATCATTTCAATAGGACCTGGGGGGGCACCGGGAACCACCATGGCCCTGGCTGGAGCATGGGGACAACCCAAGGCTGTGTGACTTGCACCTCGAGCAGGAGGTAATGGAGATGCTCAGTCTATGGGGACTGGATGGGGAAACCGGGGAGGGGGTGCATGAAAATGGCAATAACCGTAATCTGACAGGGGCTAGTGCTTACCCACCCCCTCTTCCCTTTTGGCTGGAAAGGAAACCCAAGTTAGTGACAAAGACTTGACTTTCCCTCTCACCCCACACACCCCCATCCCACCCCACTCTCTTCTGTGATTGCTGTAACCCAGGAGTTACAACCTTGAAGGCCTATTGTGGTCAGACAGGTGCCAAAAATAGGTGATGTGGGGCTGAGTGTAAGAAATATTGTATATTATATGCTTGACATGGGATACATTTTTGTTGCATGCTCCCTGGAGACTGCCTTCTCTCCCATAAAGAAAATCGTCTCTGCTTTTTTGTTTCTTCACATAGGCAGGCTTCTCTGCCCAGCTCTCTTTCCTGCACACTTGACGGGCCAAAGAGACATTTCCTCAATGTAAAAAGCACATCGGTGCAACCCAATGCTCGACAGCAGCCGACATGGGGCCCCAGAGTCAGGGAGGCAGCAGGGAGTGGTGAAGCCTGCAGCATACTCCAATCCAAAAGGACAGCCTAGATGTGGTTCAAGTCAATTTTTGTCACCCTAAGAGGTGGGCCTGGGGACAATCCACAGGGCTGGGTGACAGGTTGGAGGGGAGGTGTGGGGTTACGGGGACTCAGAGTAGTTGTGGGTGATTCTAGGTTTCAGGCTTGGGGGTCTCAGTGCAGTGGAACCCCTAACTGAGGGGGTACAGAGAGAGGGAAGGGCAATGAGTTGGCTTGGGTGGGCCAAGTTTGCGGCGGGCTGTAGGACATCCTGGAGGCCATTGTCGGTGGCTCAGGGCTCCTGCAAGCAGCCAGCTCTCTCTGGGAGATGTTGGGCCTCCTAGTCTTGACTCTGCACCTACCTTGGCAAATCGCTGCAGCCTTTGGAGTCTCCTGTCCATCCACATGGAGGCAGCAACACCATTAAACCAGCACTTCTGTGAAATGGAAGCAGTGCATGGCTCACTGAACCCTGTTATTTTTCTCCCCCAGGCCGGCCAGCCAGGCACAAGCACTAACGGAAGTTATCCAGAGCCTGGGCTTCCTCGCTGGGGACACGTGCCCCGGCCTGCAAGCCTGTGTGACATACTGAGATTGACCCGAGGGGCCCCCACATGACTTCCCTGATGGGCTAATAGCCCATCTTGGGGACGTCCAGGGACCCTGACGTCCTACTGCTCTGTGGTCCTGGAGTCTGTGTTTATCCAGCACCTGGGGCTTGGCTCTGGGCGGGGAGGGGAGCAGGGGGAGAGGAGGTCTCAGGTATCGTCTCACGGTGGGACTGGAGGAGTGGACTGACGTAGTTATAGATTAGTTTGTGCGGGCCCTGAGACAGGTGTGGGTATACACATAAAAATCTCAAACTTCACAACCCCTCCAGGTTATACCCACTTTTACAGAGGAGAAGGGAGGTCAAAAAAACACCAGTAACTTGTTGTCTGTGCCTAAGGCTAAGGCTTCCCTCCTGCAGAGGACGGGCAGGGGTGCTGGGCCCTGGGGGTTGTCCTGAGGGCGGGCAGATGAGAAGTTGGGGCAGGGCCTTGTCAGCCCCTCCTGGAAGGCGGGTTCCCAGCCTGGCTCCCCCGGGGGCTGCTGGCTCTGGGGTGGGGGTGAGGGGGTGCTGGGTGGCTCGACAAGCCCGGGCTTTGCTCAGGTGGGTGGCAGAGGACCTGGACGCTGAGGGAGGCCACATGGGCCACCTGTCTGGCCAGGCTGCTCTGGAGGAGAAGCAGTCAACCAATTATAATTTTTGAAAAACGCTGTGTAGATTGAAAAAAACTGCAGACTGTCAATTTGCTATCCCTGACACGGCCCACATTTTACAGGGAAACTGAGGTCCAGAGAGGGGCTTGCCCAGGTCACACTGCAAAACATCCCGAGCTGGGCTAGGCGCAGCCCTCTGCCGGCACCCCAGCCCGCCAGCCTTTTACCTGTGGCAATTGCACCACGGCAGTGGAAGCATCGGGACGTAGCCTGAGCCTGTCTCAGACCCGAGAGGCCCTCAGACGCGGCCCTGGCAGCTGTGCCGCCCAGGCCTCCGGCGGGCCGAGCGCGGGTGGGCGGGGAAGCGGTGCTGCCCGGCCGCGATGGCTGGGGCGCTGCTGCCCCCCTGTGGCCACGGTGCGGAGGTGCGGCTGTGATACGGAGAACATCCGGTGCAGGCTGTTCCGCTGATGAGCTGAAGCCGACCCGCCCTGGAAACCGAGGTTTGAATACAGCCCTGTCCCAGCACTGTGTGACACTAGGAATGTCTCTCCCTCCTCTGGGCTTCAGTTTCCCCATCTGGAAAACAGGGATAGAAACGGGTTTGGTGAGGCTTCAGTGAGGTAATGGATGCTAGGGTGCCAAGGACTGTGCGAGGTGATTGGTGGGTGCACAGTTAACGTTTGCCCGGCCACCCTTCATCCTTCATTCGAGGACGCTGACACGGCCAGCCTGGGCGGCAGCCACCATCAGAGCTGACTCTGTGGGCACCAGTGATGTCGTCCTATCCCATCCTACCACCACCAGCCCCCTTTGGCAGATGAGACGGAGCACCGATGGAGGGGACAGGCAGCTGCCCAAGGGCACACGGCCATTAAACCACAGTGCTACTGGGCTTGACCCTGCCCCATCTTTCCCACCACATTTATGGACAGGGCATGACTGGCCCCAGAGGGGCTTTGGATTCCAGCTCAAGGGGCTGAAACTCAGAGAGGGAAGGGACACGCCTAGGGGGTCTGGCCGGGGGTTGTATCACTGACCCTGAGGAGGCAGGGCTGTCCTGCCTGCTGCGTCCTTGAGTTGCCACATGGCCACCATTTTGGCTTTGGTTTCCCAAAGATGGGTCACCTTGGGGAAACTGAGGGTGCCCAGCACCACTGGGAGGTATGTGTGTTTGCACTTGCTGACGAGGGGAGGCAGGGAGAGAGGGTTATAACACTTCAGATCAACCTCTTACTAGGTAGACAGGAGGGGAAACTGAGGCTGGGGAGGAGATGGCAATTTGTAGGTGGCCTAGGCTCTGCCAATCTCACTGCAGGGCCCTCTTCCCTCATGAAGGCTGGGTGGAGGGGGTGAGGATGGGGGAGAGGGAGCAGGTCTCTGGTGGACAGTGTTTGAAGACTCAGTGTTTTGTCTGCTTGTTCCTTTAGATGGAGGAGAACACAGCTCTTGCAGGAGGCCTGGTCTAACCTCTAGCAGTGGCTGAAACCTGCTGAAACCAGCCTCTGGAGACACAGCAGCTTGCTGAGCCTTGTTACGGAGGGAGTTGGGGGCTGTTTTTGCAGCCTGGCAGTGGGTCTGCTGGGGACCCTGCACCCTCCCAGCCTCCTAGAGCCTGGCAGACTTGGGTCCCTATCTGAGCCCCACCTCCTCTTGCTATGTGACATTGGGGGAGTCACTCCACCTCTCTGAGCCTCACCTTTAAAAAGCAATTAATCCTGCCTTGCAGAACTGGTGGGAGATCAAATGAAACAATGTTGCACTCTCTCCTTCCCCATTAAGCATGATTATGCTTGCAATTAAATGGTTCTTTGTGTAATGATTTGTTTAATCTCAGCCTCCAGCCCTCAGAACCTGCAGGGATCACGAATGTCTAGTTGGTTACGGTGTCATTGGTGCCTAGCACAGGGCTGGCCCTCAGCACATGTTTGGGGAGTGAATGAAGATTTATAGTCTGACATACCTGTGACATGTAAAACTGTCACGTCTGTGAACAAAACCTGGAGCAGCTGTTGGGAGAGACTTGTGGGGAAGAGGATGCTTTGCCACCGGGCGGGAGCCCAGAACACAAGCCCAGGGCTGCAGGATCCTCAGCGAGTCTCAGTCCTGAAGACCCGAGGGCAAGAGCGGGCACCGGCGCGCACGTCTCACCTGTGACCAGCAGGTGGCGCCCGTCCCCACCGCCGGCCAGTGGGCGCCCTGCTGCCTGCGCGCGGGGATGGGGGCGCCCCACCCCTCTGTATTCGGTTTGGGGGTGTGTCTGCTCACAGCTCCCTGCCAGGAGCGGTGAACTTTTGCTCTGCCTTCTGACGCCAGCTCTGCGTGGGCAGCTTCAAGGGGCAGCTCCAGATGGAAATGACGACCCCTCATGGGAGCCCAGCCTGGGGTCTGGCTGGGGGCTGCGCAAATGTTGCGGCCTCAATGATGGACAGAGCCAGCGAGGTCAGGAAGGAGGGGTCTAGGGTTGGGGAAGGAGAGAGGAGCCCTGGGTCGCATGTTTCATTTGTTAAAAATGAATAAATGTATAAAGCCATGCTTGTGAGCAGGTATCTGTGCTGCCCCCGCTCCCTACGCACTCCGGAGGCCCCCACAGACCCCCAGAGTCCTCTTGGCCTCTTGAACATCTTTCCCGAGACATCTGCCCAGATGTGTATGTGTGCAGGGTGCTGGTGCACAGAGCCTGTTCGCTACAACTGTGTGGGAATAAATAGTCGCATCTTGAATAACCCCTTAGCCAGAAATACTATAGTTCCTGCTATAGAAAGACCTTCTTGGGAATTTGTGGGGTGGGGAGAGGCTGAGTCCCCGAGTGGAGCTTCGGGGCCTGGCTCCCGTTGCCTGCGCCCTTCGCAGTGGACAGCACCTCATAGTTTGCAAAGTCCCCTTTTTTATTTTAGGCTTGATGCTGGCTTTGGTCCTTCCAACAGCCGGGGTTGGGAAGTGTTATGGATTCCCATTGCACAGGTGAGGACCACGGCTGCAGAGGTTAAGGGACAGCTGTGTGCCACCCAGCTGGTGACAGAGAAGCTGCAGCACAGATTGGGGTATCTTGACTACCCCTCCCTCCTCCACTGTGGTGATTTTCCAGATGGTTAGGGAAAGGCCAGGCCACTTGGGGGGCCTGGGCTGTGTGGCTGGGCAGCAGGTGGGTACCAACCAGTTGCCCGCCCCCCCCAGGCCGTTTGAATTCAGGGGATCTTAAAGCTGCTGGAGACCACCCTGCAAAATAGTCTCCTGTTCTCCCTCCTCCTCCTTTTCCCTCCTCCCTCTTCCCCTCTTGTCAGGAGTCTGCAAGAAGAGTGGAGAGCGGATTATAATTGCCCCCCGCGGAACTCACCTGCCATGAAAGGGTGTTAAATAACACGCAATTTACATGTCTTCCCTGTAGGAAATTATAGAATCAGAGCTTTCAAATTAGCAATAGATTTTTCTAATTGAATCTATTTCCTGTACGGCAGGTGAAGTGAGAAATGATCAGGTAGTTCAGTTTCCCCTGCAAATGGACCACCAGACAATTGAAGGAATTAAATGCTTATTAAAAGTGCAGGTAAAATTGATGTCATGTTTCTGGGAACTATGTCTGCAGAAAGATACTGCAGGTGCATTTGTGTCCATATGATCACTTGTGTGACAAGATAAAGGGTGTCTGCACCCAATGATTGACACGGTGTGGATGGGGGAGGAAAAAGGGAATTGGGCTGGATGCTCCTGCGCCACCTCCCCCTTCTCCAGCCAGTTCTGAGCCCAGAGCCAGGCCCGTCATTTCACCCTTTCCGAGCCCCCGTTTGTTCATCTGCAAATGGTAACCATAGCATGGTAGTGGCTAGTGTGAGGAATAAACAAGACAATGCAAGTGAAACACTTAAAATGGTGCCTGGCATATAGTATGTGCTGAATGGTCTTTCTACTACGACTATCAATTATTGTCATTTTCCTGGTAGACTAGTTGTCTATTGCTGCATAATAAATTACCACAACACTTAGAGGCTTAAAAGAAAATGCATTTGTTATCTCCTGGTTTTTGTGAGTCAGGAGCCTGGGTGCAGCTTAGCAGGGTCCTCTGCTCGAGAGTCTTTGACAAGGCTACAATAAGGGTGTTGGAACAGGGGCTGCAGTCTCACCAGAAGGCTCGACTAGGGAGGGATCTGCTTCCAAGCTCTTGTGGTTGTTGGCAGGATTCAGCTCCTTGCTGGCTCTTGGACGGAGAACCTCAGTACCTGGCCACGTGTGGCCTCTCTAAGGCGACAGCTTGCTTCGTGACATCCAGCAAGGGAGCGAGTCTGCTGGCAAGACAAAAGCCGTAAGCTTACACCACCTCACCGCAGAAGGGACATCCATCACCTTTGCCATATCCCGTTGGCCAGACTCAAGTCCCAGTCCTGTTCACACTTCAGGGGAGGGGCAGGAAGACCAGGAGGCAGAGATCTTTGGGGGCCTCTTGGAAGCTGCCCACCACAGCAGTAACCAGGGGCCTGAGGCAGAGGCTTGGCAGAGAACGGCAGTGCCTTAGTGGGCCATGGTTTCTCGCCTGGTGGGCTGACCCTAACCTTCATTCCTGAAGGGTCCAGGCCCTTAGGAGTCCTGCCTGAACTGGGTTATTGTGGTTCCCACTGACTATTTTCCAATCCTCATTCTGCTGTTGAGGACCTCAGCTTCCTTCAGAGTCAGGACACTTTGCCCCCGAGGGCATTTTGACCCTGCCTGAGTGCTGACACTTTGCTTTGTAGCCCTAAAGCTCGTGGCTGCAGGAAGTCAGCACAAACCCCGAGTCCTTCACCCGGTGCAGGACACGTCTCACCGGGAGAATTGCCAACCCCAAACCAAACCTGCACCACGGAAAACCTCTTGATTTAGAGACTGATGGAAGAATCAAACCTTCCTAACCAAGTTTCTTTTTTTCTATTTTTTTTTTTTGGAGACAGAATCTTGCTTTGGGGTAGAGTGCTGTGGCATCAGCCTCGCTCACAGCAACCTCAAACTCCTGGGCTCAAGTGATCCTCCTGCCTCAGCCTCCCAGGTAGCTGGGACTATAGGCATGCACCACCATGCCCGGTTATTTTTTTCTATTTTTAGTAGAGACGGGGTCTCACTCTTGCTCAGGCTGGTCTCGAACTCCTGAGCTGAAGCAGTTCTCCTGCCTTGGCCTCCCAGAGTGCTAGGATTACAGGCATGAGCCACCGCACCCAGCCGCCTAACCAAGTTTAGAACTTACAACATCTGTCTCTGAAACAGTGGCCTTAGCAGAAAAAAAATGGTCTCCAAAGGCACCCACAGTGGCAGAAGCTAAAATGGGATGTGGCTGAAAACTGTTCAGAAGACGAAATCTTCAGCAGAAATGTCATAGGGAAAATATTGATGCCAACAAAAATAAGTTCAGTAAAATGGAATGAAAATAAAAATAATAAACTAGAAACAATTGAACCACACTTAATAGAAGACTGGCCAAGGAACTAAATTAATTTACAGAGCTCTAATCTGAAAAATACTTGCTCTTGAAAATGATACAATGCCATCAAAATTCTGATGAAAATGTTGTTATTCATAAGTAAGGAGTTGGAAGGCCTGGCCAGGCATCCTGTCTCCCTCACACCCTGCACACCGCCCCACCAAGCCTGCTCTGTTCCCTCCAGGACACAGGGCTCCCTGGTATCCAGCAGCCAACCCGACCAGGGATTGTCCCTCTTCCCAGGGAGAGGGACCTGATGGCAAAGGGCAAGGCGAGGGCTCCCCAGACCTCAGGGGGCAGGTGCTCTCCTCCTCAGGGTCCCTCAGGGCTGGGGCAGTAACCAGGGGCCCAGGCAGAGATCCAGGTGTAGACGCCAGGCGGCCCTGCCCAGGCTCGAGTGTGAGGATGGAGGGCCCTCCCCAGGTCCCCCTGGCCCTGGGCTCAGGAAACCGGAGCAGGAGGCACGCTGGTGCCGGGGCTCAGCCAGGGGTCTCTGGGGAGGGGGTCCTGCCAGGCTGTGGGAGATGGGAGGGCCAGGAATGAGAAAAGTCTAGAAAAGAAGGAGGAGGAGAGAGAGCGCAAGTGAGCCAGAGTCGTTGGGCAGGGAGAAATGGCTATTTATTGAGCACTTACTGTGTGCTTGGCACCGGACCTCCATTATCTAATATAGATCCCATAACAACCCCACGTAGAAGGCGTTACTATTATTTGCCCATTTGCAGAAGAGGATACGGGCTCGGAGTGAGGGAGTCTCTGGTCCAAGGCTGCAGAGCAGGCAGTTTCTAGGCCCTGGTCCATCTGTCTGTCGCTCTGCGTCTCCAAAACCCACTCAAGCACATGGTCTTTCCCCAGGATCCTTTCTGAAGGATTAAATCTCCCCTCCCCTAATTATTCCTGCTAATGAAAAGCACCCTTGTCTTGTCTTGCCCCTGGAATCTCAATCTCTCTCCCTCTTTGTCCCAGGCCTCGGTCCCTGGGCCTTTCCCGACCTGGGCCTGGCCACCCCCACCCCTCTGTTCCCCACTTCCCTTTCCCTCCTGGGCCTCATCTCAGGAGGCCCCGGTGAGGTCACCCCTGTGTCAAAAGGGGCTGCACAATAGGGCCGGCTCCGCCTTTCTGCTGAAGAGGGAGACTGGGGTGGGGGAGCCAGAGGCCGGAGGCTGCAATTACAGGTTCTACAATGGATGCAGGCAAGGGGGCCGTGCCAAGGGGGGCCTCTGCCAATTAGGGCCGCTGCTCGGGGAGTTGGGGGCAGGGGCAGGGGGCCAGGCAGGGCCTGGGAGGATCAGCCCAGGTGGGCCCCGCCATTCACTGTTCATTCATTCGTGCTGTCGATATTGCCTGAGCACCTACTATGTGCCCAGGCACTGTGCTAAACGCCAGGGACACAGCAGTGACTGTGTGGATAAGGCCCCGCCCTGACAGAGCGAATGCCATACGTAGTAGGTAAGACATACAATAACACATAAATACACATGACACATAAACGTGGGTCACACTTGCAAGTTGAATCAAGTGCCACACAGAAAGTAAAACAGCATGAAATCGCAGAATGGCAGGTGGTGGGGTGGGAGGAAGCAAGATTAACAAGGTGGTCAGGGCAGGCTTCTTGGAGGAGGTGATGTTTAAGCCAAGGTCTGGAAAGCAAGACATTGCCAGCTGTCTTAACCTGTTTGTGCTGCTATAAAGGAATAGTGAAACCTGGATAATTTATACAGAAAAGGGGTTTATCTGGCTCACGGTTCTGCCAGCACCTGCTCCTGATGAGGGCCTCAGACTGCTTCAATTCGTGGTGGAGGAAGGGGAGCTGGCGTGTGCAGAGGTCACATGGTGAGAGAGCAGGGGATGCCAGGCTCTTTTTAACAACCAGCTCTCTCTGGAACTAATAGAGCGAGAACTCACTCACTCCGCCCCCTCCAGGGAGGCCATTAATCTATTCGTGAGCTATCCACCCCCCTGCCACAACTAGGGGAAGAATGTTCCAGGCAGAGGATACAAAAAGTGCAAAGGCCCTGAGGCAGGAACACACCTGGCATGTGTGGGGACCAGAAACATGGTGGGTGTGGTAGGAGGGTATTGGATTGAGGAGGAGAGGGTGGGTGACAGAGAAGGGTGGCTGTGGGGAGCTGTGGGGTCATGGAGCTGCCCCTCAACACTCATGAGGGCCATCTGTGCACAGCTGAGCACAACCCTGTGTGCGGGTTGGTAGCTCCAAATTGATCACAAGGAGCGTTTACACCACGGAAATGGGCAAATGCTACAAGTCAGAGCTTTGAGAAAGAGAAGGGAGAGAGGGGACAGAGGGAGAATGCATAAGAGCATCTTTCCCAAGTATTCACAGATTCAAGGAGTGAAGTGCTAATGAGACTAATATTAATTAAGCTCCTACTGTGTGCAGACACCTCCTAGACCCCTTCATGTACCTGTTCCCATTTAATCCTTGCAAAGAGGCTCAGAGAGGCTAACTAACACGACCAAAGTCACCCAGCTCTTATGTGATGGATTCAGCATCAAAACCCATGCATGCCTGACGCCCGCGCTGGGCCCCTTCCCACTTTGCCAGGCCCCTGTGCCCCACGTCCATCCTTCTTCATAACTCTACGAACACTCTGCAAAGCACTTCCACTGGAGAGCTGATGACTAGCACGGCTCTTTCCGCTGAGCACGTGCCACGTACCTGCTGCTGCCTGACGTTCTGATTTCTGGTGTGTTTGTCCCACAGTCCTGTGATGTGGGGCATGATGTCATCAGCCCCGCTTTGCAGATGAGGAAACTGAGGCTCAGGGAGGTTCGGTCAGGACCCCAGGCCTCCCCTAGCTGCTGTGGCTCTCACTGCGCAGATACGGGAATGAGGCTGGGTCCCGGCTGCTCCTGAACCGCGGGGCAGCCTTGGCCAACAGCTACCTGGGCTTCTTCCACCAGCGCTGCCCCCGTTTTCTGCTTGTCCAAAGGTGCATCATCCTGCCAGGTGCTGGGGCGCAGGACATTCAAGGTGAGACACGGGCCTAAAGGGAGCTCTGGGCTGGAGACCACGGGGAGGGGACCCTGAGAGAGGAGGGGACTCCTCATGGCCACTTTCCACCTCTGTGGAAATGGGGACCTTGGTGCAGACTCAAAGGAAGGCCCTGGAGGGCAAGGACCGGTCAGCGTTGCCTCTGTCCCCAGCTTTCTCGGCACAGAAAGGGACCTGAGAGCCCCAGCATGGGGGCCCCAAAGGGGCTGGATCCCTGGGGCACTCAAAGGCTTCTTGGAGGAGGGGTAGTTGGGCCAGCATATGGGGACAAAGGGAGGGATGGCTGCCCTGGCTCTGGCTGAGATGGGGCCACAGGGCTGCTGGCCTCCTAAGGGACATGAACGCTGGAATTGGCCCTGGTGGGGCCTGGACTGGCCCCTGGGAAGCCACCTCCCTGCCAAAGCAGAACGCTGTGCACTGTCCCCCTCCTCCTTGCCCAGTCCTTTCCACCGGGGCTTGGTGGGTCAAATCTAGGCTCCACACAGCCTAGTGGCTCTGGTGGGACCTCGGTTTCCTCCCTGTCCCGTGGGTCTGATGACGGTCATCTTGCAGGGGTTTTGTGAGGATGGAGTCACGAGTGCAAAGCACTGCTGCCCCTGCTCTAGACCCTCAGTCCCCAGCACCAGTGATGTTGGCGAGGTGCCAATGACTGACATCCACTGGGCTCGCGGGCTGTGGCCAGCGCTTTGCTAAAGGCGTTCCTGCCCAGACACATTCGATCCTCACAGCGGCCCTGTGAGGAGGACACTGTGGTTCACACCCTCCCATTTCACAGGTGAAGGAGGAAGGAGCCCCAGAGCCGTGCAGTGACTTGCCCGTGAGCAGGGGCTGGGGTTCTGGCTCAGAGCCGGTGCTCCTGGCCTCTCCTGGCTTCTGTCCCCCCAGCCCACGGGCGGGAGCCGGCATGTTCACCTTCGTCCACCGGCAGGGAGCACCGGGCCCGGCATGAGGGCTGCTTGTCAAAGGGATGAGGGATTGGATGGAGCTTTCTGGGGCAGCTTTGACAGTGACTAGAGGGGTGATGCTGCAGGTGGAGAGGTGACGCCAGAGAGGGGGTGAGGGGCAGATGAGGCTGGGGGTGGCGGGCTGTGGCTGGGGCAGCGCTGGGGACAGGCAGCAGGCTCTGCCCTGCATCTCTGCGCCAGCCAAATCCCAGCTGGGAGGAAGCAGGCTTGTGGGGGGGTGAGCCCCCCTAACAATGTAGAGATAAAGCGCACTCCGCCACCCACACACAGCACACACTGCACGCGCTGAAGACAAATTGAGCTAATCAATGCTCTGGCTGCGGGTGGCAGCGAGAACCCCTGGGGACTAGGGCAAATGCAAGGCCTGGCACCTGGGCGTCTGCACCTCCCTGAAGCTGAATCCACGGCACAATCTCTCCTCAGCCTCTGTTTGCAGTGTAAACACCCACTTTCCTGTGCGGGCTGCCTGGTCCTGCCTGCCCGCCCTTGCTGCCAGGCGGGAGTGGTGGGGGCGGGGGCAGGCACTTGGCTTCCTCAGCCTCCCAGGCCTGTGGGTGGTTTCAGATGGGCCGTCTGTGTGGCACCAACAACTGCCGCCAAGAGAAGGCAGCCGGGACAGCACGTCAGCCCAGAGGGTGCAGATACAGGCCAACGGTCAGCGAGAGCCTCGAAGGACGGGCATGATGTGGGCACAGCACAGGCAAAGGCAGGGAGGAGGGAAATACTACTGGATCACATTTTTAGGGAATATTGGGACCCTGGCACCCCCACAGGGCCGTCCATCGTCTGCTGTGTTAGAGTGTGTGAGTTCTCATCTGTCTCCCCCGTCAGTTGTGTGAGGCCAGGTTCTGCCCTGGATCCGTCTTTGTCCTTTTGCTGGTCCTAAGATCAAGACCTGGCATAAAGAGGGTTCCTCCCTCTCCAGGCAACTATTCAAAGGGCAACTCACTCAATCCCCGTGGTAGTCCTGGGAGATAGGCACATAAACACCATTTTGCAGGCGAGGAAACCAAGGTTCTGACATAGGGTCCAGACTCGCCCAAGATCATGCAGGTAGCAGGTGGCAGAGTCAGGACATGAACCTGGGCCTATCAAGTCCCAAACCTCGTGTGGGCTCCAAAAAGTCACAATATTCCTGGCATTTCCCTCATCTGGGAGCCCATCTGCCTGTGTGCCACGCTCCCAGGGTTGCAGTGTGTGTGGCGGCAGCTCCCTGGAGGCCAGAGTGGGTGTCTGCCCAGGACATCCCAGGCCCACAGGGGCTGATTCCCACCTGAGGCCTCCCGGGGAGAGCTGGGCACCCGCAGGCTGGGCTTTCCCTGGCCACACCAGGCTGGTCTAGAGAGGACACCACAGCCAAGCAGAGGCCCAGCTGAGGCTCCTGGGGCTGAGGCCTGAGGAGAAGTCTAGCTGGAGTCTCCTTCCCCTGCAATGGTCATGACATTCACTGCTGGCATCACCTGGGGCATGGTCGGTCCAGGAGGAGAGAGCGCTGGACATGGGGGGCCCTGATCCTGGGCCTGGCTCTGCCCTTGAATGAGCTGCTCCCACTCATTTTCTCATCTGTAAAATGGGGCTCTGCTAGGGGCCCTGGGAACACGATGTAGCTGTTTCCCAACACGTTTCAGACACTGGTCCCTTCTAGCCAAAGAAATCTCTGCCCCGACAAACACTGGGGTCATTGTTCTCAGCATAATAGGGAATTGCTCCCGAGCGCTGGAGAGATGCCCTGCTTCAGGGGGTGTCTTCCCTTCTCACCGCCACCATCCCAGCCTCCTTGGGAACCCTCTCCTGAAGGTCCCCCATGGCCTTCCCATTGTTAAGCCCCAATTCTCTCACTGGGGCCCTGCTCCTGGACCTGGTCTCATCCCTCTCTGTCCCCCCCACCCCCAGCTGTTTCTCCCTGTTTTCTCTGTACCCTTCTCTTGAATGTTGGGTTCCCCAGGACTCAGCCCAAGGCCCCCTGTCTTCTAGGTGCTTCCCAAGTGATCCTGACTACTCCCTTGGCCTCCCGGGCCATCTCTGTTCATTCCAGTCACCCCAAGTCACTGATCAAAGCTCAGGCCTCTTTCCCTGTGGCCCCTGCCCTCTCGCTGTCTCTCCGGGTACCTCACAAAACCTAATGCTGAAATGTCTCCGGCTGAACTCTTCATGCTCGACCCAGCAGGCTGCCCATCCTCCTCCCCACCTCCCCAGCACGCGCCATCGCCATCGTGCATCCTGCAGCCCCGGAGGCAGCTCCTCCCTCCCACCTGCCGGCAGTGGCCTGGGTCCAGCCATTCACCCTCAATCCCTATCCCCCATCTACTCCCTCCCTCCTCCCGGATCGCCTCCTGGCCTCCCACTACCAGCGTCATTGCAGCCAACAGGGACCTCATCACGCCTGTCCTGCCCCAGGCCCTAAAGTCCACCTCAGGTCCTCTCCCCTGGGGCCCTACCCGACCCTTCCTCCTTCCTCTCCACCAGGACACACCTGGCTCCCTCCCACTTCAGGGCTTTTGTCTGGGTTGGTCCAGGGACGCTGGAACACACAACCCAGGGACCTTTTGTTGGGGGCCTGTCAACCTCCCACCTGTAAAATGGGAAGCCACCTTTTGGTGACTGCCCCGCCCACAGACCTTCTCCCTTCTCTGGGATTGGCCAAACCCACTCTAGGTGGCCCCGCCTCCCACCGTGGCTGATTGGTCCAGGCTGGACACCTGACCCAACTGCGGCCCAATGGGATGCTCTCCCGCGGTTCTGGGGCCTGGAGTCGGTTACTGACAGCTGTGGCGGCTGAGGAGGCCCCCAGAGCCCAGCGGATCTCTCCCTTCCACACCTTCTTTCCTGCCCTTTCCTTCGCCCGCTGCCCTCCCAGATGACACCCTTCCCCTGAACTCCTGGACCCGGCTCCTGTTGCCGCTGAAGAATTACCCAGCCTGTGCCTGCCGGGCGAACCCAGGCTAGCCCTGGAGAGCCCCTCCCGGCTGTGCGCTGTCGCCCACCGCTGCCACCTGGCGCTGCCCCTTGCTCCTTGCTCCCCCATGGCGCCCGCAGTGGCCGGCGAGGGGCCTCGCCCAGAGCTGCCAGGGCCCAGGCCGGGCAGTCGGGCTGCTCACAGCTTTCTCCCTCTGCAAGGGGGCAGCAGGTGGGTGGGGCCTGCGTCCCTCACCTCCTTCCACCTGCCACCAGCCTGACCGGAAATACCAGAATCAGTTTGGCAGAGGAGGAAGCGAGGCTGAGAGACAGGGAGTGACTCCACAAGGTGACCTTGGAGCCAGGGCTGGTCTTAGGTCTGGGTGACCCTAGGCTCTCTCATCCTCACCTCACAGTCAAGGCCAGCAGGCAGAGTGTCCTGAGGCTGCTGGCATCTCTGGGGATCAGATGTCCTCCTGCCCAGCCCTCAGTTGCCTCTGTGGGCTCAGAGTCAGGATGGAGACACAGAGGTCCAGCCTCCAGGAGCCAAACACAGCCATTATGAAGAGCCAGCCAGGCGCCCAAGCTCCGGGAGAAGCAGCACCTGTAAGTGGACAGCAGAGGAGCCCTGGGAAGCCTCATCTCCCACCCTAAGCGACCTTAGCTGTGAAGTGCCCACCCGTGGCTGTCTGTTGCTGGGCACCCGAGAGGGGGCTTTGACCAGACTGGAGGTCAGGACCCTCCTCTGAGGAAGTGCCCGCCAGCATTGAGCTGGGAGGGACCGGTGGCCGGTGGAATGGAGCATTCCAGCAGAGGGGACTGCCTTCCACAGACTTCCGATCGTCACCCTGACAGGTTGGTCTTGCCAATTTATCCAGTTTCAGGAGTCTCCCCTCCAGCTTCAGTTTCCTGATTTGCAGTGGGAGGGCTGGATCCCCCAGTGCTGATGCTCCCACCCTGTGGCCGCAGGAGGGGTGCCCACCCTGCCGGCCTGGTGGCTGAGGGGCGGCTTGAGGTGATGTTTGCCAAGGCTGCTGCTGGCACTCCCTCTGGCTGCCTTGGGGCGATGACAGGAGCTGACGGCTTGGCAGCAGCTCCCAAGGAGGCAGCAGCCGGGCTGGCGGCGGGTGGTGGGGACGGGAGGGGGCTCCTGGGGAGGAGAACAAAGCGCTGAGGGTGCTGGGCCCCAGGGCAACTCAGGCAGTGGGGGTGGGGGTGGCAGTGTTCTGGAGTGTTTAGCCCACAGGGAGGCCATGGCATGGGGGCGGGGGTGGGGTATAGCCCTTGGAGCCCACTTCATGGCTGTGTGAGCCCAGGCAGGTCACGTAGCCTCTGTGAGCCTCAGCTTCCACACTTATACAATTGGAACAATAATACCTTCATCACAGTTCACTGCTGTATCCCCCGTGCTTAGCGTGTGGCATATAATAGGGACTTAATAAATATTTTTGGAGTCAATAAACACATAGGGTTGTTGGAGGATGGGATTGGCTAATTCGTGCTTAGCACAATGCGTGGTGCCTGGTGTCTCTAGATAAGCAACAGTTTTGTTATTATTTTTGCCGTGGTTGTTTGTGGAGGGTGCAGAGGACTGAGCCAGCATGGAGTCCCAGAGCAAACGAGAAGGAAGTTGGTCAGTGTGTGGAGAGCAGGGTGGGAGGAGTGGGTCATGGAACAGGCTGGATACTGGGACCAGAGCGTGGGGACTGAGGGCATGGCCAGGAGTCTGGACTCTGTCCTGAGAGCAGGGGAGGGGCCCACATGGCCAGAGGTGAGCAGGATGAGGTCTGAGCAAGACTGCTGTGGACACCAGGGGCTGTTGGTGGCCCTGGCCTAGCCTGAGGAGGCAGAGAAGTGGAGAGGGCACGTGTGCACGGCCGTTTTGGGAAACTTGGCTGAGAAGGTGGAAGAGATGAGGCAGCAGCCGGAGGGCGATGCAGGAGGGACAGAGGCTTGTTTCTTAGGTCAGGTGTAAATGGGACGGAGAGGGGCTGGTGTCCTGGGGTGCCTGAAAATGTGGAGAAGTGGGGGACTGGTTAGAGGGGTCCCTGAGGGAGGCAGAGGCAGGAGGGGTGGCAGAGAGGGGCTTCAGGAAGGGCTACAGCTTTGGTTTAGGCCAGTGGGCGTTTCCATGGCCCAATGGGGTGCATCGCTGGGCATCCCTTCAAGGCAGGGACCTGGAGACCCCAGAAAGCTGTGAGGAGGGGGCAGGTCTCTGGGGAGAGAAGGTAGCACGGAGGGGTGCAGAGCCCCACTGGATCACAGTGTGGCCCGGGCCCGCTCCAGACCCAGCACTGCAGGGAAGTGATGGCCCCTATCACCCATGACTGGGCCTGAGCTGCCTGCTGAGGCCCTGTGGGCAGATGGGAGCTCGGCGGGTCTTTCATGGGAGATGCCAGCTTCTGTGGCAAACTTCTAATGACCTCAAGATAATCTCCCAACCTTCCAGTTGCCGTTACGCCTGCGGACAAGGGCTCCAGGAAGTGCCCTGTTACACAGGCAGGCCCCAAGACTCCATTGCATTTTGGGGACTCTCTGGTGGGCCCTACGGTGGGCAGGAAGCAGGAACTCCAAGCCTGGCCTGGAGCACAGGCTCTGCTCTACCAGCTTGCTGTATGCCTGGGGCAGGTCACCTCTTTCTCTACCTCTGTGCCCAAAGGGTCCTTCCAGCATAGTGCTCTGGGATTCTGGGCCAGCTCCAGGTCTGTCACAGCAGAAGGGCACCCATGGAATGTCAGGCAGCTCCCCGAGAAGCTTGGCCTGGCCTGGGGCCTGGCCTGGCCAGCAGTTGCAAGTGGACATCGTTTCTAGAGCCACTCCATCACCGTGGCTGCCTGGAGTCCTGTGCAAGGAATCTGGGCCTACATCCTGATTTAACAGGAGAGTGTTGTGATTGATTGGTGATGTCTGCTGTGGGCACACTATGGAAGGTGTAGAGCTTGAGCAGTTTCTGTGCCACCCCTGCCTAGGTTCTTTCCTCTGCCCTAGGCAGCAGCAGAGAGCTAGAGGCCAGGGGATGGAGTGGTGCCAAAACTGGGTGTCATTTCACCCCTACCAGGGACCCAAGGTGTGTCCTTGGGCAGGTCCATTCTCCCAGCCCATTTGTCGTCTATAAACTGGAGATAATAACACCATCTTTCCTGGTGTTTATGAGGATTTAATGCATGTGTGCAGAGTGCCCAGCTCAGGGCAGATGCTCAAACACAGCAGGTTTGATCACTGAGAGTGGTTTGCAGAGGCAGGGCGGTCCAGGTCAGCCTCTGTGGCCTCTGGTAACTAGGTGTCAACAATTCTGGAAAGAGAAAACACAAAGGCCTCTTTTCAGCCCTGTCCTGACACCCTTGACCTGCTCTGCAGGGGCATTCATCCTTTCCTCTAGTCTAAAGCCAGAGTATTCTCTCTCCTACCTTTCTTCCTTACTCTAGGCCTCAGTTTCCCTATTTGTACAGTGGAGGAATAGAGCAGGGTTGGAGAAGAGGAGCACTGAGGTCCCTCCCAGATCTAATTTTGATGATTCTGACTCAAATCTTTTGTTATGAAAGAGCTGGAAACATTCAGACTAGGGTGTGAATGACTGCCATGGCAGAAGCATTACTCTACTTAGCCAGGTTCTCCCTCATCCACACCTGCCTAAGAGCTGCACTTGGCCTCAGCTGGTCTGGCTGCCACACTGTGAGGGGAAAGAGATCCTGGGGCTCATCCAGAGAGGGGGAACAAGACAGGCAGCAGGTGTGTGGCCAGGTTAGCTGAGAGACAATTGCAGGACAGTCCGTGGAGGCTGGGGAGAAACAGGCTCAGGGAGTCCTGCTGATGATGCCAGGGCTCCCCAGGGCTATCCAGGAGGGAGCTGAGGGTGCTGGGCAGCCCTGGAGGTAGGGTGGGAAGCAAAGGGGAAAGAAGCTACAGGCTCGATGGAAGGAAGAAACTGCTGATGGGTGAACACTCCCAAAGGTGGAACAGGTCCCAGGGGAGGTGGGGAGCCCTGGGCACAGAAGGCACATGGGCCCCTGCAGGAATGCAGGGGACAGGCTCCTTCCTGAGGAGGGGAGCAGGGGGCAGCTGCCTGAGGCAGCTGGCTCCGTTTCCCCAGCTCTGAGGTCCCTGCCCTGGGCATCACAGTCCCTCCCTCAACTCTGCTGTCCCTGCCCTGACTCTACTGCCTCTCCCCCAACTCTACTGTCCCCCCCCCACACCAGCTCTACTGTCCTTCCCGGCTCCGGCTCTACTGGGTCCTCTCCCTGGGAAACAGCTCCCTGTTGGGGGGATTTCAGGTATCCACAAAAGCGGGGATGCTTCCTGAGGTTCCTCTGTCTGACACACCTGGTGCATGTCGTGTTTACTGGGTTGTAGGAATGAAGCTGGGGGTCCCGTGGGGAAAAGCACGAGCTGCTGTGGTCCGGGAGGGGCTGGGCAGGTGCCCGCTGGCTCTCTGGGGTCCACCTGCTGCTCGGTGCTTGCTGGTGTCAGAGCCGGCACTCGGTGGCAGCTCATAATCCGTATCTCGTGTAATCAGCACAACCTCGAGCGGCAGGTATCTTTACCCTCATTTCACAGGCGAGGAACCAGCTCAGGCGCCTTGCCCACAACCACGGCAGCGCCTGGGCCTGTCTGCCACCTCAAGGCCTGCTCCTCCCAGCCCCTGCTCTGTGAGGCAGGGGCGCTGAAGGGGAATTTCTGGCAGGAGAGGGAGGGGGCAGGAATTAGCTCCGGGAGGGCACCTGTGTAGCAGGCAGCTCCGGGTGCACATGCTGCTGGCCCTGGGCCTGCCAGCTGCCCCCTGGCTCCTGATCCTCCCCAGGGGTCACAGGCTCAGGCTCTGCCCCAGCCCTGGACAGAGTAGAGGGCAGAGCGCCAGTCCCATGGTGGGCTGGGGGCTGGGTTGCCGGGGTAAGCATAGCCTTGGCAGGACAGGCAGGACCCCTCTCCCAGACAGAATGCAGACCTAAGAGCACTGGGCAGCCACTAGGGTTCCTATGGACAGGGTGCACAGCAAGCCCAGGGAAGGCATGAGGACAGGGAAGATGGCAGGGACCACAGGCAGATTCGGGAGGCAGGTGACAGGACCTGGGTGCTGCCTGCTGCAGGAGGAGGGAACAGGAGACAGGGCATGGGAGTGCCCAGGTTTCGGGTCTCGCTCCCTCGAAGGAGGTGAGGTGCCCACTCTGAGCCATCACCACCCAGCGCATCACTCTCAGGGCGCTCACTCCAGCATTGCCAGGATACCTATGCTGAGACCTGTCCAAACCCCTTCTTATCCGAGCCGCCTCCAGACCTCTCTGGATGGGTGGGGGTGGTGTGTGGACTGGGGCCAGCAGAGGTCTGGGTCTGGGCTTCCACAGCCGGAGCCAGGACCGCTCTACTTGTCCCTTTTCTGGCTCCCAGGAGCAAACCCTCTTTGGCTTCCTCTTTCCCCACGTTTGGCTCCAGCAGCACCATTGACCTGGCTCTGGTGTCAGACCGCCTGATTCAAACTCTGTGTCCCACTACTGGCCTCGGCACTTGGGGACTTCTGTGGGTGGGGCAGCTCCTGAGCTGCAGAGAGAAGAAGACACAAGGGATCCAGCCCTGAAGAGAGGCTTGTGAGCTCACCCAAGTTACCGCAGTAGGATAAGATGTCCCCAAGAATAGAGGCCCTGGTTTTCAGGGTCCGTTGACAGTCCGTGCTTCACCCAACCCCCACCAGGCCCCCAGACGCTTTTACCTCCTTTCTGAATGTGGACGCTGAGCTCAGGGACATTATGGAAATCATAAGCTCAGCTGGAGGGGGTCATTGGCACCTGTGGACCCCACAGTGCCCTAGTTCCTGCCACCATTGTCCCCCACTCCACACTGAGCCAGTGGGCAGGTCCTGAGGACTGAATCAGGAGATCCAGGTAAAGTGCCTGGCACAGCGCCTGGAGCCCAGCGAGGGCTGACTGTCATTGTCGTTATCCTGTAAGTCATGGAGCCCTGGCCTTTCTATCTCCTGGGGCCCCTCCTCACTGAGTCCCCACCCATGCCCTGCCCAGGCCTCATCAGCTCTCCCCTGGACTCCACCTCCGCTTTGTACCTGGATTTTTTTCTTCCTTCCTTCCTTCCTTCCTTCCTTCCTTCCTTCCTTCCTTCCTTCCTTCCTTCCTTCCTTCCTTCCTTCCTTTTTGAGACAGAGTCTTGCTTTGTCACTCAGGCTACAGTGCAGTAGCATCATCATAGCTCACAGCAACCTCCAACTCCTGGGCTCAAGTGATCCTCCTGCCTCTCCACAAGCGCCTGGCTAATTTTTCTATTTTTAGTAGAGATGGGGGTCTCACTTTTGTTCTGGCTGGTCTCGAACTCCTGAGCTCAAGCGATCCTCCCACCTGGGCCTCCCAGAGTGCCAGGATTCCAGGTGTGAGCCACTGTGCCCGGCCTGCACCTGTATTTCAACCTTAAGCCTCCATCCACTGCCTGAGGGATCTGCCCGGGACCTGGTCTGGCTCCAGCCACCGTCCCTGGTGTTCTGCTGTGTGGCTACAGGCAGTGCTGGGGAGGGACTTCCTCTGCCTCCCTGCCCCTCTCCACACCAGACTCCCACTGCCTCCTGCCTCTAAGCATGTGCTTTTGCTCCCGCTGTCTGGAATGCACTTCTCTGCACTCTCCAAGCGCCTCCCCTTCTCTGCCCCCAGAGTGATGGGAGCCCCACTGTGCTCAGCGTGTGCAGTCATTGTTAGTTTCTAGGCCCCTCTGGGCCTCTTGCTTAAGGGCAGGGCCAGGTCCAAGTCTCTCTGGGTCTCTGGCTTTGCCTGGGCCAGAGGAGGCGACACAGACATCTGTGGAAGTTTGCCGAATATGAATGGCCTCCTGGCCTGCCCCATGTTGGGCCCATTTTTCAGAAAAGGAAACTGAGGCCCTGAGTGTTGACGTGTAGTATCCAAGGGCACACAGGACATACAGGAAGTGCAGGGATGGGAGCCCTTGGGGCAGGCCCAGCCTCACATGTTCCTACTTCTTTTTTTGATATTCAGGGGTGGGACAGGTGGTGGCTGGGGAAAGATCAGAAAAATCTACAGGGCAGGGTTGGGCCGGGCCAGGACCCTGGACAGCTCACCAGGGCCCATCTGACGGGGCAGTGCTGGGATGGCACCTGAGATGCATTTGGGGGCCTTAGCGGGGTTGGAAGCAGCCGGCCTGACCCCTGGTGGGGGAGGGGCAGGCCTGAATGGAGGGGAAAGCTCGTGTTTTGGAGTCTGAGACTGGCCTTGTGGCCCCGACTTTACCATGGACAGCTCTCGAAACCTCTTGGAGCCTCAGTTTTTTCATCTATAAAATGGGGAAGGTTGCCCCTGAGGTCCCAGCTAGGCTGTTGTTAGAAATGAACCAGCTGCAAGGCATCTGGAGTTCTCTAGAACAACAAAGGAATGAGGGGCCAAGGGCCACGGCTACGACAGCCCTCAGGAGCAGTGACAGGTGGCCCAGGAGTGGCACCAGAAGCTGACTCCTGCAGACTGCAGGGGGCAGCTGGCCGTGCCTGGGCTTGGACTCCGTCCAGCTCTCTCCTGGCTTTCTGGGTGACGGCCTGGGGTCATATGGTGGGAATGCCATGGAGTGGGGTGGGGGGCTCATTTGAACAACAGCCTGACCAGGAAGAGGGAGCTTCTGGGGTCTTTCCCTATCTTGTCATTTCATCCATGAGCAAGCCCAGGGTTGAGCTATTACATCCCCTTTTCTACTCAAGAAAACTGAGAAACATGAGAATGTCCCAAGTTCCCAAACAAGTTAGTGACAGAACTAGGTTATAATCCAGATCTCCAGACTTGGTATCTAGAACTGTGACAATGTTAACTGCTACCACTTGCTGAATACTAATTGTATAGCAGGCACTCTACGTGTGCACTGCCCATGAGATAGAGATTATTGTATTGGCTTTACAGAAGAGGAGACGGAGGTTCAGAGTTACATACTGTAAGTGGCAGAGGCAGTATCTGAATCTGTGGTCAGGGCATGGTTCGAGAGTTGGGGTGGTCATTGCAGGTTATACCTGAGCCTGCTGGAGGTAGGCAGGGCCTGGGGTCCTTGACAGGGTGTGGCTTGTCCACCTTGGGCTCTGGGCCTGCGGAAGGCCTGGGATGAGGCCCATGCCAGACAGCTGGACTGAAAGTGACTTCCCTTGGGCTGTGTGGGGATCCAGACAGACCTGGGCTGGCAGGGGTAGACCTCAGAGGGGTCTAATGGGGCAGAAGTGGGGACATGAAGCCAGGCTCCATCCTTCAAGTCTCAGCTTGGGTCACCTTCTCTTGGGAGCCTCTCCCAACTCTCAGCCCATGCCAACTTCCACCTCCCCTGAGCTTCTCTGCCAGGCTTCTCTGCCAGGGTGACTCCTGGTGCCTAGCACAGTGCCTGTGAATATATGCTGATTAATATAACCCTCTCTGGCATGCTGGCTATGAGCCAGTCACCAGGGAGCCCCCAAGGAAGGCATGAGCGCTTAGTCACTCTATCAACAAGGCTCTAGAAGCCTCTGTGGCCTGGGCCTTGCCCGGCCTTGAGCTCATCCCAGCCCCTGCCCTACAGGCACCCATAGCCCGCTCATACCTCTCCCTGAATGTCCCCCATGTCCCATCCTTCACGACTTCCTGATGGGCACAGGAAAGTAGGGGACAAAAAAAAATCCCTAAGTAATGTGGAAAATCACCCATAATCTTATCATGAAGGTTGACATTTTGCTGTACTTCCTGTCTTCTTTCTCCCTCTTTCCCTCTAGTTTTTATTTTTCAAAACACAGAATTAGGTACACTCTTGTGTACCCACTTCACCCATTCACAGGATGTATGGTGAGCATGGACATCATTTTCCCAACACATCACATTTGTCTTGTGGCTACTTGAAATTCCCTGGGTGTACCATAATTTAAAAAACTGATCCCCTCTGGCTGGGCATTTAGGTTGCTTTCAGTTTGGGGCTATTATAAATAGCATGCAGTTACTGCCTCAGGACTCCTTCCTGGAAGGTGAATTTCTTAGCCAGGGGATATCACACATGCTCTTTGGAGACTCCGAGCCTTTGCACAAGCTGGTCCCTCTGCCGGGCTGCCCCTCCCGAGTGCGCACACTGCCTCGTCTGCAGTATCCTGGCTGCATCTGATGCCCCCTCCTTGCCCTCAGCTGTCCTCTTCTCCCTGCTGTCGGGAGCGTCTGCTGATCTCCTGCCTCTCCTGGGGCAGAGAGCCTGCCTTCTCCTCTTCCTCTCCCTTGGCCTCCAGCACATAGTAGGCGCCTGGGAAATGCTTCCCAGAGAGAGCCATCTCCTGGCTGGTTCAGCAGTGTGGGATTGTGTGGTGTTTCTATTAGTCTCCATGAACAAGTGCCACTGTGTTATTAAATTTTTCCGAAAGCAGAATGTCGGCTGTGTTTGCCAGAATGGTTGCTCTTTTAGGAGTGGGTCTGTCCTGCCCATCCTGCACTCCTCATTTTCTCGTCGCTTAGAGCCCATTCGCTGGGCACCTAATGAGTGCCAGGCCCTGTGGGTGCAGCACTGGGCTCTGGGGAGCCTGACACCTGGGGTGCAGCCTGGCCCAGGGAGGCGTGAGGGTTATGTGAGGCAGTGTGGGTAAAGCTCAGTCAAGCTCAGGACTCGGTGCCTGGGCCCGGGTGGTGCAGGTGATGGAAGGCCCCATTGGGGAGCTTGAGCTTTGCTCCAAAGGATGTGCTGAGTACCAGGTATACAGTAGGTGCTCAATAAATGTGTCTAGGGAAGGTAAGAGATGGTGTTCTGGGAGCTGAGAGGAGTTCTGGTAGGATTGGAGGTGGTGATGAAGCTGGCCTTGGAGGACAAGTGTCATAGGAACTTCCCTGCTCTCAACCCAGGGACCAAGAAGGCACATTTTTCACTATCGTTCAGCATCTCTTGAGGCCACAGCCTAGCAGGCTTTGTCCTTGGCAGACAGAAGGTGGAGTCTGCTGAGACGCTGAGCCCCAGCCCTGTCTCCCGCGGGCAGGGCAGTTTCCTCATCTCCCTCACAGCCATTGTGCTCGGAGGCCTGCAGCCTGAGGAGGGAGAGGCTCCCAGGTTGAGTTTTGGATGTTCTGAGAGAGAACTGGGGTCCAAAGACAAGGAAGCAGGAGGAGGTGACCACCTAAGGCCCCCTCGGGCAGCTGCTGTCCCCCTGGCCTCAGGGCCCCAGGGTTCCATTCTTTCCCTCCACAACACTGCCTCTCCCCTCCAGCCCCTCCTCCTCCTCTGCCAGGGCTATGGAGTAACCTTTGAAAATACAAACCTGACCAAGTCGCAACCCTGGTCACAAACCCTCTGTGGCTCCCCACTGCCACTCCCTTGGCCTGGCATCCAAGGCTTTTCCCCACCTGGCGTCTGCTGTGTCTGGCCACCCCATCTTCCCTCCTCCCTACTTTTCCTTTGTCTCTAACCCACCAAGCTTATGGTCCCAACATGCCAAGGGCTTTGCATGTGCTGTTCCCTCTGCCTGGAATGCCTTTCCCGTACCCTCTCTCCTTGGCGAACACTCATTCAGCTGGGGCATCTCCACCTCCAGGAAGCCATGCCAGGTCCTTTGTCTGCCTCTCTGAGCAAACTGGGCTCTCCCTGAGGGCAGACCAGGCCTGAAGTGCCCCCCCGGGGGCTCTTGGTGCCCATATCTATGGTCTGATGAACGGGAGTGGGAGGCACCTTGTGATGTGTGAGCTGGGGAAGGGGGGACCCACAGACTTGTTGAAGGGCCTTAGATGGGCCCCTGCAGGGTCACACCCCTTCTCATCTCCCTCAGCCAGTGACCTGCGCCGACTATACAAAGCCCCGTGGACACCCCTGCCCACCGCGGCGGGGGCTAGAGGTCACAAGGGGCCTCTGAAACTGCCCAGGGTGACTACCCCGCTGCGGGTGTTGCTCGCTCCTCTCCCCACTAAAGCAGGGCCTTCTTCAAACTAGGTGCCAGGGTCTCCAAGGTCCTGACTCGCTCACCTGCCCCGCTCCGGGTGAGGCCGCTGCCTGCTACCCACTTGCCCAGGGACTGGGGACCTGGGACCCCAGCGTAGAAGAGATGGGGGCTCGGAGGAGGTCCCCCGGCCTATTCTGACTAGGAGCTGGGGTCCAGTCATTCCGGAAGTGGGGCGGAGGGGGAAATTACAGACCCCTGGCAGGAGGAGCAGGAGCAGGGTGCCCGGGCGGCCCTGGGAGGGGGTCCGAGCCTCGGGCGGGGGCTGCGGCGCCCCGGAAGGAGCCGCGCACGCCCCTGCACGCGGTGCCCGCCGCGGCGGCCGCGGATTCGGAGGTGAGAGCGCCCCCGCCCCGCCGCCCGCCCAACCCGCCGGCCGGCCCGGGGCTGGGGGCAGGCGCGGAGGGGGTGCCGGGCGCTGCGGGGCGGCCCCTTCCCCTTTGCGCAGCGCGGGCCCCGCTCCTCCTCCCCGAGTCCGGGCTGGCTTCCGCGCTCCCTTCCCCTCCGCAGCGGGATGCGGGCGCCGGGCCCGGGCGGGGACCCAGGGCCGAGGCCTGGCCGGCCTGGCGGGGGCCCCGGCGGGCGGCCGCGCAGGGGCCGGATCCGAGGACGCGGGCGCGCCCCTCCCGGCGCCGGGCGGGGGTAGGCGGGCAGGGCGGGCGGGCGCGGGGAGTGCGGCGGCGGGAGGGGGAGGCTCAGAGCTTCCCGGCGCGCGGGCTGCCGAGGGAGGGGGCGCGGGGAGCCCCCCGCCCCCCAAAGGAGGAGTCTGGCTTCCACTTGCATCCTCGGACGCGCGGCTAGGCGGCCGCTGCCGGAGGAGCCCCCGCCCCTGCGCGCCTCCCTCCCGGGAGCCCCTGCCTCCCTCGGTGCGCGCTGCTGCTCGCGGCCGCCGCGGCCGCCGAAGAGGAGCCCGGGGCCAGGTAGGGCTGGGGGCAGGCGGGGCGCAGGCTGGGGCGCGACGGGCGCCGGGCGCCGACGGCCGGCCGGGCGGGGGCGCGGCCGGGACCCTCTACGGGCGCGGGGTGACGCCCGCGGCTCAGCGCAGGGGCGCCCGCAAAGTTACTTTGGCCGCCTTTGCCAGGTGCCGGCGCCCGGCCGGGCACCCCAACTGCCCTGCCTGCCGAGCGGGTGCCGGCAGGAGGGGCCTCGGCCGGGGCGCAGGACTTTGGCTGGGGCCGCGGGGTCAGCGAAACTTTTCCCCCGCCTGCCAGTTGCTGCTGGCTGCTGGCGGAGTAGCTGGTGGACGAAGAGGGCTGCTGGGGTGCAAGTGATGACGACGGTGGTAACAATAGCCGCCCCTGGTTGCGGAGCGCCTACTGTGCGCAGCGAAGCCCCTACGGGCACTTGGGGCGAAGGGAGGGGAGTCTAATGCTGCTGGTCGAGTGGCCGCTTTTGCAGGTATTGCTGGAAACTTCATCCATTTCCGTCAATCTATTCATCCATCCATCCATCCATCCACTCACTCATTCAACACATATTTATTGCCGCCTGCTATGTGCCCTGCCAGGGAATCGTTGGCTACCCAGACAGTATTTCACGGAATGCCAGTGCTAAGGAGCAGTTCTATCTGTTGTGTGTTTGTTCTGGGACATGCTGTAGGAGAGTGAATTCATGCACAGTCTCCCTTCACTCTGGTAGGGCCAGAGAAGGGTCAGTCTGAGAGCAGATGTGTCCAGGAGTCTGGGAGGCCACTGCTTGGGGTTTGGGACCCACCCTCCTCCATCCCCTCCAACCCCCCTGGGCTCAGGCTGGGTGGCCCAGGCCTAGGGGCTGTCTGGAGGCTGCACTCTGGAACTGGTCCCCCTCCCTGCCCAGCTGACCTCTGTGGGGTGTCTCTCCCCAGAGCTGGGCTGGCCTCTCTCCCGGCTCCAGGAGCTGCTTTGCCTCCCCCTCCCTATGTCCACTGCTCCACTGATGGTGGGGAGGAGAGCTTGTTAAGTGGCAAACAATTATGAAATTAAACTGCAGGAACCAAAGTGACAGGAGTTGAATGGTGGGGATCTGCTGTGCTGGGGGGCAGGGCGGGGGTCATGCAGACACACTGTCAATGCTCTGACTGGACTTTGCAAAAAAAAAAAAAAAAAACAGAAAAAAACCTCAACTCTGTGATTAGTCTGGCACAGGGCTAAACATGCCTTGGGGAGTGTCGGGAAGGCCACCGGCTGACCACCAGTCCCAGCTGGAATTGAGGCCTTGGTCCACAAGAGCCAAAGCTCCAAGAGGCCATTTGGGGCGGGGGGCTCATGGATGGGGCTGGGCTGAGGCCAGGAGGACACCCGGGCTTCAGAGAGGCTTCTGGAGAGAGGCTCAGTCTGCAGGGCCCGCTGCGTAGGAGCCAGGCATAATAAACCACGCTTTGCCATGCCCAGCTCCCTGTAGACTGGCTTTCCGAGTGGCAGCCCCACAACACTTGTAAAATCTTTTTTCTCAAGATGGATTTCGGTGAAATGGCTACATCTATTCGTGTGCTCACTCGTTGGAGGTACGTTAATTGGCTGATGGCTATAGTCAAAAAGCGATGATCCAGTCGCGGAGGTTTAATCGTGTGCTTGGAAGTGTTTCAACATGGGGCTGCCTTCCTATTTATTCCTCGGCCCCAGGAATTTTGGAAGACCTGGATTGCATTAGATACCTGTGATGTTGACGTGAGTAGGCTCAGAGTGTCACCTACATGTCAGAGGAAGCACCCATATAGCCACTGTGTGACATGCTTAGAATCACTGACGCACCCCCCAGCCAGTGCCCCGTGGGCTGTGTCTCTGGACAGATAGAGCAGGTCTGGGTCTACGGAAACAATAGTAATTTTAGGGTGTTTCTACTTAAGCCCAAACTGTCAAGAATACACAGACCGACATGTGAAATAATCGTTTAAGAAAAGCCTGCTTTTTGAAATTTCCCAGTCCACCCATGAGACTATTAAATCTTCATCCAGTGAAATTGATTTAAGTTCATTTGTTCTCCCTCGAACTTGCTGCCTTCCTCCGCAGGCAGTGCAGCCCCTGGCTTGCTTGCCCCATCCAGGACACTGCTCCCTGCGTGTTTGAAGAATGAAGGGTGGCTGCTGGGTTTCACCGAAGGGTAGCATTCAATGAGAAAAATCAGCATTCTGGGTGCGGGTTCTGGACTTCTGGAAAAAAGAAACCCTCCCCAAAGTGCAATCATCTTTTAATCTATCAAAATGACTTCATTTTTCCAGTTGCAGGCCTGTGAA
This sequence comes from Varecia variegata, assembly GCA_028533085.1. Taxonomy (NCBI): domain Eukaryota; kingdom Metazoa; phylum Chordata; class Mammalia; order Primates; family Lemuridae; genus Varecia; species Varecia variegata. The sequence goes on along the minus strand of CM052440.1, from coordinate 4,238,739 downwards.
CTGATCGTGAATAGCAGGGCAGAGGAAATTAATCGCCCAGGCAAAGACTTTTAACAAGTAAATATTATGCACAGAAAAACATGCAATTAGTGGAGGTTAGTTAATGCCTTTCAAGTTTCTGCGAGCTGCAGCTACGGGTGGAATTTCTGCCTTATCCCTGAATTGTCTGTCAAAATCTTTAATGTGACAATGTGACATGTCTCTCCCATCGCCCCTCCCTCACCAGGAACAAAAAAGGGTCTTTTCACGAATTTTCCCATTCCATTCTTCTTCTCCCTGAGATCTTTCCGTTCAGCAGTCAGTACCTTTGTCTGCAGCACCTCTGGAGCGAGGGTCCCTGGGGCAAAGGGCTCCCCAGGTGCAGGGGCCCACGAATGGGTTCTCAGGCTTGCTCTGTCCCCACAGATCAAAGTTGATGGCACCTCAGATAAGACACAGGCCTACTTGTGGGGTCTTTCTTCTGGCCGGGACGCCCCATGCTCTGGGACCAGATGTGCCCAGTGCTTTCGGGGCCAGGGAGAAGAGAGGGCGAAGGGAATGTTTCTCGCAGGGAGAACCGTTTAGAGCAGGCTGTGCTGGGGCGCTCTGAAAGCAATTTGCTGCAGCCCCGGTGGCTGGTGTGTGGACGTCCCCCCGTAATGATGCCATCAGCCAGCATCCTCTCCAGACTGCCCCTGAAATTGTTTGACTTGGGTCTGAAGAGGTGACTAAAATGTCAAAAGCAAAAAACAACCCCAAGGGGAAAAAAAATAAGAGGCCCCTTTTTGGGGGTGGTGGTGGAAGGAAGGTATAAATATATAAATAGTTTCTTGGTTAATTTGATTCACTGTGGCTTTTTCTGGTGACCGGACCAGTCTGCGGCCAACACAAATGTTTTACTTTATTTTGAGATTTTTTTCCCCTAATGAAATAAGACTTAGTTATGTTCTATTTCTATTTAAAATACCTATGACAGATGAGGGCAGCCCAATCTTGTGAAACAAATCGTAACAAATTGAGACGATATGTATTAATTTTGAATTCAAGTCCTGATTTGAGATCCGCCTTGGTCCTTCCAGGCCTTTCTGTGAACTACCCTATGGGGGGTTTTCTTGGACATGAGCTTGGCCAGATTAATGTCAGAACCTGGTCGTCCCCATAAACAGAAGCAGCTGCAGAAAAGAAAAAAATCTCCCCTCTGGCTGACTGTGATCTGCATCCGGTTCAGAGCTAGGGGTGAGGAGGGTCCTCTTTCTGCCGCCCAGTCTACCCCTGAAAGTTTGTTTCTGCAGTGTAACTAGTCTATTGCTCATCTGTACATTTCCCCCCTTCCAAGAAGGATTTGAGGTTCAGCGTTGATGCACATGAAAGGACGTTTGGCATCGCCCATGCTAATTTCGTCACTTTAAGGAGAAAATGATGCCTGCTTCCAATTTCCAACACTCTCATCATTTCCCCTTCATTTCATTCTTTTGCATTTTCTGGACAGCACTGCAGTCTGCAAGCTGCAAAATATATTGCACCGGCTACCTGAGAAACGTAAGGCCTTCCCGGCACCCTGCCTTTCCCGCTTCGTAACGAAGCGCTTTTCAGTGTGTTGGTGTTCATGGAAAAGGCAAATGTTCCCTCCCCCGACCCTTAGCCTAGCCTGGGCTCCCTGCACAAATGGGTGGGTGGGGGGCTTGGAGAATGGAGTTTTGCTTTTGTAAGTTTGTCATTCAGACACATTAGTTAATTGATCATACTTTAGAGGTTTAATCCTTAATTGCAAATTCCTGCACGATCACAAGAAAATACACTCAAACTGATCATAAAAATGGCAAAACCCCAATCTTAGACTTAAGTGTAGAATTACCATAGTGCCGATTTGATTATGCTTCAGTGACATCTGTTTAATAGATTTCCACGAGAACTGTAAATCCACATTTACTTTCTTTGCAAATTGTATTTGAATGCTGAGCAACCACGATCCTCCTGCCTCTTCTCCTCCCTAACCATGCATGTCCCAAACCCCCAGTGATGTTGAGTGTGACTTGATGTGTCTGTGGGAAGGGGACACAGAATGCTGATCTTTACACATTTCCCTCTTACTTCCTTTTGTGTGTGGGTATGTCTGTGTGCATGTTTGAAACGGATCTGAGCAGCTTCCCATTTCAACTCCACAGATACGTGACTCTCCAAGTGCTTTATTTTGAAAACTAGGACATAGCACTTTGCAGAAGAAAAATCAGTCCACTCACTATTATTTATGTGATTGCTGATCCGCTAGATGGATATAGAAAGCACCAAGAATTATAATTTATGGAGTGAAGCACTGGTTTACAAACATATCTCTCTGCCCGAGCTTTGTGGGTTTCTTTGCATCTCGGGCCTCGTTCTGTGCGATGGGAACGGAGAATATTCAGAATTTGAAGACAGGCCGGGCAAACCGACTGCATTCATGTCTAAAATTAAAGGAATAAGTGAGCAGCTATTTGTGGCAGACAGGACATGATCCAGTAAGTAGCACTCTTCATATTCCGAAATAAAAGTACGTAATTGGAAAATGAGGTGGCAGAGCCTGCCGGGGTGGTGGTGGGGAGGAATTAGAAAGTGTAATTTAAAATCATGTAGTCATAATTCAAAATGGGCCCAGCTAAAAGGTTTTTAAGTGGTAAATGCTTTAAAGTCACTTGTGGTTGATCCTTTTTCAAGGAATAGGGTCTAATTTTCACTATATTTGTGGATTCCTTCATGTACTTAGCTCATCAACTCATTCAACTTAGCTGCTAACACCAGCTGCAGGCCAGCATCTTCTTTCCTTGAAACCCACGGTTGACGGAGAGGGAGGTCAGACGTCAGGGTCTGTCCTTTCAGGACGTGGCGGGAACTGGGTTTGATTTTTATCCCCCTTCCCTTGGATTATTTGTTTCTTTTCCTTCCCTTTGAGTCCCTCTTTATTTTTTTACCCTTTATGACATTTTCAGCTATCGGCTAATCAATTGCATATTTTCGGGCACAAGCAAAACAAGGAAAGAGAATACAATTTAAAAGTGATTTTTGAGCTTGTGTGGGAATCATGGCTTGTAAAAGAATTCTCCCCACATTCTCCCCACACGTTGGTACTTTTCTGTTCAATATTATCTCCTGCATTTTGCTTGGCGGGGTGTGGGGGGACCACTTAGGAGGTGTTAGCGTGGTTTCTCTGTGACATTTCACCACATTGCAACAAAAGCCTCAGTCAGCAGTGGCTTCGCTGAGCTGAGCGGGCTTTCTCTCCGCATCGCTCTGAGCCACCGGCCGAGGAAAAGCAGCCGCGCTTCGGGCTGGCCAGTGAGAGGGGCTGGGGCTGCTCACGGTCAAAGGCCGTGAGGCGGAGTGGGAGAAAGGTGTGGCTGGAATGCCAGTGAAAGCTGCCCAAGCGAGGGGTTCTCCAGGACGCGGCGCGGGGAAGGCTGCTGGGGGAGACGTTTCTCTGGCATCTTCTCCTGTTTAATGAGACAGTCGTCCCTCTGTGGCCATTGCTTGTCAACCGAGTTTTGGACTCAGGACAACACGATATCTTCCTAGCCTCACAGTTATTGTTGAAGACGTGCCAGTGAATGGAGGAGAAACACTGGCGGCTTTTGGGGGTGGCTGCCTTCGTAGCCTCACGTTGACTTTGATTAGAGTGACCTTTACCTTCCAAATCGGGACGCTTTTGAGAGCCGGAGGGGACACTGAGAACAATGGCACCAGAGCAACACTCATGAGCGGGCCCTGTCCCGGGCCAGCACTGACTTTCTGGGGCCTGTGCTGGGTGGGAGTGACTGCTTGCAGTCACTCGGCAAGGCAAATGTGTCTTCGGTGTACGGGTCAGCAACCCCCGCGGGGCAGTGCAAATGCCCCATGGTTTTCCTCACATGTCTTTGGACAGATGAGGGCCGTTAGGGTGACCAAGCGTCTGTTTTGCAGAAATCCACCTGCTGTCGAGATGCTCCACGTGAGCCGAGGCCCTTCTCAGTCGCTCTCCTGTTTGGGCCTGTGGCACACACTGACAGGCCCGGTTTGGTGGGGGCCTTCGTGGGGCCCCACAGACCCCCTCCCCTGGATTTCCCCGTACCGGGGTTCCGAGGAGGCCTGTTGGTCCGTCTGCACCCACTGGTCTGAGCCCTTTGAGTGCAAGTTTCAAGTCTGAGTCACTTGGGTCTCAGAACAGGGCCTGGCCCAGAGGAGGAGCAGCATGTTTTGGGGTTGTGCCCGGGTAAGGGGGGTGGTGAAGAGTTTTCCTAGAAAAACTAGCCAAGGTCAGGCTGTACTGCATGTGTCCGGCCACAACACCCTGGGAGGTAAGACAGCCACTGACCCACTCCTTCATGCTGCTGACCGGGAGCCCCGGTTCCGGGCAGGGCAGGAGGTGGTTGGTTGACTCTCTGGAAGTCTCTGCTGGATTCTCCAAAGTTCTCTGCAGAGCTTCTGGGTTTTACCAGAGCTTTCTAACAGGAGAGGAGGAGACAGTTAGTAAGTACCTACTGTGTGCCAGGTGGGCCCTTGGCTGGGTGCTTTTGCAGCTGCTGTGCCCTTTAATTCTCCCGGCAGTCCTGGGAGGGGTTTTAGCGTCTGCGTGTTTGCAGGTGAAACCAAGCTCCAGGAGGTCATTGCCGCTTTCGAACCTGGGCTGCTGGACTCTCCAAGGCCTGTGCAGTTTCTCTCGTTCGTTCATTTGTTGGTTTGTCAGGTAGCATTTTATTTTTGGCTTCTCATTCAGCTCAGACACAGAACCAGACTGTGTGCTGGGAGCTTTGATAAGGGAAGCCCTGAGGGGCTGTGGGTGGAGGCTCCTAGCCCAGCCTCGGGAGCCCGGGAAGACGTCTCCAAGGCCCTGAGCCACCTTGAGTCTGCGTGGGCACGAGTCAGGACACGGAGGTGACTGCAGGACAGGGCGGTGTGCACAGCTTTCCGGGCAGGGGGAACAGTGGTGTGGAGGCTCCAGCTGTGCCAGGAAAGCCGAGGGTCGAGCTGGGCCTGAGAAGTGAGAGGGGCCGTGGCCGGGCAGGTGCAGCCTCTTGAGCTGCCCTGAGGAGCTGGGCTTCACCCGAGAGGCTTGGTGTGCCAGAGGGAATGGCCTGGTCACAAGTGAGTTCTAGCACTTTCCTTCTGGAGGCTGGTGTGGTTTGGCCATGGTGGTGGAGGGCCAAGACCAGCAGAAGGCTGGACAAGGTTGGGGGTGCGTCAGCGAGAGGCACAGGCACACAGGGTCGGGGGGCCTGGAGTCAGACCTCTTTCCCAGACTCAGCTTTCCATACAGTCGGTGCCTAATGGCTACTTGCTCCTTGGTGTCTTGGCTAAAACCCAGGTTTTCCTTAGACTACCCTGGTCTAAGTCAACTTATGGAACCTAAGTACCAACAAATAAATGCCTTTGAGAGGAAAACAGAAAGAGGAAACATTGTATAAAAGAATGAGACTTAAAAAGCAAGCCCTTAAAAACGGAGGGAATTTTCAACGAGTGCTGGGCTGGGAGGACCCGCAGCCTCCAGATCTGGGCTCACTGGGCCTCTATGGAGGGGCAGGCACGTGGCTCATTACGTCCGTTCTGTAACCAGTGAAGAAGTGGGAACAGACAGGTTGAGTGACTTGCCCAGTGTCCCACAGCTCAGCAGCACGTGAGACTGAATTTGAACTCCGTTTCCTCTGACTTTAAAGTCCAGGCTCTTCTCCATTGCAGAAGTGGGCCAGTGGCCAGCAGCAACAGCAGTAAAAGTGAGGCCATTTATTGATGCCACTTCTGCCTCAGGGCCTTTGCACTTGCCGTTCCCTCTGCCTCAGTTCTCTTTCCCTAGGTCTGAGCGTGGCTGGCTTCTCTCATCATTCCTGTGTGGGGTGACGTCACCTCTTCAGACAGGCCTTTCTTAATCATCCAGTTTAAAGTGAACCCTCCCCCTTACTCCTCACCCCCTTACCCTGCTCTGTCTGCTCCCGGGTGCATGTATTATCTGAACGAGTCTTTTCTGTTTGCTGTGCATTAACTTGATTGTCCCGCCCCATTCCTTGAGGGCAGGGATCTCTTTGCTTTTCCACTGCTCTTGCTGGCACCTGGCGCAGTGAGGGCACGCAGGGCTGTGGCAAATATCTGTTGACTGAGTAGTGCTTTGTCCATTCATTCCACCCTCCTCCCTAGTGCCGTTTCCCCTGACCCACTTGCACGGAGGATGCATGACTCGCTCAAGGTCGCTCTGCTGAACGGGAGCCAGGACAGAAGCCCAGGTGGCCTCCCTGCGTTGGGTCCCAGTGCACTGCGTTGCTCGCGAGCTGTGCTGTTTTGTGGACCAGGTGTAAACGCGTCCCAGCTCAAAGCTGTTTGTTTGGGAAAGGCTGCTCCCCCTCTGCGGATGGGCTGCACGGCAGAGAATACTCCCTTCCCGCACCGCGGCTAACGCTGCTGTGGCTCCATAAATATTAAACGGGTATTAAAAGAAGGCGCTGCGTTCCCAGTTTCCCTGATTTCTCCGAGCAGAGCCCGTTGCAAACCCCCTTTATGTGAAATGCAGCATCTTGCCGCAGAGCGCCTATGGGATGCCTTGCCGCCTGCCTTTTCCAGCTGAGTCCCTTGGCGCAGAGCGGTTCTCCCCCCGGTGCGAGCCATCCGCATGCCGGTGCCAGCTTCTCTGGGGAAAGGATGGGCGGAAGCCCCTGGGACCCCCCCTTCACAAGGGTGTGCCCTGGCCAGCCTCCTGGCAGGGCTATGGGGTGGGCAAGGCAGAGAGGGGTGACGATGCTTCAGTCTTTAGCTGAGCTCTCTAGACACCCATTGCCAGGCCCGTGCTGAGAGAGACCACTCATCCCTGCGTCTGTCCCTCCATCCATTGTCCCTGCATCCGTCCCTCCATCCACCTGTCCCTCCATCCCTTCACCTATCCACCCATCCACTGAGTCAGTATTCACGAAGGGTTTGTGATAGGCCCTGGGGTGATGATAATGTAAAAATAACAATAGCTAGCATTTATTGAGCGCTTACTATGTGCTGGGCTCTGTGATAAGCAGTTTACACTTGTCACCTCGTATAGTACCCAGGACTCTGAGGGAGGGCTGCTGTTCTTCCCATCTTGTAGGGGAGGAAATGGAGCCCCTGGAGGTTAAACCGCTTGCTCAGGGTCACAGAGCTGGTGGGGCTGCAGTGACATCCAAAGTAAGCAGGGGAGACCCAGGCTCTGCCCTCCAGGGACACCTAGGCTCTTCCTGGGTCCTGGACTGCAGGCCTCTCTGAGGAGACACTGGTGTTATGAGAGGAAGGTGAGTTGGCTGTAGCCCCCTGGGGAAGAGGATGGAGTCATCTAGCAGAGGGAACTGGAACCTGGGAGCCAGGCAGCCTGGGTCTGGGTCTCAGCTCTGCCACCTGCTCTCTGTGTGATGCTGGCAGGAGACATGGCTTCTCTGAGACGTGCCCTTCTTATTTGCAAAACGAGAGATACAGGATACCTGCCTCTTAAGAGGTGAGCCTTAGAGAGGACAACTCTTGTCACGTGTTGGAATTTCATGGCTCTGAAAAGAGCATGGCACCTGGTCCCTGAAGGCCTCCGGACGCAAGAGCCCAGTGGGCACGGGCCCGTGGCAGGGCAGGGCCTTGTGGTCAGGGGCCCTTGTCAGAGCCATGGCAGGGGTGTGACGCGGTCAGCTTGTGTTTGAGAGAGAGGAGAGTCCCCCAGGGCCCTGTCGGGCACTCCCAACTCCTGGGGCTGGGCCCTGGGCTCACACTGGACACCCCCACACCACACGTGCCCCAGTAGCCGGGCAGCCAGCTGACGGCGGGCCCTCAATCCCTGGACATCACATTGACCTGAACAGTGATTGTGACAGTCACAGCGGGTGTTAGCTGGGCACTTGGTGCCTGCCAGGCATTGGACTCAGAAGTCCTGCCTAATTCCTCATCCAGCTGCACACTCGCACCTGGGAGGTGGCACTACTATGATCAAAGCCACTTCCCAGAAGAGGAAGCTGAGGCTCAGAGAGGTTAGGAAGTTGGCCCAAGGACACACAGCAAGGCAGCCAATGCTGAGGCTCCGGGCAGTCTGGCTCAGAGCAGCAGGAGCCCTTGGCGTGCAGTCCCTGGGCCTCTCCCAGGGCTTCTCAGTGCTGGGCGGCAGTGACAGGCAGGACGGGAGCAGGTGTCTCTGTGAGCCCTGTGGCCAGGAGACCCCAACCCACACCCCCAGAGGCCTGCTGTGCTGGCACCTGCAGGGAAAGCCAGTTCACTCAGGAGCACCAGGCCCAAAGGGCCAGGGCAAGTGTGTCCTGAGGAAAAGCAGATTTTTTTCTTGTCTTCCCAGGTGGAGAAGAAGGGGCTGTCGTGTGGGTCAGGACACGTTTTTGGGGATGGGTGGGGGAGGAGGAGGATGTTGCTATTTATTTCACCTTTTATGGAGATGATCGAGGTTTTTAAAAAATTAATAACCCATTTCTCCTTTGCACATAATTAAAATGTTCTCCAGTCTCTAATTTTTGCCATTTTCCTAATCTAATTTGTTTTCTGACTGTGTCGATTCTTCTTCCAAACACAAAGCAAAGGGGATTTTTCTTCGTTTAATGTGATTGGGACATGACTGTCCAGGAATAGTTTAAATGATGTCATTTTCTCCTTGGTTAAATACAGTGCAAATGGAATCACTGGAGGGTCCTAATGGCCAAAAACCGAAAACAACAACAACAAAATATCTTCAAGACATTTCCTATTTATACAGTTTAAAAAATAATTATGAAAAGGAACAAGAAAAATCGCCGGTCTTAGCACGGAGTTGAGTGCCGGGCCAGGACGGGGTATCGCCCAGCACCTGAGTTTCCAAGTTTCTCCGTTGCTGGGCTGGAAGGGGCATTTTAGTCCAAAAAATATGAATACAAACTGCACTTTCCAGTGAAAGGAATGATAAAAAATGATAGCATTGGGAAGCTGTGATTCCAAGTGCATTCAAGGAGTGACAGGGATGTCAGGATTCCTGAGATCCTTACAAGGGAGCGAGAGTGAGGTAGGGGGGTAGATCCCTCCTCCCGCCGCCCCCCAGCCACCACCCGGAGCCGGGGAGGTGTGTGGCAATCCGTGTCTGGGAAAGTCCCTCCTCCGGGGCCACTAGGAGGCACCTTTAGGTGAAACCGATGTTGAGGAAGGAACTCCCACCTGGGCGGTCCGCGCCTGCTCAGGCTTGCAGGGGTGTGGGGTGGGGGACTGTGGGGCAGGGCTAGGGTTGCAGGGGACTCCTTGCTATTCCCCAGTTCTCAGAGTAAAACTTAACTCACGTGTTTACAAAACACCAGCCGCTGTCTTGCCCCAGCTCCCTGTCACCCCGGAGGTTCTGGAGGATTTTGTTGAAGGGGAAAAAAGGCCTGAAGTATTTGAACACGTCGGGCCGTGCATGCATCCGTCCTCAGCGCTGCCGGTTGTTTTTCTTTCTTTTTTTTTCCTGGTCCCCTCCCTCCCTTCTCTTTTCTTTTTACCAAAGTATATTCATCAAACTGCTGAGTTGGAAAGATTTGTAATGAGTTTTTGAGCTGTACGACTGTGTTTTTTCCCTCTCCCCCCGCCCTCTCCCTCTTTCTAAATCTTCATCTGACATTAAATAAAGCAAATCCCAAACAGATTAACTGTCGCACGGTTCTGCTCCGTCTCCTCAGTCTGTTTCCAGGTCTGGCGGGGGGCCGGGCGGCGGTGGCGGCGGCAGTGGGAGATGCCCGGGCGGCCAGCGGAGGTCCATGTGGCGCTCTAGGTGGGATGCCGGCGTCCTGAAGGCGGAGGCCCTGGCGCTGCTCCCCTGCGGCCTGGGCATGGCGTTCTCCCAGTCGCACGTGATGGCCGCACGGCGGCACCAGCACGGCCGGCTCATCATCGAGGTGGACGAGTACAGCTCCAACCCCACCCAGGCCTTCACCTTCTACAACATCAACCAGGGCCGCTTCCAGCCACCGCACGTGCAGATGTAAGTGGGCTGCCCGGTGGGACGGGCGGGCGCGGGTGGTGACGGCCACTGGGGTGCCTCCTGGCTTCCGGGCACAGTTAACAAGCCTTCAATGTTTGTTGACTGAACCAATTCTGGAATCCTAGGATCATCGGGGCCCTGAGTTGGGAGGGACCTGCGAGAAGCTGCAGATTGGTGGCCTGTGGGCGATTCTGGCCCGCAGTCCTGTTTTATTTGGCCAGGAGAATGTTTTACAAATATTTAAAACGAGGTGAATGCATATAGAAACCCAGACTTCTGGCTTCACTTGACAAAACCAAAAGGCCTGGCAGCTCCAGGCCCACACGTCCTCTTGGCAACATCTGGGGGGCTGAATTCTGGCTCCCCACCTTGGCTTTAGGGCCAGTGACCCTTTTCTGACTGACTCTCCTCATCGTACAGATGGGGAGACTGAGTCCTGGAGCGGGGGAGGTACTTGCTGCAGGCCCCCTGGCAGGTTAGGACTCTAGTCTTGGGCTGACTGTCTCCCCTGGACCCCACTACCCCTTCCCTTCATCCAGACCCCTGTGCTTCTGCTGTGAGAGCAGAGATGCTTTTCCAGGAATAAGGAGTTCTGCCGCCTGCCCCTTGGGGCTGTGATGGAAATACCAGGGGTGCCAGAGCATGAGGCCTTGGGGAATACACAGACTCAGGACCCCCTTAGAGCAGCACCCAGGACTTGTCCCAACACCTGTGCATGGGCCAAAATCCTTGGATTTTTTCTGAGGTCTTGGTGAGGTACGGGTGGCCCAGGGTGGAGGTGCATAAGCTCCTGGCCCTGCTCTGTGACTCCCTGTGTCCCTAGGGGACCCTCCTCCTTTATCCCCATTGCCCCTCCCATTGGTCCTGCACAGCAGAGCTTACCTGGTTAAGGTTAGGGTTAGGGTTAGGATCTGGGTGGGGACCCAGGGGCCCAGACCGCTGAGGTGACCCACCCCAGCCCACCTAGCTGTCTAGTGCCAGAGCTGGCTTCGCAGGCAGGTGGCCTGACCCCAGTCCCAGGCTCTCTTCACGCCCAGCGTCTCCGCATCCTTTGCTTGTGGCATGGCGGATGTGCGCACCTCCACCTGGGGGCTGAGTCGTCTGTCCCTTCAGCCATCACACCTTCTACTGGCCTCTCTGGGAGCTGCCCCTGTGCTGGGCCTGCTCACGGGTGAACCCCTGCGGAGTGGGCAGGTGGCAGTGCAGGGGGATGAGAGCTGTGATGAGGGTGGTCTGGAGCTGTGGGTGCAGAGCAGGCCCTCCTGAGGGGGTCCAGGCGCTGGGCCTCCACCGGGGCCATGAGCACCATCTCTGGGCACAGGTGTTCTGGTGGCTTCCCAGCCATTGTCCCTCAGGGACACTGGAGGAGCCTCATGTGGACCCTCAGAGACGGGGCCTGGCCTGACAGTGCGGGTGCTGCCCACCTTCCTGCGTGCTGCCCCTCCAGGAAGGGCTCGGGAGGGCGGCAGGCCCCGGGCTGGGGTGGGCTCTGGCGCCAGGAACTCCCTCTTCTCAGCGGCACTTGCTTGTTTCTGTGGGGGCGGCAGGACGGGCGTTGTCAGTGGCTGCCGACTGTATTCTTTGGTAGATTCTATTTGGGCAACTGCCTCTGATTTTCTGTTTCGGGAGCCAGACTGGTGGATTTGGGCAGGATGGGAGGCCCTGGATCTCAGGACTGCTCCGCAGGTTGTGGGACTGTGAGGCCCGGCAGGGCTGCTATGGGGAGGGGGCCCTTCCCTGGGCTGGCTTTCTCTTCTGCTGGTGGGGTCAGTTCTCCAGGTGGGTGGGTCGGAGGTGACTGTGCCTGAGGTCCCTGGAGGCTGGGCTGGACGCCTGCCCAGCGGGATGGAGGGAGAGCTGGGCCCTCACAGAGCAGGTGGGGTTTGCACGTCTGCACCTGTGTGTACCCCGTCACCCTCTCAGAGAGTCCCTGGCCCCACAGATAGTACCATGCAGAGCTGTTATTTACAGTACCCAGCCTGGGCCAGGCAGACACCTGGGAGCCCCTAGTCTGAGAACAGAGCCAGGGAAACAGGAAGGCAGGGAGGAGGCTCCTGCCAATTTCCGGGGGTCCAGAAAGGACCCCCTGAAGAAGGCAACTTCTAGGTTGAGACCCCAAGAAGGAGAAGGGGGTGTGAGGAGGAAGTGGGCCAGGCAGGAGGAGCTGTGGGGCCAAGGCCAGGAGGTGGCTGGGAGAAGAGGGTGTCTGAGAACTGCAGAGCTGCCCAGCTGGGTGAGGCGGCCCCGTGTGGGAGATGCTAGGCCCCACGGGCTGGCCTGTGTCCTGAGGAAGGGCACTGAATGTCCCAGCGAGAGAGGAGTGATTGCTCCCATTTAACTGAGCAACTGAGGGTCGTTTGTTGCTTTGTTCATTCATTTAGGACGGTTGTGAGCAGCTGAGTAGGTCACTGGTTAGGAACCTGAGCTAGCCTGCTGGTCGGGTTCATGCGGCTTGGTGCCTCAGTTTCCCCAACCATAGACTGCTGCTCAGAGTAATAGTGGGCTGAAATCCCACAGAACAGGGCCTGATGGGTAGCGGCAAATCTCCAGTACCGTTAGCACATGCCAGGCCTGGGCTGGGTGTCACAGCAGTGACCCAGCCGTGATTGAAGGTCAACCCCTGCCTGCGCAGAGCTCACATCCACCGGCATGGCGGACATTGGCAAACGCGTCATAAAAGTGTGTGACGCTGGTAGTGAGAGTTCTATGGAGGAAGAGCTTAGTGACTCTCTCGTGGTCCGGCTGGGGAGCTAGGTGGCCCAGCAGGACTCACACCTGGCCTGCCCACTCCCACCCTGGGCTGCTCTGTGCAGCATCCCCCGAGGCGCGAGGGTTCCCGGCTTCCACCGGCAGTGGGGCTCCCAGGCGGCTGGGGCTTTGAGGGGGCCCAGGAAGAGCAGGCACTGGGCTCCGCTTTGAGGCACAACTTCGCACACAGCCAGGTAAAGCCAGGCAGGCCGGGACTGGGGGCCGTGGCCTCCCCTTCATTCCGTGCGTAGGCGCCGGAGGTGGCCGCATGGGCTCCCTGGCGAGTCAGCTGCTCCACCTCGGGAGAGGCGGGAGGATGGATGCCGCTTCCCGACACGTGACCTGTTGCCGCCCTGGGCTTTGTTTCCGGGTGAAGGAGTGACGGGGCCTTATTTAACAAATCCACAATTTATATTTAATAACAACAGCGACAGTCCAGACATGGCCTCGGCTTGAGCCGTGTGATTTACGCAGTTGCCCCCGGAGACCCTGCGGCTGAGGAGGCCGCCTTTGCCGGAGTCGCGGACCTCCAGGCCTGGGCCCCTGGGCTGTGGCGCTGAGGTGAAGATGCCGCGTGCTGGGGCTGGGAAACCCTGCGGGCCCTGGGGGGGCAGGCGGGCGAGGGGCCTGGGGGTCAGCCAGGGCGAGTGCTGCGGGACAGGGTTGTCCTGCAGGGGTTCCGCAGCGCCAGGCACAGCCACTCTCCTCTCTGGCCTTTGACAGGAATCATGGGGAGACTTGAGTCATCCCTCTGAAGACCCTCTGAGCCTTCAGGGAGCGCGGGGTCTTGAAGAATGTTGAGGAGGGGCTGGGAGAGCACACAGGCCTGGCAGGGCCCCTTTGTACCCTGTTCCCGGCCCTCCCAGCTGTGCCGGGCCAGGGCGCTGAGCCCCCTCCACAGATGAGGGAGCCAAGCACGGGCAGCGTCCACGCGTTGAGAGGTCCGGGAGACGGGGGGCTTGCCTGGAGCCCAGGAGGAGGGTGGGCAAGGTAGGAGAGGGGACTCAAATTGGGCATCATCTGGCTCTCAAGCCTCATCCTGCCCCCACCCCCCCACTGAGCAACAGACGCAGAAGCTGCTCCCGGTTTCCCGCACGTTCCATTCTTCCTCCTGCCTCGGGTCTTTGCACATGCTGTTCCCTGTGCTTGCCTGTCTCTTTGCCCTACAAGCACCAACTCCTTTCTCAGATCACACACAGGTGTCACTTCTTCACAGAAGTGTTCCCTCGCCCCTCCCCAGACCAGGTCACCCCCTGGCCCAGCTCTGGTTGCTCAGAGTCCCCCCGTTCCTCCCTTGGTGGCACATGCTTCAGTCTGTGCTAACACGTCCATCTGTGGAAAAATTTCCCTACTGTCCCCTCCACCAGCTTGGGGCTGCGTCCCTGAGCCCAGCACAGTGAATGGGAAGAAGGAAAGAAAAGGAAGCGAGGACGAGGCAGGTAGCAAGGCCCAGGAAGAGTGTCGGGAATCAAGGAGGGCCTCCTGGGGGTGGTGGCATAAGCCCTGGGCTTGGCGCTTTGACCCGAGTAGGGCTGGCCACTCTAGGTGGCAGGGCCAGTGGAAGCACAGGTTGGGAGGTGGGAAGGAAGGGCAGGCATCAGGACATAGCCGGTGGTGTGTCCATGTCACCTTGACACCAGCGCTTCTTGTGAACAGCACTGGGCAGGCATTCAGGGTGGCTGTTGTGTGATACTGAGCCAGCCAGTCGTTGTCCCTCCCCAGGCCTCACTGTCCCCATTTGTAAAATTAGAGGAAGGGACTAGAGGTCCTTCCTGTTGTAAAATGCCATGGTTCATGTCCAGTTACATGGCTGGACTTGTTGGAACCTCTGTCCTCCCCCGGACCTTCAGAGGACCCCATTTCCCCGAGGCTGGGGTAACAGGGGGGTAACAGCCTCTGCTTCTGATGGTCCTGTGGGCTTTGGGCATCAGGGTGGGAGAGAGAGGCCCAGGTGCAGGGAGACTGCGGGTGGTGCATCAGGGTTTCCAGCTGAGCAGCCCATTTAAGTTCTCACAGCACCCCAAAGAGAGAGTGGCCTGTCCACCCCCCGCAGAGCTGGATGGAGCCTGGGAGGGTCAAGGGGCCCAGAGGGGAGGAGGTCACTGGGCCAGGTGCCAGCCTAAGTCTCAGTGCCGCACCATTCCTGCTGCCATGATTCCCACTGGAAGATCCGGAGTTAGGCTGGGGAGAGCTGGGGAAGTCAGGTTTGGCTCCAACAAACAAGGAGCATTTATTTCTATACCTTCTCTCTCACCCCTGCAGAATGTTACAGGCAAATAACCATTTTGCTTGTGGGTTTTTTTTTTTTTTTTTTTTTGGTCACAATGAGGTATTGAGGTTAGATGCCTAAATTCCTGTTGTGAAGACTTGGGTTCAAATTCTATTCTTTAACTTACTAGCTAGGACCCTGGGCTTGGCACTGAGTTTTCCAGGGCTCAGTTACTTGTCCACAGGACTGTTATAACTCAGGTGTTAGCCAGGGTTTTGTCACTGCAAGTGCCAGAAACAAAACTTAAGTGGCTTTGAGCATGAAAAGGCATTTACTGGCTCATGTCTTAGCTGGGAAGTTCAGGTTTGGGTCTAGCTTCAGGTACAGCTGGATCTAGGGGTCAAATGATGGACGCTCTCTCATACACTGTCCATAGCTCCACTCTTTTCACTCTTTTTGTTACTTCAAACACAGGCAGGGTTTCTGGGAACTCCTGTGTGGGTGACGTGTCCGCAGGTGTATCCCGCACACCTAGCGGGTGCCTAGCATTTAGGAGGCACTCAGTAAGCATTTATCCATAGGTGGAATGAAATGAAGTTGGGCCTGGAAATAATAGTCCAGCCTGCTGTGAGTTCTAGAACCAAAAACCAGCTTCAAATTTCAGCTCCAGTCTGAGATGGGATCATGGGCCAGTCTGCTTTTCTTGAGCCTCAGTTTCCTCACCTGTGAAGTGGGGCCACCCATAGTACCCTGCTGCAATGGCCATTGTGAGGGTGAAGAGAGCAGATGCCTGTACCGTGCTTAGCACAACCTGAGTTCTCTGTACGTGGGGATCGTGGATAGCACGATTGTTGTTATTATTTCAAAGTCGAGCATTTGTTGCAATCCAAATAGCCAGAGGACTGTGCAGGGAGTTGAGTCTGTTTTTTTCTCTGGAGATTACGAAGTTTGCATCTTCACTGTGCTCCAAAAGCCTCAGGGTGTAGGGAAATAAGAGCAGAGTTAATTAAAGAGCTCTGACTCCGACACAGGCCGGGCCCAGAACCCGCACTGGTCCTGGCTGGCCGGTGGCGGCGGGAGCTGCGGCCCTCTCAGGGCTCCTGGGAGAGGTGGGGCCGATTGCTGGCGTCTGAGGCAGCTCTGGGGGTGGCATCATGCTCCTGTGGTCTCCTTTCTGTGTCTCTCTGACTTGGTCTTTGTCACCTTGTGGCATCTTCAAAACCTGAGAGAGACAGACAGAATGAGCGAATGAATTTGATTGGCTCACTGGCGTTCCTGAGCCAATAGCCCATCAGCTGTGGGGAGGGCAGGGTGTGCAGGTGGAGCTGCGGCCGGCTGAACTGCCTGTCCTGGGGGAGGGTGGGTGTTGGGGACCCCAGAGGACAGAGTGTTGGTGGCAATTACTGGCAGGGAGATTTCGGCTTCCAGACCAGCTCCGGTCTTGCCTCCTGCCGGAAGCTTCCAGGAGGCCCCAGGCCAGGTTAGGCCCCCAGCCTCCCTGCTGCGCATCAGCAGAGGTCGATGTCTGGCCGTTAGCCCGTGGGCTCCTGGCGGGCATCGATCAGGCCTGGTTCATCCCTGTGGCCCTCACTGAGCTCAGGGCTGGCACACAGTGGGCATTTGGAATGTGTTGTGTTGAATGAACGAGTGAGTGAATGAATGAATGAATGAATGGAGAGAGAAGAGGAAGAGCTGCCAGTGCCCTCCTGATTGGTCATCACTGGACTCACTTGGGGGATTTTCCTCTCCTCCCCAGCCCAGCCCACCCGACCTGCTGGGACTGTCCCTTGGCTTAACAGCCCCAGAAGGGGCCGGGGGTGCTCGCCGTGGCGGGAAGCTGGCTTGGTGCCTCCGACTGTGGCGGATGGAGCGTGCTAAGGCTCCCTGCACATTAGCATGCTGAACCCACGTCTCTTGTAAGGTGTTAATTAAATTTCTTCGAAGTATATTGTCTGAAAAAAAAAAGGATAATTAGAAAGATGTCTTTAAAAGTATTTATGTAACTGATATGGTACCGCTTTTGGTTTGCCGCATAATTAGATTTAAACACAACTCCTCGAGCGGCATACTCATTTGGAGAGAGCTGCTTGTTGAAATGTCATTGTGTTGTTTTTAAGAGTTTTGAGCCCGGCAAAGTCATTCAGCTGGGGGGTTAGCGTGTAGCGAGAGCACTGGACTGGGAGCCTCGGGCCGGCACCGGATTCTTAGCCACGTCCACATTTATGTACCGGAGGGGCCTAGGGCCACTAACTCAGCCTGGCTGGATCTCAGTGTTGTCATCTGTCACACGATGGGCTTCTGAGGAACAAGAACCTGTTATACATTTGTGCCATTTTTAAAAATTTTCTGTGTGTTTTGCTTGGTGAAGTAGCTCCATTTCACAGACACACAAACCAGGCCAGGCAGAGCCTGGGCTTCCCAAGTCCAGGAGTGTTTTCCTGCGCAATCCTGTGAGGCCCTCAGTCTGCAGTTGGCCAGGCTATCTCATAGCTTGGAAAAGCTGCCTTTATTTCAGGTGCCCATGAAGTTCCCTGTCCCACGTTGCTCTCCTGGGGTGGTGCTTGTGTTCTGTGCGGCACTGGGGCATCAGTCCCGACCACTCTCAGTGGGGGCGACAGCACCCCACGGGGTGGAAACTGGTTTGGAGGTGGAAAAAAGTCTTGCTTTTCTTAGTCTAAAGCCTGGATGAATATACAGTGCGTCAACAGACACACAGTGTGTCTGTGGTGTTCAAACCTCACGGGAGGAGGGCAAGTAGGGACAGACATCTGAAAGGCCACTTTGGGGGTGAAAGTGAACAAAAGTGTGAGCTGCCACCATGGGAGCTGCCGTGTACAGCAGCCAGGCCCTCACTGTACCCGTCCTTCTGCCCCCCCCCCCTTTGATCTCCCCCAGCAGCCCGCTGAGCTTCCATTCCCATGTTACAGAGGGGGAAACCGAGGCTCTAGGGCCAAAAATGTTTCACTTGGCTATTGAGCGGGGGGTCAGGATTTAGACCCGGGTAGAAGGCTGGGCTGACCTGAGTCGATGGGGCCGTGAGCTGCAGCCTCGCCTGCATCCTGGAGACAGGCCACACGCAGGTGCCCGGCTCTGTGGCCCCATGACCTGCAGTGTCTTCTCTCGCTGCAGGGTGGACCCGGTGCCTCACGACGCCCCCAAGCCTCCTGGCTACACCCGCTTTGTCTGTGTCTCTGACACCCACTCGAGGACGGACCCCATCCAGATGCCCTACGGTGACGTGCTGATCCACGCTGGGGACTTCACCGAGCTGGGGCTCCCGAGCGAGGTGAAGAAGTTCAACGAGTGGCTCGGTAGGTCCCCTCTGCCCAGGGCGGGCCAGCTCCTGAGGCTGCCCCTCTGCCCCAGCCCCTCCTTGGACTTTGTCTGTCTGTTCACCCTCCCTGCCCCTCCCGCCCATCCACCTCGGACCTCTCCCACCCCAGCACCTGTCTCAGCTGTGACATTCCATTTGTTTGTGGGATTTTTTGGCCTCGGGACCCCCTCCCAAAGGGACTTTGTTCACATCTGTCTACTTGTGTGTCCAGCCCCAGTCCCTGGCATAGGTAGGTGCTCAATGAATAACCGATGAATGAATGAATGGCTGATTGGGCAAATGAATGAATGACTCTAAGAATGGCAATGCCAGGGTAGATACTCAGCTGGTATGCACTAGCTCAGCCACCCACTGCCATCAAGATGGTTTCCCCAGTGAGGGGACACATCAGCCTCTGCGGCCCCTGGGAGGTCCCAGGGGACCAGATGTGGGGTCCTCCTGCAGGCAGCTGTTGGTACGGGCAGTAGAGCGTATTCCCACGCAGTGCGCCGCGGTGGTGATGATTTACAAGACATCCCTAGGGTTTTGTCTTTGTGCTTTTTTTCCAAAATAAGAAATAAGTAAACCTAGGAGGGCCCCCTGGGAAAAGTCGCTTGCCTGGGAATCCAGAGAAACCTCGCTGTGGGGAAGACAGATGGATGCCCCTGCGCGGGCCGGCGCTCGGGCCTGCTGTCAGGCGGCGTGGGTGCGGGGCGGCTCACCTCCGAACACAGCCCCATGTGGCTGCCAGACGGTCTCTTCTGCCTCCCCAGGGGCGTCCCGCTGTGCACTTGGCTGGGAGCTGTTCGAACAGAGGGCCGTGCGCGAGGCAGGGCGCTGCGGCCAGCAGGGGCCTGGCTCTGCCAGGCGGGACAAATATTTACAAGCAAGGCCTTCCCTTCTGCTTGGCAGGCCGAGCGCTTTCAATACTGATTTTCCAAAGGGGAAGCTCTAATCAAGGGCCCGTTTGAGCTGGACGAAGTGAAGGCCGTGGGGCAAGGTCTCCTGCAGGGGCTGCCGCCTCCAGGTCTGCTCTGCCTCCGAGGAGGGGGCCCTTCGCCCAGGGAGGCTCTTATCCTATCTGTCGCGGGTCTCAAAAGACGTGAGGCCCACTTGGCTGAGTCAAGAGGCCGTCTCCAGGGCAGAGACCAGAGTCAGTATGGGGCGTGCACCTACTATGTGCCAGGCATGGGGTGGCAGGCTCTTTGCCACCTCTGTCTTGTTGAATTTGGGAACAGCCCTTTGGGGTGGGTACTGTTTGCATCCCATTTGACAGAGGAGAACTGAGGTTCTCTGGGGCGGGGACTGTCTCTGACGTGCCCCGTGGGGTGCGTGAATGAACCGAGGGCACGAGCAGTGGGTGTGGGCACCCGGGGCTGGGCTCAGCGAGCAGGGACTGACTGGCTTTCTCCGGGGCGGGGGAAGGCTTCTCAGAGAAGCAGACTTCGGGCCTGGGCTTGATGGAGGAGTTGGTGTTTGTGCAGGGAAGGGAGAGGTTTCAGGCTGGGGACGGCTGAGGCCAAGGTGTGCTCCAGGACACTTGCAAGGAGGAACGGTGTGTCGTGGCTGGAGCAAGGGGCTTTGGAGGACACGCTGGTGATGGCTGGAAGGAAGGGTGGGGTGTGGCTGTGACTCTGCAGCTGGGGGGGCCAGGGAAGGGCTTTGGCCTGGGAGAGCCAGGCCAGTGAGAAAGATCTCTCCTGCCGCTTAGTAGAGGTGAGAACAGGTGCTGGGGGAATTTGGGAGGAGGCCTTCTTCGTAATTCGCACCTATAGTTGGGTTGATGTTTTATTTGCCTGGGTTATGATGGGTGGGAAGTGTGAGCTTACAAAGGGGTCTTCCTTTTACAAAAGGCTCCTTCCCCAGCCAAAGCCCCCAGCCTCTCCCCTTTGCCGTCTGGAAGTGTTTGCGGATGGCAGGGCCCTCACAGGTGGGGTGGGCATCAGACCGCAGAACGAGGAGCTGCTCTGCCCTTGGGTGCGTGGGAGCGTGAGCAGGAGCCACGTCATAGGAGTCTGTTTGCATTTGTAGGAACTGTCCCGTGCACAGAGTGAGACTCGCCTCATGGGCCGGTGTTCAGGCCCCCAGGGTTTGGTGACCACAGCTGAGAGATGCTCTCACCAGCTGTGTCTGGCCAGGCAATTTTTATATAGAACTGGTGTTTATTGAGTGTTTAAGATGTGCCAGGTGCTGTTCTCTACCCTTCGTGTGTATTACTGACTCATTTAATCCTCCTGACAATGGAATGAGGCAGGAAGTACTGTCATCCCCATTTTACAGAGGAGAAAACTAAGCCCCAGAGAAGTGAAGTAACTTGCCCAAGTTCACACAGCTAATAAGCCGCAGAACTGGGATTCAAACCCAGGCAGTTGGACTCCAGAGCCAAACTCTTGGTGTCTTCTCTGCATGGCCTCTCCTTAAGGCGACACCTTTCTGATTGGCAGCAAGGGGAAGGACTACCTTTCTGGGCCTCCACGGCCTCATTTTAGATGGGGGTGGCCAGGCTCCCGAGCCCAGCTTCCCTCCGGAGTTTGTTTTAAGGCTCTATTGGGAGGTAGGAAATAACCAAGTTTTATAAACTGTGAAGAGCTGCATAAATGTTCTTATTGTCCTATGACCTGGCATTTGCCGGACTTGGGCTGCCCTGGGCAGGGCTGGGGGTCCTTGGATGGTCCCTCAGGAGGAGGACACTGGACCTGAGCCTTGAGGCTGCGTCAGCAGAGAAGGCGCTAGGACAGCCCGTGTTAGAGTGTGTAGAGTTTATGAGAAGTGTTGGTGTGTGGTGTCAGCTGTCAACAGCCCCCCGCACCCTGACACACCAAGAGAAAAAAGACTGGAAGGAAATAGTCACTCGTCCATTTGCTATACCTCACTGAGGACCGACTGGGTGCCAGGTGTGTCCCCAACCCTGGTGACAGTGGGGAGAGCATGTGCAGGGCCTGCTCAGTCTGATGAGAGGGGACTGGGTCAGTGGACACAGAGACAGCAAGAGAGCCGTTAGAGCGGCAGGGTCTGCCGAGACCCCAGGGCTGCGTGGTGACCGCCGTTAGCCGAGTGGGCACAGAAGGCCTCCCTGAGGAGGTGACGTTGGGTGGCCGGGCCTGAGGTGAGATGAGGCACCCGCATATGGATTTTGGGGACGATCTGTTCCAGGCAGAGGACACAGGCGGCAGAGGCCTGGGGTGGGAGCAGGGAGCAGGGGGTGTCGAGTGGGGGAGTTTGAGCAGGGCAGGGGCCGGTTTGCTCAGGCCCTGTGGGCCAGGGACAGGAGTTTGGGGCTGATTCTAAGTTCGAGGGGAGTTTGGGAAGGTTTCTGTCGGGGGATGATCTTTAAAATTTTTTTCCAGAGGCCATTGTGATTGTAGACTCAGAGTGGATGCAGTGAGGGCAAAGGCTCCAGAATGTTCCAGAATCGATGTCTGGGTAGTGGGATCATGGGATATGACTGTCTTCTTTACGGAGCGTGCTCTCTCCCTCTCTTGCACAAGCTCTCTCTCTCTCTGTCTCTGATTTTTCATGGGGTGGAGGGCGTGTATTGTTCTGGTAGTAGCGAGTCAAGGCAGTACTCATTGTTTTCAGAAATGTTGGCAGCTCGGCCTCTCTGGTGTCTGGCGCACAGTGTGTCTGGCGCACAGTGTGTCTGGCGGGGTGGGGGTGGGGCCGTGCTGGCCGCAGTCCATGCTGGCACCACTCAGACACTGAGAAGGTCTCCACGAGCCCCTGCCCCAGGCCATCGGGGTCCTGCCTCCCTCGCAGGCCCCGGCCCAGCCCCTTCTCCCAGGTGAGAAAGTTACCGGCTTGAAATGCACGACCAGCTTCTTCACTGTTCATCGATCTCATAGAGAGATTTAAAATGATATTCCAGGGGCACCTCCAGACAGACAAGAGGCGATTTAAAAGATTGATAAAGACCCACCGTGTAAGACAAGGTGGGCTCCTGACCGGGCCGTGCATCCGATTCCGCCGACTCTGACTTGCGGGTGGGGCTTTGCCCTCAGCTTGGCTGTGAGCGACGTCCACCCTTCGCCTATGTGCAGGCTTCTCTCCGGGTCTGCACTCACTGGAGGGGACCAAGTTGCGGTGACAGGGCCCCTCTGAGCAGACCCTCTTTCCCCCTGGCCGTTAATATCTCGAATGCATTCATGAAATAGGAACATCAGCTCGTTTTGTAAGTATCCCAGAAAGCAGCTAGAAACTTGCTAAGGGTGCGTTCCCCAGCTATAAAGAGTGAAAGGAAAAGTCTAACTGGCGGGAAATGGCAAAGCGTGTGCTGGCAGTTCCTTGCTGCCCCACCGCTCACAGCGCAATGGTTGACACGCAGCCTGCAGCTCCCAGCCTGGCCAGGGCAGTTGCTCCTGTGTGGCGGTGGGGGCGCAGCGTGAAGGTCAGGGCTCCTGCCCAGAGGCCAAGCTGATCTGTCTTCAGCCCTGCTTCCTCCTCCTCTTTGCTGTGTGACCTCTGCCCAGTTGCTCAACCTCTCTGTGCCCCATCTGTAAAAAGGGGAGAATTATTTACTTACCCAGTAGAGTCATGGTAGGATTGAAGAATAACAGTCTGGGCACAGGGGGAGCCCTTGAAAAGTGTCGGCTTCTACTGTGAAAACCTGCCTCTGCTTGGTCTCCGCCCCACACAAAACAAACAGGCCCATCGATCCCTTCGTGCCAGCCACAACAGCCCACTGCACTTGGCACTCGTAGAACAAGCCTCCCAGGACTGGGCTCACGCTTTGCTCTCTGCTGTGAATGCTCTTCCTTCTCCGCTCGCAGTCCCTCCGATGCCACCCCCCCACACCCCCATGTGAAGCCTGTCCTGCTCTGCTGGGCAGAATTGGCCCCGCCTCCCTCTGCACACCCAGAGCTCCCAGTCCAGCCTTGGTGGTGGCCCTCACCTTGCAGCAGGTAGTCCTCTGTGTCTCCCCGCCTAGACCGCCAGGCCCTGGGACACAGCCCAGTGCGGAACTGGAGCAGTCATCTGAGACGACTCAGGGAGCAGAGGCGAGTTGGGCTCTAGCAGATATCGGGATCCAGTTGAGGTTGCCAGGTATTCCAGGTGGGCAGATGCACTCCCTGGGTGGGGATCAGGGGTGCTGAGGGCAGGGGGAGAGGCTGAGAGCCCAGCAGCACCCTCCTCCCAGGATGCCAGCTGCAGAGGCAGCCACTGACCCGAGACCCTGACACCACCCACATCCTCCCCAAGGCAAGAATACTAGGCCCGAATTCTGCTGCTCTGAGTGACAGCCATGCCTGCAAGAACTGTCAGCTCATGAGCTGGGATTTGCAAGATGCCAGAAAGTTCTCTTTCTGTGACTGGCAGGCGCCAGGCTGGCTTCCCCAACCCCCGCCATGGGTAGCCTGCAGCCTCGGCGGCCTTCGCTGCCATGCCCCCAGCTCCCGCAGCCTCAGGACCCTGCATTCCCCTGGCAGTGACTGCCCAGAGGCCACAGGTGGCTTTGTACCACCTCTCTTGGCCTTTTCTCTGCCGCATCTGATGCTGGACTCTGCCGCGTCTAATGTGGGTCTCCTTCCCAGCTTCCATAGCTCCTCCCTCTCCAGCCCCTTCTCCATCTCTTGCTTTTACTCCTGTTCTCCTCCTGTCCACTGGACGTGGCTCCTCCCAGGGGCCATCCTTGGGCCTCTGACCACCTTCTTTCTAGATGTCAACCACTCAGACCCCAGCTCTCCCACCTAGCCCTGCAGAATGCCTGCCTCCCTCTTTCTCCCTGAGATCCAGCAATGCATTGTTCAGTCCTCTTGAAAAACTCCTCCTCCTGGGTGTCTGCTAGGATTTCAGACTTGCTGTATCCCAAACTGAACTCCCAGACCTCTGACTCATCCCCATAGCCTGCTTAGTAAGACGTGCACCCCAGAGTGGCCTTTGGGGCTCTCTCTCCCTTCCCTCTGAGGCTGATGTCAGCTGCCATCTATAGTTATTCAGACCCTGCTGTTGTCTGTCCTGCCTGCCATCCCCTCTGTCCACTCACATCACCTGCAGAGCCGCCATGGGCACTCTGGCCAGCCCGCCAGGCTCCCCTTCCTCCCGCTGAATCCTCGGAGCCCCTCCAGGACCGAGACCACGCCCAGGTCGGCGAGGGTCCTCAGAGCCCAGTCTGGCCTGGCCCCGAGCTGTGCTCGTGGGCGTTTGTGGAATACAGCACGGGGGTCTGCAAAGCACTGGAAGAGCCAGTCGATTAGGCAGCGCCACCCTTAGCAGGACCAGGAAGGGGAGGAGGAGGAGGGCCTGGTAATGGAGTATTTAGAAGTTATAATTAACTTTGTTCTGCTGCCCTGGCAGAACACGATATATAAGACAATATAAAAGGGGTCCAAGGATTTAGTTAAATAGAGCTAGGTCTTTTTGCAAGTAAACCCTTAATTAAAATCTGTGAGGGAGGAAGGGAGAGAAAGGGAAATGGAGAATTCCTTTCATGGCGGTTTCATCGGCTCTGGCCTCATCTGCCAGGGTGCGGAAGGCCCCAGGGCCGCCGGGGTTTGACCCGAAATGGGCTGCACGCAGCGGGTTCCCCTCCCCAGGTCGAGGGCACCGCCCTGCGGAATGGGCACCTTCTCGGTGGGGCTCCTGGCTCAGCAGGGAGCCGGGTTGGGGGGGCTCGCCCTCCCCTGCAGGGCAGGAGGCTGCTCACGGGCACAGAAATTAAGTTTATTTGTGGGAAAAAGTCTTTTGTAGATGCAGCTGGAGGATGGCCCCCCTTTTTAGCCCCCCTCTGCCCCCCAAATTTGGCTGTTCCCTTCAGGCTGCTCCCTGGCTTCCTTTCTTCTTGGGGGGTGCTGGGGGAGGTGGCCAACCTCGGATGCCCATGGGGGACGTGCAAGGCTCTCCGTCCCCGGCAGCTTGTGCAGGACCCAGCTTTTGTCTTGTTCCTTCAATATTTTTCCCTCCGTCTTCCCGCCCAATGAGTGGCTCCCCTCCCAGCCCCCACCGGTGGGGGGAGCGCCCATGCTCCGCTCCTCTCCTGCACGCCTGTCTGGCTTGCCCTGCTGTATGCGACCTCGCCCGTCCTCAGTTTCCTGACTTTGGCTCTGGAAGATCTTGGCACATGGCCACCCCTTCTGACGACTGCTGTGGCGTGTTCTGGGCAGGCCCATGTTTTGTGGGTCATGGCCTGGAGCCAGCATGTGGGTGGCCCCCCCCAGGTGCAGGATGCTCTGGCGCACACCGCAGGTGACGGTTTCCCCGGGTGCCACCAGCTGGCTCTAGGGTGTCAGAGCCATCCCACTCTCGGGCCCAGTACAGCCCAGGCAGGTGGGGTGGGTGGAGGTGGGACGGGAGTTTTCCCGGGAACGGCCACAATCCCTGGGTGCCAGTAGCTTCAGGCTGGGCAGGCAGACGCAGTCTAACCGACCTCACTCTGACCACGTCTGGACTCGCAGCGTCTCCCAGCGCAGGGCACGGGCGCACTTGAGGTCAGGGGACCTGGGCACACTTCTGTCTCTGCTCCTCACCGGCCAGGTCACCTCCCTTCCTCCCTGCTAGGTGTCCACCTCATTCAAATGAGACCACGTGTGGCCCATGTGTTAACCCAGCCCCTTCCTGGCACTCATGTCCCTGTGGGTCCCACACCTCCAGGCGTCAGAACCCCCGTGTGGGTTAGGAAAGTGTCTGCCTTTGTAACTGCTGGACGCTGGCGTGGGGTCTACACTCACCTCAGTCAACACCTGTCTTGGGGGGCCTACTGCATTCACTGGTTTGATGCTGGAGATTGAGTGACGATGGTGCAGAAGTGTCCCTGTCCTCTCGGGCCCAAGGACCAATGCAGAGAGAAGTGGTAGGCAGTAAGCAAAGTGATCAGACAAGATCATTTTGAGTGATCAGATCAATGAATCAGATCAATGGGCAGGGTGAGGTGATAGTGACTAGGGGAAGTTTCTTGACATAAGACAGAATGGAAGGCCCTTCCGGGAGGGTCCTGTGTGGAGAAGGACCCAGCTGTGAATTCCTGGGGTGCAGCGGAGGCCTGCGGTGGAGCTGAGCCCAGTGAGCCCAGGGTGGAGGCCAGGGAGAGAGGCCGGGGCTAGGGCATGGGTTTAATTCCCACTGGGGGCCTTAGGCAGGAGAGGGACAGGGTCTGGTTCAGGGTTTCCAAAGACCGTCTGGTGTCAAGGTGGACCATGACTGCAGCAGGCAGGAGAGGACATGGGGACACCAGGGGATGCTGGTGCAGGTGTCAGCAAGAGGCCGGCGTAGCTGGGACTGGATGTGGAGGTGGCCCAGGGACAGAGCGCAGTGGTGTTTGGCTGTGGCTCGGAGGTGCAATCGGCAGATTTGCTCATGAAAGGTAAACACGTTGTTATTCTTGCAGAGACTCAAGATTGAATATTTTAAAACTAATTTGTTTTAAATTCCGGGGACTCATGTCATCTCTGGCCCTCTGATTGGAAGCCACTCGTTTGTTTGTGGAAGGATTTTGGTTTGGGGGAGCCACAGCCCCAGCGCGAGTGATAAACAGAGTGGCTGCCTGGAGAGCGAGGGTGGGGCTCAGGTGGAAAATGGACGGGCCGTGAGGCAGAGGCTCCCTGTTCACTTAAAAATTAATTTTCTGTATTCTTTATCAAAGAAAGTTCCTCACAAAGCCAAACTGTGTTTTAGGGGCTAAGAGGGAGAAAAATAACTCCTAATAAGATGAAAAATCTAGAATTCTAAGTTGTAGTCAAGCGATTTTGGCCAGCCATAATTACAGTATTTTCATGTTAATGTATAAACCCCTTGAAAGGTGTGCCTAAGTGCTAATTATCTATTTACAACAGAATGGCTTTGGAAATGAAATGAGACCCTCTGGGGGTGTGTGTGTGTGTGTGTGTGTGTGTGTTTGTGTGTATTTCAAACATGTTCTGCAGTGGTGTTTTTTTCTTTTTTCTTTCTTTTTTTTTTTTTTTAAGACTATCACCCTAAATATCTCTGCTTTAAATTGAAAAAAAATTTCTTTTGAGACAGGGTCTCGCTGTCACCCTGGCTAGAGTTCTGTGGCATCATCATAGCTCACTTCAACCTTCAACTCCTGGGCTCAAGCAATCCTCCTGCCTCAGCCTCCCAAGTAGCTGGCACTATAGGTGCACACCACTATGCCTGGCTACTTTTTTTTATTTTTGTAGAGACAGGGTCTTGCTCTTGCTCAGGCTGGTCTCGAACACCTGAGTTCAAGTGATCCTCCTGCCTCGGCCTCCCAAAGAGCTAGGATTACAGGCATGAGCCACCTCTCCTGGCTGAAATTTTTTTTTTTTTTTTTTTTTTAATGTTTAAACAAGGTAGCAATGCATTTCTCTGAGAGGACTGGGCTATCTGGAAGTTCTTATATGGTTTTATTTTGTGTATTATGTTATTTGTTTGGTTTTTTTGCTTACTTATTTATATCTCATTTGTGTCAAATGGTTTGAAATAGTTTATAAAAACAACAAGAATAATAAAATGGGCAGAGTATTGATGACAAATTCGAAGCCAAGATTTTTTTTTTTTTTTTTTTTGAGACAGAGTCTCGCTTTGTTGCCCGGGCTAGAGTGAGTGCCATGGTGTCAGCCCAGCTCACAGCAACATCAAACTCCTGTGCTTAAGCAATCCTACTGCCTCAGCCTCCCAAGTAGCTGGGACTACAGGCATGCACCACTATGCCCTGCTAATTTTTTCTATATATATTTTTAGTTGGCCAGATAATTTCTTTCTATTTTTAGTAGAGACGGGGTCTCACTCTTGCTCAGGCTGGTCTCGAACTCCTGACCTCGAGCGATCCACCGGCCTGGCCTCCCAGAGTGCTAGGATTACAGGCGTGAGCCACCACGCCCAGCCAAAGCCAAGATTTTTTTTAAAAATAGAAATTAGAGCAGTTCAGAGGGAGGACCTAGAATTTTAACACCCAGAGCTACGTGGGCTCTATGAGTGGGAAACTGGGGTCTGAGCTTCCTGGGGGCAAAAGTGAAAAGGGAGATGCATTTGATTCTGATTGTTGGAAGATATACCAGCTCCTCTGATTGGTCCATTCCCTGTAATGTGTTTGATATCCGTCTCACTCAGCTGTGAGTACCTTGAGGGACTAGAGTCATTTCAGTGTAGGAGGACCTTGGTAAAATTTTTTGTATTTGAATAATAATAACAAATACTTGTTTGGTGTTTCCCGTTACATAAAACATGCCTGTTTCTGTCATTCATTTTGTGCTCTCTACCCCCACACCACCACCTCCTTTTGGATTTATTGAAGTTTCTTTTCTTCCCTTTTACTGGTTTGGAAATTGTGCATTCTTTTTTGATTCATTTAGTAGTTACTCATAAATGTTTAATATGCATATCTGACTTAACTCAGTCTAAAATTAATCACCATCTCCGTGCTTCCCCGAAGGACTCTGGAATGCACCTACCCCATCCCCTCATGCTGCCATCTTATGTATTTGCTGTCTGGTGTTCACGTCTAACTCGTTTTTAACCCTGCTCCAAAGAAGTCATGGTTGTTATTTGTTTTCCAGTTTGCACTTCATTATTTACTCAACAGATGTTTACTGAGCAGTTTTTGGGCCCTGGGGATGCAGCACTGAACGAAACCTAGTGCCTGCCTTTGTGAGGCAGGGGAGATAGGCCGTGGCTAAACGGGGGGCCAGGGTGCGGGGACGGGGAGGGCTGGGGTAGGGCGGGACCCTCTGCTGAGGGCACAGGTGAGCAGAGACCTGAATGGAGTCTGGACAGAGGCAGCAGCCCTGCTTGGGGGTATCGGTGGCGGCTCTGAGGACCAGCAAGGAGGCCTGTGGCTGGGGTTCTGCAGAGTGTCTGAGGGAGCCGGGGAGAGAACTGGAGGCCACATGGGGGATGGGATCCAGGTAGGGAAGCTGGGGGCGGTTCATGCAGGAAGTGGCACTTGAGGCAGACCTGGGCACTTGGGCAGCGCTTGGACAAGTGAAAGGTGAGCACAGCCTTCCAGCTAACGGGGCAGGCTGACCAAGTGAAAGGTGAGCACAGCCTTCCAGCTAACGGGGCAGGAGGCTGGAGCTCCTGCTTGCCATTGGTTTGAAATCATTCATTCATTCATTCAGTAAACATTTATGGAACACCTGCCTTGTTCTACACCCTGTGCTAGGTGCTGGGGCAACAGGGGGAAGCAAATCAGCCAAGAGTCCCATTTAAGAGTCATATCAACAAGAAAAGGCCATGACATAATGGAGACAGGAAGGGCGAAGAGGTAGCCTGGGACCAAATTAGACCATCCAGGTTTCACTTGCAGCTCACCTGCCTCCCAGGTGTGGGGCTGGGGCAGGTGACTTTCCTGTGCAGTGGAGGCTGGTGGTTGTGCGGATGAGAGAAGGCTTGTTCCAAGCATGCGGTCCGGGGCCTTGCCGAGCTTCCTGGCGGGAGCTTTCCTCTTCATTCTCAAGTGTGTCTTCACGCGCTAGCTCTCGTTGGTGGCACGGAACCGCCGGGAGAAATCGCCGGCTGGTTGTCCGAGAGCAGGGTGGTGGGGGAGGCGAGACTTCCTTGCTGGCGCTCCGCTTCTCTTTCTCATAAACATGGAGAGACTGTGTTTGGATGTGAAATAAACCTGTGGGTTTTTAAAAATGTCATTTTCATACTGGATTTCATTCCAGAATAGGAATCATGAACAAGCCAGAAAATCCTGGCCGGCACAGAATTAAAATGTTCTGCTCCTGTGCGCACACAGACTTCTGGAATGTGTGGACGATTCCTCCATTTCCTGTCTACGCAGCCTCCCCTGCCCATCTCTGGCACCTGGACTCAGCGTAGGCTGTCAGAGCTCTGTGACCGGGTGTGATCACCGCTTAGCGAGAGTGGAAACCGCCAGGGCTGTCTCCCTCCTGGGGTCGCACTTAAGCCCCCAGCAGCCCTGCTCAGACTTCAGCACCCAAGGACCCCCCGGGGAGGGAGATCTTGTTAAAGTGCAGATCCTGGAGGGCATATGCAACTGTGCATTTTTAATGAGCGCCCAGGGGATGCCCCTTTTGTTCTCTTGGGGACACTTTTGGGGACCACACTTTGAGCAGCAGGGCCCTAGACCAGCTGTGTTCCAAGGAGCCTCCTGCGAGGGCAGGATACTTCCCCTGTGTTGTCCAGCGTGGCAGCCACTAGCCTCGTGTGGGTATCCAGCGCTTGAATGTCATTTGTGTAACTGACAAACTTGACTTTTGTGTTTTATTTCATTGTGATTAATTTGAAATTAAACAGCCACAGGGAGTTCATAGCTACCGTATTGGATAACAGCAGCGAGACAACCCCCAGAGGTGTCTGCTCTCACTGTCTCGCTTTGCAGGTGAAGAAACCGAGCTCTGAGCAGCAGAGAGCTTGCCCAGCATCACACAGCAAATAAAATGGAGTCGAGAGTGTGACCCAAGATCTATGTTCTTTTTAGAATTTTTTTTTTTTTTAATACCTGAGGTGACCTTTTTTTATGTGGGAACTACCGTTGTGTGTCCGTACAATCCCAGCCAGCCCTTTCTATTAACAAATTCCTCCTGTCCAAGACGGGTTTGATATTTGTGGTCAGGAGTAATGCTTTCTGGCATTAGGACAACTGAACAAAGTCCTGTTTAAGTTGCTGATGGGATATGAGAATTTCCAATGTCCTATATTTCATATTGAAAAAAAACACATTTTGCTACAAAACCTATCCAAGTCACACGGGCTTAACAGCAGTAATGACTTCTGGATAGCACGTCGCAGTTTACAGGCACTTTCACATTGTTTTCTCACTTTTCCCTCACAACAAACATCCTGGGTCCTGAATATTGACCCCACTTTACAGATGGGGAGACCGAGGCCCAGTGCAGGGACATGGTTCCCCAGCAGTCACACATCTTGAGTGGCCACCATATTTTCAGCACCATGGACAGCCCCCCTCCCCTCCCCAGCACTCAGTGTTGTTATTGGTTAAATGAAGCAATGGCAGTGCCCACCGTCCCCTTACCCCATGGCCCTGTGCCAAGTGTGGGCACTAGAGTCTCTTATACACTGTGGATATGCCAGGCCTCTGCCTGTCTTGACCCCTGGCTTGCCCCGTCCCTCTGCCCTGAACCCCCTCCAACCCCTAAGCCAGCAGGTGAAGGGGCAGGGACGCTTGAGGGTCACATATGTGTCAGGATGTGGTTGAGAGCCCAGACTTTGGACTGAAGCCAGAGCTGGGCCACCCTGCTTCCTCGATGTGTGGCCTTGGACAGGTGACTTCACCTCCCTGGACCTCAGTGTTTTCATCTGCAAAATGGGGGAATAACGGGATGTTTCTGACAGGGCCTTTGTGAGGGCTGCACAAGACGATGCAGGTGAAGTGGAAGTCGGGCCCGTACGGGGTCAACCCTGCGCTGTCTCTGTCCAGAGTGCAGCGCATTTGAGAAGAAGAGAGACAGTAGATGCAGCTGGGATTGTGGTGAGGGGTGGCAGTAGGGGGTGGGGTTGGGAGTGGGGCTGCAGGGTGAGTGGGCTCGGCCAGGCCCAGTCAGATGGAAGTGGTTTGCAGAGCCTTGGGGTCTTCCCAGGGGTCCCAGCAACTACTCTGTGCACAGGCTACCCACCATGCCTCGATGGGGCCAGCCATGCTCTGCTCAGGTGTAAGCGTTAGGCTTCCAGGGAAGGCCGTGTTGGAAGCTGGTCTGAAAACAGGTCCCCGGAATGTTTGGGACAAAGGAACCCAAAAACAGGCTGACCTCACTCCCACTCAGTGTTCTCTGTAGCCCAAGGTCTCTTGGAGTCTCCCTATGTCACAGGAGTTGTCTGGGTTTCAGAAGGAGCCGAGATGTGGCCATAGCCATGGTCCTGGGCTGAAATGAGTCAGAGGCCAGTGGAAAGGAAAGGGTAGACCCCTCCCCAGCCCTGCCTGGCCACGTGCCTGCTGCGCAGCCTTGAGAAAGTCACTGGTCCTTGGTGCCTCAGTGTCTGCACCGACAAAATGGGGTCATTTACTTGCTTTGTAGGGCTGCTGTGGGGATGGAATAAGACCGTGTAGTTGTGATCTTGTTTAAGCAGGTGGGTCTGGAGAGACCCGGGGGGTTTGGAGCCTGACTCCCTTCTTCCCAGCTGTCTGGCCTAGGGCATGTTATGTCCCATCTCTGAGCCGCAGTTTTCCCACTTGTAAGAGGGTGCTGATGTTGGGAGGTTGAATGAGGCAATGGGTGATCTGGGCTCATCACAGAGCGCGGCATCATTGTGTGCGTAACCGTAAGTTAGGGTTAGGGTTAGGGCTGATATCGTGTTAGTTTGCTAGGGCTGCCATGACAAAGCACCGCAGACTGGGCAGCTTAAAACAACAGAAACTTACTGTCTCACAGTTCTGGAGGTCGGAAGTCCGAGATCAAGGTGTCAGCAGGGTTGGTTTCTTCTACGGCCTCTCTCCTTGGCTTGTAGATGGCCTCTTCTGGCATCATGAATGCAGCTGTTGCTGTGGTTTTATGAATGCATCTAAAGTGCCCAGCACAAAGTAGATGCTCAGCTGATGGTAGCTTTAATTACTGTTATTAATATCATCCAAGGAGGCATTTTTTAAAAATCATACATTTAAAAGTTAGGATTTAGTTCATTGAAATTTGTTTCAAAAGGAAAGCAGATTTTTAAAGTGTATAGGTTTGTTTCTTTGATCTCTCTTAAGAAGAAGAATTTCACACCTTTCCGAGTGTGCACGATGCAAATGAAGATCTGAGAGCTCGCGGGAGGCCGTGCAGAGCTAATTCCGGGCCTGCTTGACAGCCACGACACTGAAGGGGAAGCATGGAGCTGACAGAGCGAGGCTTTCTTTGGTAGCATCCCAACCTCTCAAAATAGTCACTTTCCAAACTAACATTTGTCATACTGGTGTTTGAAAGAAGGTTCTTGTTCATTGATCCAACTGTGTCCCCCCTCCCTCCTCAGAGCTCCTGGGAGGTTTCCTGCTGTGTCCCCGGTGAGTTCAGACACTGCCTGGCAGTGAGGACCCCCTGGGGTGACTCCGCTGTGCCTTCTAGGCCTGGCTCCACTCCTCCCTGTGGTCTGCTCGGGGCTTCTAGGCGGTTGTCGAATACGTTGGAAGTTTTCCCGCCTCCGTGTCTTTCGTGTGTGGGTGCTGCTGCGGGTGCCATGCTCCTGCTGCTGTCTGTCCTCGATACTGTCTGTGCGCAACTCGCCCTTAAGCAGCACTGCCGTTTGTGACTCCACGGGGCTCGGTACCACCCGCAGCGCGATCCCCACTCTCGGGATGTGTCTTCCTCTCGGCCTGGGCAGCAGGGGAAGGGGCCGTGATGGGGCCTCTCGGTTCCAGCTGTCGTGGCAGCGCAGGAACTTTCTAGGGCAAAGGAGGAGGATTGTGGAGTGAAGGAATGAATAGCAGAGGTGGCAAGATGATTTTATTTCAGTGTATCCTAACATCCGAAATGTTTATTTAGTCTCAAAACACTTGGCTTCACTTAGAAATATTTAAGAAACAGGAACTTTTAGTCTCAGCTGTTTCTACTGCAAAGAAGGTTGCTCTGAGCTAGAATTCTTCCCCCTTTAAATGAGTTGTGTGGCCAGAAGGCACCTTGCAAGACCTTTTGAAAAAATGTTTGCTCAGTGACACAAGGCTAGCCTCTGGCCCTGTAGCGGTGTCTGTCATCGGGGCCTTTGGTCAAACGCTGGTGCAGTCCTTGCTGGGAGTTTCCTGGTGGGGGGGCCGGCTTGCCCTGCGGCTTCTCAAGAGAACAGCAATGGTGGGGTGGGCCTGCGGGCGGGGGTGGGGTGGGAGTGGACTCTGGATGGCCGCTGTGTCTCTATTTTCCTCTAAACCTCACTGACTTCTAAAATTCTAAAACTGTTTCTTTCCAAGATTAGATTCCAAGATTTCTAAAAACTGCATTTCTCCCAGCGCTCCGTGCAACTACAGCTCTGTGTGCTCGCAGCTCTGGTCGTCTGCGATCCTGGCGCCTCGGATTGTTTTTTAATCTGTGGTGCAATATACGTAACATAACATTTATCATTTTCACCTTTTAAGACGTGTGCAGCTCACTGGCATTCAGGACATGCACGTGTGCTGCCATCGCCACATCTGTCTCCAGAACTTTCGCATCTTTCCCAACTGGAACCCCACACCCTGTAAGTGCGACTCCCCACTGCCCCTCGCAGCCCCCCGCACCCACCATTCTACTTGGTCTCTATGGATTTGACTACTCTGGGGGCCTCGCGTAAGTGGAGTCGTACGGTGTCTGTCCTTTCGAGACTGGCTTATGTCACTGAGCAGATGTCCTCGAGGGTCATCTGTGTTGTAGCAGGTGTCAGGCTCTCCTTCCTTTGTGACACTGTGCGATGTTCGCCGTGTGTCTGCCCCACGTGGTCTTGTCCGTTTATCTATCCGCAGCACCAGGGCTGCTGCCACCGTTTGGCTGCTGTGAGCCCACAGCTGTGAACACGGAGCACAGACATCTCTCCCAGGCAGCACTGCCCGTTCTTCTAACGACACGACTTTCCTTTCAGTTAATGTGACTGGGCAGACACATACCATGTATGACTGAACTCGAACATACGAATATTTAGAGATGGAGATAAAATAATCAAACTACTGATAATATTTAAATTATTCCTATAGTCATGTATTTTGAAAATATTAAAATATTTTACATGAGAAATATTTTTCATTCTCACATTGTACGAAACATACATTTTCAGAGTCTCCGAGCGCAGACCTGTGTTAGTTTGCCAAGGCTGCCTTCACGAAGCACGCGGACTGCGTGGCTGAAAACAACAGGAACTTCCTTTCTCCCGGTCCTGGGGCCGGAAGTCCGAGATGGAGGCGTCAGCAGGGCTGGTGTCTTCTGAGGCTGCTCTGCTTGGCTGCCAGGTGGCCGTCCCCTTGCCGTGTTGTCACACGGTGTTTCTTCTGTGCCTGTGTGTGTCCTAACGTCCTCTTCCTATAGGACACCAGTGGTATTGGATTAGGTGTCCCTATAATGACCTCGTTGTACCTTGATTACCTGTTTCAAGGTCCTTTCTCCACCATCATATGCTGAGGTACTGGGGATTCAGACTCCAACATAGGGATTTGGGGGGACGCAGTTCGCCCCGTAACAGGTGAAGCTGCCCTCACTGGAGCCGTGTGTTGTGGTCCACTGTACCCTCCAGAGAGCGTTATAGTCCCCCACGCCTTGGGTGTTGGACGGCATTTTCGAATCTCTTGCAGGAAGCCGTGGAAGCCACCGAAACCTCCACGACCGCCTGGTGCGTCGCTGTGTTGACTGATCCGCTGTCAGCCTTCCTGCTGACTCCTTGAAGATGCTGTGTCCTTCTTCCCCTCTCGCTGCTTTAAACAGTTTCTTGCCTTTGCTTTCCAGCACTTTGGGTACTGTGTGAGTCTCCCAGGGCTGCTGTGACAAATCACCACACACTTGTTGGTTTCAATCAACGGAAGTTTGTCCTCTCCCCGTTCTGGAGGCCGGAAGTCTGAGTCAAGGTGTGGGCAGGGCTGGAGGCTCCACCGGGGACAGGGAGGTGAGGCTCCGTCCTTGCCTCTTGGGGCTGTTGGCAACCCGTGGCTTCCTTGATTTGTGGCTGCAAGATCATGTTATCTGTGATTAGAGACAGTCTTATTTCTTCCATTCCATTCTGGATGCTTTTATTTATTTTTCTTGCTTAATTTCCCTGGCTTAGAACCTCCAGTACAATGTTAATAGAAATGGTAAGTGTGGCCATCCTTGTATTGTTACTGATTTTTAAAAAAATTATGTATTCATTCATTCATTCAGAGATGGGGTCTTGCTACGTTTCCTAGGCTGGCTTCAAACTCCTAGGCTGCAGCAATCCTCTTGTCTCGGCCTCCCAAGTGGCGTGGACTATAGGTGTGTGCCACCGTGCCTGCCTGCCTGTGATTTTTGGATATGCTCTTTATCAGGTTGGGAAGGTCCCTTCTATGTCTAGTTTCTAAGTGTTTTAATCATGTGTTTTAAGTGTTTTAAGTGCTGGATTTTGTCAAATGCTTGTCTGTGTCTATTGAGATAAGCATGTGGGTTTCCCCCCCTTATTTTTATGGTATATTCCATTGATTAATTGTATGTTGCTTCAACCTTACATTCCTGGGATAATCCTGTTTGGTCAGGTGTATAATACTTTTTATATTAATATGTTTGTTGGATTTGATTTGTTAGTATTTTATTGAGGATTTTGTGTCTATATTCAGAAGGAAGATTGGTTCGTAGTTTTTTTTTTTTCCTTGTGATTTCTTTGATTTTGGTGTCAGGACCCCATAGAATGAGTTGGGAAGTGTTTTTTTTCCTCTTCTATTTTATAGAAGGGTTTGTCAAGGACTGGTGTTAATTCTTCTTGAAATGTTTGGTGAAAATCACCAGTGAAGCCATCTGGTGCTGGGCTTTTTATCATTATAAAATATTCTTCCTTTTCTCTAGCAAAAATTTTTGTCTTAAAATCTGTTTTGCCTGATATTGGTATAGCTACTATAGCTCTCTTTTGGTTACTGTTTGCATAGTATGTCTTTTTTTATCCTTTTACTTTCAACCTACTTGTTTCTTTGGCTCTAAAGTGTCTCTTGTCTCTTATAAACAGCATATAATTGGATTTTTAAAAAATCCATTCTTCTAATCTCTGTGTTTTGGTGGGAGTGCTTAAACATTTTAGGTTTAATATAATTACTGCTAACGTAAGATTCATATCTGCCAGTTTGCTCTTGTTTTCTTTATATCTTATGTCTTTTTCACCCATCTTTCTTCCATTATTGCCTGCCTTTGTGTTAAATAGATATTTTCTATTTACCATTTTAATTCCATTTCTTTTCCTATATTAAAACTTTTTTCTTAATGATTGCCCTGGGGATTACAATTAACCTTTTTAACTTATAACAATCTAGTTTGGATTAATAGCAAATTAATTTCATTAATATACAAAAACTGTGCTCTAATATAAAATTCCATTTCCTCTCCTCTCCTATGTGCTATTATTGTCACACATCATATTTTTGTGCATTATAAGCTCATCAACACAGTTTTATAACTACAGCCATGTGCTGCATGACGATGTTTTGGTCAACACCAGACCACATAGATGACAGTGATCCCATACTATTATGATACCATGTTTTTACTCACCTTTTCATGTTTGGATATGTTTAGATATGCAAATACTTGCCGTTGTGTTACAGTTGCCTACTGTCCTCAGAACAGTAACATACTGTGCAGGTTTGTAGCCTGGGAGCGAGAGGCTATATTGCATAGCTCAGCTGTGTAGTAGGCTCTGCCAGCTAGGTTTGTGTAAGTGCACTCTGTGATGTTTGTACAACAGCAAAATTGCCAAACAATGTGTTTCTCAGAACACATTCCTGTTGTCAAGGGATGCATGACTGTATTCCTTTATGTAGTTGTTTTTTAAACCAGATGGGAGAATAAAAGAATTACAAACAGAAATACATTTGTATATTGACCTGTGTAGTTACTTTCACCAGGGTACTCTGTTTCTTCATGTGGATTTGGGTTACTGTCATTTAGCCCTTTCATTTCAGCCTGAAACTTTCCCTTTAGTATTTCTTGTGCAGAATGACTGCTAGTGATAGATTCTGTTTTTGTTTATCTGGGAATGACTTAATTTGTCCTTCATTTTTGAAAGATAGTTTTGCTGGTTATAGAATTCCTGGTTGACAGTGTTTTTTCAGCATTTTGTGTATGCCATCCTACTGCCTTCTGGTTTCTATGGTTTCTGATGAGAAGTCAGCTGTTAGTCTTATTGAAGATTATTTGTGTGATGAGTAATTTCTCTCTTTCTGCTTTTTGACAGTTTTATCATGCTGTGTGGTGATGTGGCTCTCTTTGAATTTATCCTCCTTAGAGTTATTTGAGTTTCTTGAATCTGTCAATGAATATTTTTCATCAAATGCGGGGAGTTTTTTGGATCCTATTTCTTCAATTATTCTTTCTGTCCCTTCCCTCTTCTCTTTCTGTGAGTCCTGTTGTGTGTGTGTTAGTATGCCGGATGGTGTCCCACAGTTCTCAGAGGCTCTGCTTATTTTTCTCCATACTTTTTCCTGCCTCTTCCTCAGACTGGATAATCTCAATTGACCTGCCTTCAAGTTTGCTCATTCTGTCTCCTGCTGGCTCAAAACTGCTATTGAGTCCCTTTGATGAAATTTTTGTTTCAGTTATCATACTTTTCAACTCCAGAGTTTGATTCTTTTTTACAGTTATATCTCGTTATTGATATTCTCTATTTGCTAACACATAATTCTCATAATTTCTTTGAATTCTTTAGATATAGTTTCCTTTAGTTCTTTGAACATATTTCTAATAGCTGATTTGAAGGCATTATTTAGTTCAATCCAACATCTGGGTTTCCTCAGAGACAGTTTCTGTTGACTGCTCTTTTCCCTAAGGGGCGTACTTTCCTGTTTCTTTGTGTGTATCATTTTTAAAGATAAAACTGGATATTTTAAATAATATAATTTGCCAACTATGAAAATCAGATCCCCTGCCCCACCAAGGTTTGTTGTCGTTGCTGTTTATTTAGTGAATTTCCTGGAGTAATGCTGTAAAGTTTGTATTCTTTGTCATGAGTGGCCGGCCACTAAAGTCTCTGATTGGTTAACTTGTCAGCTAATGAATGGTTAGAGATTTCCTTACATGCCATGAACTATTAATTTGGTGAGGGGCTCCCAGCTGTTGTGTTGGGCCATGACCTCAACACTCTAGCACTTTTTAAAAGCCTCCACTTCTTGCATTTGTAGAGCTTCAAGGTCAACCAGAGGTGAGTGACCAGGGCTTTTTCAGGTCTTTCCTGGTCATGTGCACAGCCCTGCACACAAGCATGATCCTCCAGATCTCCTGTGGACACCTCATTTCCCAGATTTTCTTTTTATGTTTTTTTTGGCTAGGTTCTTGTTTGCCCCAGCTGGTATTCCCTCCTTGGGAAACTGTGATGTTAAACAGCTGCCACTGATTGTTTTCAACAAACACTGCAGTGGTAGGGCCTTCCTTACTGAGCAAGCTCCAAGTCAGCTCAAATAAAGACAAATCCTGTGAATGGGGTTTTACACGATCAATAGTGACAGTTCTTCATGGATGGGGATTTTTCTGGGGGGGTCCCAAAGCTATTTTACCCCCCTCCAGTGGTTGCTGGGCTGCTGGTTTTCACAGCTACGATATTTCTGAGGCTGCTGGTTTTCAGGCTACTACAGCACTGGGGAGAGGATGGGAATAGGGTAAGTTAGAATGCCACAAAGCTCCGCTGTTTTTCTTAAATATGTGCTCCTTGGATTTTTGCAAACCTTTGGTTAATTTCCAGAATTCTAAAAAGATGGATTTTTGACCATTTTTGCCAGTGTTGTCATTGCCTTTGTGGAGGAGCATGTGCTCAAAGGTCCTTACTCCTCTGTCCCCAGAGAGCTTCTCTGTATTGCTTTCTGTTCACAGTGTCACAGGGTCTTCCCCAGAGTGTTATGTTGCTGAAAATAAACTCATTGAGAACTCCTAATAACAGCAGAGACATTGTAAAGACTCAAATATAAGGCAGTGCTCTTTGTTTTTCTTTTTCTTTTTCTGAGAAATGTTTAATGAAAAAACCTGAGAATATGTAATGTCTGTGTGGTTGTGACAGAGAGGGAGAAATCGTGGGCTTCAGCTTCCAAGGGACCTGGGTTCAAATTTCCCACTTCTCTGCATGTCAGTCACATAGTTATTGAGCTTCACAGAGCCCTGGTTTCTTCATCTGCCAAAAAGTACTGCCCATTTTGTGGGACTGTTGTGAGGATTAGAAATAGGGCAGGTGATAGCTATGGTGTCATTGTGGCTGCCTGGCCTGCCCAGGTGAGGAGCTGCTTAGCTGGATCTCCTGCCTTGTAACCTGGTGCCAGAGTAATCCCAGCACTCGGACCCTCAGAGGAAGCAGCCACTTAGGTTTTCTACCTGTTCTTTCTGTCAATATTAACTGGTGGCCCAGACTGCTTGGGTCCTAGATTTTGAGCAAGGGCAGAGAAAGTGGGAGGTCAGGCTGCCCTAGACAGAGTTAGGAAGTGGATGAGAGCACCTGGACCCCTGTGCCTTCTACTTTAGTGGACGTATTA
This sequence comes from Varecia variegata, assembly GCA_028533085.1. Taxonomy (NCBI): domain Eukaryota; kingdom Metazoa; phylum Chordata; class Mammalia; order Primates; family Lemuridae; genus Varecia; species Varecia variegata. The sequence continues at coordinate 4,198,577 of CM052440.1, read as the reverse complement.
TGTGCATTCAGGTAATGCATGTGCACGTAAGTCACAAAGTGCTGCAAGGCTTACGATAAAGATGGCAGCTCCCTCCCCAGCGCA
>CM052440.1:4163568-4197993 GCA_028533085.1 Varecia variegata | reverse complement strand
GCACACAGAATCCCCTTTCTCTGCAGTGCCGGCCGCACCCTCGTGTGTGCTTGGCCCTGGGGTTCCTGAGCCGCACCGAGACCCCACGGTGGCTCGAGCTCGCTCCGTTCCAGCCTTGTTCTAGACCGCGCCGTAGCGGGAAGTCTGCTGGTGTGAATCTCCCAGACACCGGCAAGTGTTTAAACACAGAACTGTCAAAGACGTACTAAAAATGCAATCAGAGATCGTTATGCCGTCTCTTGATTCCATCCCCCTCTGCTGTGCTCCGCGAGATGGGAATGGGCGGAAGAAGCCGTAAGTGGGCATTTTCCTGACTGTCGCCGCATTTGGAGAGCACTAAAACTCCGCCGGGCTCCATGCGCCGCTCCGGGAATGGCGCGGATGGCGGAGAAGCTCGCACATATCTTGTTGAATTTAACAGATTATGCAGTTTGGAGGCAGCACTTTCTGCTAAATGGGATGGGTAAGTGTTAGCAAGAAGAATTGTAACCTTTTGGAGGGAGATTAATCTCGGAAGCACAAATAGCAGAGATTTCCATTTGTGCTCCCTGCCCACATCAGCCACGCTGGCTCACATGGGCTGTGTGTGGGGGTGCAGTCCGTCTGGATAGACGCATGTGGCACAGGAAGAGTTAAAGCAGGGGCAGCCTCTGCTGCTTTGCTGGTCCCTGCACAAAGGTCGCTTCACCCCCAAGAAACCCACGGCTGGTGCTGACATCTCTAGTGATCTGGCTGAGAGGGAAGCTTTTGGGAAGCAGGTGTGAACGCCATCACGCAGAATACAGATGCACGTCATTGCCCCAGCTCTGAAAAGCAGGGGGCAGGGCTGCTTTCGAGTCAAGGACGTGGTGCTTGTGTCAGAGATTGGGAAGTCGGTGTCCTGGCCCACCCTGCAGGGCCCACCCGGCGTGTCTCCAGTGGCCTGGGCTGCAGTCCCTGCTCCGTTCTTCCCGCATGTCCTCCAAACCTTCCTTCCAGTCCCCCAAACCATCTGCCTGCTGGGCATGTCCTGCCAGAGGCTGGTCATTGTTCAGGCGCCCACGATACAGGAGGCCGGGGTTCCAGTCCCAGCTCGCCACTGTCTCGCTGTGTGATCCTGGGCAAGTCCCTTCCCCTCTCTGAGCTTCAGTTGCCTCCTCTTTCCAATGAGTGGTGTGGACTGGAAGCCCTGCAGGCCTCCCCACTGTGTCCTGTTCACTGTGTCTCCAGCAGAGCCTCGGCAGGGTCTGGAACACGGCCGTGCCCAGTCAGGGCTTGTGGAGAGCTGCCAGGGCTGGGGCTTCACAGCCGGCGCAGGGTCAGGGAAGAAAGAGAGCATCTGTCTTGGTGGGCTTTGGGATAGGTAGGCTGAGTGGATTCCTAGCTTCTGTTGGGTTGATGAGGAGAGGGGGTGAGAAAAGGCGTTTGGACCCATCTGTTCCCTCGCTGAGCCTTGCTAAGGCCAGTGCAGCCCTCCAGGCACCTGCTGCTGCCCGCTTCACCAGCCTGGGTGCCCTCAGACAGCTGGCTTTCTTCCCTGCGCTGTGCCCGCCCTTGGTCCACGGGGTGCTGGTGGGTTCTGGCTCCGAGGCCCATGCTGCCTGACCTCTTTTCACACCTGCCTGGAGGACACCCGCTCCTCGGGCTTCAGGCGCTTCTGGTGCCTTGTCAGGGCAGCTGTTCCCGTCGGTCACTGAGGCAGCTCCCTGTGTGTCAGCCTTGTGTGCTGCAGGGAAGGGTAAGGGGAACAGCATTGCTTTCCTGTGTGTGCAGGCATTGGGTGGAAGAGTTTGTGTTCATCTCATCCCCCCACAAAGCCCCTGTGAGTCAGGCAGTTGGACGGGCCCCAAGACACTCCCTCATTCCCGCCCAGGCAGAGGGTGGAGAAGAAACTAAAGACAGTTGCTAGGCGTTCTGTCCACAGTCGGGCCTGCAAAAGCTGCAGGGTGATGTGAGCGCTGGGAGATGAATGCAGCCTTAGGCTGTAGTAACAGAAGTAGCAGCCCTAGAACAGAGGAGGGGACCCCTCCTCCCACCCTATGATGGTCAGGCCATGCCAGAGCTTCAGTTCTGTCTCTTCCACCCCCTGCTAGAGAGCAGGTCCAGCTGGAGAAGATTCAGAGGTAGACACTCAGGATTGTGGGTGAGGGGGTGGGTCTGAAAAACATACCCTGCAGGGACAGTTGGAGGAAAAGGAGGGACGTGGAGGTCAGTCGGTAGAGAGGAGACAGTCAGCCCTGTCTAAGGACGGATGGATTGATAAATGCGTCCATCCACCCATCTGTCAGCCCGTCTGTCTGTCCATCCATGTGTGCGTCTGTGTATCTGTCCATCTATAAACCAACCTTCTGCCCGTCCGCCCGTCCGCCTACTGCGAGGCAGCGTGGCGCGATGGTTCAGAGTGCGCCTCAGGATACTGCACAGGGGCCGTCTGGTGTCCACTGTCCTCTGTAATTGTAATAATTGTCCATCATTTTAGTATAGATTTGTGTGACCTCAGGCATTGTCTGTGAGCCTCGGTGTTCCCAGCTGTGACATGGGGGAGTAATGCTTAGCTCGTACGCTGGTGCGAGCCGCCGAGGCCAGGTAGACACACAGATGGCACACTCGTGGCGAGACCTGCAGCTCAGAGGGACGTGGGGCTGGACGGGTCCTGTGTTCATGGGTGACATACCCCTGCCGCCACGCCATGGGGCACCCACCTTGTGGGAGAGACCAGACAATGAGGGTGTCACCCCAGCAGGTGGTGGCTGCTGCCCAGATGCCTGGCTTTGTGTGCACCCTTTCCTGGGAGGGAGGGAGCCCCAGCCATCCTCCTCTGCTGGGTGGGAAGAAGAGGGGAGAGCTGACAGCTTCCTGCACACCCCCAAGCCTGGTAGTCGGGAGCTGCAGAAATAAATGAAGCTGTACAGTTGGAGTAATTTGCTAATTTGCTTAAGTAACACCCCCAGTCAGAGACTTGACATAAATACACGAGTGCGGGCTGTGGCCCCCCCAGCTTGGGCGGCACCCCGAGCAGGATGGATGGGTGATGTGAAGTGGAAGCGCGGATGAATCAGAGCCCGATGGCAGGCGGTGGCGGCCACCTCCTCCCCAGCCAGCGTGGACTCTCGCCGCCCCCCACCGCAGTATGTCGGGGAGGGGCTCAACGAAGGGTCCCACACCTTCTCTGTGGTCTAGTGGCCTTGGAGGCGTCTGAGGCGCTAACCCTCCTCCCCACGGCCTGAGCGCTGTCAAAGGGTCCTCTGCGCCAGGGCGCGCTGCGGTGCTGTCAGTGGCCTGGTTGGCCGGACTCCTGCTGGGGCCCGCTGGGGTCACACGTGCTCCCGTGTTCCTGGGCGTCTCCCATGAGGGGAATGAGCAGGCTGCTCAGTACCCCGGCCGGGCCGATGGGTGGGCTGCGCTGAAAGGCAGGAGTATGTGGGAGGTGGGAGGGGCGTGGAGAGCTTCATCTCTGGCCCGATTGGATGCCCCTGCCAGGGGCCAGGTCTGCTCCCTTCATGTCTCCAGGGACTGTGGCAGGGGCCAGGAACCCAAACACCTCCTATGGGTGGGCAGCACCTTAAAATGAGTCAAGTGGCCTGGGTGTGAGGCAGTAGGGACAGGCGGGGCCTGGGGCAAACTGGAGGTTTCCATCCTGTCTAAGGGGACACAGATGCTCAGCACCTCCTGACTGGGCCGGGACTGCCAGATGTTACATTTTATTTATTTATTTTTAGAAAACAGAAACAATGAACTGTTATCAGGAATCTCTCAAATTTTTAATGTTGGCAACAAATTCAAATTCAAAAAAGAAAAAGTTGTGCCCAACAAAATATGTCTGTGGGCGGGTCTGGCCTACACGCTTCTAGTTTGCAAACTCCGGCTCAGGGAAGCTGACTTTTTTTTTTTTTTAACATAAAGAGTTTTGTACTTTTCCGTTCATAATCTTGCAAGAACAGCCTTGCAAGGTAGGTGTTGCTGTTCTCATTTTACAGGTGAGGAAACTGAGGCACAGACAGGCGAAGTTGTACAGCTGGTTAGCAGCAGAGTGGCGCCTGAGACCCAGGCTGCCGGAGCTGAGAGCCCACGGCTGTCGTGTCCCCAAGGCCTCCCCGAGTTGATAAATACCGAAGCAGGGAGAACGCTGTTGTATCAAACCTGTAAAGACGTCCGGGGTGGGTGGCGAGTCGGTGATGAGTAGACTCGTTTCTGCCTCTTGCCTCTGGGCTCCTGCCCCCGTCCCCACGGCCGGCCCACTGGAGGGGCCAGTCTGGGAACTGGCCATTGCCGTGGTCACGGGCATGTGACTGGACGGACAGTGCAGGTCCCTTCTGGGGAGGAGCGTGGAGAAGTTTATAACTGGGTTCTGGACTCTTCTGTGTCACTGTGATTAGAATATAACAGCAGTGGGTGTTACAGAGCTCGGTTTGTTGTGAGGCCGTGAACCCCACCTGCCCTTCCCGGGAGCTCAGCCTAGGGGCTGGGGCCGAGCTCCTTCCTAGACACTCAGTGGGAGCGGAGTCTGCACACAAGTCTGTTCTGTTCCCACACTGTGAGCGTCAGTTCCAGTTAGACCCACAGTCCTCCGTGTTTGGAGCAGAGGCATTTCTGGAATTCGGTTCCCGAGGAATGCTCACGCGGCGGGACAGGTAGCGTTTCGTGTCACGGTCAGGGGTGGGAGAGGCTCTGCTGTTGCTAGACTGTCAGGTTCCCCAGGATACAGACCACAGTGCCCGGGAGGAGGAGGAGCGAGGGGAGCCCCAGGGAAGGGGCTCGGGGCAGCCTGAGCTCGCTCCCTTTATCCCCTGGGAAGGTGCAGGCACCAGGCTCACCCCTCTGATCAGAGGGGAAACTGAGGCTCAGAGAGGTTAAGTAACTTGCCCAGGTGAGAGGTGACAGGACCCAGTCAGCTGGCTCCACAGCCAGGGCCTTTGCCTTGTGAGTGGCTTGGTGGAGTGGGGGAGCCTGTCCAGCCCCTCCCACTGGTCTCAGGGGCTGACACCAGCCGAGGCCTGGGCAGGCAGGGCCATGGGGACAGTGATCTGAGGACAGCAGTTGGGGGGCAAGCAGCAGGGGTGCCCCTACCAGCAATTCGGGCGGCTCTGTCTGCCCCCCTCCCTCGGCTGTGCTGTAGGTTCCGGAAGGGCCCACAGCTGTGTGCCGTGTGTCTGTCCGTGTCCGCCCCTGCAGGCAGCCTGCCCTACGAGTACAAGATCGTGATCGCCGGCAACCACGAGCTGACCTTTGACCAGGAGTTCATGGCCGACCTCATCAAGCAGGACTTTTACTACTTCCCGTCCGTGTCGAAGCTGAAGCCGGAGAGCTACGAGAACGTTCAGTCGCTGCTGACCAACTGCATCTACCTGCAGGACTCGGAGGTCACCGTGCGTGGCTTCAGGATCTACGGCTCCCCGTGGTGAGTGGCCGGGCGCTGCGCGGAGCGCAGAGCGGGTGGGCAGTTGCAGAGGCAGCAGCATCCTCTGCGTGCTGCCCTCTGGGCCTCTGTTTCCCATATCCAACTGGATGGTAGTAATACCCGCTGTGCCCTGCGCGCACTGTGCTGTACTGCGTCACTTTTACAGGCAGCTATTGTTTTTATCTTCATTTTTCAGTGAGGAACCTGGGGCACAGAGAGGGTGAGGACCTGTGGAAAGTCACACAGCTAGGAAGGGGCAGGGCTGGGATTAAGCCCAGGCAGCTTGGTTCTAGAGCCGCCCCTTTCAGCTCTCATTCTGGGGTGCTAGGGATCTTCCCCGCTGCTTGTCTTCCTTCCCCCTCGAGAGGTGGCTGAGGGTGATGATCTAGCAGCCTGACTGAGGGAGGGCAGTGGGAATTTTCATGGGTGGCCAAAAGCCTGATTGACTGTGTGAGGATGGCAGTTGTTTAAAAAACAAACACACATCAAGCCCAGATTCTTTGTGTGGGACAAAACGATTATGCCTCTACTCTGAGCTCCTCTGGCTGGTGGGGATCAAGGTGAGAATGGGTCACGACTGTTCTGTGTGATGGTCGTTGTGTCTGTGGGAGCCCTGGTGATGATGGTGGTGATGGTGATGATGGTGGTGATGGTGATGATGGTGGTGATGGTGATGGTGATGATGATGGTGATGGTGATGGTGATGATGGTGATGATGGTGGTGATGGTGATGATGGTGGTGATGGTGATGGTGATGGTGATGATGATGGTGATGGTGGTGGTGATGGTGGTGGTGATGATGGTGGTAATGGTGATGGTGATGATGATGGTGATGATGGTGGTGGTGATGATGGTGGTGATGGCGATGATGGTGGTGATGATGGTGATGGTGATGATGGTGGTGATGGTGATGGTGATGATGGTGGTGATGGTGATGATGGTGGTGATGGTGATGATGGCGATGATGGCGGTGATGATGGTGATGATGGTGATGGTGGTGATGGTGATGATGGTGGTGATGGTGATGGTGACGATGGTGGTGATGACACTGATGATGGTGATGATGGTTGTGATGGTGATGGCGATGATGGTGGTGATGGTGGTGATGGTGATGATAGTGATGGTGGTGGTGATGGTGATGATGATGGTGATGGTAATGGTGATGGTGATGGTGATGATGGTGGTGATGATGGTGATGGTGATGGTGGTGGTGACAATGGTGATGATTGTGATGGTGATGGTGATGACAGTGATGGTGGTGATATGATGATGACTAAGACAATGGTGATGGTGCCAAGTGCTGGCAGGGTGAGGCAGGTACCATACACAGAAAGGAGAGACCATATGTGCTTGATAGTGGGGCTTGATCCTGGAAGGCTCCCTGGAGGGGAGGCATGGTGACTTGAGCCTTACAGGAAGAGAAGGGTATTCACAGGCAGGGAGGGGGCAGCGTGGGGGTAGCATGGCCTGAGGCTGCACTATCAGCTGGAGCAGCACAGGCAGGGAGGCTGAGGGGCCATTTGGGGGACTGTATCAGTGGGGGGACTTCAGGGAGAGCTACTGCCAACAGGCTGCATCTGGAAACCCCTGGGCTGTCCTGGTTGGTGCCACATGGTGACCACTTGGTGGCTGGAGGCTGCAGGCAGATTTAGGACCTGGTCCCATCCCCCAAGCCCTCCTCATGAAGCAGAGGGGAAGGGGGTGAGATGCTGTCCTGTCTTCCCTGGACCTCAGCAGGTGCCTGCTGTCATCTCTGTGGTCCTCACGATGTACGTGGTCTCAGTGAACCCTCGCTGTAGCCTATTGGGTCCCAGACAGGGACCTTTGGGGCTCTCAAGGATGCAGTGACCTCGGTACCGAGGGCAAGGCTGGGAGAGGAGAGGAGAGGAGAGGAGGCAGCTGAATCTGCCTAACAGGTCACTGGAGCCCAGACCCGGGGGAGAAGTCTGGTTAGGGAAAAAAGGAGAAGGAGGGGAGGGCGTTCTAGGAGGGGCCCAGCGTGAGCAAAGGCCTGGAGCCGAGCGGGCGCGGGCGGCTGCAGTGTGAGGTGCAGAAGAGGGGAAGTGGAAGAGGAAGAGGCGGCACAGAGGGCAGCAGGAGAGCCCGGAGAATCTGGGCTGAATCTCTTTGCGCAGTGGTCTCACCCCTCCCCCACACTTCTGTTTTGTAAGTTGTATTTTGTAGAGGTTAAGAGCACGGCTTTGAAACCAAACTGCGCTCAAACCTGGCCTCACCTTTTACTGGCTGGGTGACTCTGGGTGAGTCACTTAACCTCCCTGTGCCTCAGTTTCCAATGGGAGTGACAGCGTGCCTCCTCCAGACGGTGGTTGTAAGGGTGTCACAAGGGTTCAGCTGAGCCCGGTGCCAGGACGGAGACATCGTCCTTGTTACCTGCCGCAGGGCCCGTCCTCCCAGCATGGCCTTGCTCGGAGCCCAGCGAGTGGGGAGGAGGATGGTGGGGGATGGGGGCTGACAGGCATCTCTTGGGGTCCTGCCCCCTACCCCCAGAGCAGCCCTGTGTGCCCCGATGCTGGGCTCTGAAGAACCCTGGTGCCAACAGGCTCGCTAGGCTCAGGGGGAACTGAGGGCGGGTGGGCCCAGCCCTGTGGCCCTCTGCCGCTGGGCCCAAGTCCTGGCACTGCTGTGGCACTGGCCTGAGGCCTGGCGAGGCTGGCTGTTGGTCAAGCCACCAGCGGTCCCTGCTTTTGGCTCCTGTGGCTTCCAGCGTGAGCAATTCTGGACTCCCTAGTTCCCAGTTGCCCCTGGGGTCTGAGTACAAGTGACGCTTTCTCCTTGACATCCTCACCGGCTGGGCGCACGCATGCAGCCTGGAGTGGGACTAGAACCCAGGAGATGGCTTCAGGGGCCGTGCGACCCTGCTCCAAGAGGGCTTGGTGAGATCCAGGAGGGCTCCCTGTTGGAGGGGGCATTTGAGTGGGGACCAGAAGCGTTGTGGGGTTTCCATGGGTGGAGGAGACAAGGACGACCCATATGTCTGAGCCCCTGTTACATGCCAGGCTCTGTGCCAGACTCTCCGTGGGGCTGATGTCATTTAACAGCTCTTAACGCCGAGGGCTGAACGGTTCCCCCTCCGCCCACAGTGCAGGCCGCGCCGGAGCACCTGTGGTTTCTCTCAGGCCCCATCTCGAGCTGGGAGCAGGTGGTGGGAGGCGAGACCTGGGCTCATTTGCTGGGCAAGTTTCACGGATCTCCAACTGGTGTGAGCTAATTGCTTGCATCTGCTTCCGTGGTGACGAGGAATTAACCCTGAGCAGCTCTGGCTGCCACCTGCCTCCTGGGCCTGGGTGCCTGGGAAGCTGGGTCCCTGCCACAGAGCCACAGCACGGGCTGTTGCTTTTTTAGCGGTGTGACTTTGGGTAAGTGACTTAGCCTCTCTGGTCCCTCTGTCTAGTGGGGGTATTATGAGCGCTGCGGGGCCCATCGGGATGAAGGCCTGGCCCAGGGAGCCCTGGGTGTCGGTTGTGGTGTCACTGGGTGCTCCTGCGGGGCGGGGGGAGGATGGCTTTATCCCAGCCGGCAACCTCAACAGCCCCCAAGGCAGGGCAGGGCCTACAAGGACCCCTTTTACAGAAGGGCAAGTGGAGGCCCGGTGGGGGGTCCTCCAGGGTGGAGGCCACTCTGTCCTCTCCCAGACTCCTCCTTTGTGCCAGGCCTTGGTCCTCAGGGTGCTGTAGGACGTGCACAGGCCTTACTGGCCCCATGAGGACATTGAGGCCTGGGGGTCTCATGACCTCAGGAATGAATCTGTCAGTTCATTCATCAAGTAAATGTCGTGTTCCCAGGAGCCCCGGGACACGAGATGGACAGGCACAGCTCTGCATTTGGGGTCCACACTCTCAGGGGAGACACACAGCCCGTGCCAGTTCCTTGATTCAGCGAGAGCCGGGAAGGGGAGGCCCCGGAAGCCGGGTCAGGAGGGCTTCCCACCAGAGAGCCGCAGGCTGAAGGGACACAGGCAGCCATGGGGGCTGGGGAAGGGTGTGGCAGGCAGAGGGAACAGCCCAGGCAAAGGCAGGAGGCTTGAGAGGGCCGGGGGCCTGGGCGGGTCTCCATGAGAGAGCAGAGCTGGGCAGCCAGCCCGTGCTTGATGCCACCAGAACCTGGGTCTCTGGGTCCTCAGCCACCATCTTTCCCCTGGTCGTACCACCGGGAGCCAGGACTTTGCAGAGTGGCCTAATCCCTCGGGAGAGTCGTGTCACCTCCCCGAGCACCCAGTTTCTGGCCAGAAAGTAGGAAGATGACGTGAGGTGATCTGGGGGTGGGGCTGGGCACTGCCGCACTAGGGTCCTCAGCTGCTGGTGTGCCCAGGTGACGCTAGAAGCCACACAAGTGGAAGTGTCATTAACCGGCCCCTAAGAAGGTATCGGTGGCTGAAGAAGCTCCTGGCCTGGCTGCTGATTCTGCCGGGGTGGGGCAGGTGCGTGGGGTTGTGCAGTGCCCCCGCTGTCTGTCGGGGTTCAGGCCGGGGCGCTCAGCTCCCTGGCACCGGGTGCTTGGTCATATGGCAGCTCATTAGGAGGGTACAGGTGACAAAGCTGACTATGACCATTATTAAATTCAGTTGTTCGGGATCTTTGTTTTCTTTTTCCCCTGCCCTTAACCTACTGGCTCACACATGGGATTCCGGAGATGGTCTCCCGGCCGTAGAAGCAGTTACACCAGTAGGCAGGGGGCAGGGACCGAGCAAACACTAGCCACTAGCCGTGAGTGACCTAATAGCTGTGGCAGCTGGGGCACATGGCCAGGCCGATGGGGCCGAGGGGCAGATGTGTTCCACATGGCCCTAGAAGGCAGAGCAGAGGGCAGAGGGACATGACAAGAGGCAGTCTCACCAGTGTGGGAAGACTCCAGCATAGGCAGGAGCCCAGAGCAGAGGCCATGTCGCCATACCAAGTAGTGAGCTGCCCGTCACAAGAGGTATGCAAACAGTGATTAGCTGTGCGTGGGCCCAGTGTCCTTCCAGCCCCTTGCCCCTTGAAGGGCCACAGTTCCTCTGCCTGCAGCTGATGATCCACCCTGTACACAGAGGGATGCACAGGCACATCCCAGGGGAGGTCCCCCATGCTAGGCTTGCGGGGCTGGCCTTGACACTGAGGATGCTCTAAAGCAAGCTAGGAAGGGGAAGCAAAAAGCAAACTCACAGTTATGGCCACTGAGCGACACCACCGGGAGGTACTCTGCTTGGGAGGCCGGCGGTCGGGTTTCAGCGGTTCCGACTTTGCTCTTTCTTAGGCTGCGTGTCCCAGCCCTGTGCACAGCTCAGGAGCCCCCGAAATGGATCAAGCCTGGCCCTGCCATCCAGGAGCTCAGGCTGGGAGGCTGGGGCAGGGGCCCGCCACAGTCGGCAACCTGTGCTTGCCGGGCCTTGGTGCAGCCAGTGCTTGTTTCCTGTGCTCATTCTGTCCTTGCGGTGGCCTTGTGACCAGGCACCTTTATAAGCCCACGTGCAGGAGCTGAACCTTTTTTTTTTTTTTTTTTTTCATAACAGACAGGGTCTTGCTGTGTCCCCCAGGCTGCAGTGCAGTGGTGTCATCATAGCTCACTGCAGCCTCAAACTCCTGGGCTCAAATGATCCTCCCGCCTCGGCCTCCCAAAGTGCTGGGATTACAGGCATGAGCCACTGTGCCCGGCCTAAGCTGTTTCCAAAGTGGGTGTGCCAGTCTACTTCCCCTGCCAGCAGTACCTCACCTCGCCTCCTGCCAGCACTTGGTATTGTAGGACTTTTGTATTTTGTCCATTCTGATGGGGTGTGCTGGGGTCCCGGAGTGGTTCTCATCTGTCTTCTCCTATTGACCAGTGAAATCAAGAATCTTTCCACATGTTTTTTGTCCACTTAGATTTACTCTTTGGTGAAGTGCTTATATTTCACCCATCTAAAAAATAATTGGCGTCTCTGTCTTTTTCTTATTGGCTCATAGAGATTCTGTGTGTATTCTGAACATGACCATGAGCCCTTTCTCAGCTCACAAGTAGCGTCACAAGTAGCTTTTCCTCCCCTGTGACCTACCTTTCTCTCTTAGCAGAGCCTTCAGATGAACAGAAGTTTTCTTAGTGTTTCTCTTTGGTAACTGCTTCTGGTGCCCTACTGAGGAAGTCTTCCCTCGTCCGAAGTCGTGAACATTTGTTTCTATATCACCTTGCAGAACTTTCGTCATTTTGCCTTTTACGTCTGGGTGTTGGATCCACCAGAAATGATGGTGTCGATGGTGTGAGGTAGGGGTCCCATTTTGGGTGTTCCCATGTGGACGCCCACCTGGCCTGGCCCCGTGGGCAGAAAGCCCGTCCTCTGAACTGCCACCCTTACCCTGCACGCGGCGTCGTGGTAGCTCTCGCTCCTGCTCCACTGGTCCAGTCGGGGCAGGGCCACACCGTCTTAATTACTCCAGCAATTCCACTGATTTCTTCAATATCTCTTTTCCTACTAGAACATTTGAGGCTCCATGAGGGAAGGGACTTGAATCTCTCTCTCCTGTGCACCCGACGCCGGTGCCTGGTGCAGTGTCTAGCTCATCGTAATAAGTATTTGTCGAATGGAAGAAAATGAATGGGTGAGCCAACGTGGGCGGCAGGCCATGGCCTCAGGTAACATCCAGGCCTGGCCTGCATTTCCTGTGTTGGACTGTTTCTGTAGCCTCCTCTCTGTCCCGCCACCAGCTCTCTGCCTGCTGGTTCTGTCTTTGTCCTCCTTGCTGCCACCTCTAAAGCCAGGTCTGATGGAGCCCCCGCCTGGCTTGCCACGCTGCCTCTGCAATGCTATCCCCGTCACCCCAGGCCGAGGCCACCCCCCAGCCCAGGTCCTGTGCCCTGCCTTTCCCTAGCAGGGTCCCTTCCTGGAGCCCCTCGGCCGGTTGGCAGGGAAGGGCGAGTTTCACTGGGACCGCATGTCTGGGCTGCCCTCCCAGGGCTCTGTGACTTTCCAGGGCACAGGGAAGCGGTCTGTGGCCCCCTCAGGTGCAGACCCGGCCCTGGGCCTTCGCCGAGAGCAGCTTAGAGGAAGGGGGCGGGAACCAACTGCAGGAGAAGAGGAAGAACTCAGCTGTTACCAAATCCTAAGTGTTAAAAAAAAATTCCGTATACATACCGTATTCATTTATGGGTTTTGGATGCATTTTTTGTTCTCATTTAACTGAAAACGGCCTTGATTTAAAAAAAAAAAAAGAGTGAGCGAGAGAGTGAAATTGGCACGCAGCGAGTCCATCTGGTCTAATCACTTCTGGTATTTTGAAAGAAGGAATCTAAACCTGCTGAGACATTAAACTTTGAGAAGTGGCTGCGGGGCCCGTTGCTGGGCGTCTGGGCTCGGATCCTGGTTCTCAGCTTGGAGGTTTGGCTGTCTCCCGGCGGGGCCGAGCCTCGGGGCCAGCAGGGGTGTCCGGGACACCCTGCGCAGCTCCGCCAGGGCCTGGGGCCACGCAGGGCCATTGTGGCGCACACGTCCTGGCGTGTGGCCCCCAGCCGTGTAACCTCGGGTCGGAATCTTGGCTTTCTGTGAAATGGCAACAGGGATGGTCCCCTGGTGGCGTTTTCTCAGGATTCAAGGAGGGCACATGTGTGCGTCGCTTGGCGCCCAGTAGGCATCCACACGCCTGCTGCTGGCTGCTTAAGACCACCGAGGATGGGGACGGAGTGGTGACGGTGGTCTGTGTGCAGCCCTGGCTGTGGGACACAGCTGCTCCAGGGAGGCACGGCCGGGGCTGGGCGGTTCCGCCTCTCCCTCCCTGTCCCTGCCCTAGTGGTGCAGTCGCAGTTGTGGGGGGCTGGAACCGAGCAGCCTGGGAACCGTAGCTCTGTCCTCTGAAGGAGCCAGGGCCCACGTGTCGCTGTGGCCCTGTGACAGTAACTGTCCTGTCGCCGTCCTGAGGCTCAGGGCCTCAGCCGCTCAGGCCTGCAGAGCAGCCTGTGAGCAGAGACTCTTGTCACCGTTTTATAGCTCGAGTAACGAGGGAGTTGGGCGGCCAGGCTGGGCCCGGGTGGGTGGAAGGATGGGGTCCTGCCCAGGACTGTGCACAGAACGCTGCTCAGTTTCTTCTTTTGAAACTTTATAAATATCCTTTGTAGAGAAAATGGACACAGGATGTTGTCACGAATCCCTGGCGTCCTCCTTGTCTCTCTGATGCGTCTCACCAGAATGGGGCCGAGGCCCCGAGTGGAGTGCGGGTGGCCGGCCTCCTGGCCAGCCCTGAGGCAGCTCCTGCTGTCCCCCCGGCTGTCGCTGGCCGTGGCTGCAGGCACATGCTGTCATGTGACAGCGGTGAGGCCGGCTCTGCCCGTCTTGGCCCCTGCCCCATGGCCGCGTTCCGCCCGGGCTTCAAGGCCGCCCAGCGGCGCCACCCTTTCCAGGAGGCCCCGCGAGGCCAGTGTGGACCGCCAGCCCCTGCGGCGCCCAGGCCCGTGGCCCTTCCTCCCGGTCAGCCTGGGGAGTGGGTCAAGCACCTGACCCCAAATCCTTTGCTCTTTCTCTTAAGAAACATTTTTAATCTTTTTGAAAAACATTCATTTTTTAGCTTCTGTCCAGTAATTCTCTCCGAGGTCTTTGGGATATTGTAATTTTGGATTACACGTTCAGCATGGTTCTCTCTGGGGGAGTCCTGGGCTGCCTGATTTGGGGCGTGGCCTGGTTTGGGGGTATGGCCTGGTTTGGAGGTGTGGCCTGGTTTAGGGTGTGGCCTGGTTTGGGGGTGTGGGCTGATTTGGGGGTGTGGCCTGGTTTGGGGTATGGCCTGGTTTGGGGCGTGGCCTGGTTGGGGGGGGCATGGCCCGGTTCAGGGGCGTGGCCCGGTTTGGGGTGTGGCCTGGTTCTGGGTGCCCTGGGCAGTGTGTCTGCCTCAGTCTGCAGGTGTGCCCAGCAGGGACCACTTCACATGAATTTCCTGGCCTGGGGCTTCCCGGACTGCACAGGTTCACGCCGAGGACAGCCCTGGCCAGAGGCCTGGGGTTCTGGGTCCCACTCTCCCTGTAGTCAGGGGCGGCCTTTCCACCCTGCTCTCTTCCTGAGGCCCCCGGGGCCCAGCTCCTCGGGGTGGGTTGCAAGTCCATCTCCCCCTTACCGGCTGAGGCCTCTTCTCTCTCTTGGCCTCACAGCCGTGAAGACCTGCGTCCCCGGTTCCGAGGCCAGTAGTCCCTGCGCATCTAGAGCAGTGTTGGTGACGTGTTGTCTTGTGTTTCAGGGCGGCCTTCCCCAGTTTGCTCAAGCAGGTGAGGCAAAGACTTTCCCTTCCCATTTACATCTGAGACCCCGCACTCTGCAAACTTCCCGCGAGCTGCCACCTGCACAACTGTCCCTTGGTCTGCCTGGCAGCAGAGTGAGGCAGGGCTGTGTCCATTCGCGTTTTACAGACAGGCCACGGAAGGCCTGCGCAGGTCTAGTGACTGGCGAGATCGCAGCCCTAGGAAGATGCGGCACCGGGTCCCAACCCAGGTGTCCAGGCTCGGTCAGCTCCCGGGGCGGCTGGCCTTGACCAGCCCAGTGGGCAGCTGCTTCCTGGCCTCCCCCTGCCCAGCCCTCTGGCAGCCCCTGTTGGGCTGCAGAACCCAGAATAGGGCTGGGCTTTGGGATCCTGGATTCCTCTCCCCTTCCACGTATTCTTCCTGAGCCCTGGAACAGTATTTCCCATCCCTGCCTTGAGCCCAGAGTGAGGAATTGCTTGTGTCTGTTCAGGGATAGCTGTCAACCCTGTCGTCCAGGGCACACTGTAAACCCTGCTCCAAGCCTGCCCAGGACAAGGGGCCATCTTGTGATCAAGGAGCTTGGCACAGGGCATAGGGCACAGGTTGGGGT
This sequence comes from Varecia variegata, assembly GCA_028533085.1. Lineage (NCBI taxonomy): Eukaryota > Metazoa > Chordata > Mammalia > Primates > Lemuridae > Varecia > Varecia variegata. Next base: position 4,182,817 of record CM052440.1, on the reverse strand, counting down.
GCCCCGGGGGACCCAGCAGTGTCCACCATATGTGGTCCTGTGGCTACTCCCTTCCCTCCCCCCACAGGCCCCACTGGGTTTAGAATCCTGAACCCAACGTAGCAGCAGTTGACAAATTCTGATGCAGAGAAAGAACTTTCTCACCATTGCTGGCCCCGTGCTGTGCTGCCTCTACACACACACACATGTACACGTATGTACACACACAATGCACATGCACACACATGCACACACACACAGGCACACACATACACACATGCACACATGCATTCACACAATCGTGATATACTCACGCACATTCACACACATTCACATGCACACGCGTGATTTCACTTTTGCCGCTTTCTGTCTTTATCTTCCTTTCGTGTGCCCAGAGAAAACTGATTTCGCATTGCTGTCTTTTTCTTTTTAGAGGGCCCCTCACACACATGTGCACACTATTCTACATGAGATTAATGTTTGAGACGAGTCATCTGCCTTCCTCCTGCTGTCGAATCCCAGCAAAACAAAAGATGAATGATTCCGCACATCGGAAGGGTGGGGAAATTAATTAGAAATGACAAAGGACCCCATTCCTCGGTTCCACTCATCTTGCTGCTGACTTGTGTGGCCGTGTGCCCTGGCAAGGTGTGTGAGTGACAGGCTCCGCACAGCCCCGCCACCTCCCAGGCAGCCATCGGGCCCCAGGCAGGGCAGGTGGGTGGAGCGGGACCCTGCTGCCGGTGCCTCAGCGTCCGCCCTCGGCCTGCCCACCCCAGAAATGCAGACACAGGGCTGGGCAGGCGACAGAGGAAGCTTGGTTGGTGGATGTCCCCGGGAGAAAGGGACTGCCCGTAGAGTGAGGAGTCAGCACACTGCAGTCTGGCCTTGGCGCAGGCAGGACCTCGCTTGGGAACTGGGCCTGTCTCTGACCTCCCTGAGCCTCAGTTTCCCCTGCTGCAGAACGGGAATCCAGCCTCACTGGGATCCCGAGTGTCTAGGGCCAATGACAGGTGTCTTCCTCACCAGAGACACTCATAATATTGGCCATGGCCACGGCCGGCTGCCTGGAAGTGGCCGGCTTCTTTGGGGAGGGAGGTGCCGGGGCGGAAGAGCTGGCGGGTTGGGGGTCTGGGGGGAGAGCGTCTGGCCTGGGTCTGGGCAGCCTGCATGGCTGGGACGTGCCTCTCCCCCGTGCCGAGCCACAGCTCTTACCCTATAGAGTGAAGACACCAAAGACGGCTGTGAAGGGGAGGAGGTGAGAGACCGCCTGGTCTGGCAGGTCCCCCGTAAGAGGCCACCTTCTTCTCCCGAACGGCTTTCATAGTGGCGGCTGCCTGGGCAGACACAGAGTTCCCAGCACTCAGCCCCACCCTGGGCCCCGCCCTGGGCCATGGGCTGCCTGGGGAAGCAGGGAGGGTCCCCCAGGGCAGGCGGGCCTTCGTTGGGGTTGGGATGCAGCGTCCTGGGTCAGGCTTCGCCTCTGAGGCCTCAACCGTGGGATGGGCACATCCTTCCCCGGGCAAGTTCGTGGGTGGGCGAGGGAGACCGGGCTACTCGGCAGATGGGAGAGTTCTCTTCATGTATTGTTCTTTGTGTTGATGTAGGTCTCGGGGCCTCACGGCTGTTGGGGTCTCTGGGCCAGAGCTCCTGCCAGGGGGTGCAGAGAGCAGAGGGCTCATGCGTAGTTTCTCCCACCTGCCTGCCAGGTAGAGCGCCTGCTCGTTCATTCCAAATTTAACTCATCCTTTATTCACTCATTCATTCCTGCCCACCTTGAACAAGCCCTCCCTGAAGCCCACCTGGGCATGAGGGATTCAGGGACAGACCTGACCTGGGCCTGCCGAGGAGCCAGCACGGGCCAGTCGGGGGGAGGGGGCGTGATCCTGGAAGAGGTGGCCTTTGAGCCAGGCCTTCATGCATATGGGGCATGGATGACAAGGAGAGGCTAGGAAGGGCGTTTCGGATTTTTGGACCAGCAAGAGCAAAAACCTAGAGGTGGGGCAAGGCCCGGCTGTGTTGTTACGGCTGACTGAGGGCGAGAGGGTGTCTGAGCAGGTTGCTCTGAAAGGTGGGCTGGGGCAGGTTCTGCCGGCCCATGTGCCAGGCCATGAGGAGGCAGTGGGGAGCCATGGGAGGCTTTGGAGCAGAGGAGTCACTTGCAGGAATGTGAGAGGTGGGGACCCAGAGCCAGAGCTGCAGGCTCAGAGGGGGCCCGGTGGGACAGGGACTAGGCTGGGATCGGGCAGGGGACCTGGGGGAGCTGCTCAGAGGAGCAGTCAGGAAGTCGCCGTTGGAGGGGGGAGCCTGGGCCTGACCCCCGAGTCCTCTTAGCATCGGCCAATGGCGTGGGCACAGGATGCGGGAGCCTGGAGCCCTGGTCCACGCCCCTCTTGCTTCCTGCATGTCCTCAGACACACTGCGTGGCTTCTCTGTGAGTCTGTTCCTTGTCTCTAGCAGGGGACTCCTGATAGCTTCATCCCGAGGATTAACTGATGAGGCAGTGGCTGGTACAGGGGCTCGCCGAGGGGCAAGGCATGATTCCTGGTCATAGTTTCCTCGTTCTGGGATGGTAGCACATGGCATGACCTTGGCTATGTCACTTGGAAACCTCTTCCCGCCTCGGTTTCTGCATCTGTAAGATGGGGACAGTGATGGCAGCTGCCTCTGTGGGGTGGGGGGGGAGTGGTGAGGATTGAGTAGCCGCTGCTGGAAAGGCCTTTGGAGCTCTGTCTGTGTCGGTGTCCCCTGGGCGTTCCATTGAGGGAGGACTCCTGTCCTCTGCTCTTGGGCATGTCACCCTGGCCTGGGTGCACCGCTGGCTCAGCCCCCCCCAGAGGCACCCCCAGCACCTCCTCTGTCCCCAAGCCCCAGTGCCCCAGGAAATGGCGGACAGCCAGGGGTGGCTGTTCCCAGGCTAATTAAGTGACCTTGGGGTACACCTACCTGCCCAGGGCCGTGCACCTTACCTGGGCGACAGCAAACCTGAGCAGCACAGGCTCTGCCTCTGCCATTCTCTGCAGACAAGTATTTTCTTCCCTGTGTGCAGTTAAAGAACCCAGAATTCACGCTTGGTAGGGGGGGACCGTTTAATGATTGGCCACGAGGAGGTCATTTATATTGGCTAAGCGGGCTTAATTAGACTGGATTCGAAGGTTACCATAAGCACACAAAAAAGCTGTTAAGGGGTTAACCTCTGAGAGATTACATTGTATTCAGCGCTCTGTTAAAGTTTGAATTAATTTTTCCCATGGGTTTGTTCACATTCTAATTTTCAACTAAATGAGACATCTGTTTCAGAAAAGGAAAATTTGCTCTGGTTGTCATGGCAACTATCATTCTGTAAGAAAATTATTCCAATGGTTACTTTAGAACAGAAAGACAGAAATTCAGGACATAAAGCCGCCTCCCATCGCTTCGCCGAAATTCTGATCCCCGCCCTCCTCGCGGGCTGTGAGGTGGGCAGGCCCCGGGGCTCCCGGCCCTCGGGGTGGCCAGGCTGGGTCCCGGCGCCAGGTTGCGCTGGAAACCAGTACCGCGGCCCTTGGGCGCCCAAGCATAGGGTTTCAGGCATTCGTGGGTCTCGACCCGCGGTGGCAGTGGTGATGGTGAGGGGCCTCCGAGCACTTGCCTCCCCTGTCCTTTGAAACCCGGGGCCGCTCCACGGGGAGTGGGACGGCGGTCACAGAGGTGAACCCCACATGCCAGTGTCTCTGGACGTGGCGAGGCTCATTTCAGCACCAGACACCGTGCTGGGAGGATCCAGGGCGCACCCCACCCGAGGGAGGACGCTCCTTTGTCTCTGGGGCCCACAGCAGACCCCGGGTTGCTTTGCATGAGCACAGGGCCGCGGGCTGCTGCGGTCATTGAGGTCACCCCTGCCCGCCTTTGAGTGAGGCCCCATCCTGAGGATGGCTCTCTCTAGCCAGCAGACTGTCCTGGGAAATGTCTCTTCTGGATGTTTCTGTGCACGATTTGACTTCCTGCTCCCCCAAAATTCTAATGAAAGCTAGAACATCACCTCTTCCCGTTGACGGAGCTCCTAGCTCTTCAGAAACGTTTCCACAGCGGTGGCGCAATCTGCTCCTCTTACGCCTCCTCCGTGCCCCCTGCTCCCCCGGGCAGCGGGGTACCTCCCTGCCCTTGTGGGGTGGGGTCTGGGGACACAGGCATCATTATTCCACTCTTACGCAGGAGGAAACCGAGGCCGGGAGAGGTGAGGTGCCCAGCCCAGGGGCAGAACCAGGACGTCTGACGCCAGCGTCCGTGCCCTTTCCACCCGTTACAAGGCAGCAAGGCTGCCACCTGCCCTCTGGGACCTAACGCTCTGGTGTCAGCTGCCGCTGCCCCAGATCGTGCGGGCAAGGCCGGCTCCCCTGTGCATCTGGGGATGTCCTCGTGGCCCCACAGAGGGGAGAGCTGGAGAGGGGGGCAGGAGTGACAATAGGAATAGTTCCAGACCAGCTTCCCTATTGAGACTGGTTCTTTACCCAGGTCTGCCTGGACTTGCTGTGTGGTGCTGGGAAGTGGAGCGACTTCTCTGGGCATTATGGAGGACTGGTGAGGTGCATTCCAGCTTCCCAAGATTTGAGATCATGTGTTTCCAAGAAGCTGGCAGGAAACTGTCACCGCTGGAGGAAGGATCCTCTGTGCAGGGCGAGGGGAAGGTGGGACAGGCAGATGCTCCCTCCACCAGGGCTGGCTTCCGGGTGTCTGCAGGGTCTCTGGTATGTTTCTGAGTGTCTGTCGAAAACCGCCCCCTGCTGTGGCTCGCGAGAACTAACAGACGTGTTTTCTCCATACTGATGAGGCCTCGCCCCACCTTGTAAATATTTGATAAGATTTTTGAAAAATGGAGCCTGTTTGGAAGGCAGTGCCAGGCACGAGTGGCTTCCTTTTCTGTCAGTGGTGGGGCTGGGGTCTCCAGGCTGCTGCAGCCTTCCCTGCGACCCTTCGCCCATGCTGCCGGGCTCAGCCAGGGGCTCCGCGTGTGCCCAGGACCGAGCGCTTCAGAATCTCCAGGAGCTGCTGTGGAGGGGCTGCCGGCCGTTCTCGACCAGGAACCGCGGTGGGAAAGCGTTTTACGCTGTGAGTCAGTGCACATGGATGTGAGTGTCTATTTAAATAGAAATATATTTAACTGAGGTATCCTTTTCCTACCCGATGTACTCTGATATTTCCTAGTCTTTAAAAGAGAAATGCAGTTTGAGTCAGACCCTGCCCCAGGCCAAAGGTTTTTCATCCAGACTCTATGGGTGGGTATCAGGAGGGGTCATGATAATAATGGTGGTGGTGATGGTGGTGACGGTGATGGTGGTGGTGGTGATGGTGGTGATGGTGATGGTGATGATGGTGGTGGTGATGATGATGGTGATGATGGTGGTGGTGATGGTGATGATGGCGGTGGTGATGGTGGTGGTGGTGGTGATGGTGGTGGTGATGATGGTGGTGGTGATGATGGTGGTGATGGAGGTGTTGATGGTAGGGATGGTGGAGGTGATGAGGATGGTGGTGATGATGGTGGTGATGGTGATGATGATGGTGATGATGGTGGTGGTGATGGTGATGGTGATGATGGCGGTGGTGATGATGGTGGTGACAGTGATGGTGATGATGATGGTAATGGTGGTGGTGGTAGTGGTGATGATGATGGTGATGATGATGGTGATGGTGATGATGGCGGTCGTGATGGTGATGGTGATGATGATGGTGGTGATGATGGTAGGGATGGTGGAGGTGATGAGGATGATGATGAGTACTCAGCGGCAGCTAGAGTACTTACTGTGAACCAGGCATTATTTTTAGCACTTTACATGCATTAGCTGATTTAATGTTTGCAGTAGCCTTACTGTGGCAGATAGTATTATTATCCCCACTTTACAGATGGCCAAACTGAGGCATAGAGAGAAGTTAATTTCTTTGTTCAAGGGCACGCAGGTGGTAATTCCCTTGAAGCTGGGTGTAAGATCCTGTGTGCGGCCATTTTTCTGCAGAGAGAACCCTTAGCTTTCTGCAGACGCACAGGGCAGGCCTGGGTGGATGGCCCGCCCCCGTGCCACCCCGCTGCCATTCTGCAGCCCCGGCCACCTGGTCTCCTCACTTGGCAGCACTTGCTGTGGGGGGATCCCTCGGGAGAACTCAAGCCTGGGGTGCAGGCAGCCCCTCCGTGCCGGCCCCTCACGCTGTTTCTGCTCTCACAGGCCCTGAGGGCCAGGTCCCTCCATTCTCACGGAGCCCACTCATGGCTGGGTGTGGGGGCCCCTTGCCTTCCCCCCGCCCCCTGCCAAGAATCAGAGGGAGCCACAGCCTGTTCCTCAAGGCCAAGAGCTCCGGCTGGCAGGGGCTTGGGGGGATGGTGGCCCGGTGTGTTCTGCTGCTTTCATTAAAAGCGAGTTCTCCCGGGGTTCCTGGGGGCTGTCTTTTGAATGAGGGGGATTGGTTTCAGCGTGGAAGTTTTGGTTGCAATCCGAAGGCAACAGGTAAAGTCCTGCTCAACATCTTGTTAACAAGTTATTCATTATTTCTCCATGATCTTAGGAAGGAACAAAAAACAAACAGTTTATCCATGAATCCGATCCTCTCTCTTACTGACCACCACTCATTAAACATTAATTTCCCCTCTCCTGGGCTGGTGTCCGAAACAATGAAAGGATCTTTGACCCCCAAGTGACCAGTGTGGTCACCCATCCTCGTCCATCACAGGTGTGTCCAGGAGACGGCACTGCAGGCTCAAAGGGTGGGGGCAGAGAGCAGCAGACCTGGGTCTGGGAATGGCTTCTCCCCTGACTCCCTGTGTGAGCCCGGGCACCTCCCCTGCCCTCACCAAAGCTCGGTCTTCCAGTCTGGAACCTGTCAGGTGGGATAAGTCAGGGTTTTCGAATGGTGTTCCTCGGTGTGCTGGGTGGCTGCCAACAGGGCGTAGCCACTGCGTTGACAGCCAGGGGTGCTAGCCATTCCCTGAACGGTGCATGTGCCGGGCCGGGGGGGCGGGATTTACGTGGCAGCTTTGGGCACATGAGAGGCTCTAGGGCACCCCCCCCCACAACTTGTGCAGTGTGTGCTGGCAGGAGAGTGGTAGTGAGGCTCCTGGCTGCGCCCGGCACACTGGGGCCCAAATCCTGCACCATCTCTGCTCTCTGAGCCTCAGGTTCCTCATCTGCGAAATGGGAGTAATCCCAGTCCTGACCAGTGTTCTTGCAGCAGCTCAACCCGTCCGTGTCATGGACTTCCTTGGGGCCTGGCAAAAGTAGGTGCACATGGAATGCTGGTGACTGTTTCCTAATCCCTGGTCCTCGGTCCCTCCTCCATGAGACAGAGAGAAGCAGACGTGTCTGGCCGACCTTGCTGCAGGGTGAAGGCCCCTGGGATGGCAGGTGGCCAGGTGATGGTGGCGATGGTGATTGTACCCGTGCAGGGCTGTGTAGCTGTCACACACTGGGGGTCAAAACAACAGAAGTCGTTCTCTCACAGTTCCGGAGGCCGGAAGTCTGCAAAGGTCTCGCCAAGGTTTGTTCCTGTTCAGAGGCCCCGAGGGAAGATCTGCCTGCTCCTGTCTCCCAGCTTCTGGTGGCACTGGCATCTCGCCGTTCCTTGGCGTGGAAGCGTCACTCTGAGTCTGCCTCTGTGGCCACCTGGTGTTCTTCCCTCTGCCTGTGTCTGTTTTCACGTGGCCTCTTATAAGGACACCCGTCCTGGGCTGTAGGGCCCACACCAATCCGGCATGATCTTAACTAATTTCACCTGCAAAGAACTTTCTGAATAAGGTCATGCTCACAGGTACTGGGGTGGCCACACATCTGCTTGGGGGACAGTCTGACCCACAACCGTGGTGGTGGCGATGATGGGGATGGTGGCTGTCCTAGTCTGTCTGGGCTGCTATGACAAAACACCACAGACTGGGTGGCTTATTAACGACAGAAATCGCTTCTCACGGTCTGGAGGCCGGGAAGTCCGCGGTCAAGGCAGTGGCAGACTCGGTGTCTGGTGAGGCCTCTTCCTTGTCCACAGATGGCAGCTTCTTACGGTGGAAGCCGGGGGCCTCTCACGTCTCCTCTCTCTCTGGTCCCCTTCACCAGGGCGCCACCCTCAGACCTAATCACCCCCTAAAGGCCCCACCTCCCAATACTGTACCTGGGGGTTAGTTTTCAAACGATGCGTTCTGGGGACACGAATGTTCAGACCACAGCAGTGGTGGCGGAGGTGGTGGTGCCGAGGGTGACCTTGTGGACGGTAAAGTCACGTGGGGTCGTGTGATGACTTAAACCCCAGGGCTGACCCTCATGCCTTGGTCTGGACGCTCTGGTTGCAGATGACTGAAAAGCCCGATTCAGACGGCTTCATTGGCCCACACGGCAGGGGAGTGCCAGGGATGGCGGACGCCTGGCTCGGTTGGCTCCAGCTGCTGCCCCGGACAGTGTCACAGCTATTGACAGCTCCCAAGGCTGGGTGACAGTGTCCTCTTTTCTCATCATTGAAAGAGTCTGATCTCCTGAATATAGAAGGAGAATGGAAAAGAAAAAGCAAGGGTCCGAGTTTCCCTCCAGCTGGGAGAATCTAGGTCACACGTTCATCACGGAACCAGTTGAGGGGGGGGGTGACTCGCAGCCGGGGGGCCAGGTCTGGGCTGGGCTGGGTGACAGGCTGGGACCACGTGACAGGCCAGGTCCACCAGGCCCCTTCCAGCTGGCGCGGGCCCCGCCCTACCCGAACTCCCTGCTGGGCGCCTCAGGCAGAACCTGGCGGGGGCTCCACACGCCACACCTGGGGGGGCGGGGGCAGGGGGTGGAGAATGTTCTCTGTGGATTTCCTTAGAGGGGCTTGGAGCAAGGAAGGTCTTTGGAAGAAGCTGAGATAGATATATATATATATATAATTAATGTATAATGCTGATAAATGAAATATATTAATATATGATATAATATATATATATTTTTAGCTTTTCTCTTATGTAAATAATACTCTTTGTAGAAAAATAGAAACTAGGGGTTAGCAAGAGGAAACAGGAAAGAGAATTGTGGTGACCCCATGGCCCCCAGTGGGCCGGTGAGTACCAGCTCCCAGGCGTGGGTCCCCAGCAGCGAGCTGATCCCAGCCTGGCCCCCTGGAGCGCTCCCGACCCCGGTGGTCGCCCCAGAGTCTCGCCAGGTCCCCTCACCACCTGCTCTTCTCCCGCAGGCAGCCCTGGTTCTACGGCTGGGGGTTTAACCTCCCGAGAGGCCAAGCCCTGCTGGAGAAGTGGAGCCTCATTCCTGAAGGCGTAGACATCCTGATAACCCACGGGCCGCCCCTGGGTAAGAACCGCCCGCCCCGCCCGGGGTCGGGGGTGGAGGGGTGGCGGCAGTGCTGGGGGGGCTGGGGCGGGGCTGGCAGGGCCTTGCGCTGTCAACCCGGCCTGTCCAGAGGAGCCCCGGACAGGCTCTGTTCTGAGTCCGGCTTGCTGGGGTGCTGGGGACATGTCTCCCCATTGTCCCCCCTATTTCCTGAGCGCCTACTCTGTGCTGGGGCCTGACTTGTGACCCTGTGGGCTCCGCGCAGCAGCAGGGGGCTCGGGAGCATCGGCCATTCCACACATGGCACCAGCCCCAGGCCCTTGACTCTGCAGACCCGAGTCCTGGGTGAGGGACCCCGCCAGGACCCGGCCAGGGGCTTCACCCGGCAGCCATCCCCCACCAGCACCCTGGGCCCAGCCCCTCACCCCCATCCTGGCGGTCCCCAGGGAGGCGGATCCACCTCCCAGCATTACTCCTCTCACCCCCACCCGCCGCCACCCTGGTCCCACCGGAGGTCTCACTCGCCTGCAGACCACTTCCTGCCCCGACACTGTCGCATGGGGGGGCTCTCTCAACTCTCCCCTCCCCCTTTCCATCTGCACGGTTCTGTTCTGCCTCCAAACTCTCCCAGCTCCGTCCCTTGTCTCCACCCCTGCTAGCCCTGCCTCGGTCCCAGCCCGTGTCCTCTCCCCTGACGGCCACCGTGGCCCCTCACTGGCCCCTCAGCCTCAAGTCTTGCCCCTTCCAGTCTGTAGAAGGGGTTCTCTGATCCTCGAGTATGCCATGCCATCCCTCTATAACCCTTGGTGGCTCCCTCAGTCCTTAGAATGAAGTTCCAACTCGCGGGACCCTGGCCCAGACCAGCCTCTTGCTCCCACCGCTGCCTCCACGTACCGACCATCGCTCCCTCTGTGCTTGGGCGGCCACCCTGTGGGTGACGCTGGACCTGGGGTTAACCCCGTGCCGCGCTAGCCTAGAGGGGCTTGCAGGCCGCAGGGTGGAGGGTCCAGGAATGGCCAAGCCCAAGGGGACCTGTGCAGGGGTGAGGGGAGCTTGGCCAGTCAGGGGAGAGGGGACTGCCGGCAGGGGGGCCCGGGAGCCCTGCGGAAGGGACGCACCAGCGCGGGGTCTGGGGCGCCCGCGGGAGAGACAGCGGGAGGGCGAGGCCCAGTCCAGCTGGAGGGCCACGGGCTCACGCACCTGCCAGGACCAAACTCCGACCCCGTGCGCCACCCGCCCAGCCGGTGCCCTCGGCTTCCCCCGCACCCCAGAGCCCAAGAAAGGAAGGTTCGGTATCCCCGCTTGTGAGGGAGCCCACAGCCCTGGGCTCAGCCCGGCTTTAGGCAGCACAGCGAGGCTGTGGCCAGGTTAGCGTCGCCCCCACAAAGCCTCCTGACCACTGGGACAGGCTCCCTTCAACACGTGGTGTCGTCAGTGGCACAGTGTGGTTTTGTGTCCTTCCTTTCCCCCTCCCCACGCTCTTTCCCTCCCTCTCAGTCTTGCTTCCTGGTTTCCTTCTTTCCTCCCTTTTTCCCTCCCCTCCCTCCCCCCTCCTCCTCCCCTCCCCCTTTCCTCCCTCCTTCCACCTGCCCTGCAAACCCAGTGTCTTTGGCTCCCTGTTCTCTGGACACCCCACCCTGGCCACTTGTCACACAGGCACTCCAGCTGGTACTGCCTGCGTGTCACAGTCCAGACTGCGCACCAGGAAGCCCTGAGCTGGGGCCCCTCCCCGCCAGCATGCTCTGGGGACTGAGAAGGGCCAGCCTCATGCATGGTGGGATCCCTGTGCCCAGCACAGCACTCCTAACTGTTGAATGCACTGAGAGGTTAGGTGACTTGTCCAAGGTCACACAGCCAGTAGGCAGCAAAGCCTGGGGTTTAAACCTGGGCTTTGTGCCAAGCCTTTGCCCCACCATTCCCACCCCTCTTCTCTGCTTCCCCAACTCCCACCTGTCTGTCTGTCTGTCTGTCTCTCTCATCTTTAAGTCAGTGTTGTAGCTTGCTTGGCGCCCCTGTCCCTTCCCGGCGTTTGCAGAAGCCTGTTTGGCCACCCAGAGAGGGGCTGAGATGAGCCCTAATTGTCTGCTTGGAGTAATCAGTTACTGTTCTGTGCGTGTGTGGCGTCCCGTGAGGATCCGCAGCCGCTGCCATGGGGGGCGGCTCCGGGAGGCGGGGGCGGGGGCGAGGGTGGGGGGCGCAGGGCAGGCACAGCGGCCACGTGAGCTGTGCCTGGTGGGCGAAGTTCATGCTCATGATTTTGTGTTGTTTGTTTACAAAGTTTCCAACGTGGAAATCTCACTCCCGGGCTGGGTGTCCGGGGGCCCTGCTCTGCCACCAACCACCGGGGTACCCTCGGGCCTCACCCGCCCCTCTCGGGCCCTGGTTTGCTTATCTCTACAATGGGTGGACATCACCCTCGAGGCCACTCGAGCATGGATGGTCTGGGGACACCAGCGGATCCTGCAGGGAGGCTCTCAGTGTCGCCCTACAGAGGAGTGGGGGGTGGCGCAAGGCCCCAGATGGGATGCGGCAGTCATGTGTGCATCCCTGGGGGCTGAGGCAGTGCGGGGTTTGGAGAGCCCGTCTCTCTCTGAGGCTGCAGACGCTGCCACCTGGGGTGTGAGGGGTGCGGGCTGGGCCTCCCGGTCCCTGTCATTGCCCCCTGTTGTCTCCCCTGCACAGGCTTCCTGGACTGGGTCCCCAAGAAGATGCAGCGGGTGGGCTGCGTGGAGCTGCTCAACACGGTTCAGCGGCGCGTCCAGCCGCGACTGCACGTCTTCGGCCACATCCACGAAGGTCAGTGGGAATGGGGGAGCGGGCCTCACACTGGGGGCTCCTGACTGACCCCTCAGAGGGCCACGTCCCCTCTCTTCAGCCCTGGTCACCTCCTCCCTGATCTGCTTAGCCAGAAGGGAAATTACCCAGTTACGCTGTTCACTTGTACAGCCACGTACACGCGTTGGCTGTCAATCAGCCGTTGCCGAAACGTCTAGTAATAGGAAGACGAATGCAAAATCTTGCGAGACTCGGGGTACATTTTGCTTCCTTGGAGCCCTGCAGTTCTGCTGAGCCTCTAGTCTGGGCGGTCTTCCAGATGGGTGGGGGTTTTCAGAGGAGGGGACATTTGGACCATTTGGAGGATGCATTATATTTGGTGGGCACACTACGAATTCCTCAAGGCTGATGGCCCTATATTGTGGCTCACATCCCCAGGGCCTGCATACAGTAGGTGTTTAATAAATGTGGAAGGACTGCCTGCCTGCCTGAGGGCTCTAGTGGAGTGGATAATCTACTCCCCCCACACATGGGCTGACCTGGTGTTCTGGCTTCTACCTGGGGGGCTGGAGCCACGTCGCTGGAGGGGTGCTGTCCACTTCACCCGGTGGGCAGTGGCAGGGTGGCAGTTGGTGAGGGTGATGGCGGCTCCAGCTCTGGCCGCCCACACTGCACAGCCTGGCCTGTTGCTGCACATGGCGGTCACGGGTAGACCCCAGGTGTCCTCACTGGAGCCTGATTTCGCCAGTTTGGCACACACCCCTCTTTTAGCTCCTTTTAAACATTTATCCCACCTACCCAAGGCCTCCCTGTCACATCCCTGCTGTGGGGCGTACCCGCGGAGTTTCCCCCGAGCCATCGCCCGGCCCCTGAACCTGTCTATGGTGGGACCAGGGCCCTTGGGCCTCCACCTGTGCCTGGTCCACATCGTGTCATTTCCCAGCTCGGAAGCAAACAAGCCCCAAACAACTCCCGGAGGCCCTGCAGCTCGCTGTGAGCGGGCCTCACCGGCCGACGGGGCTCACAGACGCCGGCGGCAGATGAGTCAGCGCAGGCAGAGCCTCAGCGGCCACGGGAGAGGTGCCCGACTCGTGTGCTGGGGATGATGATGATGGCTGTCATTTTCTGTGGCCCTACTGTGGGCACGCAGCTCCGTCAGAGCCAAGGCGCCTGTGACCCAAATCATTCCTGAGCACAGTTGTGATCTGGGCTGAAGGATGAGGAGGATTCTGACAAGCAGAGGGGGCAGGAAGAGGGCATGAGGGAAGCAGAGACGAACACACATCATGATGATGGTGATGATGGTAATGATGGTGATGATGACAAAGGTGACAGTCATGGTAGCGATGACAGTGATGGTGATGGTGGTGATGGTAGTGATGATGTCAGTGATGATAGTCATGATGATAAGGATGACAACGATGATGATGATGGTGATACAATAATGAGGGTGATGATGACAGTGGTATTGATGGTGGGGATGATAGTGACGATGTCATCATGACAGTGGTGATGTCAATGATGATGATGGTGATGGTGGTGGTGATGATGGTGATGTTGATGATGATGGTGGTGGTGATGATGATGTAAGCACCAAGGCCCTTGGCCCCCTGAAGTTTCTGTGAAAAATCACTGACATGAAAAAGATTGGTTATTAGGATAAAAGGCATAAAACTTTATTTAAGCTGTATACATGGAGCCTTCAAACTGAAAACACAAAGATACAGGGGAAATTGTCCATTTTTATGCTTAGGCTCAACAAAGTATGAACAGCCACATAGAAATATGATTGGACAAAAAAGTATGATCTGATGCTATTAGACTGAGTGAGGAAACCCAGCAAGGCCTGTCTGTCCAGATTCCTCTCTGTGCAGCAGCCTTCCTTCTGGGTGTGGGGCAGGACCCTCTCTGGAATGGGGGTCTTATGCCCTACAGTCAAACATGTAGGTCAGATAATTTCTTTATAGCCAGTTTTTACATGGAATAATTTTAGGTTTTGTGGCTGACTTTCAGGAAAAAGGGTTCTGATTTCAATGACCTGACTTGGGGAAGAGGGATTCTAGTTTCTATGACTAGTCTTGGGGAAGAATGGGACTGAGAGACAGGAGGACAGGAGAAGGTCAGAGAAAAACTTTTGCTTCTGAGGCTGCTTCTGAGGTCTTCACTTTGGGTTACTGTTTTCTGAGCCCCAACCATGGTGATAACGATGATAATGGTGATGGTGGTGGTGGTGATGGTGGTGGTGATGGTGATGATGATGACGGTGGTGGTGGTGGTGGCAATGGTAATGGTGGTGATGGTGGCAGTGATGGTTGTGGTGATGGCAGTGGTGGTGGTGGTGATGGTAATGGTGGTGATGGTGGCGGTGATGGTGGTGATGGCAGTGGTGGTGATGGTGATGATGGCAGTGGTGGTGGTGATGGTAATGGTGGTGATGGTGGCGGTGATGGTGGTGATGGCAGTGGTGGTGGTGGCGATGGTAATGGCGGTGGTGGTGGTGATGGTGGTGGCAGTGGTGATGGCAGTGATGGTGATAAGGGTGATGGCGAAGATGATGGTGATGACGGTGGGACTCACTGTGTGCTGCTTGTGTGCCAGGCACTGGGCTGAGCACCGTACATGGATGATTTTCTCATTTAACCCTCACAGCAGCTTGGAAGCAGCATCTGTCATTATCATCTCCATTTTATAGACGAAGAGACGGACCTTGAGAGTTTTAGTAGCTTGCCCCAGGCACACCCAGCCCACGTGGCTGAGCGCCTTCTGCCCACCACGCCCACCGGACCCTCACTGCTCTGGGTCCTGGCCTGACAGGCGTGTGCTTCCGTTCCAGGGTACGGTGTCATGGCAGATGGGACCACCACCTATGTGAATGCGTCCGTGTGCACTGTGAACTACCAACCTGTGAATCCACCCATAGTCATCGACCTCCCCACACCCCGGAACTCCTGACTGCTCCCCACCGCTGCAGCGCTGCCCGCCCGTGTCAGCTACACATGCCTGGCCGAGAGCACGGACCCCCAGCCACCCCTCCTTCCATGCCGAATGGCCCAGACAATCCGTCTGGCTGCAGGGACTACCCCAGCAGACTCGTGGAGGCCTTGGAATGACCCTTCAGCCTTCTGTCACCTGGAATCGGGACCCTGTGTGGCCCATCAGGGGTTCTGTGCTTATTACTTTCTCTGCGTGTACATCCCGTGTGTACCTCATTAGAGGACCCGATAATCTCATGGCCCCGTCTTGCTTTGGAAATGATGGAATCTTCTTCATCCTTCTCAGTTGGACAGCCTGCTGGTCTGTGAAGCTGCTGCTTTTGAACGGGCTTTGGAAGTTCTCGCACAAAGTGTCCCTCTGCCCAAGGGTCTGTGTGGCTGCAGGCCCCAGGGTTGGGGGTGGTGGGGAGGTTTTACAGCCTGGGCGCAGACAGCCCTCCCTGTCCTCCTAGGCTGGAGCGGACACAGGCCTGCTGGAGGTGGAGCCCTCCAAGGGGGTGCTTGGGGACATCTCAGGAATTCAGACTGTCCCTGGCCGGGCCCACAAGCAGTTTGCCTGGCATTGTCCCCCATTTCTTCCTGTGGGCATTTTCGCTGACTTGGACAATGGCCTGAGCGTTCTGGGCACTTGCTGGCAGCCTGGATTTGGGGGGTTGGATCTACAGAATGAGCCCTCTGAGTGCCCAGGGCCAGCCAGAGGCTCCCAGTCATGGTGGGACAACCCTGGGTCCCTGGGGACTGCGCTGTTCTGCAGAACTCAGCAGCCTGGAGGGTCTGCAGGCCGAGGCTACGGCTGCCCTGTCACACCTGTGTGCACACACATGCACACGTGCGTCCATGTGCTCTCCTAATTTACCCAAGTGGGCCCCGAGTTTCTTGTCACTGCCTTGCAGTGGGGTTGTGTTCCTTGGTGTGGTTTCCTTGCACCACCAGGATTCTGTCTGTGTGCCCGCAGCTGGGGGACCGTAAAGGGCTCAAACTCCTCATTGCCCTGGTCCCGGCTGGCCCGTCAACGGGAGAGGGTGGCACCATGACAGAGCAGGCCCTGGGCTCCGGCGGCCCCACCTTGGGCAGCTGCTTTCTCTTCTGTGGATCAGGACTGGGGTGGGGGTGGGGGAGGAGCCAGCAGGGAGGGCTGGGACTGGGGAGGCCGAGAGGCAGGTCGGGCAAGTGCAGGGTCACATTCTGTCTTTATCTGAAATTTTGATATTTTGTTCATCATGCATTTTTTGCATTAATTTTGATTTTTTTTAAAATTGAGTGGGTCTGTGGAAACATTTTGATTTTTAACACCATTACATTAAAATAGTAATTTGTCCTGATTACTGAATTTTTGCACCCCCTTTAAATCGTGCACCTGAGAGCAGGGCCTCACGCTCTCCCCTGGTCCCAGCCCTGGGAACCAGCCTTTGATGAGTCCTTTTGCAGGTTTAATCTCGTTCCATCTGCAGATGGTCCTTCCAGGTAGGTTCTGCTGTCCCCATTTCAGAGATGAGGCGAGGTGACTTGCCTGGGGGCGCACAGCACACAAGGGGCAGAGGTGGGATTTGAACCCTGGTCCCTGGCTTCACAGCCCTCACTTTGCCACGACCCAAAGTTACGTCCCTACAAAGCAGTGCATGGTCCAAGGCTCTTTTTTTTTTTTTTAAGGGTCCTGTTCAAACCAGTCAGAGCTCTGAGGACCCCCGAGTCTGCGCAGTGTCCCAGCATCCGGGGAGGCTGTGGCTCCTCCCAGGCTCGTGGGCGAGCTGGGCTCGGCGTGGGGTGAGGCTGCTGTCCCAGGGACCTGGCAGTGGCGCCGTGTCGGGTTGGCAGGGGCTGGGCTCCCCGGGGTGCAGGGGCCAAAGTGGCGCCTGGTAGCAGGGACGTTTGGGAGCCTCTTGGGGCAGAGAGAACACAAGGCCCTTTCTGTGCCACCTCAGTTTCTATGTGGACCAAGAACTATAAACTTTAAACAAATCTTTTTTCCTAAGGTTTCCAAATCTTCAGAATATGGTGTATTTTTATGTGGGAAAGAGAAGTTACGAAGGCAGCTGTTACTTTAAGAGCAAATGCATTAAAAGTCTTGAGGTATGAAAGATGACGGCGTGCTCCTCAATCATTTTGGCATAACTTGATTGTGGCTGTAATTTTTTTTGTCAAGCATGTCAGACAATAAAGTCTTTGTAAAAAGAAAGAGAAGTCCACGGGCGCCTCTTCCTTGCGCGTCTCGGGGGGTCAGTGGGGCACGTGGGAAGGGCGGTGTCGTCCCAGGAGGGCCGGTCCCAGGCGGAGCTCGGAAGCCAAAGTCCGTGCACGTGGCGGCAGCTGGCACCCCTGGAGCCTGGCGTGCCCTCCTGCTGAGAAACGGGCCAGGGGCCGTGCCCAGCCAGCACCAGAGCACCTCCTCTGTGCCAGGCTGGGGGACAGCTCCGTGGGTGGACTGTGGCCCAGCGGCCCTGCACAGAGGGCAGGGATGGGACCGCACGCCGCCCAGTGACGCTGTCCCTCTGCAGCACCACGGGGTGCTCCGCCTCTGCCCAGAGGTCACAGGAGGTTCCCCAAGCAGGAGACCTCAGAGCTGGGCCTCAGAGGAGGAGTGTGGGCCGTGCGGAAGAGGACAGAAGGAGCCCAGGGGGAGGGGGCCCACAGGAGACACGAAGGCAGGGTCTTGGTGGGGGCGAGTGACCCCTGGTGCTGTCCGTGGAGGGAGCCTGTCCACCCCATTCAGGGCCGCTGACGCTGGCCTGGGCCGTCACTCACTGCCTGGGCCACGTCCTGCCAGCTGTGAAACTCTGGATAACTTCTGGTGACTCAGTTTCCTTGTCTGTCAAATGGGGATACTCACGTGCCGAGCCACAGTCCACCACACGCCTGTGCTTGCCGGACACTGGCACTGCCCTGTCCCTTGGCCTGACTCCCAAGCTGGCGTCCTCTGGCCCTCACAGGCCTTCCTTACCCCAGAGTGAAACCTCTCCCAGGACACCTGCCGCCCCCACGCCAGGTCCCACAACAAAGGTGGCACAAGCGTGCTCCTCCTGTTCCTACAGATGAGGATACTGGGAACCAGGGAGGGGTGTGACCTGCACAAAGCCACATGGAGGAGCTGCCAGGGTACCGCGTGGCTCTGTTGATGCACCTACTCGAGGCCTGGACTCAGGGCTGCCTGAGCACCCCATGTCCTGCAGCGGCCGACTTCCCTGCGCCACCCCCGGCCCCCAGGTTCTCTGGGACCTTAAGGTCTCCCCAGCTCTGGCCTGGCCAGAGCCCCTCAGCCTCGTCGTCCCTGATGCCCGCCCTGCCGGGCCGAGGAGCAGGTAGTAGGGAGCCACCTCCTCAGCCCTGGCCACCTGTGCTGCCTGCACAGCCGGCCCTGGCTTTGTGACAGCTCACGTGGCTTCTGGCGAGGACATTTCACTCCTTCCTCGATGAGTGGAAGGATCGTGCTGTGTCCTGATGGGTGTGGGGACAGTGTGAGGAACGGCCACAGCAGTGAGGCCACAGGAAAGGGAGGAGAATCCCATGCCGTGGCCCAGGGCCCCAGACCTGACCTCCTGGCGGCTGGGCCGCTTCGGGTGCTGGTTTGTCGACCTCCCTTAGGGGGACCCCCGTGTGCGCGGCCCCTGCAAGGCTTACACGTGTGGCTAGTTAAGCACCGTGATGGCAAAGTCCTCAGTCTCACACAATTTGGTTAACAGCAAATTTCCACAACTGCAATAAATGCAGACATCCTAATTTAGGTCAATTACAGGCAAAAATTAGACAACTAGAGAAGGTCCCTCCTGCACCCGCCAAATCACAACTTGGGGACCAGGAGGCGCCTGCAGCTGGATGGAGCAGAGCCAGGCATGGCGGAGGCCGCCTGGGCTGAGCGGAGGAAGCCCCTGGCCAGGTGGGGGGCCCGGGCGGGGCCCCCCTTGCTCAGAGCTGACACTGCAGCCTCCCATGGGCCCACACCCCTCAGTCTGGGGGTCCAGTCTGTGGACCAGGTGTGGAACCCGGGCGGGGGCCTCTCTCCCCCCAGGCGGGCAGTCCCTGCGCACAGGGACAGCTCTGCTCCGTCACGTGGGGCCCACTTTGGGTCCCGCGCGGGGCAGGGAAGGGCACTCTGGTCGGTGTGGCCGGGGCCCAGATGGGAGTGGAGGGGCTGCCTCGCCCTCTCACCGCACCCCTCCCTGACAGCCCCTGGCCGCACAGCCCGGCCAGCTCTCCTGCCCGCAGCTCCCAGTCCTTGGAGAACCTACCGGAAGGCCG
>CM052440.1:4132132-4163068 GCA_028533085.1 Varecia variegata | reverse complement strand
GGCTGGTCTTGAACTCCTGACCCCAAGTGCTCCTCCTGCCTCGGCCTCCCAGAGTGCTAGGATTACAGGTGTGAGCCACCGTGCCTGGCCTAGAACTCTTAACAGTGACGCCATCCCTGTTCCTCTGATCACTGCGTGTGGGCTGCTTGAAGTCGCCATCCCATTTATATCTCCCTTCCGCTCCCCTGGCAACGTGGAAGGAAGGCAGGTCTCCCACCCCCATCTCACAGATTGGGGACAGGTGCAGCAAGGTCAAGTGATCTGCGCTCTGACCTCAACACACCTCAGGCCTCACCACCCCCCGGGGAACGCAAGGAGAAGGCCAGGCAGGTACTCAGCCAATTTCTAAATAGTTTGAGGAAAAAAAGAGATTTCAGTCTGGGTCTTCTAGTAGGTTATTATAATGAAGAGTGTTAAAAAAAAAATCACAAGGTTGTAATTATATCTACTAATTAGACAGTACACTAAACTGTGATTATTTCATTTAGGTGCTATTACTAATAGATTGAAAACAAGATCTTTTAGCATGATTTAGCCCCAACATGTCTGAGTATCACAGAGGTGAACTGTAGGCAATGATGTGTAACACATTTTGGGAAAGTTTAATTTTAACGTGGCACTACATAAAACAAATTAGCAGAGAGCTAAGCTGCTTTCAATTTGACATCATTTAGCACCTATGACGGAAACTCCCCAGGTGGCCGCCGGCTTTGTTAGCTGCCAATCTGAATCACAAGGTAGTTGGATTCAGCTGTGTTTGTTCCCCAAATCAATAATGCCAGTTGTACCTCTTTAATTCAACATAATCCAAATATCTCAGACGATGGAATCAGAACATTAAAATAACACCTCTGGCTTCATGTTTAGAACGGCTGCAGCGGGGTGAGTCAGTGAAAACACCGTCATTGCACTCGCCGTGGGTTTCAATTATAAAATTGCAAATGATTAGGAATAAAAGGTAAAAACCCAGAACTGTGCCCTCCATTTGCTATTTAAGTGTCTTTAGGTTCTCATTCCTCTTCAAAGAAACAGAAAAAGAAAATTGTAGACTATGCATCCACAATGTCTAGTGTAGTTTATTTGAGAAAGGTGACGGGAGAGCCCAGCCTGCCCCCTGCACTCGGAGGAGAGGGTCTGGCCTGTCTCTAGTGGCTGAGGAGCGAGTCCACCTTTAGCCCAAATGCTCCCTTGGCTGCAACCCGCCCCACCTGCTCTGTCTTTTCAGGGAACTGACGTTTCTCCCAGGGAACTGGCCGAGGGGCTAGACTGCCAGTCATGGGGACACTCTGGGAAGAGCCATGATAATCAGGTGTCTGCCACCCGAAGGAGGTGGAGAGCCCAGGGTCCAGGCTACTGGTTCCGTCTGGGGTCTCCAGACCCTTCTAGGGTTCCAGAAGGAGAGAAAGGAAATCTTTGAGTTACTTCCAAGAAAGTAAATTTCTGAGCTGTTTTCAATGTCCCCAAAGCCTGGTGGAGGCCTTTCCTTATAGCCCCTGCCTCCCGGGTGTGAGCCCCCGACACACAGGTGTGGGCTTTGGGACCCCGAGACTCCCTGGTTATCTCAAGCTGACCTGACAACTGCCTGGCACTGTCCAGGCCTCTACGGAGGAGGTGGGGTGACAAAGTCTTGCTCAACAAGTGTCAGATGTGTATAGGGAACGTCTGAGTAGGGTCTGTGGGGACATCGGACACACGAGTCCTGGCTGGCGGCAGGGCTGGGCTGGGCTCTGCAGTCTCTGAGCCCTGAGTTGCCACCTTTGCGAGCCCCTTAAGCCCCGCCCGCGCTCCCGGGACGCTGCGTACCATTTTGTGTGCGTTCTGGATTTTCATCCTCTGCAGCAGTGAGGTTTCCTTTGCCTTTAGCAGGAGGACGCAGCTCTGAATGAAGTCGCAGTATGCAAATTTCCCCTTGTTCTTCAAGTCGTACTTTATAAGGAGCTGCTGACGCTCCTCCTTGTTTATGTCCAGGTTGAATTTCTCCACAAGAGCTAAGGACAAAAACGGCAGTTCAGTTGGTGGCAATTCATCCATTCATTCATTCGTTTAGTCATCGAACACCTGCTGAGGCTCCTCCTCTGCTTTAGGCTCTGGCGTGGTCCTTGTTCCACAGAACTCACAGTTGGTGGGTGGACAAATATGGAAACAGACATACACGACAAACTAAGGGCTGCAGGGAGGGGAACCCGAGTCCTACTGCCCGCACACTCCTGGGTTCGAGTGGTCACCAGAACTATGGTGACGGTGAATGGACACAGACTGTGGGAGCAACGACTGCAGAGCAGAGGGGGAGGCGAGGACCTGGGGGCAGAGGAAGGGTCCACGAGCCGGGTGCGGGCCTGGCGGGGGCTGGGCTGGGGGCGGTTCAGACTCGGCCTATACCATGTGTCTTTTACCCAGGCTCCAGATACATGCCCTTGCCAGTCTGTCTAGCTATGTGAATTTATACGTTTTGAGTTTTCTTTCCAATGAGACAATCTAAAATATATCAATATATATTCTGGACACACGGACCACCCTTAAGAGACAGCTGCCGTGCAGTCTCGGGGTTCAAGCCCCGCTTTCTGACTGGGGTTACGTGGAAGCCATCTTGCCGGCTGCTGTGAGGTCGGCACATCTTGACACCCAAATATCAACACTCGCCTTCGGCTTTGCACTAGTACTCGTGCTGAATTCTCCTGCTGGTTTATAAAGACAACACTTCTTTTGGAGTGACAACTAATACTTGAAAGAGGCTTATGTAGGATAAGATTTTTGTTTAAGTTTATTAAACTGAGACTTTGAATTGTCATCATGGGAGAACAAAGTGTCGAGGAGTGGAGTACTATGCTAGTTGCTGAGGCTAAGAAGCAAAACCAGTGGAGCAGGCTATGTGCATGAGGCCTGCGGGCCAGGGAAGGCCAGAGCCGCTGCGCTGTGTGGGCAGAGCTTTCTCTGTCCTGCCTGGAGGGAAGCAGCAGGGACCAGGGGCCACCAGGACACAGCGGGAGGCCCGTGCAACCCAAGGGAAACTGTCCCATAAGCGCCTTTGATGTTCCAACTTATAGGCCATCAGTGGTGAGTAGAAATTACAGAATGACTTTTGAAAATTAATCATTTTACAGTATTGAATTTTGGACACACTACTAAAGTTTGACAAGCCTATTGGAATAATAGGCTGGTGGCTTAAACGAGTTCATGTTTTAAAAACAAAACAGCAATAACATTAAGGATAATAACAGAAGTTAAAGTTTATCATGCTCAAAAATCAAAAGAACTAATTAAAAAACAAGTGGAACTCAAGTGTGTATTAAAACCAACACGGGTGTTTTGGTTTCAGCAAAACATGTCACATGAAATCAGTGTAACAACATTTGATTATTACCATTTCATATTTAATTTATGTGTTTTTTTAATAGGAGCTAACTTAGAAAGTTTACACCTTGTTTCATTTGTACATTTTAAAGCCATGGTTATGATAAAAGTAATTCACACTGATTTTGGAGGTTCTCAAGGAAAACATTTTCCTTTAAGGGGGGTCTGTGTATCAGTCAGGAAGAGGAGGGCTAGCAGCAGAGGAGTGACACGGTCGGATTATTCTCCTGTAATGCAAAATGTTGCATTAACAACATGCAACAATCAGTTAATGTGCAAATCCAACTGGTTTAATTTTTAAAGTTGGTGAAAAGCTACATGAGAGCAAAGAGTGGATGTTGGCAGGAGTGGAACCCCAGCCGAGTGTCCCCGCCACCCACCTCCTCAGCCTCCCCCACCGCATTTACACTGTGCCCAGCAATCGCAGCCAAGCCTGTGGTTTCTAATGCCCCGAGTCAGTGGCGTGTTGACCTGGACACTGGGTGTGCACCTGCTTGGTGGCTGCGGGCAGGAGGTGGACTAGGATTCTTGCAGCCCACATCTCGACCCAGAAGTTCCCAGCTGGTCTCCTGTCCTATTACTCCCCTGCCTCCACCGTGGGTGTGGATCTGCACCCCGTAGAAATGGGCTCTTGCCACAGAGCGTGACAAGGTATCACCAAGAGGACAGAACCCAAACGAACCCAGGAACTCGGCCGCGGTGATCTCCCCATGCTTGTTGACGTCCCTCTCTTTGCAGTCCTTCAGCAGCTCTCTCCAGCAGCCCTGGATCTGCCGCCGGAGCTTGCTCTCGATGGGCTCGCAGTTCTGCAGGGGCGGCGTGCCCGCTATGCTGCTCGCTGGCGTCTAGCAGAGGAGAAAGGAAAATCGGCTTGTAACCGGAGACTTAAAATTGAAGTAATAAAAAACCTTACAGATAGGACTCAGATTTTGAGGTTCATAATTTTATAGGCAGCATTAGTCCAGAAATAAAATGAAAAATAAAACAGTAGTAATTTTATGACTTAATTTTTACTTCCATCAGTGGGCTATATGTATTTGTGCCAAACCATAATAACCAAAAGTTTTGAAAATGAATATACAGCCAGGGTTCAAATATATACAGAGATGTATTTAAATGCATTAATGGAGTGTGAGTGTGAGTGTGAGTGTGTAAGTGATGGCAGAATATTTTTCACTGGAGGAAGAGTGTTAGCGCAGTAAGGGATTTGCTTGTCACTTGCACGGGGCGTCCAATCCTGTAAACTCACAGAATAGCGGTTATTTTGAAATTACACGGACCAAGTATGAGGCTGTTCTTGCTTTATCGTATTTTCTATTTGAAAGCAAGAGATGAATTAGTTCGACCTGGGCTTTTCTCCTGAAGGCCTTCTTGACACACGGTCACCTAATCTAGTAATTTACCCCACTCAGCCGGCTTCCTGGTCTCCCTCCCAAACCACCGACTCCCTTCTTCCCACTGCTCCCTTCTTCCCACTGCCGCGGCCCAAAGCTGAGCGGTCCTGCGCGACTCTCGCCCTCCCTCCGGCCCCACAGCCAGCGTCAGGGACTCCCGCTGCTCCGCCTTGAAGACGCAGCCGGAGTCTGACCTCCGCTCCCCAGCTTCCCCGCCCCACTGACGGCCTCCGCCAAACCTCACTGTGTCTCTGCTTCTGCCCGTCCCCCCCAGCGTCCAAAGTGGTCTTTAAAGGGTCCCTCAGGTCATGTCACTCCACTGCTTAAAAATGTACAAAGGCCCCTCGCCCCTCAAGTGCCAGCCGAGGTCCTCACCGTGGCCCTCCAGGCCTGCGTGAGTTTCCCGTGGCTGCTGTAACAGGTCACCACGAATTCAGTGGCCACAACGACAGGTTTATTACCTCACAGCTCTGGAGGGCAGGCGTCTGAAATGGGGCTCTCTGAGCTAAAGTCATGGTGTCTGGAGGCTCCAGGGGACGTCCATTTCCTTGCCTGTCCAGGTTCTAGAGGCTTCCAACACCTGGTTTGGGGCCCCTTCCTCCCTCCTCAAAGCCAGCAAGGCCGGGTGAAGTCTCTCTAGTCTCGTCTTTCTGACACTGACCCTTCTGCCTCCAGATTCCCATTCAAAGGGCTTTGTGATTACTCTGAGCCTACCCGGGGACTCCAGGGTCACCTCCCTGCCCAAGAGCCAGCTGACTGGCAATGGGAATTCCATCTGCAGCCTTAATTCCCACTTGCCGTGTAAGGCAACATAGTCACAGTCCCAGGGATTAGGACACGACGTCTCCGGGGAGCTCCCGCCCCCTCGCTGCGCTCACTAAATGCTTACGCCTGCGCCACAGCAGCAGGGCCCGCGTGCCCCTCGGCTGCAGGAAGCGCCCACACAGCAGCCGTGCAGTCGCTGCGTGCGGATGCGCGAAGGCCCGAGAACCTCTGTCTTTGGTGGCACAAGCTCTACGCACAGCGAGGGCGGCACTATGTGCTGAGGGGCCTCAGCCACCCTGCCTGGAAGGCACTGTCGTGCCTGCTCGCAGACCCGGGAACAGCCCTGGCGAGCCTGGGCACCTTCCTCCCGCCCAGGCCTGGGCTTAAAATTGGGTGGCTCTCTCCATGTCTACCTGAGGACCGAGGGCACACGGGGCACCTCCGAGAGCCTCGCTGCCTTCACCTGTAAAATGGGTGTGACGACACTTACCTCCGGGATGTGACCTGTGGCAGGGTGCTTAGCACACAGTGGCTGTTCAGCGTGGGGCATTTGCTGTCCCACCCAAAGACGCCAGTAGCACCGCGGACCCCCCCCACCCTGCTTCTCTTTCCACCTCGTACCCTCTTTCTTCTTCTCTTCTACCTCCTCCTCCTCTTCCCACCTGCTTCCACCCCCCGTGCTGTCCCCCCCAGGGAAGCAGACGTTCCTGTCCAGTGCCCCCATGTCAGGCTCACTTGGGGGCCAGATTCTCAGTCACTGGAGCCCTGGGGAACACTGGGCCCCCCAAAGGCCCCTGCCCAGGGGAACCTGTGGGTCTGGCGTGAGGCGGCGCACAACCCTGGCGGGACGGAGAACTCACACAGGGGTGACTGAGAGACCGGAGTCCTGCTCTCAGGTCCTGAGCGGGTGAGGAGATGGCAGATCTGGCTCTTTCCGAGACTTTGGGGACACTGCTCCCTCTCTGGGCCTGGACCGATTCGCCAGCGGCTGGTGGCGTTGCCTCCCTCTCGGAGCTGAACCTGCTCAGGAAGTCCGGGTAGCGCAGCCTGCCCTTGGCGTTGAGGGGCATCTCGGTCCAGAGCCTGTCAAACTGGCGGAGAAGCAGAGTCATTTCCTGGCGTCGCGCACACCCGGGCAGAGCCCACCCGCGCTGCCGAGAAGTGGCACGGGAGGGACAGGAGGGACGGGAGGGCGCTCACGGGGCTGGCGGGTCCTGGCCACGTCAAGAAAGAAATTAAAAAAGAAAAAAGCCCATTTGGCCTCCGCTTGGTGGAAGCCTCCGGAAGACTGGAAAAGCAAAGACAAGAGGATTATTCATGGCTTCCGCAGGACATTTTTTAATTGAATTGGGCCTTCAGTGAGCACTTTAAGGCCATTAAATCTTGTGATTAGTCACAGTGCCTGAGCTGCGGTGTATATGAACATTTGGGAGAAAATGAAATCGAAGCCCTGGCCCACCTTCGTCCCGGGGAGGCCGTGCTCATTCCTCATCCTTCCAGGTACACCTGAGCTCCGCTACAGCTCACCAGGTGACGCAGCCCTCAGCGCTGTGTTTGCATCCACAATTTATGTCACCCTAAGGGCAAAGAATGTCTTCCCGCAAGATGAAAAGGGAGGCGTTTGGAAAACTGGAGAGAAGTTTATGGCTTTGTATTGTTGCGGTCTGATGCCATAGACTGTATCGAAACCACACACAGCACAGATAGAACCAAATGACTCGATGCGTCCTAAATGAGCCACTTCTGGTGACTGCAGGTCTTTTAGGGAGCCAAGAAGGATGGGAGCTGACTTCCAGCTGGATTTTATGTACGGCCCCCGAAGCCCCCGGGCCCAGCCGGTGGCAGCACTGACTGCAGAGGCTGCCCCCGAGGGCGTGGGGAAGGTGCAGCGCCCCCTCCCATCCCTGCCTGT
This sequence comes from Varecia variegata, assembly GCA_028533085.1. NCBI lineage: Eukaryota > Metazoa > Chordata > Mammalia > Primates > Lemuridae > Varecia > Varecia variegata. The sequence goes on along the minus strand of CM052440.1, from coordinate 4,155,646 downwards.
GCCTCCCCGCAAAGCCTGGGCTGTGCCTGAGACCGAGTCTGGCTCTGGGGCTCCACTGGGGCTTTCCAAAAGCAAATTAAAAGTGATCGTCTCAGGCTCTATTTGAATCCCCTGAAATGAAGCAGTGAGGGTTGTGGAAGAGAGGGAGAATGTTCCAGGCCCTGAAAAGGCAAAAAGGTTTAGTCTGGGACAAGATTCTCAGTTTATTTATTTACTTATTGCTTTTTATTTAGAGATAACTATAAATTTGCAGGAAGCTGTGAGGATAGTACAGAGAGGTCCCCTGGACCCTTCGTCCACCTTCCCCCAGGTTACATCTTCTGTAAAACACCAAGCCCAGGAGGCTGGCTTCGGTGCGGTGCGTGGACAGCCTGTCATTTTATTACACAGGTTGATTCACGTCGATCTGATTTAGACCCATGAGGAACAACTATTTGGTGGAGTGGAAGTGACAGGCCTTGAGGAAGTGACCACAGCATCTCGGACCTCACCACGACCAAATGCAGTAATCTGCACAAACAGGAGTGGGCTCTGCCACCTCTGTGTCCCCCAGGACGGCGCTCCAAAACCACTGGCCAGACGACCACACCGCCTCTGAAATTCATCTCTCAATGTTAAACATCTGGCAGAGGGGCCGGCACCCAGCATCAGCAAATGTTTGCTCGGTGGCTGACAAGCCCGAGCAGACCCCGGGGAAAGACCCCTTAGGGTGTTTACGCTGTCCGGCTCACAGTCGCCCTGAGGGGCTGTCACGGAGGGCAGGAGGCCTGCGAAGGAGGCTGGGCCCCTGGCAGGCTCATGCCCCTCTCTTTGGGCGGGACCTGGGAGCCAGCGTGGGAGATACAACTTTGCACTCACTATTGCTCAGCCTTCGCTGGCCCGTCCCTGCACTCAGCCTACTGGCAGAGCTCCTACCGTAATGGCCAGACACCCCAGCCAGGCTTCCCTGGTACACGCTCTTTGTTGCCTCTGTGGTGACTATCCCAGGCCATTTCCTTTTCTTAAATACCCAGTGTGGCCCCTTCACTCTCAGCTGATAATCTTGTCCCATATTTCATAAACACCCATTACATCAAATTAACTGCCTCTGTGTCCCCCCATAACTATGGGAGAAAGGTCTCTGCTCCTATGTGAGGGCACCGGACATGTCTCTGGACATGTCCCTCTGCAGCCCTCTTAACTCCAGAGCCCAGGGAGCTGACAGCTGCAGTGCCCATCCCCCCTGGTAGGGGACACCACTGCCTGAACCGTTGACGGAGGGAACGGGCCACCAGTAGGCCATCAGTTCTCCACGTAAGCTTGGTGACAGAGGTGTCTGGCTGCATGTTCTGTCCCCTTAGCACCACAGATGCTGAGCTCCTCTGTGAGGCAGTGGCAGTGGGTTTCTTCTGGAAGAGCCCCACAGTGGGGTTGGGTTTGTCCTTACTGCTGTGGCTCCTGGCTGTGGGGCGTCCTCCCTGGTGCCAGCCCTGCCAGAGTTTCTGTAAGATCCTGATACCCTTAAAACAGTCCCTTTCTGCTTGAATTCGCCTGAGCGGATCCTGAAACCTGCAACTAAGAATGCTGAACAATACACAAAGCAACAAATGACATCACCAAATAAATCATAAATTAAAAAAAAAAGATTCAGATCATGTTTTCTGGCCACGACACAATACAAATAGAAAGCAACTATGAAAGATCCTATGTCTGGAAAATGAAAACCTCACTTCTAAATGGTTTATGGCTTAAAGAGATCTCAGGCAATGTGGCAGTCTAGACATTCTAATAAGCCTTCATTCACAAAACACCCAGTTGGTGGATAAATATTCTTAAAAACATACTTTTAAATTCATTGTAGAGCTCATAAGGAAGTACAGGAAATCATTAATGGCCAGGAAAGCTGCTAATCCCATAGGTAGATGAACAAAACTTGAGAGCCGATTGGCAAAAGCCAGTCCTGGGAGGCCAAAGTTTTGGGGACTGAAGGCCCGCAGGGGACGGGCCAGAGCTGGAGATCCTCGCATACGGAGCTGTGTCACCTGACAGGCTGCCGCTTCAGGGCAAGGCTCGGGGGACAATCTGCCTGGTTCTGACTGTGCTGCAGGCTGCACACAGGCCTTTCCTGTGGCCTGGGGTCTGTGGCCGGTCCCAGCGCATTTTAGTCTCTCCAGCATGGAGCCCCCAGGTGCAGGAACTAACGCAGCACCAGGCTGTAGCATCGTTGGCACGTGGAAGAAGCAAACATGAATCACCTGTGTGGAAAACCATCCTCAGTGCAGGCCCTTGGGATCCCCCCAGATTAAGCTGAGCCACGTGTAAGCTCTTAATGAAATAAAAATCACCAGACACGTGAAGAGGCAAGTCACCATGAACATGAGTTGGCAAAAACAAGCTAAGACAGATTTAGACTTCAGATATCAGAATTATTAGAGAATATAACATGGTCATATGTAAAACAGTTAAAGAACTAAACAGTGGTATTAAAATGAACAACAAGCAATGTATAAAATAGCTAAAGGAGTAAGCTTCGGTATTAAAAATCTGCAAGGAGCAAGATATTGCCAAAATTGACAAGCCAGATTTGCAGTGATAGACAAACAGAATTCCTTGAAATGAAAAATATAATCATTGAAAAATTTTAAAACCACCAGTGTATAGATCAAACAACAGATTAGACACAGTTGATGAGAGAATTGACGAACTTGAAGATAGACGAGAACAATGGTTCTCAAACTTTAGCAATCAGACTCACCTGGGGAGCTTACACGCACAGTTTTCTGGGCCTACGCATGGAGCTCTGGCTCAGCCGACGGGATTGCCGAGGACAAAGACAGGACGTGAGCTTGTATGCAGCATCAGTGGGGGCCAGGAGAGAGTAGAATGATTTTTTTTTTTTTTAAGAATTGAGAGAAGTTACTGTAAATTTAAAACTCTCTACTTCATGAAGAAAGAAAATGATCTCAGAAGAAAGGTCTAAGATGTGAAGGGTACAGAAGATAACCCTAAATAAATACCAACTGTATAAAACAAATCAGTCGAGGGAGTAATTTGAGGAGAAAAAATAATATGATAGATCTAAAATATTAAATAACACTGACCTACGGGGAAAATCAGAGTTACAGCAACTTAATATCCTTGTATGCCCAGAGAACAATGAAAATACTGCTGAACTTCCAGCTCTTTTGTTACATATGATACAATTTCAAGGGCAATAACCACTTATTGGTTAAAAGAACAGAAATAGATATATAACTTCCAAACAAATGGAAGGAAAAAAGGAATTTAAAAACAATCAATCCAAAAAAAAGGTAATAAGAGTTTGAAAAACAATATAAAAGATACGAGGGTTAAATAGAAAGCACAATATTAGATGACAGAAATAAATCCATATATATCAGTAATCACAATAAATGTAACTGGACCAAACATCCATATAAATAAGAGATTATTAGACCAGATTTTAAACATCCACTTAATATTCTGTTTATAATAATACACATATACAAAACATATGTGATAGAAGGGCCAAAGATTTTTTTTTTAAGTTAGAAATAGATATACCTAGTAAATGCTAAATTAAAAAAAGCTGGGTAGTTACATTAATAGCACATAAAATAGAGTTTAAGCCACAAACTATTTTCCAGGCATAAAGAAGGTTATTACATGATGTTACAAGGTTCAGTTCCCTAGGATACAATAGTTCTAAATCTGTACACACTTAAAAAAAAATGAACATATATATAAAATAATAAATAAAAATGGACAGAATTATAAGAAATTGATAAATATACCATTACAGTGGGAGATTTCAACATACCTCTTAGTGATTGATGGACCAGACAGACAGAAAGGATAAAGATTCATTGAAGGGTAGAAATTACAAGCTGGGTTTGATCAACACACGTGGAACCCTTCATCCAACCACCAGAGGCCGTGCAAACGACCTAGCCACAAATGACACATTTATAAAACATGATCACATATCAGATCTCAACATATTTCTAAGAATTGATATGATTAGATTATATTCTCTAATTAAAATGGAGTTATTTATAAGCTAATAACTTTGAAAAGATCAATTTATTTGGAAACAGAAAAGCACATTTTTAAGTGCTTTATGGATCAAAGGAATCAAAATGGAAATAGGAACTATAGAAAACTGAATTATAATTTTAAAACTACATATAAAAACTTGGATGCAGCCAAAGTGGTAATTAGAAGGAAATATATACTTTTAAATCCTCATTAAGAAAGGAAGAATAGCTGAAATTAAAAAGCTGTGTCTAACTTAAGCTAAAGCAGAAGGAATAAGATAATAAAGATAAGAGCAGAAATTAATAAAACATAGAAGTGACATAATAGAATCAACAAAATCAGAAGTTGATTATTTGAAAAGACTAATAAAATGGGCACATTCTGGCAAGAATAAGCCAGGGGAAAAATAATATTAGAAAAACGAAAAAGGAGGTATAACTAGAGATTCAGCAGAGATTAAAAAAGGATATTCTTAACAATTTTATGCTAATAAATTTGAAAACTTATAGAAAAATGAACAAATTCCTGTAAAAAAAAAGTCATCAATCTGACAAAAAGAAAAAAGTTTAAATAACTCTATAACCCTGAAAGAAATAAAATTAGCACTTTAAAAAACCTTCCCATTAAAAAAACACTGGGCCCAGGTGGCTTTCCAAGCATTTCTACTCAAAGCTCAATAAGCTGGTAGCTCCAAACTTACCCAAATTCTTCTGGAAAAACAGAAAAAATGGATTAACCCAAAACTCCATCTACAAAGCTCGTGTAATATTGATACCAAAGCCAGACACAGGCAGTATGAGAAGAGAGAATAGCAGATTGATGTCATAATCATGGATGCAAACTGTACGCAAAAAAACTTGCCAACTGAATCCTGCATTGTAAAAGCATCATGACTAAATTTGGTTTATACCAGGAATTTAAATTTAGTTTAAAATTAGAAAGTCCATTAATGTAATTCACTATATTAAGAAATCAAATAAGAAAAACTATATGTATATCTCAACAGATACAGGGAAAGCACTGGATAAAATTCAACATCTATTCATGGTTAACAGCTCTTAGCAAAATAGTAATAAAAGGGAACTTTTACATTTGACAAAGAATATCTACAAAAATATCTCAAGAAAACATATTTAATCTTGAAAATTTAGAAGCAGTTCTGTTAAAATCAAGGACCAAACAGGGAGGTTCACTACCACAGCTTCTATTTAAAGTTGAACTGAAGGTTCTAGACATTGCAATAAGGCAAGAATAAGAAATAGAAGTTATGAAGATTAGAAAAGAAACCCTGACTGTCATTGTTCACAGATATTATTTGAGTGCACTATCTACACTCAGAATAATCTACTGAAAAATTATTAGAGTTAACGAGAGAATCTAGCAAGGTGGATACACCAGTAACAAACAGAAAGTGTAACTTAAGAAAACAGCATTAGAAATATGTTATTACAATAAAAATATAAAAACTCAAGGATGCAAAAGGCCTCTAGGCCAGAAAATTAGGGCACTAAATTAAAGACAGTAAGGAAAACCTATACAGAGAGACAGAACATGTTGGTAGATAAGAAGACTTGATACTGAGAAGACTTCATTTCTCCCCAAAGAGATAAAATGATTTAATGAAATTTCAATAAAAATTTCAACAGAGATCTTTGCGGAAATTGACCAGATGATTCTAAAATGTCTCTGAAAAGCAAGAGGCTCAGATTAAGGCAGAAGGTCTTGAAGAAGAGGAGTGAGCTGGGGGGTTGCCCCACCCAGTATTTGACATACAAAGCTAGAGTCATTTGGATATGGTGGCATTAATTCAAGGACCGAAAAAAGACCAGTGGAACAGAGCAGAGTCCGGATACAGACCCACACGTACACGGAAATTTGACACACGACAGACGTGACGTTACAGCTCAGCCAGGAAAGTACATAATTAAAAAACTGGTGTTGGGGAAACTCTTCATCCATATGGAAACTATCGTGGAGCCCTATCTCTTACAAATGAGGAAAAATGTGTATCAGGTGTATTAAAACACAAAATAAAAATTTAAAAACCTTTACAAGAGAATAAAGGTTAATATCGTTATTGTGGGATAAGTAAGGATTTCTTAGCCAGAGCACAAAATGGAAACGGTAAATGGAAAGATGGATACACTTGATTACGTTGAAGTGTTTTTTCATCAAGGCACACACACCCCACAGACATACACGAAATGACAGAAGATCCACACCCACAGCTGCTCCAGGTCTCCTCCCACGCGATTAGTGGCTGCTCAGTCCCTTTTCCTGGTCCCTCCCTGACTTCCACACTGGGAGGCCCGGGACTCTGCCCTTCTCCACCTACACTCCTGCCCTTACACTGCTCCCGGTGCCGGGCTCTGCCAGTCCGCCCACCTCCTGACTCCACGTCTTCCCCTGGATACCTACCGACTGCGGACCTTTCCGACCTACCAAGCCCTGCACCAACAGCCGCCCCTGCCATGCCCCGCCCCTCCCTCGGCCCCCATCTCCCCTCTCCTATGCTCCCCCTTCCTCTCACACCCCACATCCATTGGCACATCCTGCTGGCTCCAACTCTGGCGTGTCCCATCTCTTCTTACCCCTCCTTTGCCACCAGGATCACTGCCTGCTCGCCCCCGGGGCCTGCCCTCCTGCCTCTGCCCCACCTGCACTCAGCCCCACGCAGCAGCTGGGGCGACCGTCGACCACACCAACAGCGCTTGTGCTCAGGGCCCCACAACCCTCTCTAGTCACTGTGAATAAAAGGAAAGTCCTCCCGTGTGGCTCACCTTCTACGCCACTGGCGTCCTGCTCCGACCCCGGAGACCACCCAGCCCCTCCACAGCACTGGCTTCTGTCTTATTCTTCAGACTTCGACACGTGGCCTGGAGACTCATGTCCCCTTTGCTGACGAACCTCTGCTCCCAGCTCCACCCTCCCTGACTGCCAGGTCCTTGCTCCAGCGTCACCTTCCTTCGCGGACTACCCTGTTCACAAGTGCAGCCCGCCCAACTCCCTACCCTTCCTCCTTCCCTGCCTTTTTTCACGCCCTCTAGAGCATTAATCGCCCTCTACCATACTCCATCTTTTACTTATTCTGTGCCCTGTCTGAACACATGGACAGAGACTCCGCAGGGCAGGGTTTGCCTGTGCACGCCGGCCTGCTGGCAGCGGCTCTAACGCCACACACTCGCTGCTCCTGCGTCCAGGATGCTCCCTCTGCCTGCGCAGCTCTCTCCTGTCTCCTCTCAGAGGCAAATCCCAAGAACCCAACATCCTGTCCTGGGAAACCGCCTGACCCCTCAGTCCAGGCCAGGGCCCTGCTACACCCTCTCAGCGTGTTGCTCGCTACACCCTAGAGCAGGGAGCAGCATGTAATTACATGAGCAACGTACACCTGCCGGATAATGGCTCGCTCTCCTCCCTGGATGCGAGCTCGAAGAAGGCAGGCCGCAGACCCGCTGCGGTTCCCAGGGCCCAGCAGCACCGCCTGGTGCACTGTGGGCCCCAGAACACAGACGAATGCTGCCTCTGGGCACTCCCTGCACAGTCAGGACAGACAGCTACACGCAAGAGTGTCTCAAGGGCTCGGCTGAGGGATGTAGAGCTCAAGGTCGGTGTGGGGGGGAAGGAGGAGTGAGGGGGTAAGAGGGGCAAAGTGGGAGCAGGGGGTGGGCAGCTCCACCAGGTAGAGATGTGGTCAGGAAAGGCTTCCCTCTGCTAGAGTCTGGAAGGAGGAGCAGGCATTGAGAGACGTGGGGGCGGGGTGGGGGGCCAAGGGCCAGCCGAGGCGGCAGCGGGCAGAGGCAGGGAAGGCTGAACTTCAGCCTGGTTGCAGGGGAGGGTGCCTGCAAGAGCCTGTGGAGTATTGTGCAACCCACTTCCTAGGGAAGACACAAGCTCCGAGAGGCTGAGTAACTTGTCCAAGGTCAATAGCTGGACAAGGGCAGAAGCAGGATTGAAACCCAAGTCTGCCTGCAGGAAGGCTTGTTTTTTCTGTGAGCATCATTGTCACTCACTTCCTAGGGGTGTCTGTTTTAGAGATACCAGGTCTAAAATGTTCAGAAACATTTAACAGTTCCTTTCCCTAATAGAGCTGCATATTAAAAGGCCTCACGCAATCACTATGGACTGATCTAAATTGCTTTGCGAGGAGAGGCTCCTGCTGTGGGTCTCTATTGTTTTAACCAATACCCAAGAGGACCCAGTTTGGGGCCTCTTATCACACGCTTTCTACGGAGCAACGAAGACCCATCAGTTTCCAACTCCATCTGCCCTGAAGGTTGCTCTCCTTCTCTGAAAGGTTAATTGCACCAAAAGGATTCAAAAGATGTGGCACTTCCCCCACTTATAGGCTCGATAAGTCAAGAAAGCAGCCCCTCAGATTCGTGATTGTTGGATTTTTTTTTTGTATGAGATAAGTTTCTGTAATGTAGATAAACTAAGTTGTGAAATCTGTAGTTAAAATGTTATTTAATATGGCTGGAACTGTCCCAGCAGCTTCAGTGAACTCTTTAGAATAATGGCATGAGGTGTCTAGACATGCTAAGAGTACAAATTACTTTGCTGTCGTACTGTACCAGACACTGTGCCTTCACCCAAGAAGGTCGCTGGCAAAGTAACTCATGCAAGGAGAAAACACGTGGATCTCTGGGGATGTTGCTGTGTACCAGCCCATATCCAGAAACGTCCTTCCCAAATATAGCACAATTTCTGCTAATCATCACCCAACTTAAACCGTGATGTGCTCATGCCGGAGTCTGATGCTCTCGACGATGCAGACTGGATGTGAGACGTGTCAGCTTATTTTTAGAAAGCAGCATTTAAAAATAAGTGCTTAATTTTCTTTGGGGTAGGGGATTGATGTGCTGGGGCTGGTGAAGTTTTCTTGGTGGACAATTAAAATCAAATTCTCTGTTATCAATGCCAGGCATGTCAGCATGTCATTAATTTATATCTATAATGAGAGTAAAATTTTACTCATTTAGATGAAATGAAAAATCTTTATTAGTAAAATCTTTATTAGTAAAACCTTTATTGGTTGGCCACATAGAATAATAAATGCAACTGTGTTAATTTCAAAGGTTTACTTTCATTTATGATGAGAGAAGTATTTGCAGATACAGATCTTGCTTGGTTTTGATGCTCCGTGGCTGTGGTTCCCAACCCCGGGTTGGGCTGCGGAACAGCACTTGCACATGGCCTGGGAGCAACCGGCAAGTGGGTGGAGCTTCATCTGTATTTACAGCCGCTCCCCATCACTCGCATCACCGCATAAGCTCCGCCTCCTGTCAGATCAGTGCAGCCGTTAGATTCTCACAGGAGCGTGAACCCTACTGTAAACTGCGCGTGCGAGGGATCTAGGTTGTGCTCCTTGTGAGAACCTAATGCCTGATGATCTGAGGTGGAGCTGAGGCGGTGATGCGAGCGCTGGGGAGCAGCTGCAAATACAGATCATCATTAGCAGAGAGGTTTGACTGCACAATAAAAGTAATGTGCTTGAACCATCCTGAAACCATTGGTCCCCCTCCCCCATCCATGGAAAAATCATCTTCCATGAAACCGGTCCCTGGTGCCAAAAAGGCTGGGGACCGCTGCTCTATAGGACAGAATCATTTGGAAACAGCACTTTATTTTGTGTAGCAAAAATGATCACACCAAAATGCCTAAAGAAGGGGATATTTTAGGAAAGTTAAATTTGATGTTCATATTCTTAATGCCTTCAACAAATGCACTCTTTAGGGCAGTGAGCTCAGAGGCCTGAGTACGGCTGGGGGGTGGATGCAATCATGAGCCCTCCCTATGAATACTTTCAAGTCCTTACCCTGAAAATCTGATAAAATGAGATGAGAGGTTGGAGTGGCCCCACCTTAGAGGTGAAAGAGTGACATTTCCACCCGGGCTCTGTAGGAAGCCCCCTGGGCTGAGCCTGAGCAGAACCAGCAGGAAGGAGGGACATGGAGTTGTCTTGTAAGTATTTTGGGATCTTATATTTCATCTGAATTACTCTCTGGGAATGGGACATTGACTTGTTGGAGATCCGGAGGGCGCCTGTAGCAATCTGCTTCTGTAATGGGATCAGTGGTGTTCTGTGTCACCACACTGCTCAGCCACCGGGCTGTCAAGGGCGGCGGGGAGCCAGGGCATGTGGACACCATCCACTGACCGGCACTTACTGAGCACCCGCTCTGTGCCAGGTGCTGTTTTGGCATTTGGGGCACAGTGAGGAACAAAGCAACCCAGAACACTGCCCCCCTGGTGCTGGCGTTTAGTGCCACTATTTACTGAAGTCCATAAGGACAGGGGCTCCCTTCTAAAACTCTTCCCTCCTACGGCTACCGTGGCAAGGCAGTCCCTCAGGACACCACTGGCTGTGAGGTGCTCTTGGCTCTGGAAGGCCATGAAGGGCCACAGAGGCCCAGGTGGCAGATTGTTAGAGCCTTTGAGCTAAAGAAGAGCCCAGCTCAGTCCTGGGGGGGGGGGGCGCCCTTCTGGGGGTTCTGTGATGAGGAGGAGGACCTTAGAGAGAGAGGGCCTGTGTCCAGCCGGTGCACAGTGGAGAGGCCTGCTGGGGGTGGGCATGTCCCCAGCATGCTGAGGGCAGCACCCCAGAGCGTCTGACACTGCCAGCACCTGGACGTGGCAAGGAGAAGGGAGTGGGACTGGCGGGAGGAGTGCCAGCAACTCCCAGGGTCCACGTCCCCGCTAAGGTGCGGGGAGAGACCGGCCACTCTCTGTGGACTACATAAGCCCTGAGATGATCCAGGGAAGGGGTAGCCAGAGCTGAGTTTAACTTAATTTTAAAGTAAAAGTGACACTGTTTGCACCTGGATCAAAATGGCTCAATTCATAGCTGTTACCTAAACAGAGGCTCCTGTGAGTCTTCCGTAAGATTTAAAAACAAAACAAAACAAAACATCAAGTATTTTAAAAACAGAGAGCCTCCTAAACCCTACACTTGGCCGATGGCCAGCCTGACGCCCAGGTGACATTGTTAGGATGATAACCCAAGTGAGCTTCTCACCTGTTCGTCTGTCAGGATTTGGATATGGCGGTTACAGATGGCCCTGAACTCATCTCTGGAGGCCGTGCTTGTTTTCGTGGTGTCGAAGTTCTCAAACTCCTGGGCGATGGCATGGTAATGGGACGTCACTGCTTTGTGGAGACGAGCCAGGAGGTCTCTGTCGGCCATTTCCTTGGGAGAGCTGGGCGGTGGGCCTTTGGGCATCTTCTCAGCCCACTCATCAGCCGTCTGGACAAAACAGAATGGAAAACTGACCATTTAAGAAATAACAAATCACCACTTGGCTCTGGGCCCATCCCTGGGACAAGTTCCAGGGAGGCCCAGCTGCGGGAAGATAAACCAGAAGACAAATGCACCACGGCAGGTGTAAACAGCATCCGGTCACAGGTCAGACTGAGCTGAGCCCGAGCCTGGGTTCACCCACTGGGAAGGAGCGAGCCAGCTGGCCCCACAGGGCAGGGCCGCACCCCGGCAGGTAGAGCTGCCCCCGCTGAGCCAGGCCCCGGGAAGGCGCCTTTTACTCTCATCCATTCGCTCCTTCAGTCTGTCTTTTGGTTTGTTGAACAAACACACAGCGCGTGCCTGCTCTGAGAGGTCAGGGAGTCGCAGGGGTAGGTATCGGGCTGCTTTCCTCTTAGGACGTCAGTTTAGTTGATCTCCCCAGAGCAGCCAGAAGTCGAAAGGCAGGCCTGGAAGACTGCACGACACTGTGCCGCAGCCCCACCCTGGCTAAGTGTTTCCTGAAGTCTGAAACTGTGTGAGACCCGCAGGGACTTCATTCCCGGAGTGCAGTGGAATCTGCTGGGAGCAGCAGTGGGCCCCAGGCCTGGGGTGGCGCCCTGTACCACCCCCTGGGCAGTGGAAGCCTGGTGTTGGGGGCACTGTCCGTGGTGCCGGGGAGTCCAGATGAGGGTTGTGCACCTCGGCCGGGGCTCAGGGACTTCCTGGGGGGAGGAGAAATTGGCTGCAGGGAAAGAGGGGCAGCAGAAGGATTCTTTTTCCTTATGTGCTGGCAAGAGGGCTAGTGGGAAGGTGGGCCAGAAGGGGCCCGAGGAGGACTGCACCCCACCTTCAGCATCTGATGACGCTCACTATGGTGGACAGATGGGACAGCAGGAAAAGCCAGCAAGGAAAAGTTACTGAGTAAGGAACCTGGAGGATGAGGATGGCCAGGGGTCACGATCCTCGCGCTAGTCAGGAGGGGGTGCTGGGAGGCTGAGCGCCACACTAAAGTCAGGCCTGGGAGACCGGGGACTGCTGGGTCCTGAGCCTCCTGCAAGGGACAAGGGTCGGGGGAGTGGGGAGGCAGGGAAGCAGCCCTGACATGCACCCACTTACTGACATTAGAAAAAGGCTCCCAAAGCCAGGCTGCTGCATCCACAAGCCAGCCCCTGCGGTGTGAGGAAGAGGGACGGGAGGGGAGATGGGCTCGGGTGAGAATCCTGGGTGATCATGCATGAAAGCTGTCCTTGCACCTGAGTGTATCCTGAGATATGCTGCGTTTCCCCACATCAAAACCTAATAGCCCCTACCACATACTGGTGCTGCGCCGAGAGCTTTACCGGATTATTACAACTAATCCCCCCAACCAGTGTTAAAACTTGGCCATGTTTTACTTTAAGCAACTCCATGGCAGTGCATGTATTATATGTTGCTATTCTTTAGGACAGGGAAGTGTGCATGATGCAGAAAGTCTTCCATACTTCATGACATTGTATCAAACACAGGAAGCTGCTGGGGTTACCCTCAGAAACACAAAAACCAAAGCCCACCACGTCCTCTGCAACCCACAGGTTACCAGAGGCTTTCATTTATGTCTATTTGGAACCACTTGCAAAGTAAATGAATGCCTTTCTTTTCTCATTTTAGAAAATAAAAGTGATACTCCTGATGCATTTTATGCATTTTTAGAATTCAAACAGTCGAAAATGCACTTCCCAGAGCTTAGTAAAGGAGCATTTCCCTAAATCTTCCCAGGGATGTTGGCACCAAAAGAGTAGAGGGACCTCTCCTGGATGTAGAGTCCCACCTCTAAGTCCATCCTTACACCTGTCATACCTGCAGGGCCTGAGGAGGAGGGGCCCCGGGTGAACATGGCTGGAAAGGACACAGTGGATGGAGCTCTGCGTGAAGACAGGAGTCCTGGGTCTGAACCTAGACTCTGTCTCTACCTCGCCATTCGGCCCTGCAAGAAGTTGCGTACTCACTTTTCACCCGTTTCCTCACCTACCCAGGAGGAATCAGGGCTCACCTGAGATGACGTATGTGAATGCTGTTTGAAAGTGTTAAAGCACAAAACTAACTGTAAATATTATCATTCTAACAACAGATATGGAAGAATTCTAATAAAGTATGATATGCTTTAAATTCCAGAGAAAACTGAATCCTTTTCTAGCAAAATACAGATTACTAAATTTAACTTAAGTATTAGAAAAGCCTGAATAGACAGGTAACCACAAAAGAAATGGAAAAAGCTGTTAAAAGATCTACCATCTATCATTAAAAACATATCAAGCCCAGATTATTTTAAAGGCAAGCTGTATCAAACCTTCAAGGAGTAGATAACTTTACAATAGTCAAATCATTACAGAACACAGAAACAGATATACAGTATTCCAATTCGTGGTATATTACCCTAATACCAAAAGATGATAAAGAAAACATGCTAAAAGAAAAAATACAAACCAATTTAGTTTATGGACATTAATGGAAAAGTTCTAAAGTATTAGAAATATTTAACACCATATTTAGAAATGAAACACCAAGATCAACTAGGGTTTGTTCCAAGTATAAGAATGCTTCAAGAATCAACAAGTGTTTCAATTCCTTACATTAGTGAGGGTCACATATCAACAAATGGCAAAAAGGCATTTGACAAAATTCAGCAGCCATTCCTGATTAAATGGTATGGGATAGAATGAAATGGATAAACTATACAGAAATAAAATGAACACCCTAAACATGAGTACTAATGAGCCACCATCTGCAAACATCAGACTAAATGGGTGAAACAGAAAGGCGTTAACATCAGGAACAAAATAGGCAGGCTCACTGTCACTTCTGCTCACATTTCTACAGCCTCCAGCTTTTGAAATAAAACAAAAAAAGGAAATAAACCTATGAATGTTGAAAAAAATATTTATCATTTGTGGATATAATTGTACAAGCAGAAAATCTCAATAAGACAATTTAGGAAAATGACTGAATCAAGGTACAAATACAAAAAACAATACCTTTTTTTTTACAGTAACTATAACTAGTTAGAAGTTGAAATGTGAAAAAAATTCACATTCACATTAATGACAAAGCTACTGAATACCTATGGATAAATTCCATAAGAAAGGCACTAGACCTATACAGGCGTACCTTGTTTTCTTGCACTTTGCTTTATTGTGCTTTGCAGATATTGTTTGTTTTTTATTATTTTACAAATTGAAGGTTTGTGGCAAACCTGTATTGAGCAAGTCTATCAGTGCCATTCTTCCAACAGCATGTGCTCAGTTAATGTCTCTGTCACATTTTGTTAATTCTCACACCATTTCAAACATTTTCATTATTATTATCTCTGTTATGGTGATCTGTAATCTGTGATTTTTGATGTTACTATTATATTAATTGTTCCGGGGCACCACAAACCATACCCAAAGGCGTACTTAACTGATGAATGTAGTGTGTGTTCTGACTGCTCCACTGAAACCCCCGTCTCCCTCTCTCTCCTTGCTTCCCTGTTCCGTGAGACACAACAATATTGAAATTAGGCCAATTAATAGCCCTACCGTGGCTTCTCAGAGTTCACGTGAAAGGAAGACTCCCACATCTCTCACTTTAAATCAAAAGCTAGAAATGATTAAGCTTAGTGAGGAAGGGATGTCGAGAGCCAAGAGAGGCCAAAAGCTAGGCCTCTTGCACCACACAGTTAGCCAAGCTGTCAGGCAGAGGAAAAGTTCTTGAAGGAAATTTAAAGTGCTAGTCCAGTGAACCCACAAATGATAAGAAAGCAAAACAGCCTTATGGCTGATATGGAGAAAGTTTGAGTGTTCTGGATAGAAGTGCAAACCAGCCACAGCAGTCCCTTAAGCCAAAGCCTAATCCAGAGCAAGATCTTAACTCTCTTCAATTCTATGAAGGCTGAGATGGGTGAGAAAGCTTCAGAAAAAAAATGTGATGCCAGCAGAGGTTGATTCATGAGGTTTAAGGAAAGAGCCATCTCCATAACATAAAAGCGCAAGTTGAAGCAGCAAGTGCTGATGGAGAAGCTGCAGCAAGTTATCCAGAAGGTCTTGCTAAGATCACTGATGAAGGTGGCTACACTGAACAACAGATTTCCAACGCAGATGAAACAGCCTTCTATTGGAAGGAGATGCCATCCAGGACTTTCATACCTAGAGAGGAGAAGACAACGCCTGGCTTCAAAGCTTCAAAGGACAGGATGACTCTCTTGTTAGGGACGAAGGCAGCTGGTGACTCAAGGTGAAGCCAGTGCTCATTCACCATTCCAAAAATCCTAGAGCCCGTAAGAATGACGCTAACTCTACTCTGCCTGTGCTCTATAAATGGAACAACAAAGCCTGGATGACAGCACATCTGTTTACAGCTTGGTTTACTGACTATGTTAAGCCCACTGTTGAGACCTACTGCTCGGAAAAAAATTCCTTTCAAAATATTACTGCTCATGACAACGCACCTGGTCACCCAAGAGCTCTGATGGAGAGGTACATGGAGATTAATGTTGTTTTCACGCCTGCCAACACAACATCTATTCGGCAGCCCACAGATCAGGGAGTCATTTCAACTTTCACATCTTATTATTTGAACAATGCATTTCTTAAGGCGATAACTGCCAAAGACAGTGATTCCTCAGGTGGATCTGGGCAGAGTCAATTGAAAACCTTCTGGAAAGGATTCAACATCCTTTCCTAGATGCCATCAAGAACCCTAGTGATTCAAGGGAGGAGGTCAAAATAGCAACATTAACAGGAGTTTGAAAGAATTTGATTCCAGCCCTCATAGAGGGCTTTAAGGGGTTTAAGATTCCAGTGTTGGAAGTCACTGCAGACGTGGTGGAAATAGCAAGAGAACTAGACTTAGAAGTGGAGCCTGCAGATGTGACTGAATTGCTGCAATCTCATGTTCAGACTTTATTGCACTAGGAGTTGTTTCTTATGGAAGAGCAAAGAGAGTGGTTTCTTGAGATGGGATCTACTCCTGGTGAAGATGCTGTGAACATTGTTGAAATGACAACAAAGGATTTAGGATATTCCATAAACCTAGTTGGTAAAGCAGCAGCAGGGTTTGAGAGGATTGAAAGAAGTTCTAAAGTGGGTAAAATGCTATCAAACAGCATCACGTGCCATGGAGAAATCTTCATGAAAGTAAAAGTCAATCGATGTGGCAAAGTTTATTGTCTTATTTTAAGAAATTGCTACAGCCACCCCAGCTGTCACTAACCAGCACCCTAATCAGTCAGCAGCCATCAACACCAAGGCAAGACCCTCCACCAGCAAAAAGATTATGACTTGCTGAATGCCCAGATAATCGTTAGCATATTTTAGTAATGAAGTATTTTTTAATTAAGGTATAGAAATTTTATTTTAGGCATAATGCTACTGCACACTTAATAGACTAACAGTATAGTGTAAACATACTTTTATATGCCCTGGGAAACCCAAAAATTCATAGGACTCGCTTTATTGCAGTGATCTGGAACTGAACCCACAATGTCTCCGAGGTGCACCTGTTACACACGTTCAATTAAGGTTATTAAAGCAAGATTGGACTAAATGGTGAGGCATTATGTTCCTGGACGTGAAGACTCAATTTCAAAAGATAAAACCCTTCTCACATTATAAATAAGCCTAATAAAGTTCTAATAAAAATCTCAATGGATATTTGTGGAGATCTTTGGACATATTGATGTTAATGTTGATACTGAAACACAAATATGTGAGAATTATCATGAAATTTTTGGAAAAGGCTAGCAATGAAGTTTTTGACCCACCAGATCTAAAACTTGCCATCAACTTAGAGTCATAGAGCTAGGTTCAGAAATATGCAGGTAAGTCAGCGGGCAGCTGCTCTGTGAGTGAGTGAGGAACACGTTTCTACTGTGGCCGGGCCCTCACGCCATGAGGCCTATTTGTCACAGCATCTGAAACTGTTAGAGGATGGTATGGCCAACCTGAAGACAGTCTTGGGTAGGGGCAGCCCTCCTAAGCAAACAGAACACCCCAGTTTCGTAAAAGAAAATTATTCTTTCCAGAGTCATCAACTTTAAGACACAGTGCTCTTACAGTATCCACTTCAGCAAACAGAAACTGTCCTTCCAGTCACTTAGGTGGGGATTGATCTGTGACATGTCATTCCATTACCCACGTCCACGTCCAAACCACCCACAAACCCCAATACCTATCCAGAAGCTGATCACTCCATCCTCATCTCCTGGTCCAAGCCACCACCATCTCGTGCATGGATTACTGCAACAGCCTTCCTGCCTGCACCCTTCTTATTTTCCTCTGAGATGATCTTTTTAAAAGGTACAAACCAGATCAAGGCAAAACTCTCAGATGGCTTCCTTCACCTTTGGCTCAGAGTGACAGGCAGAACTTCATGACGGCCCTACCACCAGCCCGCCCAGCACCCTCTGACCTCACCTCTGACTCTCTTCCTTGCTTCTTCTCCTCAGAGCCACGAGGCCTCCTCGCTTAGCTTCAAACACAGCAAGCACAGCTCTGCCTCAGGGCCTTTGCACTTGCTATTCTTGAACTTCCTTCAAGGTTTTCATAACATTCCTGAGCCCTGTCCCACACCCCTACCCCCTTTCCGTGCTGTTGTCACACGGATTGCTCTCTGACCCACCATGGATTTGCCTAAACTTCATGAAGCCAAGGGCTCTGGTCTTTTGTTCACTGCTGAACCTCTGGGGCTCAGAACAGAAGCTGGCACAGTGAAATCTTGATATTTGCTCAAAGAAAGGATGAAAAACAACACATCTACACAATAGAAAGTGAATGAGGTGACAGGGCCTTGTGCTCTGCTCTGGGCAGCGGCCCAGGTTCTACTGTCAAAAAGTTTGTCATGATGCAAGGAGATGGAAATTAAAACAAGATTCTGTTTTTTCTTCTAACAAACTGGCAAAATTTTTGATTGATAATATCATAACTGGAAAGGTGAAATACGGTTTCTGGAGCCATAAGAAGTTCCTATACTTTGACTTAATACCTCTCCTTTTAAGACTCTTCTTAAGGAAATAAACAAAGTGAGGTCATAGAATTATAATCATTATGGGATTATGTACGAAATTAACAAAATTTACAAAAATAAAAATTTGGCAACAATCTGGATGTCTAATATTAGGAGAATTGCTAAATAAAACATGGTACTTCTTTAAGATGGAATATAATGTAACTATTTAGAATGTTCCAAGGAATAATTTAATAATCTGGGAAAGTGTGATGCACCAATAAATGAAAAAGAATGGCAAAATGGGGCATCTACCAAATGGTCAGACACACACGTGCACTCACGTGTACACACACACAAGGATCAACACTTCCCCCTGCGGGGCAGAAGTCCTAGAGGTCTGTGGGTGGGGACGGTCTGGTCTTGCGTGCCTGGGTGGTGACACTGAGTCCCAGGCCCTGAGGGGGTGGGGAACACACGTGCGCAATGCACTCACAGAGAACACACAACAGGCAGTGAGATTACTATGGCAAGTCTTTCGCAAACACCTGTGGGACATCTGCTCTGTGCCAGGCACTTTTCTAGATCCTGGGCATCTAGGTAAGAAATACTCCTTAAAACCTCTGCCCAGGAGGAGCTGAGAGTCCCGGGGCCGAGGGGAGAGATGTGGGCAAAGTCTCCCAGGTGAGGGGGGCGCTGCTCTGAGGAGGGGGCACCATGCTGTGGACACCACTGGCTGGGACATGGCCTTGGTCAGTCTGGCAACCTCCGGCCAACCTGAGGAGAAAATGACGGATGCGGGAGCTGCAGGACGTGCAGGTGGAAACGGATGGAAGGCCCAGAGTGGGAGGGAATGTGATCAACAGGCTGACGGACGTGAAGGCAGGCGGCCAAGAAATGCCTCAGGTCACAGAACCCACAAAGAGCCACGCCCGGTTCCACTCCAGGCTGCAGCCCTGCAAACTGCTGCTTCTTCCCTGCACACTGAGGAGTCCAGGCTGCAGTGACACCTTGCCACCCTCACCTGGAGAGGCAAAGGGACAGACACCGGTACTGGCAAAGGAGAAGCAAAGCAGCCCAACTGTGCGACAGAGCAAGCGACGAGCAGGGTGACTAACGGTCTCCGTGGCATGAAGGTAGCTTGCCGCCAGTGGGAGATGCTCTTTTCTTGCTTGCAAAAGTAATTATTGCACATCCACTATAGAAAACTTAAAAACTACAAAAAAGGCACAAAGAAAAAATAAAGATCACTGACAACTCCACACCCAGCGGCCACCACTGTCATTACCTGAGTGCACAAGGGACGAACCATTGACCTCTGGTCCCCAGGCCCCATGGACGTGGCTGTACCCCTGACCCCCTGGCCACTGGAGGCAGAGCCACCTGCCTTTCCATCAAGGGCGTTTTGGCTCAGAATCTGCTAGGCGCCCGTGTTCTGGTGCCCATTTCATTTTTTAGCAAAGCTGCTCAGCCCCTGCCAGCCTCGCTCGAGTGACTGGAGACGCCAGGGAGGAACAGATGGCTCTTGGTCTGGCGCTTCTGTGTCCCTGGCATTTCTCACGTGATCATTATATCTGAATGGGGGGGGGGAATAATGCTTTTTCTGTAACTAGAAGAAATGTTTCTTCTAATCAAAAAAGACACCACTAACTTCAGATGCAAATGACACTTTCCAATATTAACTACGCTTTACACGAAAGGCACCCTCAGGACAGGAATCGGCCGCAACAGGAAGAGAAGAACCCGAGGGGAGGGGGAGGCAGCAGGCCCCGACCTTGGTCCATGTGGGGCCTGAACACCTCCTGCTTCTCCCCGGGCCTCTCATTTGACAAAGACAAGCTCCTACTGCTTCTAGTGCCTTTCAAAATGCCAGCGGGGGGCGGGGTGGGGGAATAAAGAAAGTAGTGGAATCCTGTGCACTGTAGGTCTAACCCGACTAGAGCACCTGTTTTGAAGGGATTTTCTCTCACTTAAGGGTATTCATGGGACTTTGTTTTAGTAAACGATTGTCTTTCCAGATGTGGTGGAGAAATACAGGTCACCACCAAATGGAAAATTCTTGGGTCCCTTTGTGACTATACCATAATGTCAGCAAAATATGTAAAAAAATTACGTCCCAACATACGAAGTATACAATCATCAAAGAGCCTACTAATGACACTCCCTGTACAGAGTGCTTCTTGGATTCAAACGTATCCACCCACATATCTTGTTTGGTAAAAAGCAAATCACAGCTTTAGAAGATAAACCTGTGGTTCTCAATCCTGCCATTACATGGGAATGGAATCACCTAAGAGGCTGCTCCAATAGCAGCTAGTTCTGGGTGGGGGTGAGAGGGAGGCAGCCCGGGTACTCTAACTGGGGTCTCTGGATGATGGTCCTCCAGGTGGGCAACACACTGGGGCCCCCAGCTCAGATCCAGGCCTCTGCAGCTCAGGCTGGACTTGCCCTCATTCAGAGCCTCCCGCTGTGAGTCTGGGAGGAGGGGGCAGGCAGGCCTACTAGGTGTAACCAAATCAGCCAGGGTCCGACTGGCCCAGAGGAGGGGTTCTTGGGCCTGGAGAGCTGGGACAGCTGCCATCAACCCAGGACTCAGCTCTTGCCCCTTTCTTGTGACCTTGGGCAAGATAAGCACCCAAATCAGCCTCAGTGCCTTCCCTGGGATGAAGCGGGGACACACACACAGCACTCCCAAGAGCAAGCCTGCCCAAAGGCTGCCATCCTTGCCGCTGCCGCTGGTCATTACAGACACTAAGTCAGAAGGTCAGACAGACCTGGTTTCAGCCCTGCTGCCTGGCTATCACCATTTCTATCATGAATAATCAGAGGACAGGGCTGGTCTGGTGCAGTCACTGCCTGCAGGTCAAACCTCACTGCCAAGGAGCTGGAGGTGCTTCTGAGGTAGGAGCCAGGTCTAAGACTTGGCCGCATCCTCCAGGAGCCCAGGTGGGGGTCCAGGCACACGGTGCGTGTTCCACTCAACTGTGTCTCCCGACCAGCTGCCATGGGCTCTGGACAGCCAGGCTGTCGGGGGTCCAGCCGTGGGCTTGGATTCAGACTAGGGCCCTGCTCTGCCATCTTCTAGCTGAGCTTAGGTTGTCCATCTGTGCAATGAAGATAACCACACTAACTGGAGAGAACTTCCCTGCAAGAATCATTCTAGGAAAACCAGGCATATTCAGGGAGACCCCGCATCTATTTCAGAAAGGCACTCTCCTCCCCGGTGTCTGTGATAAAGCTGAATTAACCTGTATCCTGCAGGGAACTCACATTTGAGGTAGGAAAAGCCCTAAGGGAGACACTTTCTTGCCCAACTGAAACCAAAGGCAGGACCAGTGCCTGTGATGATGGTCAAGCCAAGTGCAAGAACCAGCCAGACAGGGCGGGGCAGGCTCCCTAAGGCAATGGTCCCCAACCTTTTTGACACCAGGGACCGGTTTCATGGAAGACAATTTTTCCATGGACTGGGGGCTGGGGGGATGGTTTGGGGATGATTCAAGCCCGTTACATTTATTGTGCAGTCAAACCTCTCTCTAATGATAATCTGTATTTGCAGCTGCTCCCCAGCACTGGCATCACTGCCTCAGCTCCACCTCAGATCATCAGGCATTAGATTCTTATAAGGAGCATGAGACCCAGATCCCTCACATGTGCAGTTTGCAGTAGGGTTCCACCTCCTGTGAGAATCTAATGCTGCGCTGATCAGACAGGAGGCAGAACTTATGCAGGGATGCGAGTGCTGGGGAGTGGCTGTTAAATACAGATGAAACTTCCGTGCTCATGGCCGCTCACCTCCTGCTGTGCGGCCTGGTTCCTAACAGGCCATGGACGAGGACCACAGCCCAAAGGGTTAAGTGAACCTGAAGTTTGGTTAGTTCACGTTCATAGTTTGATTGTACTGTTGTTTCACCAGCTCTATTAGTAGGGTAGCTCCTGTCTAACTTATGTCCTGGACCTAAGTTGTGTTTAGCGTTATTTGTGGCTGACTTATAAAATCAGTTTTCCACCAAATCACATCCTAAACAACTTCTGTAGACAAAGGGGAAGAGAGAACATAATAGGGAGGTGGCAGGTTGAACTATCCAATAACGCAGCGGAGCTGGAAACAGAGATGTGCACGTGTGTTTGTTTTCTTGGGGGCTACTGCATTCAAGGCTCCATTTCTTTGGCTCTTCCTGTATCCACATCCTTTGCCATGATCCTTGGTAGTTCCTCCCACTAAAGAGGCTGAGAGCATTTCCCTACCCCTTAGCTTCGGATTTAGCCACATCATGCTTCGGCCAATGGAATGCTAGTAACTACCATGTGAGCACAGAATTATAGAGCACTTGCATCACTGGGCAAGCCCTCTTGCCCCTCCGCCATTGCCTTGAGAAGAATATGACCTGGCTGTCACACTGGCCCCAGGATGAGGGTGAGAGAAAGACACAGAGCAGAGAAGTCCCAGTCAAGACACCAGAGCTGAGCCTGGCCTCCATCAGCCACCCCACAGACGTGAAAGCTGAATAAATTCTTACTGTTTTGTGCTCTTGAGGTTTCGTGTTTGTTACTTAGCAATAGCTGATGGATACAGTTCTGAATTTCTAACTAGTAAGAAATAAAAGGGGAGCTTAGAATACAGAGAAAAGAAGTGGGCTGATGTCTATGGCCATCCCACCCATGCACCCGATCTCATCTGTTCTTGGAAGCTGGCAGGGCGCGGTGGCTCACGCCTGTAATCCCAGCACTCTGGGAAGCTGAGGCAGGAGGATTGCTTGAGCTCAGGAGTTTGAAGCCAACCTGAGCAGGAGTGAGACCCCCATCTCTACTAAAAGTAGAAAAAATCAGCTCAGCATTGTGGAAGGCACCTGTAGTCCCAGCTACTTGAGAGGCTGAGGCAGAAGGATCACTTGAGCCCAGGAGTTAGAGGTTGCAGTGAGCTACAATGACGCCACTGCACTCTATTCAGGACAACAGAGTGACACTTTGTCTCAACAACAACAACAAAAAACACCAAGGAAACTGTTCTTGGAAGCTAAGCAGGGTCAGGCCTGGGAAGAAGACTGTTTAGCACAGGTAGCTTTTTGATTATCAACGTTCCTTGACAATAGGCACGTTGCAAGGCGACTTTGTGGTCCTCCTGTGGGTGTCAAGATGGCAGTTGCCTGCCTGAGAGCAATGGGTTAAGACAAAGTGGTTTTGCAAGGTCCACCCAAGCTGTCAGGTTAGAGATATATCTGTATATTAATTTAATTATGAAGGTTATAATTAGCTCATCAGACTAAATGATTCATGTACTAAGTTTTGCTCTGAATACTTAGGGA
>CM052440.1:4081468-4131632 GCA_028533085.1 Varecia variegata | reverse complement strand
GACTTTGTGGTCCTCCTGTGGGTGTCAAGATGGCAGTTGCCTGCCTGAGAGCAATGGGTTAAGACAAAGTGGTTTTGCAAGGTCCACCCAAGCTGTCAGGTTAGAGATATATCTGTATATTAATTTAATTATGAAGGTTATAATTAGCTCATCAGACTAAATGATTCATGTACTAAGTTTTGCTCTGAATACTTAGGGAGACAATTACATAGTTTTTTCCATGATTTGTTATAGAAGGGAAAAAAAAATCCTGAAACTTCATATAGAATAAGAACTCAGCAGGTAGCAAAAACTCCTAATTAGAAATACTCAGTAAAGAATTCCTCCACTTCCTTTTAAAGAATGGTATAATTACTTCTAAGAATTGAAAAATTGCTTCATTTGATCAAATATTTTGATTAGGAAAGAAATTAATTGTACTGTATCTTCATTTGTATTTACAGTGAATAAATGAATGCTAAAAATAACAACAGCAGTAAAACTGCCTGTCAAAAAAAAAGATAAAACACTTAAAAATCCAGATGAAAGTAACTGGAAGCTCTGTGTGGAAGCTGACTGCCACAGACCTCTTCTGCTGGGTCCAGAGACCGCCGTGTGAGGGGCGCCATGCGCACCCCCAGAGGGAGACGCTCGTCCACTAGGAGATTGGGCCTGAAGTGACTGCCGAATCAGAGTAAATAATCCAGTATGTTGTTTGCACAAGTGAGGTGGTTTCGCCAGAATTCCAGGCTCCCTGGCGGCAAAACCACTGCCTAGACCTGGGATCTCTTACTAAGCAAGATTCTTTCTGGGCAATGAATGATGGCAAATGAGAAGATTCCAGAACTTCCTATGGAAAAGCCATCGGGTTAAGTCAGGCTTCAAGTCAATTAAACCAATGTTTACTGAGAACCGACCCCTGCAGCACTGGCAGCCACCCTACTGCACCTCCTTCAGCCAGGCACCAGGCTGGGATGACATGGAATCTTCTCTGATCCTCACATCGCCCTGTGAGGCAGCCGTGGCTTTCCCTGCAGTATAGACAAAGTGAGTGGGGCTCAGGTCCGAGAGGCCAGGGCTTGCTGTGGTCCCAGGCCACCCCCCAACAAGCCGTGCCAATTTCATCACAATTCCAGCCGCCTACCCCATGCACGAGAACACAAGTGCCTACTGAATATAGGAGTGTCATAACTCAGAAAGATTGACCGGGGCCCACTCTGTGCCAGGCACCGTCCCAGGCAGTGGCGACAGAGACCAAAGCCTCTGCACTGGAGATGCTGACACTTTAGAGGCCCACCAAGCAAGGACAAAGCGGACCACCCTGCCCCTGGGTCTCCTCACAGAACCCTTTGCCATGGGCCTTCCCTGATGGCCCATGCTCGGGGCACGCCCAGAGCGTGGTGCTCTCCCAGCCTCTGGGGCTGTGCACACACCCATCCTCCACCCAGCAAGCCGGCTCCTCCAACTCATCCTTCCAGACTCTGCGCAAGCTCATCAGAAAGCTGCTTCTGCCCACCTTTCCCCACCCACACTCCCCTCGGCTTTCTGCGCTTACTCCCCCATATAGCTTGACATTCACAAAGGATCTGTGCCGAGACCTTTGCAAACATCCAATTCACAAATCCTTTAGTAGCATGAAATTGCCATAAAACGCAGAGAAAGAAAAGGGAAACATTTAAGCCACCCCTCCGACCCTTTAATGATTCAATAAACTCATGGGTGAAGTCATTTATAAAACCATTAAGATAAATTCTTCCACCCAAATAAATCCTATACCATTTAATCACATCATTAGTAAACATTAAATATGCACTCACTGAAGTAGGATAGAATAAAAATAATAAGGAACGCAAATGTTTGGTGTTTGGCGTGTTAGTTACCATGCAAAGCTTTTTCCGCACTAACTTGCTTAATCTGAACAGCAATTCTATGAGGTAGACGCTAGAACAGATCGCATTTTACAGGTAGGAGGCAGGGAGCAGGGGCCCGGGAACGGGTCGGCATTCTAATCGAGCTCAGCATCTCTAGCTGTGTGGCTGGGAACAGACGTTCCTACCTCTCTGAACCTCAGTTTCTGCCTCCGTGAAACCGCGCTAACGTAAGTACCCGCATCTTAAAGGGCTGGCATGAAGATTCACCGAGTTAATTATGGGAAGTGCTTAGAGTGGTGCCTGGCTCACAGCACACGCCCAGTGCCTGTCGGACATCACTTTGGTCTGACTGTGGGTGACAAGAGGATGACAGTAACTGGCCAGGCACAGTCACTAGGTAGGGGGCTTGCTCCTTCTCTTAATCTCTCAGCACGGACCATTCAAATTCAGGCTTCAGTGCAAGCCAAGAGATAGAAACTTCTGGTTTGTTGACAAATGGTCACAGTCATTTCTGTTGGAGCACTGCCCACCCAAAGGGGAACTGAGTGTGTCTACTGTCTCCCCATGGGCCTGGCCCCGTGCCCAGCACACGTTCTCATTCACGTTTGTTGTATGTTCAATGTTAAGATTCTTCCAGTGTAACGGGGCATTCGAGTCAAATGAACGGGGAGTCTGCCGGCCTGGACTGGTTGTGCCAGACCCATTATTTTGAACATATAGAGCGTCCCACTGAGGGCAGGAAGCAAGAAGGAAGCCCAACCCAGATGCAGGAGGGACGCTGCTCTGAGAATCGCAGAGTGGCATACTGGAGGAAGTGGACAGGATTCCTCCACGCCGTGCTGGGAGACTGGGCGGGGCCTCCCCTGCGGGCACTGTACGGAGCTGGGACGCAGGTAGAGGAGGCCCCGTTCTTGCCCCCTAGGAACACAGGGCTTTCGGGTTTGAGAAAATTCAACCATACAAATGAAAACAGCTACGTTATCAGAAATTCAGTTTGGATACGCTTCCTTCCGAACTCACTGACTGGATTCATGAAAGCCTTCTGCCCAAACCAGCTGTGTTTAAAAGGGGGTCCCTCCAATGGGTAAGGGGGCAACATGACCACCCTCCACAGGGCCCAGGTGGGAGCAAGCCTGGTGTGGCCATCTTCACGTTCCTGCAGGAGGCATCAGACGCCAAGCCACTGTCCCTTTGGTGGACGACCCTGTCCCGCGTCTGGCAAAGCTCCACCTGGCAGGTGCTGGAGCAGAGCAGGTGCCCAGCCCCAGACCGCTCACCCCGCTGGGAACCGGGGCTGGGGGGGGACTGACACTCCTTCCCAAAAGGAGGCTTCAGATCCAGGCGGGGCTCGTGCATGCGCAGAAGAGCTGCACTGTTGCTGTTACCAACCTGAACTTGGGAGAGTGTTTGAACCTTAAAAGACTAACTCTGCACCATGCTAAGTGACGGTTAAATTTATCAGTTGTGCCACCTCACTGCTAATCTTCTGTGATGATGACACTTTATTCTGCTGCTTTGATCACTACAGTCGGCTTTCAGAAGGCTACCTGTACTAGTGCGGACACTGGGACGGTGCTGGTAGATGCTGGTGCTCAGAGGAAGCAGACGGCCCCCTGCCAAGGACCCAGGGCTCTCCGCCTATAGGGCAGCCAGCTTGGCAGGCTCACAGGCCTGAGGACGAGGGGGAGGCATCGCGTCTACCCATTCCCGCAGGACGTCCACACGACGCCTACGGGCCCTGTGGGGTGGGCGGCTGGTGATATTCAAGGCTGTGATAATATTCCTTTTATCAGAGTTTAGGCACAGTAGGCCCAGCAGGCCCCCTGCCCTGGCCTGTCACCAAGGCCACTGAGTATCTGAGTGGGCCTAAGTTACCCACACAACTAGCCACAGCGTCAGCAGTCTACAGCACAGCAGGTAATGTCAGTCACATTAGCAAGTGGCGAGAGTCAAAGTCCAGGAAACATAAAATCACTGGAATTATATCAAGACGACTTAGCTTTTCTTGCCATTAGGAGCAAGAGTAAATAACAGTAATGATAATATCTTAATAATTTACTTAATATATTTCTAATAATCTTAGAGCCTTTTCCTGAAATGGAAACCCCCCCTTTTTTATCACATTCATTAAAAATACATGGACACCATTATATTTACAATAAAAAGAAAGATAAATTGAAGTAACACTGCTGGCAGCAAATATAAATATGATATTCATAAAAAATTACAAACATTTTGATGTGCTTTATGGTCCCTTCGGTTGAAAACTACATTCTTTAATTCTCTCTTGATAAAAGAACCATCTTCAAATTATTTAACGTATAACTGAATGACTTTAAAGATCATGTATTATAAACACAAAGTAAGGAAAGATCTCATTGGCTCTCTGCTGGCTAGAATGTGACAAAATAATTACTCTGCATTGAAAAAGAATCTGTTTTGTTAAAAAAAAATTCCATTATTTCCATGGTAATAAAGTAGAAAGATTTTATACGGGCTTCTACTATGTCTTCCAAAAATTCTATTTTGCTCTGAGTGTTATTTTTATATTTGCAGAAGATACTGAAATTGCATGTTAAGATTTGAAAGAAATGTTAAACAGGAACGATTTTCTAAAAACAAGGTGATACTCTACATTTCGCACATGGCATTTTGAATGTAAAATGTTTTTCTAGGAGTGAAAAAGAGGTATCTGGTGAGGAGAGAGGTTCAGATGATGTTTTCACCCAGTTTGTGGGAATCTTATGAAAAAGGTACCTTTGCTGTCATCTAGTACTTGTCCTTTTTTTTCCCCCCCTTTTTCTGTTTTGCTTGTTAACCAAGCCACTAGGTAGCATTTCCGTCTCAAAACCTCGCACCTCTTCTTTGGTGCCCCATAGGTCAGTGCCTCCCGTCTTGCATGGAGGTGGGAGGGGCCCCAGGTGCAGGAACAGGTGCCGTGCTACCTGGGAAGACTGCGGCGCTCTGGTGCCCTGGTGCTCTTGGGCGGAGGGCCGGGCCGTGTGCACAAGGATAACCACCGCACCTGCGGCACGGGGGACCCTTGGGCCTGCCACGGACTGACCCTGCGCCCTGCAGTGGGCTGATCTGTGCTGGCTGGTGGCCTGTGACCTGCACTTTGAGAAGCACTGTCTGGTTTTAGTGGCGCTCAGCAAAGCAGCGGAAGGAGCAAGGAGGGGACGAGCACGCGGTAAAGCCACGTACCAGG
Source organism: Varecia variegata (assembly GCA_028533085.1). Classification (NCBI taxonomy): domain Eukaryota; kingdom Metazoa; phylum Chordata; class Mammalia; order Primates; family Lemuridae; genus Varecia; species Varecia variegata. The sequence continues at coordinate 4,126,574 of CM052440.1, read as the reverse complement.
GGGCGGAAAGCAGGCGGCGTCGCTGTGAGAAGAGCTCAGATCGTTTTCGTGTGTCTGCGTGACAGGCAGAGGAGATGTAAGATTAACAAAAGTTTTTGAGGACAGATTTAGTGGTACCCCTAATATAAGGAATGGATTCTGAGGAGGTGTAAAATTGTCACCTTTGCTCTCTATGTACTTTCAGTCTACTCAAGGTCTTACGCATGTCCTAACTACAATTCCAGTTTTTCCCTTTCCAAGAGCGGATTCGGTCTGGCTGGGGAGTGTTCACGGTGAACTTGCTTTGTGAGGAGAGGTGCTGACTGTCTTAATTACATTTTGGTAATCTCCTTTTAATTACTTGCCTCCTGTGCATCCCCTAGAGGAAAAGGATGACTGGTATCATATTTAATGAGCTTAAGGATGATGCATTAACTACTCCTATTATTTGTTACTTCTTTCCCTTCTATTAAAGAAAGAACAAGCTGGGATTAGACGTTAGAAGTCCTCTCGGTGAGCACAGTCTCGGTTCTTCCCCGGCCTCCCGACCTTCGGCCGCCCTGGAGTAAGCTGGCCCACTCCCGTGCTCAGGGGTCATCCGCGCTTCTCTGCTCAGAGGAAGGGACCTAAACCGCAGCAGAAGATGCTGGAACCCTGGTGGTCTGTCCCTGCCACACCTCTTGCTCCCAACAGCAGATAAACAGGACAAAAGAAAGCCCTCGCCTCCCCTGCAATTCGCCATGACCAGAGCTGCGCAGTCACCCCTCGCCCTGCCATCTCGTGCTCTCACGGTCTCACTGTGTCCTTCCAGCCCAGAAGTCCCTCGCTCAGCTTGTCCTGCTGGTAAGTGCACACTCTTCCGGTTCACCTCAGCTCAGGCACTGGGCAGGTGTCCCACATCCTCCCAGGCCAGTTCAGGGGGTGGACAGGATCGCACTCCCAGAGCGCTGACTGCACACTGACCAGGTCGAGCAGGAGGTGGCACTGCAGGGGCACCTCGAGGCTGGCACCACCTCTGTACCCTGGTCCCCGGCCCACCACAGTCACTCCCATCTCAGAGCACGTTTATCCTCATCACTCTTTTCGCAATCAACCCTAAACCTTCTCACAAAGATGCTGAGCAAAGTGCTTCCAGAGGTGAAAGCGACTCTCCGAGAAGGAAATCAGGTAGAGGAACGGACGCTAGGGGAAGCAAGCTGGCAACAGGAAAGCTTTAGAAATGCTCGTATCCTTGGGCCTTAATTCCAGAGTCAGCGGAGGAGCCCCCTGTGCTTCATGTGCAGGACAGGCTGGCCACCCTGAGGCAGGACAGCAGAAGTTTGAGCACAGCCTCCTCCACTCACGAGTCCTTTGAAGGGCTTTTGCTAAGGCCGCCTGAGCAGACCCAGAGTCAAAGCCAAAGTCTTGACGAGGACCTTGGGCCACCCGGCCCCGCCTCTCCCTGCCCTCCAGCCCTCTTCTTCACCCACCCACCGCTGCCCCTCTGCCCCTCAAATGCACAGTTCCCTCCTGTCCAAGCCATCACACTGGCTGTGCCTGAGGTCCCTCCCCTCTGTCACTGCACTCACTCCCTCACCTCCATGGTCTCAGCTCAGACGTCATGTTCTCAGGCCCTCCCTTCCGCTCTGCGTCCTTTTCTCGCAGCAGGTGCTGTTCTCTGACATGAGATCTAGTCACTCACTCCTGGTCCCTGGCTAGAATGGAGGCTCCTGCAAGGCAGGGACTGTGTCTGTTTCGCTCGCCACTAAGCCTGGCACCTAGCTCAGTGCCTGGTCCACGGGAGCCCATAGGAAACACGTGTTCACAGAGACAGTGAATGAATCCACACAATGGAACGGCACGTGCCAAATGAAATCCACGCTTTGGATGAAAATGAAGAGCCCCGAGAGCGCCAGTGCTGTGACAGTAAGTGAAAAGGCAGAAGAGAGCCGGCCAGGGACTCCAGGAGAAGCGCCCGCACAGCAGGAAGCAGAAAGCCCAATCCTGGATCCTCGTCTGCTGCGCGGCCAGTCAGTGCACAGGGCCTGAGACCCACCACTCAGACCCACCACTCGGCACCGCAGGGGTGAGTGCACCGCTGAGGGACCGGCTGGCGGCTGGCGGCAGCTGAAGCAACAGCAAAAGCAATAGTGTCACTTTTGGGGAGTGGGACTGGGGCTGAACAGTGAGTCAAGTGATCTCTGCTTTTAAATCTGTTGCAACAATTCAATTTTATTTCTACATGGGCATATATCACCTTTGATAGCAATAAAAAATGTTTGTTAAAAAACAAACTTGCAAGAGTCCAGAACACAATCCCCAAACTCAACAGCAGATACAGTCTGTCTTGGTCCCACTCCCAAAGATGTTTGTACAGAAAAGGGACTGGATGTAAATATACCAAAATATTAATATTAGTTGTCCCTAGGGGTGATTTTAATTACTTTCTTCAAAATTATCAGTATATTCCAAATAATGTATAATGGATATAACTTCTAAGAATATTAGCTTAAACTTATGAAATTGTCAATATTTAATCATCTATGACTTTAAAAATGGTAATTTCATATGATTCATCCCTATAAAAAATTATTTGAAACAATATACAAGGGGCTTCTTTTGAGATCAATAAAAATATTCCTGTCCTTTGACCCCATTATTTTATTTCTTGGATTCTTTCCTAAAGAGAGAATCCAAAATGTGGAGATAGACTTTCATACAAAGTGTTCACTGTAAAGTACAGTGGCAAAAGCTGGAAAAAATCTAAATGCTTAAACATAAGGGAGTCGATGGAATGTTGTATAGACATTTTAAATGATGTTTGAAAAACCTTTAAGTGACATGGTGCAATTTCATGTTAAGTGGAAAAAGGAAGATACATGATCATATATACAGTGTCATCTTCACTTTTTAAAAAAGTGCACTAAAAATAGGAAAAAAAATGATCTCCAAGTCAGTGTGGCACCTGGAACATTGGCTCTAAATCTGAATCACCTGGACGGCCACTCCCTGCTGAGGTGGCCATGGGACCACTGGGAGTCTGTGTGCTCCACCTTCCTCACTGTGGAAGCTGTCCCCCCCTCACTGGGGACAGCAAGAGGAGAAGGTTCTCGTGGAGGGCCCAGATTTTAGCAGGTGCTCACTAAATAGTGGTCGAGGTTGTTCTTGTCATGATATCATCATTGTGGGGTTTAGATTCCTGCTTTCTTTTTTATATTTTCCTGCATTTCCCCAAATTTCTACAATGAATATATATTTCTTTTAAAAAACACAAAAAGTATAATCATTAAAAGTACTGAGAGTCACCACAAGTGAAGAGCAAAGACAAGTCACAGACCAGAGAAGGTTATTTGCAGCCCACATGCCAGCCAAAGACTGACTGGAATCCTTTCAGGTAGTTTGCAGATGAAGAAACCTGAATGGCTGACCACACACGCAAGTGTCCTACCTTACTTGCAATCGGATCAGAGGAAGTTACCAAGGGTTAGAGGGATGTGGAGTGCCAGGAGCTCAGGTACCGCTGGTGGGAGTGTACATTGGTGCAACCACTTAGGAGAACGCTGGGCAGTGCCTGGGGAAGCTGAACATGGGCCTGCCCTCCGCTCAGCAACTGCACGCAGAGTGGCTCCCGTGTGCGTGCACAACGAGACAGGCACAGGAGGCTGACTGGTGCTTTGCTTGTGGTGGAGGAAATTGAGAACAACCTACACGTTCATTAACAGGAGGATGATAACTGAATGGTAGCATGTTCATTCAAAACAATATATTCATTTAAGACTATTTCTATAGCAGCTTAAGTGAATGAACTAAAACCAATGTATTGACATGAATAAATCTTAAATTCATATTAAGCAAGAAAAAAATAAGTACAGAAGACAACATTCAATACAATACCATTTATATAAAGTTTCAAAACATGCTATATAATAGAATATATTATTTGGGAACATCCATCTAAGTGGCGAAGACAAAAAAAAGTTCAGAGACAGCACCGTGCTCGGGAGCCCAGCGTCGGGACCCAGCCTGGGTTTGCCCATCAGCTCTCCCTTCACCAGCCAGGTGCCTGTGGGCAGGGCCTGACGTCTCCGTGCCGGCCGCCTCATCTCTCAACTGGGGACGCGAACAGCTTAGACCTTGTGGTGACTGCAACAGGATTACACAAGCCAATTGCACACACAGGACTAACAACAGCGGCTGCCCACAGAAAGTGCTCGCTCCATGGTGTTTGCTGCTGCTGTTATTATTAACCTAACACCTTAAAAATGGTCCTGCTGTTTGCTCTGGTAGTCTTACTTCCCGGCTCATCTTCTGGGATCTAAGATTCCTTAGCACTCTAAAACAACCAGATAAAAGCAAGCTCTAAAACTTCTTTGAAAGTTAAAATAAAATAAAATAAAAACTTTTCAACAAAGTAAAGGCTATTCACCTTCTAATACTCCATGTAGAATCTATACCAATTTTTCATTAAGAATGAGCTAATTACACAAGGTGATTGGCAATTTACCTGATGTGGTTCAAATCAATTATCCATTTTGCAAAAACTAATTTTAGCTCGTTTTCACAGAGACACATGCTGCAGACATCCTTACCTCCTCAAGGAAAGAGCTGAAGTTCTGGAGGAAATATTTCCAATTTATAGAGGGGGTTAGATGAATTCTTAGTTTCCTCAAAAAATAATGATACTGACTATCTGTGAGTTTGTAACAGAAATCCTTAATAACTTGTCCAAATTCTGTAGCCTTTATAAATCCTGTATCCTCTTTATCCAATGCAGAAAATGCCTAAAAAAAAGGGAGAAAGAAAAAAAAGACGGTAAATGTTACTGCTGTCAAGTGATTATTTCAAAAACATTTTCCTTAAGTATCATTTCTGCTGAATGTAAATGAAATCTAGTATATGAAAGTCCCCTATAAATTCTAAATTACTAAATAAATGCACCATTATTGAAGGACTAAGACAGGAAGCTATGCACACAGCATGAAAGCTTCTGACTTCCAGAGGAAATTTACCTTATTTGCTCCTGTTTGGACGGAGGAAGAGTGAAGAGGAATTCTGGCCCCAGGCACCCATGACCTAACAGAACCCTCATCCCTGCTCCCAGGAGCCCTGTTTGACAGAGGAGAGGAGTGACTAACATGCTGAAGTTCTCTGGACTCTTAAATTCTAGGTCCTTTAAGCACAAATTGCTTGTAACTGGAGGCTCAGGAGAGATCCCACTGCATCGGGGCAGGCGTCTCAAGGCAGGAGTCTGATATTGAGAGCAGCTAAGGGAAGGGTCATGGGGCCAGCCCTCCACCCACCATAGGCTTTTACATTGAGGCTGCCGTCCTCTCCTGACCCTTAGCCAGAGCCCGAGGGGCCTCACATATGAGAAGACCCTTGCTGCCCGTGCCTGTGCTGGAGGGGCTGGGGTACACATTGCAAATCCAGCAGCATAGTAGTCACACTGAAAAAGTGCAAAAATGTGCTATAAAAAGAAAACACATTTTTTTCCATCTGTTGAAATAAAATCATTCATTTTTATTGCACTAGGAAATCTGTATCAAGTGGTAGATTAAGATCTTTTTTTTTTAAGTAAGAATTTAATGTGCCTGCAAACCCCAAACCAAATTCCCCTGTTAATTCTCATTCAGGGATAATTAGGCACACCCCATTGGCTCACCGGGGTGATGGTGTGTGTGTAACCAAATTAACCTTAAAATTACTAGATAGCTTCAAATTTGTACTTAGTAACACGCGGTAGCTGTGCACAGTGGGACATTTCCCTGGTCCTACGGCCAGGAATGTCTTTGAATCTAGGCTCTGTCGCCCACTGTAAGTCCTTAATCTCTCTGAACTTCAGCCTCTTGGCTATAAAGATGGACTTAATTCAGAGGGCAGTTGTAAGTTTTACTAAGTTACTGGAAAATGCCCTATCCAGGTACTAAACGTCGAGGACAGTCACAAAAATGCACATGGCAAACTGAGCGCTCCGTGCTACCGGGCATCTGGGGGCTCCTGGCATGGAGGGGGCACTGTGCAGTGCTCAGCAGGCCTAAGAGGCGATCCTGGGTCCAGCTTTCTCCAGCCACAGGATCTGCACTTCCCTGGGTCTGTGTGCAAACCCAGCCTGCCAAGCCACAGCGCCGGTGGAAGAATCAATTGTGAAAAGGCTTAGAAAACTGTATGTTATATAAATGTGAGGTACTGTTAGGCCATTTCAGAAACAAGACGCGTGTGAGGCATCTCCACTGACATATAAAAATGCGTAGATATGTCGGGGGTCCCCTCTGATGACTATCCGTAGACATCATCATCCCCTCCTCTCCGCACTGCCCCCTCGTGCCCTCTCTCCCTCCGATCCATCTTCCACACTCTCTCGCTCAGAATCTCATTGCCAGGAGCGTTTCTCAAAAGTGAGAGCCACAGTTCCTCCCAAGGGTTCCATGGACTTCAGCTTGAGAAACATCCTGATAGCTGTCAAGCAGTGCCACTTTAGGTTAGAAGGGGGCAAAGCCATCCCGCAAATGGGTTTATTTGGCCCGCACAGTGCTTTTGAAAAATCTGAAATATGTGCTGACATTTAGAAATCAGGAAACTTACAGCTTCTCATGAAAAATGACAAGATCTAGGAACTCTGGGACCACTTTCCAGCTCAGCGACAGTCGGATAGGGTGAGGAGAGGCTGCCTTCAGCCAGGCTGTGCTCCCCGGCTTGCTGGGGCCCCGTCATCTATTTCACTCCTGGCCCCTGTGGACATCTGAGTTCGTGAACCTTCCTAGGTGACCACTGGGCAGGGCAACCTCAAGCACAAGCTCTGGCACTGGTGGTGTGGTGGCACCTCGTCATGTGTCTCCAGGTGACCCACAACATGCGCCTACTAAGTTTCTTTAGATAATCATGAAAATAAAGACATAAAAATGCAAAATCCTCATAAAACTCTAAGCAATTAAAGTCGATCTCCAAAAGTCATAGATAGTGAACAGCACAGCTCAATTAAAGATCCTTAGGACTTTAACTCTTCAAACCACTTGGATTTGGAAAAGACAGGCTGGGACGAGCCCACTTTCCTCTTTCTAGCCACGTTCCTGGCTCTGCTACATATTCCCTGTGTGATCTCGGGCAAGTTTATTCACTCTGAGCCTTAATTTCCCCTCCTGTAGAGTGGAACCAGTAATCCCACCTTGCAAGGTTATGATCAAAGAGAAAAAAAGACTCATGGAATCTCATCAGGGCTGGTGGCCCACCGAAGCACCCAGGGGGACAGAGCAGGCTGTCTGCGGAGCTACTGGGGAACCCTCTCCCCCGTGCAACACTGAACGCTCAGTGCACAGCCAGGACTTTGTGACGGCAGAAGGGATTTTCACTCTGGGGACTTAGTGCACATGGCCCTCGGGGTTTTCAGTGGGTCTTTAAGTCTGCTTTGGCTGGGGTTGTTTGGGCTGTGGGTGCCAGCTTCCCATGGGAATTAGGAAACTCATCCTGGGCCAGTCTGGGGACCACCACCTTTCCAGGAGCGTGGTTCCAAAGCACTCTTTCCAAGGACACCAGCGTGGTTAGCAGCATCATTCCATACTCCCTCTCAAGTGATACACAAATGTAAGCTATGCAATGACAATCTACTTGGGTGACTCTCCTAGCTCCTGGTGGCTTAGCCTCTATGTTCCAGACAGCCCCACTCAACCTCTTCAAGACCACCTTTCATCCCTCATCTCTGTGGGCCTGTGCCTGGCCACACGGAGAGCTCACTGGATGTGCCAAGCTCACTCTCGCCCAAGGGCCCCATTCTCTGCCCTCTGTGACCGGAACCCCCTGACCTCACCCCACACCCAGGATTAGGTAAGTACTGAGCACTTGCACCTCGAGAGCACGTGCTGGGGTGGAATCGCGGTAGCTTTCTGTAGGGCAAAAATGGATACACGTTTGCTCAAATAAACAATCTGCTCTTGATGAGCTAGACGCGCCAAGGAGAATGGAAAGAGGCGGGAAGGGTCCTGGAGGAGGGGGATGGCTGAAAGGCGTGTGCCTGAGTTGAGATGAGTTTTCCCAATAAAGCACGTTCAGTCTGCCATACCTTTAACAAAGCGGGCTGGGAAGACTCAACCACTTCCTGGATGTTCTTCACAACCTCCTCTGGGGCCAGCGGGGAAAAGTTGATTGGCAGGCTCTCCTCTTTCTCTTTCGGCTGAGCTCTTGCCAGCATGCTGTTCTCCAATGCTTCCAAGAAGTCAACGTAACTGACAGAATTATCATGCCAGCTGATTCCCCAACTTGTCCCCAAAGAAAGAGAAGAATGTATTAAAACCCACCCTACCACTTATTCAACAAACAGTTGCTGCACACAGAACAGTGTGGCGAAAATGAATAATTAATTTTGAGCCACTGTTCCCTGCCCCGTAGGTGTGTACATGCCAGTTAGCTCTGCTCGTAGGCAGATGCACACAAATACTGCCACAGAGGGAAACAAGGGACGGGCTCCGGGAGGTGAGAGCACGGCCACTGCCGGCTGCGGGGCCACAGGTGCCCTGCCTGGCACAGCAGGGCTCATGGCTTGGCAGAGCAGAAGATGGTAAGGGGGCTTCGGCTAAAGAATCTGGTCCTAGGACCGGGGCAGTTGACGATGTTTGGACGGGGATGTGGCATCTCCAGAGCAGCATGACGGGGAGGTGACTCTGAAGCCAGCCTGTGCGGTGGCAGGCAGGTAGGTCCAGTAGTCTGGACGGAGGCTCCCGTGGCCATCCAGGCCTGAACGGTAGGCTGGACTTAGAAGTAGCAGTGGAACTTGAAAAGAAGGGAAAATGTCAAAAGACTTCAAAAAGGAGAAGAGGAACTGAATAAAATACACGTCAAGTTCTTTTTCAAGAGTGGTTGAAATGAAGTGGTCAAGCCAAAAGCACTCAGAAGATATTTTGCAAATAAAAATTCCACCTGCATATATATCTCAAAAAGGGCATCCATGTAGAAACAGAGGTTCCTTCATGTTCTCGGCTTCAACACAGAAGAAATTACCTCTAAATTCTGAAAGACTAGATTGTGAGATAAAATCGAAAAGTTTCATAGAACATAGAATACGCCTATTAAAGATGTAAAATAATTCAAAATAAAGTTGAATTGCATTCAAAGTTCACATTGCTGTAACTTCAGTTCTCTGGGGAGTCCCCTGGCACTCGAACACCTAAACTTTCTTTCAGCAGGATGGGGTGCAAGTGTCCAAGTGGACCAGCTTGGAATGTTGGTAAGCCGGAGAGAGAAGTTTCCAGTGACTCACAGATCTGCTTCTAAAGAAGACGAGCCAAGAGCTGAGCTTTTCCAACCCACAGCTGCAGAGCAGCCTCGCACAGGCCCCGCGTTGGGTCGGCTCGCATGATGGAGACACGAAGGAAAAGGACAATTAACACTATTTCATCAGCAGGCTAAATTGCCAATGTGGTATTAAGATGTAGTAATAAAATCAAATGCATATGCTAATCTCCTCAGTAGTATTTAGAAAAGTCTATTTTGGATCTAGAAAAGAATAATCTACATATAATTACAAATAACAGAGATGTTTATCATCAAGGGGTCTTTGAGAAGAAACAAGCAACTAAGCGATGGATCCTTATTAAGGTTTCAGCGCATAAAAAAGTTGATCACCCCCATTGAAAGGTGGGCTACAGAAATTCCACAATCCTTTTCTTGTTGTTGGTAAAAGTATCAAGTCTAACTATGTTTTAACAAGACTCTCTTATAATCATTTAGTTAGTTATTTATCTGCTGCTATTTTTCCATGATTTATTCATTGAATGCACATGAATTCCTGTTCAGCTGGCAACACATTCAGTGAGAGGAGATCCTGTTTAAGGATGAAAAAACCATACAGGGATTTGAGGACGAATGTCCCTCCCTTCCTCTGTACACACACCCATGTGTGCACACATGCTCTGGACTTCTCACAGCTCAAACACAATGGAGCAATGTCTTCAAAATTTTAAGGGAAAATGATTTTCACTCTAAGGATTCTGTGCTCAGATAAGCTGTGTGGGGAGAATTTTTAAAGACTTCACATCAACAAGAACTCAGAAAATTTACTTTCTGTCCATCCTTTTTTAGGAAATTACTTCAGGGAGTACTCCAACAAAAGAAGAATGTAAGTCAAGATATAAAGAGATGCAGGATGTAGGAAACAGGGGCTCCAATCCAGGAGAACAGTGGAGGCAGTCCAGGATGCCCTGGGGGCCAGGCTCTGGGATGGAGGTGCCAGAGGAAAAAACTCAAGAGAACAGAAAGTGGGATAGAACGCTGGGGAAACCTGCAGGTTGACAATGTTGAGTTTTACCTGAGCCCTGTTCCTCCTAGAAAACAGAAGTGGCTAAAGAAATCACCCCACCCTGTATGTCCTTGGAAAGGACTACTACAAAGAACCACCTTTTCTGCATACGGCTTAGAAATGACTCAAGGATGCTCCCAGGTTTACCTCTGACAACTCAGACACAGACCTTCCAAATTCCCCTTCCCATTCTCATTAATGATTAGCTGAACTGTCTGTACCCACTGACTAGTCTGGACAAAATACCTGCTAATCTGACCATAGTTCAGTTAAGCTTCTCTCCTTCCCCAGATCCCTGAACTTTGGCCCACCTTGGCGTGAGCCAGTGCGGGAACGGGGAACAGCCATGCCTTAATGGCGCCTCCTGAGACTGATCACAAGGAAAGGCATTTCTTGCCCTGTCTCTCTGATCATGCTATCCACTCATCTCACTCTCCACGCTAGATGCTTTCTAGCCTTGTTCACTCTTCCCTATTAAAGAAAAGCCCTTTCCTCCTTGACTGTTGAGATGCTTACAAATTTCATAGTTGGAGCATTCATCCTATTGCAAGAATCCTCCTCTCCCTATTACAATATTGCAGTAGTCTTTTCAAATGGAGTCTCTTTTACCTGAGTATGAATTTGTCTTTATTTGACAAGGTAAAATAAAGGCAAATAATGCAAGAAAAACAAAGAGTATATTAAAAACTCCAGGAGACAAATAACCTATCCAATATAATTGTAGTATAAATATGAAAAATATTTAACATGCTGCTATGGTATGAATGTTTGTGTCCCCTCAAAATTCATATATTGAAATCCTAGCCCCCAATGTGATGGTATCAGCAAAGGGAGCCTTTGGGAGGTGATTAGGTCATGAGGGCAGAGGCCTCATGAATGGAATTAGTGCCCTTATAAGAGGCCCCAGAGAGACCCTCATCCCTTCTGCCCCGTGAGGATACATTGAAAAGATGGACATCTATGAACCAGGAAGTGGGCCTTCACCAGATGCTGAATCTGCCAGTGCCTTGATATTGGACTTCTCAGCCTCCAGAACTGTGAGAAATAAATTTCTGCTATTTACAAGCCAGCCAGTTAATGGTATTTTGTTATAGCAGCCTGAATGGACTAAGACAAATGTGGTATGATTTTCAGCAACCAATGAAATCTATGAAAGAGAATCTATTTGACATTAAGGCCAGAGGCTCAGGGATAGTACTACCGAGGGGGAAAAAAAGCTAATTTTCATTCATTACTTGTTGACACTGAACAATACTTAAATAGTTATAATAATGAAATGGTGTTTAATGATTTTCAAGTTTTAGAAACAACCTGCGAACCAAGTGGGAAGGACTTGGTTGCAGCTACAGGATACAAGGTTAAATTTAACTACCTTTTCCAAAGTACAAATCAAAGTGCAGCTGCCAAAAGATGGGACATGGAAGGAGGAGAAAGTGGTGGAAAGAGGAAGGGAGCTCAGACATGTGTAGAGTTCAGAAGTGTTGCTCTCATACTTATAACAAGAAACGAGCTGAATAAACTGAATACCAGTGGTTTTTCTTGGGCCTATCAGAGAGTCAAGGTCACAGGGCAATATGTCACCCTGTAACCTGGAGAGACAGTTTGGACCTGTTTTCCTAGAGCAAAGCCTTGTAGCCCCAGGCTGGCAGGAGCACCCACAGCTAATGCTGACAAACCAGTGAAGGCTGCAAGTGGATTACGGTGAGAGCAGCAAGCTCCAGGGCCTACTCTTAGCCACCCCCGCCCACTTCCGTGGGCTTTACCAGCAGGAATCCCACCAGCTTCTCATAGTGACGATCTGGGAAAGGTCCCCGTGGTGCTGGCAGGGGAAGGGGAAGAGAAATTCTTGTAAAATATGTCCAGGGTCTTCTCCACAATGACTTTCCAAGGGAAAAGACTTTACCAGAGCCTATCTCAGCTTTGGGGGAAGGGCAGTTAGCCAACTCCAGCCCCCTCTAGCTTTCCTGTCTTACTTGAGGGAGGAAAAAAAAAGGCTAAGAAACATTTCTAAAGGTTGTAGCCCAGGAACTCAGCCCACTAAAAGACTGAGATTTAATCACAAGACTAGAATGTTTCCCCTCCCAATACCTTACCACTACCTCAACCCAGCTCCAGCGTAATAACGACGGATTACAACTGAAAGAGCTGCAAAACACAGTCTCTATTTAAGAGGGAGTTCCTAGGGAAACCCAAGAAAACAGGAGAAGCAAAACCAAGGACACTGGAAGAAACCGAAGCCTTTGGCACTGACAGCTACAGCAAACACTAGCCATAGCCCAACTCCTAGCCAAATTAACATAAAATCTCACACTAAAGCCCTGTTTACCTCAGTTCCTGTCTGGCTTTCTAAAATATTAACAAAAAAACTACAATGCATGTAAAAAGGCAAGAAAAGACACAGTCTAAAGAGACCAAGCAAGCATCAGAAGCAGACTTGAATATGACACAGATTTTGAAATGATCAGACAGGGGATTTAAAATAATTATAGTTAATATGTAAAGTGCTCTAATGGAAAAAGTAGACAACATGCAAGAACAAACGGGCAATATAAGCAGAGAGGTGGAAACGTTAAGAAAGAATCAAAAGGAAATGCTAGAAATCAAAAAACGCTACAAGAGAAATGAAGACTAACTCTGAAGGGCTCATCAGGAGACCGGACGTGGTTAAGGAGGGAATCAGTGAGCTTGAAGTGTGTCAGCAGAAACTTCTCAGACAGAAATGCAAAGAGAATAAATAGTGGGGGAAAATAGGGCAGAATATCCAAGAACTGTGGGACAATTTCAAAACGTCAAAAATCTGCATAACTGAAATACCATAAGGAGAAAAAAAGAGGAGCAGAAAAAATATTTAAAGTAATAATGGCTGAGATGTTTCCAAAATTAAGTGTAGACACCAAATCACAGATCCAGGAAGTTCACAGAACACCAAGCAGGATAAATACCAAAAAATCTACACCTGTGCACATTATATGCAAACTGGAGAAAAAACTAAAGACAGAGAAAATCTTGAAAGAAGTCAGAAAATCTTGGGGTAAAAAAAACTTCCCTATAAAGGAACAAAGATAAGAATTACATCAGACTTCTTGCCAGAAACCATGCAAGAAGGGAATGGACTGAAATATTTCAAGCATTGAAAGAAAAAAAACAACAAAAAAAACCCCACCAGCCCAAAATGCTATAACCAGTGAAAGTATCCTTCTAAAATGAAGGGGAAATAAAGACTTTCTCAGACAAACAAAAACTGAGAGATTTTATCACCAGCAGCCCTGCCCTTCAAGAAATGCAAAAGGTCATTGTTCAGAGAGAAGGAAAATCATACAGATCTGCATAAAGAAAGGGTGTCAGAGAAGGAATAAATAAAGGTAAAAGAGAATCTTATATTCTTATTCTCAGTTGATCAAAGTGGTAATAATAACAATGCATTGGATGATTATAGCACATGGGTGAGTGAATGACAGCCACGTTACCAGGCACAGGAGGGAAGGATTAGGAATACTCTGTTACAAGGTTCCTGTACGTCCTGTGAAGTTGCATCCTGTTATTTGCAAGTGGGCTTAGGCTAGCTGTGAATGTATACTGCAAACTCTAGAGCAAGCAGGAAAAATTGTTTTAAAGGGTGGGGGAGGACTGCTAATATTCTCCCCTTACAAAGTGGGGGACGTAAGATTCGTGCATTCAGACAGCACAGCTAAATTACACTGCAAGACAGAAATGCATATGAAGGAGTCAGAGCAGGCAATTAACTCTAAGTTATTTCAGTGTGGATAAGACTTGCAGTTAAATAAGGTGGCTTGAACACACATATCTAGTTTTGTTCCCACTCAACCTTTCTGTTATAAAATGACAGGAAAGGGAGTTTTAACAAGGCATAAGGCAGTGGTTCTCAAAGTGGGGTGCCCTAGCGCAGCAGCGGCAGCAGCAGCATCACCTGAGTCCTTGTTAGAAATGCTGACTCTCAGACCTACTGAGTCAGAAACTTTGGGGAACGGGCCCACAACTGAGTTTTAACAAGTCTCCCCATGATTCTGATGCTCGCTGGAGTTTGAGGACCACAGGCAAAATCCCCTAACGACTAAGAGAAGGTGAAAGGAGACAACAGGTGCTGGTGACCCTGCAGATGAGTGTGGATGAATGTCTGAGAATCCAAGAAATCACCTCCTAAAGCCAACAGAGGGAATGTGGGAAAGAGGGAAACCTGCATACTCTGCAAATACTATCAGAGACTCTGGAATTGGTGGTACAAGCTCCCTCTAAAAGTGGGGATAAAAGGGGTTAAAAATAGAAGGATTGGTTAGCACATTAACTGCCATGTGAGTTGTATTTAACTTATGCTAGTTTTGAGCCTGGGGCCTTGTGAGGCATATCTAACTCACACATCTTTACCTTGGGAGCCACGAGAACTATTTTTCAAGTTGCATATAACTCACGCACAGTAAACAATAAAAAATAAAATAACAAATTTTTCATTAAATTAGGAAGGATCATTTTGTTTTCAAAGTTTTTATTCTATTTTCATAATAAAACACCGTGGCCCCAAGGAAAAAAATTTTTTCTAGTGTGGAAGTCAATATGGGAAGCAATTAGACCCCAGAGTCCTCTCCAAACCCCATGTGGCTGGGTGCCTGTCCCCACCCAGCAGAGGGTCTGGAGCCATATTCCCTGGAGATGGTGTTCCTGAACGGGAGGGCGTCTCCCTTGTTCAAGGTAGGGAGGGTTCCCAGTGAAAAGAGGGGGATTAAGTGAAAGTTTCTACACTAACTCTACTAGTTTCCCAGGGCTCTGTAACAAAATACCACATACCTGGTGGCTTAAAACAACACACATTTATTCTCTTTTAGTTCTGGACACCAGAAGTCCATATCAGCTTCCCGGTGCTGGCCCAGCTGTGCTCCCTCTGGAGATTCTGGGGGAGAATCTGTGCTCTGCCCCTTCCAGCTTCTGCCAAGGGTGGGCTCATGGTCACACCATTCCAATCCCCGTGTCCCTGGTCACATGGCCCCACTTCTTCCTGCATCAAATCTCCATCTGCCTGCCTTATTTATTTATTTACTTATTAACTTATTCATTTATTTTTTAGAGACAGGGTCTTGCTCTGTCACCCAGGCTGGAGTGCAGTGGTACAATCATAACTCACTGTACCCTCGAACTCCTGGGCTCAAGTGATCCTCCCGCCTCAGCCCCCCCAAGTAGCTAGTGCCTGCCTCTTATAAGAACACTTAGGATGGCATTTAGGGCCCATCCAGATAGGACAAGTAGTCTCCCCAAGATCCTTAGCTTAATCACATCTGTAAAGATCCTTTTTCCAAAGAAAGTAATGTTCACAGGTTCTAGGAATTAGGCCTTGGATCTCTTTAGAGGGTATCATTCAGCTTACCACACTGACTGGTGAAACTTCCAGCCTTCTTCCCCCAGTCAGCTCATAGAGTATTGGCAGGAGAAGACCAAAGAGTCTTCTCTTCTTGGGTTGCCACATGTAGCAAACCAACAAACCAAACCTAGAGGGATACCCAGTCAAATCAGAATTTTAGTATCCTGCATTGTTAATATAAGCATATTTTTGAGGAAAGTATCTAACACAGAGCATAGTTTTAAATAGTAACACTGAGGAGAGACTTCTCAGGTAAAGAAAACCTTTTTTAAAAGTCTATTGCTAATATCTTCAGAGAAATGCATCCATGAAACAAGAACATGATGCTATTAAAAAGCAACACTCAAAGAACAAAAATGAGCTCTAGTAATCAGAAATATAAATATTACAGCAGAAACAAAAATCTCAAAAGAAAGCTTAGGAGCTAAAACTGAGAAATCTACGAGAAGGTGGAGCAAAAACAAAAAGATAAAAATAGAAGAGAAAGATTTAAAAATATATAAGAGAACAATCTAGGCAGTTTGATATTTAATAACAATAGGAGTTTCAGAAAGAATAGGAGAGGAACCCCTTAATAAAATAAATCAAGAAAATTTCTGAGAATTGAAGAACATGAAAAGAGCCATCTTTATCAGAAGATGAAGCTGAAAGATCAGCTGAGGTGTCTGGACACACTGGAAAGAGATTTCACAACTAGGGGTGAGTTGGGGATTTAATTAGTGATAATGAGTACAAAGGAAACTAAATGAACAACAGTAAAAAATAAGATAATTTAACTTCAGGGGACAAGTGCTACGTAGGAAAGAAAAGTAATAAGCTAGTCATGGCAATGTAGATGCTGAATGTGGATCTAACCCTGAATGTGACACAGCAGCATGGTGAGTACATGGAGAGAAGTTTGGGTTGTTTCCCTGGGGTGATGGCATGTGATGAGTGGAAAAGAGTTAAACCCACATCTTCCTGGTAGGATGTCAATAGACACTGCCTAAAAGTGAAAAATTAACAAGGAGGAATACATGCTTGTCACTTAGAAAGAGGGACATTTGGTACCAAAAGACATCAGCCCAAAGCGTTGAAGGCTGTTGACTCTAGCGAGGGGAATGAGGGCCATGGCAGGGCCAAGGGGCCACTATTTCCAGTGATGAGCCTTGTAGAACCATTTGACTCCTGTCTAAGTGCCTGAATAACTTGGATGAAATAAAAACATGTTTAAAAATGATGATGCTCCTGCTAACACACATCAGGAAGTTAGGCACTTGTCAAACTGCTTTCTCTTTCTGCTTTTGGTTCACTTAAACCCATTCTAACATAGCCCAGCCAAAAGGAATATGAGGTTATTTTAATGTCAAAAGGCTGTTTGAATAGACATACAGAAGACATAAAAGCAACTTGGCAGCATGTTTTTCGTACAGTGAGAAACATACGTAAACCAATCAAAAGAGACCTGCTTAGAAGATTGGTCAGCTCCTCTTCCGTGAGAGAACAACCGCATTCTTGCAGTACTTTCTGCATCTTGGATATGGCTATGTAGCCATTTTTAGATTGATCAATTTTGGTGAGTGCTTTGCTGATATCTTGATAATGGTCCATAAGCTTATCCCTGAAAAAGAAGATGTTTCAGACACACCCTAAAATCAGCAAAACAAACAATTTCTTTAAAGTAGACGTTTCATGATCATCCTAATGTGATGATTTGATGGTTCATCTAAGAACTAATTTTGAAGATGTTTTGTAGCCTCAGTGTAATATTTACATTCAAAGATATCCCAGAAAAAAATTATAAATCTGCAGCATTATCACTTTATTATTACTATCATTAGCCAAACTACATTAGAAAAATTACAATCTTGACTTTTTACTAGAATTGGTACTTTAAAAATGGAACCAAGAATTATAAAAATATAGTGATATTACATAGACATGTGAAATACAAATTCATCTTAATAAATACTTGTTGAGCACCTATTATGTGCCAGGTGCTGCTCCAGGGGTTGGAACACATGCAGCAAATCAAACAGGCATCCCTAGAAGAATCTCCATTCCAGTGGAGGCAAGATGGACAATAAACAGAAGAACAAGGACATGGCACAGTTGGACGACAGGTTAGCAGGCAAGAACAAGAGCCAGTTAGGGGGACTGAGGACGCCCAAGTGGTAGAGGGTTGCAAGTCTAAGTAGGGAGGTGCAGGTGGGCCTCATTGGGAGTGTGACATTCGAGCAAGGACTACTAGGCAGCGAAGGAGTCAGCTGAGGACGCAGGGAACGGCAGTGCCAGGCCCTGAGGAGGAGTGGGGGAGGCACGGGGCCCTGCCCACGCTGGGGCAGGGGAGTGTGCAGTGACTCCTCATTTAGGCAGGTATTTTTATTAAGAAATGCAACCACTATTTTGTGTGCATCAGCAGACAAACCGGGAGCCGTGTTGTCTTCCTCATGTGCAGTCTCACATTTAATCTTCTCAACAACCCTGCAAGGGGGTGGGTCTTCTCGTCCCCATTGTACAGACAAGGAACAGGACAGTGCCGGACCCAAGGGCAGAGTCAGGACAAGCCCAGGCCTTTCCCTCACAGCGAGGGAGACAGCATCCTGTTGTAGTTCCCAGCTCCAGGGCTGATTTTCTTACAGAATGTACTTAAGTCTCTAGGATTCAGTTTTCCAGTTCTGGAAAATTCTTCTCTGACTTAAAAAAAAACATTGTTAAGGGACTAAAGAAGTATGGAAATCTTTAAGAATAAACAATCTTGCACTTGACCTATGGTGGAGTGATTATAAATTCCATAATTTCAGCTCACACAGGTCTCTGAAAAGCTCTAACAAACTGAACAATATGATTGCCTGATGTGTTCAGACTTGATCTTGGCTTTGGGGCTATTCCTCAGGGAAAAGAATGTGCTATAAATTCTAAAAACGAAATCTTTGGTGGTAATTGTCTACCATCTCAGATATGTATTTGTGGGAGAGGACAGTTCCTTGAGCATGCCTAGAAAAAATAATCCATAGGAACAGAAAAGTCAGAAATACAGGAGAGGTGAAATTCAGTGGGAATGTCCAGGGTGATAGAGGGAAGTGACATTTACTTTGAAGCTACCTGGAGGATCTACTCCCTTTCTCTTGCTGGCCTCCAATTTGGAACTGGCTCACATGACATTTGAGCACTTAATACAAATGAGCCACATTAACTGCTCCGTGCGTGTATACCAACAGCAGCAACATTTTGGATTCCCTTACAGGTGTACATTGAATTCAGTCCCATGTTACAAAATGATTACTCGTCATCACAACTATTATATTCCACTTAATCCTTCAAAATGAAAGCAAATGGAGGTATAAAAAAAATCAAAACATTTTTTGAGATGCATATTTTTAGAAAATTGAGGCATTCAGTGTTTCTTGGACCGGTTTCTAGGCAGTAATTATTTCCCTTGCAGAGTAAACATGTGCAGAGTAAATGAGGGTTTAGAGCGCAGATCACAGCACACTGCCAAACAGAAACGGTGTCAGCCGACACTCGGTGGCAAAGCTGCTCTGCGTCCATGTCTGGTTCCTGGTCTGGACAATGAGACAAAAGGCTGAAGAGGGAGGGCATTGTCATGGCCAGTAGGACAGCCACGGATCCCTCACACTTGCAGCCTCCCTGGCCAGTGCTGCTGAAAACTTGCCGCCTCTCAATTTGCATTCTAGAATGGGCGCCTGTTATGTGGCTCATTCACTGTTGCTATTCTGATTCTGAAGCTCAGGCAAAAAAGAGCAAGGCATGGAAAATAAATGTAAGTTTAAAAAAAGGATTTTTCATAAACCTACAAAATGTATTTAGGGCACTCAAAACAAAATTAATTCCCTTAGATTTAAGAGGAAAATACAAAATTTTGGTCACTTTAATTGAACATGACTCCCATCTATCAATCTGATCAGAGTTTCACTATAAATGAGAAGGTAAAAAAAAAAATCCTAGAAACATTGACTCTTTAGGGCTCATCGGAAAGACCTGCTGACAGTGAAATTTAAAAATATCTTGAAGGGCAAGTTTACTTGGAAATTTTTGCAAGCTGATATTTTTGAGAAAACAGAAGTTGGTCATGCATTTTTCTTCTTTACTAACAGAGTAGGGGCATGGCAAAGAGGAATGGTGAGAGTGAATTAGTTAGATGAGCTTGGTGGTCTGAAATGCATCGTCTCACAGCACATAGAGCTACAGACCCATGCTCCACCCAGCACAGAGACACAGGCAGAGAAAACATGTGCCGTGAGCACCCAGGATGCGCAGTCTCTCTCCTAGAGCCTCATTACTCACAAGTGGCAGGAGAGATGAGAAGAGAAGACACAAGTGGGTAATGAGGCCAACCATGTCTGGTAAAGATAAATTCCACATTTTCATTAGCTTTATGGCATATTTGATTTATACCAATCTTGCACATATTTTACTTTGAATTTTACAAACTCAATTCTCTGCCTTCAGGCTTCATAACTCAGTAACTTAGACATCATTCAGAGGTGTATTCAAACTCCTTTTCTCTTAAACCCCATTTAGCTATTACTTTTCATCCCTGTGTCCTTGGCATTCTTATTTCCTATGGGCATTCTTTAGCAACAACTCATTCATTTGTTCAGGTGGTATATGAAGTGGTGGGGACAGAGAGCTGAATCTTGCCTTTTGAAATGACAGACAGGAGTCAGATGCACAAACAGGTAAGAGCAAGACAGATCTAAGGCAGAGACATAGAGCAGCCGGACAGAGCCACACACATGGGTATTGTGGATGGGTAACCAACAAGGATTGAGAGTAATGTCTATTTGCCAAGAAAATCTGTCTTACTGCTATATGGTCACATCATACACAGCCCAATTTTTTCCTAAGGTATAAATGTTAAAAATATGACATAAGCAACTAGTTTTAAAATTTGAAAGTAAAATTTGAAATTCAGAGTGGCTTAAAATGGATTTTAATTTAGTGGCTTTTAATGGATTAAAAAACAAGACTCACCTATATGCTGCCTACAAGAAACAGAAACTCACTTTCTCTATAAAGACACACATAGACTGAAAGTGAAGGGATAGAAAAAGATATTCCACACAAATGAAAACAAAACAAAAAAACCCCAACCAGAGTAGCTATACTTAGATAAAGTAGATTTTAAGTCAAAAACGGTAGAAACAAAGATCATTGTATAATGATAAAGGGGTCAATTCAACAAGAGGATATAGCAATAGTAAATACATATGCACCTAACAGTGGAGCACCAAAATCTATAAAGCAAATATTAATAGATCTACAGGAAGAGACAGACTGTAATACAATAATAGCAGGAAACTTCAACACCCCACTTTGGGCAATGGAAAGATCATCAAGGCAGAAAATCAAAAAGAAACATTGAAGTTAAACTATACTCTAGACCAAATGGACCTAGCAGACATTTACAGAACATTTCATTCAACTGCTGCAGAATATACATTCTTCTCATCAGCACAGAGAATATTTTCCGAATACATGTTAGGTTAGGCCACAAAACAAGTCTCAAAAAACCCAAAAAAGTCATTATATGAAGTGTCTCTTCTGATCACAACAGAATAAAAATAGAAATCAACAAGAGGAATTTTGGAAACTGTACAAATACATGGAAATCAAACAACATGCTCCTGAATGATCAAGTGTCAAGGAAGAAATTAAGAAGGAAATTCAAAATTTTCTTGAAACAAAAATGGAAATACAACATACCAAAATCTATGGGATGCAACAAAAGCAGTACAAAGAGGGAAATGAAAAGTTGTTTTTTTTAAAAGATAAACAAAATTGACAAACCTTTAGCTAGACTAAGAACTAAAGAGATAAAATATAAATAAATAAAATCAGAGATGAAAAAGGAAACATTACAACTGAGACCCCAGAAATACAAAGGATCATTAGAAACTACTATGAACAACTATATGCCAACTAATTGGAAACCCTAAAAGAAAGAGAAAAATTTGGGGGCACATATAACCTATCAAGATTGAAACATGAAGAAATAGAAAATCTGAACAGACCAATAATGAATGATGAGATTGAAGCAGTAATAAAAAGTCTCCCCCCTCAAAAGCCCAGGACCTAATGGATGCACTGCTGAATTCTACCAAAGATTTAAAGAAGAGGTAATACTAATTCTATTTAACTATTTCAAAAAATTGAAGAGGAGGGAATACTTTCAAACTCATTCTACAAGGCCAGCATTACACTGATACCAAAACCAGACAAGGACACAACAAAAAAAGAAAACTACAGGCCAATATCCCTGAAGAACACAGATGCAAAAATCCTCAGCAAGATACTAGCAAAACAAATTCAACAACACATTAAAAAGATCATTCACCATGATCAAGTGGGATTCTTCCCTGGGATGCAAGGATGGTTTAACACACACAAATCAGTCAATGTGACACAACACATATATCAACAGAATGAAGGACAAAAGCTATATGATCATTTCAATAGACGCTAAAAAAGCATTCAATAAAATTCAACATCCCTTCATGATAAAAACTCTTAACAACTTGGGTATAGGAGGAACATATCTCAACATGATAAAGGCAATATATGACAAACCCATAGCTAATATCATACCGAATGGGGAAAATTTGAAAGCCTTTCCACGGAGATCTGGAACAATACAGGATGCCCACTTTTACCACTCTATTCAACATGTTACTGGAAGTTCCAGCCAGAGCAATTAGGCAAGAGAAAGAAATGAAGGGCATTCACTGGAAAGAAAGAAGGCAAATTATCTTTGTTTGCAGATAACATGAGCTTATATTTTAAAAATCCTAAAAACTCCACCAAAAAACTTTTAGAACTGACAAATGAGTTCAGCAAATTTGCAGGACATAAAATCAACATACAAAAATCAGGAGTGTTTCTACATGCTGAAAGTGATCAATCTGAAAAAGAAATCAAGAAATCAATCTCATTTACAATAGCCACACACACAAGAAAGCTAGGAAGAAATTTAACCCCAAAAGTGAAAGATCTCTACAGGGACAACTGTAAAACACCAATAAAAGAAATTGAAGAAAACACAAAAAATGGAAAGATATCCCACGCTCATGAATTGGAAGAATTAATATTGTTAAAATATCTATGCTATACTACTCAAAGTGATCTACAGATTCAATGTAATCCCTACCAAAATACCAATGACATTCTTCACAGAAATAGAAACAATAATCCTAAAATTTGTATGGAACCACAAAAGACCTCAAATATCTAAAGCAATCCTGAGCAAAAAGGACAAAGTTGTAGGTCTCACACTACTTGCTTTCAAATTATACTACAAAGCTATAGTAACAAAAACAGTGTGGTACTGACATAAAAACAGTACCAATGGAACAAATAGATCAATGGAAAAGAATAGAGAACCCAGAAATAAATCCATGCACTTACAGTCAACTCATTTTTGACAAAGGCACCAAGAACATACAATGGGGAAAGGACATTCTTTTTAATAAATGGTACTGGAAAAACTAGATAGCCATATGCAAGAAAATAAAACTAGATCTCCATCTTTTACCGTATATGAAAATCAACTCAGAAGGGATTAAAGACTTATAAGACCTGACACTATGAAACTATTAGAAGAAAACATTGGGGAAACACTACAGACATTGGTCTGGGCAAAGATTTTTTGGGTAAGTCCTCAAAAGCACAGGCAAGAAAGGCAAAAATAAACAAATGGGATTACATCAAGCTAAAAAGCTTCTGCACAGCAAAGGAAACAATTAAGAAAGTGAAGAGATAACTTACTAAAAGGGAGAAAATATTTGCAAACTATCCATCTGACAAAGGTTCATAACCAGAATATATAAGGAACTCAAACAACTCAATAGCAAAAACCAAATAATTCAATTTTAAAATGGACAAAAGACCTGAATATACACTTCTCAAAAGAAAACATACAAATGGCCAAGAGGTATATGAAAAAATGCTCAACATCACTGACCATCAGGGGAATGCAAATCAAAATCACAATGAGATATCATCTTACCTCAGTCAGAATGGCTGCCACCAAAAAGACAAAATTAACAAATGCCAGTCAGGATGCAGAGAAAGGAGAATGCTTGTATGCTCTTGGTAGGAGTATAAATTAGCACAGCCACTATGGAAAATAGTATGGAGGTTCCTCAAAAAACTAAAAATAGAACTACCATATGATCTAGCAATCCCACTGCTGGGTATATATCCAAAAGAAAGGAAAGATATATCAAAGTGATATCTGCACTCCTGTGTTTATTACAGCACCGCTCATAGTAGCCAAGATATGGAATCAACCTAAGTGTCTACCAAAGGATGAATGGATAAAGAAAATGTGTCTCATATTTACAGTGGAATGTTATTCAGCCATAAAAAAACAATGAATTCTTGTCATTTGTAGCAACATGGATGGAACTGTAGGTCATTATGTTAAATGAAATGTCAGGCACAGAAAGACCCATATCACCTGTTCTCACTCATATGTGGGAGCTAAAAAAATGGAATTCATGGAGGTAGAGAGTAGAATGGTGGTTACCAGAGGCTGGGATAGGAAGGGGGGAGGGAGAGATGAAGAGAAATTGGTTAAGCAGTATACAAATGCACTTAGATGGAGGGAATAAGTTCTAGTATTTGATAGTAAAGTGGGGAAATTATAGTTAATAATTTATTGTCTATTTCAAAATAGCTAGACCGGAAGATATACAGTGTTCCCAACACAAAGGAAAGATAAATGTTTGAGGTGATAAATTATCTCAATTACCCTGATGTGATCATTACACATTGTATACATGTATCAAAATATCACGTGTCCCCCAAATATGTACAACTATTAAATATCAATGAAGAAAAACTGAAAATAATCATGTACAATCCTGCCACCCAAATACAATACATTACTTTCTGCACGGCATCTTCTGGTCTTTGTGCACGGGCACATACATCAGACGTCATTCCAATCACGGACACATACTGCTCAAAATTTCACTGCCAGCGAGCCCTTTATCACAAACATGTTTTCCATGTTCTCCCTCAATAATTTCAATAGGTTCATACTATTTCATATTCTTTTGGGCCACACTTTACTAAGATAGTGCACTAATTTGGGATTGGAAGGTATTCCTTTTGTTGTCGTTGTCACTAAAGACACACTACAAGTCTTACCTTCCAATCACTAAACTGTTGGCCTCTTCTGAATTATTTTTTGGGATAGAGTTCCCAAAGTAGAAGTGATGAGTTAAAGAATATGTTGGTTCATTCATTCATTCAACACATATTTTCTGGGTGCCAATTAGGTGTCAGACACTGAGCAAAGTGACAGACATCCCTGTGGAGCCTGCATTCTAGGTGGGCCAAGTGAGGGGCCAGGCAATGTACCACACACAACTAAAAAGGATAATTTTCAAGGGTGACCTGTAAATATGAGAGAATGATATGAGATTGTGACTGGGTAAGGTGGAATAGGCTTACAGCTTTCTAGCTACTATTTGACTTGGCACTAACATTTAGAATCTACAGCAGTGAACAAGTATAACAATTTCACTACAACTTTGCTGGCACTGGAAAGTTTCATTTTAAAACAATTGTCACTGCAGGGGTGTATGTGGAACACAGCGTCCACGTGACAGTCCCACAACACTTCTAAACTCACCTGGCCAGCACAGTCTTCTCCGTGTTCTGCTGCAGCTCCTTGATCTCTTCTTGTACCTGCTGTGGCTTTGTGAAATGACCCATGAAGTTGAAATAATCCTCTGCATAGGGCCGATGGACAGTTGGGGAATAGTTAATACCCAATTTCTGTAAAAACTCTTGGTAAGTAATGTGTCCTTTTCCCTCGGTGTCGTAGCTTAAACAAAAACAAAAACAAAAAGGTCTCATCAGTAGACACTAAGGTGCTGGGGCTCAGGGTTCTGGCAGTTTCTGCTCCATCTGTGAGGAGCTCAGACTGGGTTCTTCTCCATTCAGTGTGCCCTGCAGCCCAGCAGCACCGGCCTCCCCTGGGAGAGTGCGAAAGGCACACTCTTGGGCCTCACCCCGGCCGGGTCTGACCTGCATTTGGACAAGGTCCCCAGGTGACTCGCAGGCGCAGCCAAGTTTGAAAACCGTTGCTCTAAGCAACAGGATGATCCCCTCCTGTAGGGCCTGCCCTGAGAGAGCACCCCTAGCGTCCCCTGTCATTCTGTAGAAATGCAGTTGTGGGCAGAGAAAATTAAAATCAGCCCCTCCACATATTCAAGAGTTTTTTTTTTTTTTTTTTATGAGCACCCACATGTAAAAGGAACTATGCTAAGGTTTAGAACAAAATTCTTCAAAAGCATATTCAATCTTAAAGCTCAAATAAATGAATGCCACTTGATTCAAGATGGTAAAATTTCCATTTTCTCCTTGAAGAGATGCCAATTACATACAGCCAATGAGAGAGACCAGTGAGGAAAACAAGATAAGAATTATGCTATGTGGCTTTTATGTCGTTTTCTATTATTGAGATTTTTCTCAATTATAACTCATTAAAAGAGGCATAATGGAGGGTTTTTATCTCCCCACGTTATTCAAATAGAATAGAATTACTTCAATAAAAATTTTAAGGCAAATTGCCAATTTTCTTTAAAGAAAAAAAACCATTTATTTTTACAGAAAGATCTTGGTCCTCATCTGATCGATAAAAATGGCACTTATGGATGTGATTTTCCCCGGATGAACTCAGAGTTCCAAGGAATGAGACTATATGTAAACAATTTTGTGAGCATAGTTCTTCCATCAGGACGCTGTTTGGGTACTTGTCTGACTGAGTGGAAGGACACGCGTTTTCCTGTGAAGCACAGCGTCCTTCCGCGCTGTTCTCTAACTGAGAGCCCCTGTCGCTCGGACACACTGAGCCCGTGTGCACAACGGCTTCAGCTGAGTAACAATGCATAAGCGTATTTGTTTACCCGAGTTCTTGTCCTCAATGGGTGGGGTGGCAAGTGGAAGAGGAGGATAATACGTTTGTGTAAATGCTTCACGCACTTGGGCTAAAATCTGCAGAGGATCCCAGGTGTTGGAAGGCCACCGTCCTTCCCGAAGGCCATGTGGCCCCGCCCCCCCAGGTGCCCCAAGAACCCGAGGCCTCTCCCTCTCGCTGCTCCTTTCCCTCTCGTGCCCTAGAGATCTGCAGCCCCTCTGCCCTGCCTCTGACCTCTACCTGCCTGGTCCTAACAGGGACTCCACCTTACAAGGGAAGGAAATGCCCCTCTGGCGATGTCTTTCAACACAAGGAACTGGGAGTCAAACACCAGCTCACAGGCTCGGAGACCCCGGCAAGGGCCCATCGCTGCCTCCAGCAAAGGGCTTTCTCCGCCGCTGCTGGCAGGACAGCTGCAGAACGGGGAGTTTAATTTCTCATCACCTTACCTAGGAGGGGGAAAGGGCTGCCATTTCTTGAGCTTCTAGGGTGATCCCAGGGTTATGCATCTCTCCGTGAACTACATCAGGACTGTCACTTACCTTGTGCCATCAGAATGATGTAAGAATGCAACTCTGGCAAAGACATCCCCTGCATAAAGCTCCCCAGGGGCTCTGCCTTCTTCCTAAGGGAGGTTCCTGACAGAAGGGTCCACAGGGCATCCACCTGACAAACAGCCCCCAGGCAGCAGTGGGCCTGTTTCAGAAACCTCTCTCTCCTCCCAAGTCAAAAGTAGGACAACCCTGCCTTCCTCTGAGTTCCTTTAGGGCGCGAGGAGGACGGATGCGTTAGTGCACGTGGGACCCTGAACCGGGCTCAGCTACGCAGGGGTGCCAGCCGACGTCTGCTATTGCTATCTGCCACCCAAAGGCTCTGCCACATCCTGTCATTCCAGTTTCTAAGTCAATGTCTTACCTCCCTACGAGACAGCAAGTTCCCTGAGGAGAACTACGCCTGATTCATCTTTACAAACTCACAGGCCCCAGCAACACACCTTGCACAAACTAAGTTATCGATTCATATCTTTTGAGCTAATGAATGTGAAGGAAGTGTATTTCTGAGGAAGGACTCCCCTCTTGGTGTGTTGTGCTCAAGAGATTATCTACAACAAACTCTAAATCATGACACTTGAGCTGAATGAAAAGGCACTTCTTAATTACTTCATTAATAAAGATTATAAACATTCTATTCTCATCGCAAAGGAACAGAAGACCAGATTGCACAATTGCAACTAAAATATTGTTATGAATGTGAATAATAAGAGAGTTAATTCAGCTTACATAACCTCACCCTTCATTATATAATCCTTTGTGTAACATTAAAAAAAATCAACTTGCCTATAAAGGTTGAATTTTAAAATGGTTCAGCAACAGATGTGCTAGGAAAAATGTGTACATAAACAGAGGATCCATAAAAACTCGCATTTGCATATGGCAATGGCCACTAATTTATGATATAATCAGATTACTCTGCCCATTTATTGTACACACAGCAATTCAGCTGTGTACATAATTTGGATACGTTCACATCGATTGTTTTGCTTTGCTGGGAAAGCCTCAGCCCTGTATGCTCAGCTTAGGCACTCAATTCTTACATAAATTTCACAAGTGCCTTCGAACACCACCGGCCCCAGAGTTAGAGGGCACAGTCAGGAGTTTGGTATAAGCCCCACTGATGGCCCAGGCCAGGCAACAGAGGCACACGTGGTGCACTGTGCAGCTGAGAACACAGGAATTCTCTCAGGTACCTTCTTGGAGGGTAGTCTGATAGCTCAAATAGCTGATCTTGAGAAATGAAAGTGTCCAGCTGCCCAATGGGCACATTCAGGAAGTTCTGACGGAATCACAGATTAGCCACCATCTGCTCCAGGGCCCATCCAGGGCCCGGATCCCTCCTCCATGCTCCCCAGTCAGTGGTGGTCCAGCCTTGCATATAGCCATGCCAGAGATGAGAAACCCAGTCCTCCTTCAAAGATTGCCTGATGGAGTCCTAGCTGACTTTAATCACTGCAAAGTTCTTGAGGTTGAGCTAGGGGCCTACCTGGCCAGCTTGTCTCCAAGTTGAACCTTCTTCATATGAGGGCTGCTGGAAAGTATCCACCATGTAGCATGAAAATTACTTATGTTAACAATGGCTGGATTCTTTCCAGAAACCCCTCGTATATAGCACTTGAAAAACTCAACTCCTACAATCACATGGCATTAAATCTTCTCTTTTTTTTTTTCTTTTCTTTTTGAGACAGAGTCTTACCTAAAGACTCATCCCAGCTACAGTGCTGTGGTGTCTTCATAGTTCACAGCAACCTCAAACTCCTGGGCTGAAGCGATCCTCCTGCCTCAGCCTCTCCAGTAGCTGGGACTACAGGTGCACACCACCACGCCCACTAAGTTTTCTATTTTTACTAGAGACGGGGTCTCGCTCTTGCTCAGGCTGGTCTCAAACTCCTGAGCTCAAGCCATCCTCCCAACTTGGTCTCCCAGAGTGCTAAGATTACAGGCGTGAGCCACGGTGCCTGGCCAAATCTCTTTTCTAAGCTAAAGACCCTGTTCACTCGACCTTTTTGAACCCTTCCCCATCTCGAGGCTCTCTGTCCAGACGTTCCACCAGCTGGGCACTGAGTAGGTTCTCTCTAGGCACTGCCTGGGTTGAGCCAACATAAATGATCGTGCTTCCTGTGAACTGAAAGCCCCAAGTCTTTCATTCCTCATGAGCTGCTGCACGTGACTCAGGCGCTTTTTCAGTCTCTTTTTTTTTTTTTTTATATTTGAACACTTGTATACAAATTATGTACCATTTCGAGAAATGTGCATAAATTATC
This sequence comes from Varecia variegata, assembly GCA_028533085.1. Taxonomy (NCBI): domain Eukaryota; kingdom Metazoa; phylum Chordata; class Mammalia; order Primates; family Lemuridae; genus Varecia; species Varecia variegata. Next base: position 4,097,212 of record CM052440.1, on the reverse strand, counting down.
TCCAAAGCTTTCCAGCACGTCTGCCTGGTAGCTGGTTTTGCACAGTGAATAATCCACACAGATACTTCTGAGCCTGCTGCTTTCCTACTTTGGTCTTGTCTTTGGTGCGTTTTTGTAACATGCCCTCTTCATAGCTTTCCCGCAAAGTTTGTTTTAGATCCACAATAGCCGAGCTCCACCTGATGAAAGGAGGCTACAGAAGGTGCTCACAAGGCTGAGCACCTCCCCGTGGGTGGGCCTCCCCGGGCCCAGGCAGGACAGCGAGCACCCCCTGGGCCTGGCCTTCCCCTTCCCAGACAGGGGTCAGTCTCAGGTTCTTCCCGTATATGCAGTGCCTGCTCCTCTGCATCTTTCCTCTTCCATCCTGGGATTTCCTACCCTCCTCCGGCTCTGGGCCTCTGCTGGTGGGATGCCCTTCCCCTACCTCTGGCTTCTCCCGGCTAATGACAGTTTATTAAGACGCAACTCAGATGACACGTCTCCTGGGAGTCATGCCTTGGACACCCACGCTGGCTACCCACACTTCTCCCTCCTGACATGCGGCTGCTGTCACTGTATTTAGATGTTTATCTTGCTATGAGCAACTTGAGGGCAGGGATTGCCTTTTATCTCTGAAGCCCCAGAATCTAGCACAGGGCCTGGCACATAGAAAGTTTCAAAAACCTACTGCTTAATGGTTGCTGGAATGAGTGAATGGATGAATGCACTTCCACCTTGTCATTTATCCTTAGCAGGCTCTCCAAAGTCCAGTGAAATTTATTGCTCTTGAAATCTCATGCTTAGAGCCCCCAGTCTGGCTTCAGTGAGCAGGGTTCCTTTCACAGGGGCCTCCTCCAGGCTTGCAACATTTTGTCCCCTTAACCCTCCATGAGACAGCTTGTGACATCTAGGGCTCCTTGACATCCATGTCCCTCCATCCCCATCTGCGGAGCCCTGTACTGTTAGCTGGGCCCCCTGACTAGCCCTGGGCAAGGGGCCATGAGCAGAAGCCTGGCACTTTAGACTGAACCCCTGAAAGCCCGCATGTGACCCTCCAGCTCTGCAGTCCCCGCCCCAGTGGGTGGAGTCCCCCACTGAGATGATGGCCACACAAGCTGAAAGCCGGCCACATCCCCGAATCATTGCTTGGAAGGGAATTGTCTGTAAGAGCCACTAGACGTGCAGCAGACTTTGGGTGGGTAAGAAATAAAACACTGATGTGCCAAGCCACTGAGATCTGGGGGTTAATTTATTAATTTACTTCTGCAGCATAAGCTAGACCCATCAGACTAATCTGAAGCTCTAAACTAGTGCACTTCGTAGTGCTTAATAAATGTTGAGTGAATGAATAATGGATGTGGAAATTTTTTTTTCATGACTATATTTTGCCATATTTTCTAATTTCATGTTTTCAAAAGAGCACAGTGGTATTTTCCTACTTGCCTCCAGCTAGTTTTTGGGGGCTCTCCTATTCTGACGATCGACCTGGGCCTGCTCAGACTCCTGAGCTGACAGCGTGTGTCAGGCTGGCCCTGGCTGCTCCCCACGTCCCTGCAGCTCCTGTTCAGCAGGAACATTGGGTGCTGGTGCTTCAGTCACGCCGCGAGAGGGCCCGTCTCCGCCACTGTTTGGGGCCCGACCACCTTCCTGTCGTTAGGGCAACTGAAGGAGGCTCCTGGGTGTCTTGCCGACCCATCGCAGCCACAGAGCCCCTTCCTGCCACTTATGATGCCTCCTGCTGGGGTGACGGAGAGGAGGGTGAGGATGATTAAACTCATGTTACATTGACATGTAGAAAAGCAGAGAAAAGTACACCGGCGAGTTGCCGTGGTCTGCCGTCTCTGCTGAGCGGGTTAGGCTGATTTATTGTTGTCTTTCCCTTTCTTCATGTTCCTTTTCCTTTCCTGGATTCTCTGAGTCTTCACAAGTGCATGTGCATTAACATCACAATTAGAATTTTTTCAAATCTATATTGTCATTTTGCTACTAACTTTTATGCTTACATATGCGCAGTCCTCTACATACATTACACTGTTCAGTTTGCATAATTCAATAGGTGGCTGTAGCCAGAGGAGGCGAGCTGCCGGCCCACGGGCCCTGGGCTCCGTCTGCAGGCTCTAGGCAGGGGTGCAGGAGCCAGCTCAGAGCAGAGCCTTCACTGTGGGCAGCTTCGCCTCCTCGGGGGTCTTCCTAATTTCCATGCATGACTCACAGACTGAATCCAAGGAGCACCTTATTTCCCTCTCGTGCAGCTTCTCCTTTCAGGCCACTATAGGCGAATTTTCACCTCCTACGTCTCTCTCAAACCCTCACTTCCTTCCAGGCCTCCTAGCACCAACCGGGAGAGTTCACGGCTCGCACCTCTTCTCTGCTGGACTGTTGGAGAGCCCCTCATTCACCTCTGTGCTCTAGGCTTGTCTCTGGCTTCCCCCTCCTCATAGCCAGAGTGATCTTTCTAGAATGTGGGCCTGCCCAGGGCTTTTTCCTACTACTCCCCTGACCTTCCGGGCAAGGTTCTGCCAGCCGGTCCCTGCTGTGTGTCTTCTGGCCACCCAGGTTATCCAGCAGGCCCGGAAGGTGGCATCCTCCTCTGCTCTTTAGGAGGATGTTCGTCTGTTGACTCCCAACCCCATGCTCGGCCTTCTGTGCATCCTCTGTGCCACCCACCCGGTTGCTCCTGGGCGGTCTGCCCAATCACAAGGTGGGATGAGGGCGGAGCCATGCTGTTTTCGGGAGCCCCTCCAGGTAGGCAGTGGCCGTGGCTCTTGCTCAGTGCAGCAGCTGAGATTCTAGCAGCTTCCACAATAACATCAGTGGCACCGAGTCAGGCTGGGCTGTCGGCTGCAGCCCAGGTCAGAGGCAATTTCTCGATCACAAAGACATTTCCCCTTGGCCCCCAGCCCCTGAAGTGGGGGGGCAGTTTCTAATCTCTGGGTAGCACCTCTGTCCTCTCTTGCTTCGCCAGCCCATGGCAGCAGCAGCCTCCTGGTTTCTGATTAAGCCACATTCTCCTTTTCAGAATTCCAGCCCTTCAGACACCTTTGTTATCATTCACTGCATTAAATCTCGCTTGGCTGTGAGTACGGAGAGTGGTTTCTGTTCACCCTGCCTGGACACTGATGAACACAGGCCTGGAGTCTCCTCTGCCTCGAATGCCCTCTCCCCTTCCCCTTGGGGGTCATTCCACGTATGGCAAACACCATTGTGAGTTCCCCCATCTCTGTTTCTTTTTTCTCCTGCTCAGGCATGCAGATCACTTTCCCCAGCCTCTCTCGCAGGTGGGCACAGCCATGTGAGTGGATCCGGCCAAAGGAACATGGCGATGGCCACATTTCCAGGCCTGGCCCCTGCAAAGCTGACCACACCATCCTCTGTGCTCGTTCCTCTTCTCTGGTGGCTGGACGCGGAGGTCCAGGGCATGGTGGTATGCCTGGTTCCTGAATGATCCTGTGGGTAGAGCACCCCCCACACCCACACTAGGCCATGATGTCATTTTGGGGGAAGCCCCTGAGATACTGGCTTTCTTTGTTATCACAGCTAGCCTAGTCTCCCAAAAGTGCCACTCAAACTAACTCAGCTTCACAGTCACTTTCAAAATCTGTTTTACAAGATGAAAAGAGCTCTGGAGCTGGATGGTGGTGGTTGCACAACATTATGAATGTAGCGAATACCACTGAACTGTATGCTTAAATTTGGTTAAGGGGGTAAATTGTATGTTATGTGTATTTTAACATAGTAAAAAAAAAATTGGGGGAAAAAACCAACAGCAGCTAACAAAATCCTGAATCAATAATAATTTAATTTGATTTTGAAAATGTAGATATAGCATGAAATACTTTTTAGAAAACAGTTCATCTAATGAGAAAAAATCGAAATAATAGGTGCTATAATTTTCAAAGCTTACTGGTAACTGCTTTATTGAGCTGAGAGAATACAGGGCACAGCAGCATCATGAAGAGAATAAGTACTGACCAAAAGAGGTGCTGTCTAGAACTGAAAGGGCTTCTCTGAGTGAAGGGAGGCATAGGGAATTATCACACAAGAACTGGACTTTTCTACAGCCTCCAAATTTGTTTCTCTAGCCAACCAGATTCGTTGTAAGCCCTGCACCTCTCCGCTTCTTCACAAATTAATTTTGTTTTGTGAAAGAAAAGTCATCTTAAAATAACTCAGTTTAAAAGCCCAGCTCATCAGTCACCGACCTCTGAGGCCTTTGCCAGTCCCCCGGGGACACTGCACGTAATGACCAAGTATTTCTCTTTGCAAGACCACAAGAGCACCTTAGGGGAGAGCTCTGTACTGTTTATCTACCGTGGTCATCCTCAGCCCAACAGAGAACCACACTGCCAGGTTTTTAGTGCGCGTTGGCTGGATGAACAAATGGGAGAGGGCTTGTTAAGTTTAACAAGTGGTTACCGTGTGCCAGGTCCTGTGCTAGCACTGCACATGGAGTCCTCACCCAGGCCTCACAGAGTCCCTGGGTGATAGGGAACACTAGTCCTGCTTTGCAGATGAAGAGCATGAGGCACAGAGAAGTTAAATAACTGACGGAGGCCACACAGCAGGAGGGGGTGCAGGAGTCAGGCCCATGCATCTGGATGCAGAGCTGCCACTTTAACCACTCATCATGCATGGCATAAGAGCAACTAAACAACAGTAGTTGTCAGCACAGGGTAAAAATCTATACATTTCATAATAATGTTCATAAATGTATAAAGAAACTTTAGCCAAAAGCAACGTGAGAATCTCCTCCAATGAGAATGGAAACAAGGTCTGTCCCACCCACAGGAAGAGGGTACGTGTGCTCTCATTCCCTCATGGGGGATCCTGGACTCCAGTGCCCCTCACTCCCACGGCCAGTCCCCAGCCCAGGGGCTCGTCCTATCCTACCTGAAGGAGGCAGTGGTCTCCCAGTGCCACAGCCGCCAGCCAGCCCCTCCCCTAAGCTGTTTCTTGACTCCTCTTCTTAAAGTACAGCTCAGCTCACATCACAACCTCACTCAAATTCCATTGTCCCGGGTGCCTGGGCAATAATGCCTGGAAACCAAGAGCTGGTAAGGGGATGGGCCTCCCCTTCCTTTCTGGCCCTGGCGGCCCCATGCCACTCCTGACAGAACACCTCCCACAGACTGGCCAGTTTCCTGACTCAGAATGTCCACTCTCCATGTCGACCCCCAGAAATTCTATTTCCACATCCCTTCCAACACGACAACTCCCTGGTCCCCCTGGCCCCCGTGCTCCTGCCTTGATTCCCATGCCATGGGACATACCGTCTGCTCCAGCATTTAATGCGATCGTTATGGCACTCTAGCTATTTGTGTGGATGCTTTCTGTGCCCCGACAGCTCCCTGAAGACAGGGAGCATGTAGTCATCTTTGAATCATCTAAAAGGTCTACAGAGTGGGAGGGCCATGCGTTTGCCTGCTGCACAACAATCTTTTTATTGCTCAGTTAGAACTAATGTAATTTACTGAAAAAGAAAATGGACGAGGAGTCTAAATTGGCCCTGTGTTGGAACTGGTCTTAAAAAAAAATAAGGATTTTGTAAGAACTTCAAGTTGCTTTTCTAAATTAGACACAACAACCCACCTAATTCTAAACTTGGCCAACATTTCAGCCTTCCGCTTTGAACAGATGAAAAGCTAAGGAATTATATGAACTGTTTCCCGAGCTGGCCTCCTGAGTGGACGTACGATCTTGGTGTGCCATCCTGGGGGAATGCGAGTGGCAACGGACATAGAATGAAGAAGGAAGCAATTCTAAGATGGGTCTGGAACTTGGAAACAGACCACTTTGTTAGTAGCCTTGAAACTTGGCTACACAGGGAACAGCACAACTGGGGCCTGGCTCGAACACAGCTAAATCTAAAGTACATTTTGAAAAAATGGAACCAGCATTAGATACTATTTTCAGTTTAAGAGACCCTCAGGAAACTACTCCAAGTTGCCAAAAGTTTGGTTATTTTCTTCCCACAAATGACTTATCTATAAAACAGTTGTGTGACACTGATTTCCACCTTTAGGCAATGAGGAAAAACTGTTTTTTCCTTTACCCACTGCATATCTCTCTGCTGCATGTGTTGTATGGAGTTAAATCTTTGCAGAGTGACTTATTTCTCTAAAACAGTACAAGCATAGGCTTGAACTCCCAGGTCCTTGGAAGTGCAGACCTCTCCAGTTCAGTACTGATGATGAGTGTTAACCCTGGTTCTCCATGTTCCTGGAGACTAGTCCGTCCACCAAGGCTGCTTTCTATGAGGAACACGGAATGAGGAACAAGGACACAGGACGCAGGACAGATACACCATCACCATATCCTGAAGTTACGAAAGATTTGTGCTGAGTTTGCTGCAGCAAGCGACCCGAGACCATCAGAAAGGAAAACAGCCAGTCTTCACACCCACTTACCTTGTCCAAAGCTTTTCAAATTCTCTCGGTGTGAGGGGAATATCAAAACCGTACAGAGCATTCTTTATATCCCGTCGTCGAAGAATGCCATTGCCCTCATTATCAGTTTCTATAAAATTCTACAATATTAGAAGGTGGTATTTAGTAACATATAAAATGTATTTACAACAGCATAAAAGATTTTCCATAGTCAATGTCTGGAACAATCTAAGGCATTTCTCTCCCCATCCACCTACTTGATTACCATTTTATCTAAGTTCTAGATATTCTCATTGTTCCTGAAAGAAGGTGATAGAGCAAAATAGGAACAAGTGTTATATATTGAAAGGGGGTTGTTTCTGGGTAAATGAGTGAGACATAGAATCTTCTGACCACTTGGGTTCACAAACTATTAGAAATAATTTCTGATAATTTCCCAGCCTCTGGGATATGAAATTTAGGATTATGATCTCAGTGATGGTTTTGGTCCTCTGGCTGTAAGAGGAGAAATGAGGGACATCAGGCTCCAACTATTATGACAAGATGATACGGCACCATTTTTATGTCCTTGAAGGGTGCAAAAGGTACCTGGGGATTTGTCAGGCATTTAAGAGGACGACAGATGAGAGTAACAGCTGATACACACAGTGCTCAACACTGTCTTAAACTGTTCCCAAGTACCACTTCATTTAACCCTCTTCATAACAACACTGTGAGGTAGACATAAGGGTTCATCTACAGAATCCTCCACAAGCATTATGCTTCCTGGTGAAAGAACATTTCTGGTAAGATCAGGAACAAGATAAGAATATCTCTAACACCCTGTATTCAACATTGTACTGGAGGCCTCAGCCACTTTAAACAGATAAAAGGAATAAAAGGTATAACAATAGGACAGGAAGAAATACAATTGTCATTATTAACATATGACATGATTGTATACATAGTAATACAAAGAATCCACAAATAAATTATTGTAAGAGGTGAATTTAGCAAAAGACTGGATTCTATATCAACAGGAAAAATCAATTACACTTTTATATATCAGACATAGAAAATGAGATTTTTAAAAGACAACATTTACAATAGCATTAAAAACAGAAAGTCCTAGAAATAAATCTATAAATGATATGTAAGAAATACCTCTATACAGAAAAGTATAAAACTTTATTGAAAGATAGTAAAGAAGATAAAAATAAATGGGGATATACTATGTTCATGAATTAGAAGACTCAAATAGTAAAGATGTAATTTCTCTCCAAGCAAACATTGTGACAGGTTTTTTTTTTTCCTTTGTGGAATGTGACAAACAGATTTAAAACTTTTGAATAACAAGATGGAGTTGCCAATCAGCTAATTAAGATGTATGAGTATCACTATGTTACAGTGACTACAAAGATGCGGTGTAGGTGCCAGGACAGATGAGCTGACCAGAGGAACACAATGAGGAGCCCAGAATCACCTGTGGGCTGTGAGATAGGACAGTGATGATGCTGCAGGTCCCTGGGGGCAGTCACAGTGACTGGCGCTAGGACAGCTGGACCTCTTTATGGAAGAAATGAAAGTGGGTCCCTGCCTCACAGCACACAGGAAACAGTCAGTCCAGATTTCAAGACCTGAATGTCAAAATTGAAACTGTACAGCCCCTATAAGAGAATGTGGGAGAATATTTTCAAGACTTCAAGGTGGGACAGAATTTATTAAATAAGACCAATAAAGAAATGTTAATAAATTTGACTGCTAAAAATAACTTACATTGTTCAAAAGACACAATATAAGGAGGGCAAGAACAGAATATAAACTGGGAGTGGATATTTGCATCACATAGTACTTACAAAAGAGCAGGACCCACAGAGCAGTGCACATTGTGACCACAGTAGAGTTTCTATTGGCCAGTGAAAAAAAGGCCAACAACCCAGTCTGAAAACTATGCAAAGTCTCAAGCAAGCACTTCACAAAAAAGGAAACCTGTCTAATGAATAAACAAATGAAAAGATACTCAATCTCATTTAATAACCAACAAAATGCAAATTAAAGCTGCAATGAGATACTATTACACATCCACTAGAATGGAAAAAATTGGATCTGAGAGCACCAACTCTTTCAATGGTAGGGTTGAGTAATTGTGACAGAAGCCTTTAGGCCCCCAAAGCCAAAAATATTTACTGTCTGGCCCTTTATGGAAAAGGTGTGCCAACTCCTGCTCTAAGATAGTGACAATATTCATTTCCTTCATCTGGATGGTGGTTACATGGTGACTACTTTAAATTTATTTAACATATACATGTACATTTTATATACTCACAATTTAAAAAATAATTTAAGCTTTAAAAAGTTTAGTCTGCAGGATTTCAAAGTCCCTTTAAAAACATGCAGCAGGCCTGGCATGTAAAACACTTGAGAGTCACCATTCTGTCCCAACAAGTCAAAATCCTAACACATTGAAAAATCAACTCCTCCTCTCAGATCGTAGGAGAGGTGAGGTTACATGGCAAACCACTGCCCCCAAAGCTGGAGAGAGAGACAGGCGAACACAACTTATCAGAGCAGACCCCCGTGAGCAGGACCCATGGCAGGAAGATGGAAGCTGAGGGAACCCGTCTACCTCATTCTCTGGACCAGTATGACCCCAGCACCAAAACCAGACAAAGATGTTACGAGTAAAGAAAATCGCAGACCAATATCTCTCACGCACATAGATGCAAAAGTCCTCAACAAAATATTAGCAAATTGAATCCCACAATGTATAAAAGGCATTATATGCCATGACCAAGTAGGATTTATCCCAGGTATACAAAGCTGGTTCAACACTTGAAAATCAGTTAATGTAATACATCACAACAACAGAGACAAGAAGAAAAACCACACGATCATATCAATAGATGCATAAAAAATATTTGACAAAATTCAATACCTATTCATGACAACAACTCTCAGTAAATAAGGAATAGAGAACTTCCTCAACTTGATAAATAATATTTTCAAAAAACCTATAGCTAACATCACACTAAGGTCCGGAACAAGGCAGGGATGTTCCTCTCATCACTTTTTCAACATTGTGCTGGAAGTCCTAGCTAATGCATTAAGACAACAAAAGGAAATAAAAGGTATACTGATTGGGAAGGAAGAAATAAAACTGTTTTTATTCACAGATGACATGATTGTCTATGTAGAAAATGCAAAAGAATTAACAACAAAAAACCTCCTGGAATTGATAAGGAATTATACCAAGATTAGTACACGAAAGTCAATCACTTTCCTATATACCAGCAATAAACAAGTGGAATTTGAAATTAAAAATACAATACCATTTACATTAGCACCACCAAAAATGAAATACTTAGATATAAATCTAACAAGATATGGCAGATGGCAGAAATAAAGACCTCCCTAGCCCACTTGTCACTCTCCTACAGCCTGTTTATTATTATTTTTTTCACAGCACTGATCTGCCTTGTTAATAATCTGTTTTGTTGGTTGTTGACTGTCACCTCCCCTGGTCTCTGAGCTTCAGGATACAGGGATCAGACCGGCCTCGGTTACCCAGGATCCCAGCATACGACTGGTGCATGGTCGACATGCTGAATAAAGCAAAGCAGGGAAAGACGCAGCTGGGAAGGGTCCTGGGGTCCGTGGAGAGCAGCATTGGCAGGTGGGGGCTGGGAGGCTGGTCTGGTCGCCTTAGAGGGTGGGCTGCAGGGAGGGGAGGAGAGAGAGGCCAGGAGAAGAGCAGCGGGGAGTGTGGAGGAGGAGAGGCAGAGCCCAAGCACAGCTGAGAGGAGAGGCCGCTGGAGAGCAAGGGGCCCATGTCTTTCCTAGGTCAGACCCCAGTGAGCTGAAGGTTAAAGAGAAGCTGGTGGAGAGGGAGCAGGGGATGGTGCCAAACCCACGTCCTGCTCTCTCCCCAGCTGACGTGCCCTGTGTCGGCTGTAGTTTCAAGCCAGACCCTGCCCTGCACTCCTCTGCCCAGAGGGCTGCTCTGAAAGGTGGGCCCTGCCTCAGTGGGCCTCACAGAGCTTTGGTCTGTGTGACTGGCCAGGCTGGGCCAGCACAGACAGTCCACTCTATGGAGGACAGACGGCTGCAGAGGCAGTGCCAGGAGCTTAACGGGACTTAAAAGACAGAACTTCATTTTGGGCACAGGCCAAGGAAGAGCAAACATACAAAGAAAACAACCAAATGAAATGAAGCAGAGATATTCTTCAAAATAACATGAAAATACTTGCATAATGCAATTTTAAAAATGCTTCTTAGAGGAAAGCATTACAAAATGGTGATCCTATATCCCATCCTAGATTTTTGGACAAACCCAGTTTTGCACATTCAGTTCTATTATCCTACAGGTATAGCTGTCATTGTCACTGTCAGATTATACATCCCAGTCTCAACACCATAATCACAATTTACATGACTGCACATGCAGGGTACCAGCTGATAAATGTGCTTCTATAATTTTGGCAAGACAAGGGGAAATAGCTCTTTAAAATGCATGTTTATATCATGTAAAATTAAGTATGACAGCATCTTAACATGTTTCATTTAAATTTTTAATTCACATCAAGCCTGAAATAATGCCAGGAATTTCTATCCCTGACTCCAACAATTACTTATCTTTCTAAACATCAGTTGACCTTGAATGAGAGAACTGAGTCTGAAAAAGTCTTTTGGGAATAAAAGGAGTCACCAGGTTGGGTATACAGAGTTTTTCCCATCTCGGCGGCTGGGTCTAAATAGCTTGATCATCCCAGTGATCTTGAAACACTGAAATAGATTTTCCTTCCTTTTAAGGAAATAATCACTTTCTTACCTTAGACAAGTCTGACCATCTGTTTTTCGCTTTGGTAACAAGATACTGATGAGCCTGTTCACAAGCCAGTTCCGAATCTGCGACCTTCTGTTTTGGTCTTAAAAGAAAAAAAAATAATAAATAACTATGTTTAAATTTAATGGGCTCATTAATCTCCCAAGGGGTTCCCCTACCCCCTGTTTGTTTCAAAGATACCATTAAAGTCTGTTGTTCCACATCTGGTCTAACTTAATTCTTAAAATACAGTCTTATTTCCCCAGCTGCGTGTTAGGGAAGTCTTCTTAAATTTTGTAAGTCCTTGTTTATTTTCAGATAAATGCTATTCAACTTTTTTTTTCAGCGAACAAAACAAACAGGGCTCATTTATTCTCAGAGGGGGAAAAACACAATATAACATTAAGTGTGTTAGGAAGAAAACAACTAAAAACTTTTGTCTGAATTTGCAAGATGGAGCACACATGAAAGGAAACAGCTGAGGCACTGGGGGACGTGGTTTCCAGACTTCTCGGTCTCAGCTAATTGTCCAAGGTTAGGCTTGTAGGGTTTAAAGATGGTCAAAATTCTGTCATATTCACTCACAGGATGGATACTGAAGACACTTATAAAAAGCCCCTGTGCTCGCAGCCCCTGGCCAGGCCGCAGGCAGCACAGGCGAGACCGGGCAGAAGGAACTGGGCACCTTGGATCTTCCCACGCCCAAGAACACACCAGGCGAGCATGGAAATCCGTAAGCCTGTCATGAACTCCTCCTGGGCCTGGCCAGTGTGCCCTCATCCTGAGAGTCTCCTTCACTGCCCTTGACCTCTCCCTGCCTCCCCATTCTCTTCTGAGAGGTCATCTCTTCTCATGTCCCCAGCTACAAGTGTGAGGCTGCTGACCAGAAATCTGCACCACTGGTCTCTGGTCCCATAGCCTCACCTGCTTTTCTTCGCCATCTCTCTCCAACTGCCTACCGGACTCCACAGAACCATGGAACTTCCAGGGTGGAAAGGCAGCCACAGCTCAGTCAGCCCCATTCCCTACCATGACTTCACCAACAAAGGATTTGGAAAGTTCATTATGCTGCATTTTTACAACTTTTGATTAAAAGGACTGCAAGTCCGAATGAGGTATATTCTCCTGCCTTCACCTTTAGACTCCTCCTAGATCCCACCTGCACCCAGGCACTCACCTGGACCTCCCCAAAAGTGCTGTCACAGAGCCCCTGAGGGGCATGTGCCATCTCAGCAGAGTCACTATCTAAACACATATCCAAACAGCCCCGCGGCCCCCACAACCCGATTGCTTTTCTAGGTCATAAAGCTTGATTATTTCCTTAGTTACCTGTGCTCAAACCAGACAGTCCTACTGATTTTCCATCCATTTCTTCCCTTTCTCATTTTACATAGTTGACTCTCTCGAGAGATCAGGAGGTTTTCCAGCAGGTACTTCCTCTCCTGTTGCCTGGCTCATTAGACCTTGACAATCAGTCAGATCCAGCCTTCCTATCAGCTAGTCTTGTCAGTCACAAAAACACAGAACAGTCCCTACGTGCTGCTCTAGGTCCTGCAAACACAGCAAGCAACAATGAGGACAGAGCACATGTCCTCAAAGAACTTACACTGTGATGGCGGGGGGAGGGGGGGGACTTAGAACAAACACATGGAAAAATAAGTGAATCAGATAACTTCAGATACTGCATGTGACCAAGAATGATGTGGGGAGGGGACACTTCAGCAGAAGGCCAGGGAGCTGCTCTGTGGCAGTGTGGGAAGACCCTGGGGACACACTCCAGGCCGTTTAAGAGTCCTGGGATGTGCTTCTGGTCCCAGTTAAGACGAGCAGACAGACACCACCCTTTCTCTCCCTCTTATGACAGCCAAAAATCCCGCACAGAATATAGAAAGTAACTCTCTGTGGACACTAAAAAATAAATAATAGGAGGCTGGCAAAGAGGGAAATGAAACCTTGAAGAAATACACAGTTGTGAGTTTCACGGGGTTTTCATTCCATATTCCCAGATTAGACTTAAGGGCGGTCCTAATTCTGGAACAACGGCAGCAGATGTGGGCAGAAACCGCTCCGAAAGCAAGCCTGTCTTTCTGACCAAGGAACCAGGAAGGAGGGCCCCTGAGGTACAAAATCCCCCTTTTTTGTTTCTTTTTATTCTCCTAGTCCTGATCTGAGGCAAATCCAGTTCTGAGACTGCACTTTTGTAGTGGTGCCAACAACGGCAGTGGCCAAATAGGTCCATAAACTCTGAAATTCTTCTCTGTGACCAGAGGATATGGGAAAAGGGGCCCTTGTGACTCAAGGAATGCTGGGGGACTCCCTGAGCTTTTTTCTCTCACCAGGTTACCCTGGGGGTGGGCCCGGTTGTGAGAAGTGCACAGCACTACAAATAGGCTAAAACTTAAGATTTTCTATCCAGGAGATCAAATAATAGCCCCTGGGGGATGGAGAGTGTGGGGGAAAATCACAGAGAAGAGAGAGCTGGAAGAGGGAATCCCCGACATGCGTGCAGGAAGTTCCGCGTTCAGCCCTGCTGTGCGCCTGCGTGGAACTCATCCACAGCAGCACGGCAATGGCTTTGAGAACTTGACCACTGTGTAGTCAGACTGGCCCCTGCGTGGGGCATACACGGGCTCCCCTGAAGAGTGCTGCAATGACTTTGAAAACTAACACTGAAACCACAGAAAGCAGGTCAGGACTTGTGTGAAACTAACTGGGTTGACTTCCCGCTAAACAAAAAAATAAACCAACACACTACAGAGGATTTTAACAGGACCAGAGTGCCATAATAAAGTATTTAAGATATCCGGGATACAATCTAAAATTATACAAAGAACCAGGAAAACAGGAAAATATCAATAATTATCAAGGTAAAAGACAACAGACACCAACCCTAAGGTTAACCAGATGTTGAAATTATCTCATTTTAAAGCAGCTATTATATTCATGAAGTAAGAGCAAACATCCTTGAGACAAATGGAAAGACAGAAGTTCTGAGAAAAGAAATAGAAACTAAAAAGGAAGAAGAAGAAGAGGAAGAAGAGGAAGAAGACGAAGAAGGAAGAAGAAAGGAGGAGGAGGAGGAGGAGGAGGAAGAGGAGGAGGAGGAGAAGAAAGAAAAAAAAAAAGAACAAGAAAATAACCAAGTGGAAACTTCAAAATACAATAATTGAAATGAAATTTTTAGCCAACGAGTATATGAAAAAATAGTCAACATCACTAACCATCAGGGAAACGCACAGCGAGATATCATTTCACGCCAGTTAGAAGAGCAAATGCTGGCGAGGGTGCAGAGGAAGTGGAAACTCCTGCACTGCTGGTGGGACTGTGAAGTAGCATGGCCACTACGGAAAACAGTACAGAGGTTCAAAAAACGAAAATAGAACTCTCATGTGATCCAGCAATCCCACTGGTGGCTATGTATCCAAAAGAAAGGAAATCAGTATGTCAAAGAGATACTTGCACTGCTATGTTTATTGCAGCACTATTCACAATGGCCAGAATATGGAATCAAACTACGTGTCCATCAATGGATGAATGGATAAAGAAAATGTGGCGTATACACAATGGAATATCATTCAGCCATAAAAACGAATGAAATCCTATCATTTGAAGCAACATGAATGGAACCGGAAAACATTATGTTAAGTGAGATAAGCCAGGCACAGAAAGACAAATATCACATGTTCTCACTCACATGTAGGAGCCAAAAGAGTGGATCTCGTGGAGGTAGTGAGTTAATGGTGGTTAGCTGATGATGGGAAGGAAAGCGGGCCCAGGAGGGAGAGGCAACTAAGAGCAGTTGGTTAATGGACACAAAAACAAAGTTAGGTAGAAGGAATAAATTCCAGTGTTCAATAGTATAGCAGGGAAATGATAGTTAATAATTTATTGTATAAATAAATTATAGCTAGAAGAGATAAATTGTAATGCTCCCAACACAAAGAAAAGATAAATGTTTAAGGTAGTGGATATCCCAATTATCCTGATTTGATCATTTGATAAAAATATCACATGTACCCCCAAAATATGTATAACTATGATTTGTCAATTAAAAATATAAAAAGTTTTAAAAAGAAATAAAAATTTTGCTGGATTGGCTCAATGGCAGAATGGAGATAACAGAGGGGTCAACAAACCTGAAAATAAATGAAGAGAAATAATTCAGTCTTAACAACAAAGAAAATAAAAATAACATCGTCTCAGAGACCTGTTATACAACATCAGAAGATCTAAGCTTCATGTCATTGAGGTACCAAAAGAAGCGAAAGATTCGTATAGAAAAAAATACTCTAAGAAATAATAGCTGAAAACTCCCCAAATTTGGTGAACATACATATACAGATTCAAGAAGCTCAGCAAACTCCAGAAGGGATAAACTAAAAACACAAAGCAAAACAAAACAAAAACCACATGCTCAGACACATCGTACCTAATGTGCTGAAAACCAAAGATAAAGAAAAAATCTTGAAAGCAGCCTGAGAAAAATGACACATTACAAATAGGGAAATAATATTTGAGTACTTGCATACTTCTTACCATAAACAATGAAGGCCAGAAGACAGTGGAACAGTATTTTTT
>CM052440.1:4026965-4080968 GCA_028533085.1 Varecia variegata | reverse complement strand
TGGAACAGTATTTTTTAAGTGCTGGAACAAAAGAATTGTCAAACCTAAATTCTATATCCAGCAAAATTATCTTTTTAGGAATGAAGGAAAAATAAAGATATTCTCAAGGAAAGAAGACTAAGACAATTTGTCTCCAGCAGACCTGCTCCTAGGGCTCAAATCCCTGCCCTGTCCCCCATCTCCTATGTCCTATGGATGTGTCACTAACTCTTCCTGAGCCCCAGTTGTTTCATCTGTGAAGCCAGGTAGGAATGCCTCCTTGCAGGGCTGCTGGGGTGTTAAAGGACACGTCTTCAGGAAGCACAGCGTGGGGCCTGGCCGTGGAGGGCTCAGCTTCGGAAGCAGTGCCTTGGTTTGGGTCTCAGAGCTGTCTTTCCACCAGGCCCTGGGAGGCCAAGCCAGGCCCCACAGTGCAGCCTCTCCTCCTTCGTGTCTACCCTCCCTTCTGGGGCTGCTGGAGGATCTTTCTAAAACTCAGTGCGAGTCCTTCACTCCGCAGCTTACAAGCCTTCCCTGCCCACCAACAAAGGATGACTCCTCATCCTGGCTCCTTCACAGCCTGCCCTCCTGCCCTCCTGGCCTTCTCCCCTGCCACACCCTGCCCCCCATGCAGGCCGCCCCTCCACGCACACCCTCTCCCCATTTCCCAAATGTGCTCAACACTCCCACCTCTGTGATTTTGCAAATGCTGTTCCCTGGCCTCGAGTGACTTTTCCTCTAGCCTGCACCTGGCAAACTCCTACTCAAACTCCAAGACTCAGCTCAAATGTCCCCACTTTTCCTGAGCACCTCAAGAGGCTTCAGCTCTGCCTTCTCTGTGTCCCTGTGGCACTTCCATCATCTTCTCTTTCAATGTAGCTATTTTTTTTCCTCACATTGGACCATGAGTTCCTTAAAGGGAGCATCTAAATCTTACTCCTCTTAGCACCGCCTAGTCCTGGGATGGCACCCGGCACATAGCAGACCTTAGTAAATACATGAAGAATGCATAAATAAATACAAATGATAAGGTTGAGAAGATGGCACTTTGTGGTTGAAATTTTCCATGTTCATTCTGCATACATTCTCCAGAAAATTCTTTGGGCAGGATTTTGTTTTGTTTTAATGTTAAGCAATCAAGTCTCACATGAAAGCTCCTCAGAACCTGAGTGATTGGAGGCAGGTGTCCAAATGTTATATGATCATTTTGCTTAGGAAGAGTCTATAGTCATTTTCTTGCTTGCCTTTTTTTTTTTTTTTTTGGATAGACAAAATAAAACCTATGAATATAACGGAAAAAAATTAAAGGGCAACTTCAGAGGGCCTTCTGCAGCCAAGTGTCACAACAGTCTGGCACAGTGGCCGTGGATTCTGGGGGCTTTACTCTCCAGGGGAGCTGCCTTTGCCCAGGTAGAAAGGACACTTGTCTGGAGCCCCTAGGGGCCATGCGTGCCTCAAGGAGAAAACAGCACAGTGAATATTACTACGACGCGGTACCATCACATCAGAAAACACACCTCTGGATTAGCACAATAGATGGTAACAGTTCAGAAACACTGACGTTACAAGAACTGCTGAGGTGGGGCCGACTGGCTACTTCATTCATGCATGTCGGCACTCAACAGATCTCAGCAGGGAGCCAACTGGGATGCATTGGAGTGACTCCTTTCATTAAAAGGATTTCTTCTGTAAAATTTGGATTCAGGCAAAGGGCCACAAGTGGCCCCAATGCCACAGGTTCCCCGCCCCCGGACGGTGGGCCCTATTATGCCTCCAAGGAGTGTCCACTCTTTCTGACTGGAAGCTGAGATTCTCCTCCTCACTGCGAGTGGGGCTGGGCAGGGGCTGGGGGCAGCACGGCCCAGGGAGGGACTGGAAGGGGGTCCCTGAGTCTCCTGAGGCTGCTGGCACAGACAACTTCTCAGTTCCTGTCAATTACCATAAAGATGGTCTGCGATTCCCCAAATTCACACCTCTCACCTAGATGAACATTTGGAGGTGACAGGAAGCATCAGTTCCTGAAGAAAGTTCGTGTGTCCACTTGGCAAGGACTTGCCTGACCGAGTTCATGCACAGCCCTCTGCCTGGCCCTGCGGTGGGCCCTGTGCCAGGGCCGAGCCTTGGCAGAGCAGAGTGTGCTCAAAGGTCTCTCAAGCTTGGCTTTGGAAAGGCTGAGCAAAAAGCATATGCATTCGACCCCAGATTAATAAACAGAAAAAATAAGTACATGTATGTATTTATGTGCATAGAAAAGAGACTGGAACCCAGCAAAATATAAAAATAATGCTCACAGGTGTGAGACAAGCGTTGTATTTTCGGATTGCTCTACACTCAATGCACATTCCTTATATGACTTTCCTTGAACTAAGAAAAGGAAAAAATAATCACTCCACTCTTTGTATCCTTTGCAGACACAATAGAAATGGTGAGCTTTATGGTGGCAAAGGCCAATGTTTATGAAAGACACTGAGCTGCCTTCTTACCTAACAAGTCTTTGAGGTGCATCATCTGTACTGATCGGTCTCTTTTCACACAAATTCCGAAATTCTCGAAAATTTAAAGTGACACTAAGTCTCAAACCGAGAAGGCCAAGGAAACGCTCAAATTCTTCATCTCTGAGGTTGAGCAGTAAGAGCAGCAGCAGTCTCTGAAGGTCCTGCATGTTGATTATGCCATCCCTGTCAGTGTCTACTTTAAAGAAGGCTGAGTAGCAGTCCTGAAAACAAAACGCACGTGTCAAAGCACTCCCTTCTCATCCTGGGATGATGCCACACTGGTAACCCTACATGTGCAGACTCATCTCCACGGTGAGGAAGGGGCAGCCTGGCTGTGTCTTGGCTGCTACTTTGGGAGACCTGGCTGCACAGAATACCCCTGCCATGTTTTGCTTCTCCCAAGACATTATAAACTACGCTCTCCGACTCCTTCCCTTAACTCCGAGTTAAGGGAAAGGAAGAAAAAAGGCGTTTCCTTCCCTTCCACGCTCTCAGTTTCTGTGAAACTTTAGTACTTGGAAGGAAGAAAAAGAAAGTGCTGGAGATTTCTGGACCATATGAAAATCTTGCTCGCAATGTTTTTACGTAACTTTCATAATGTTTGGCCACGTCTGTCTATCGGAAAACAAATGTGGTACTGAATTTCATGCTGAGGAGCCACCTGAAGGCCAGGCCTGTTTGTGATGACCCACTTGAAGGCCAGGTCTGTTTGTGATGAGTGTGATAGAGACCAGCTGAGTCTAGGACCTGGGACCAGCCACATCCAAGGACCCTGCTCAGCCCGTTGCGCTGTCCGGAGAACATAGCAATCGCTGTTTCGCAGAGGAGGAAACAGGGGCTCCAGGTTCCTGGGGATCGTGTGATTTAGAGGCCCTGCTGCTTGTACACTAGTACACTTGAGGCAGGTTGCTTAGTTGCAAACCCCAGCTCTGCCACTTACTGGTGTGACCTTGAGTGAGATATTTAACCTTGCCATGCTTCTGTTTTCTTATCTGTGAAATGGGGATTACAACAGTCCCTACTTCCTTGGGTGGTTGTGAGGAGTGAATATGCTAATGAATGCAAAGCACTTGCCATGTGAGTGCTCCACAATGCTATTTGTCACTATTGCTATTGCCTAAGGTCACACCGCATGTGCAAGGCTCTGTCTGGGCCCAGGCCTGTGTTTCCGGCATGTGCTTCCTGCCAATTTGGCCCAACTCCCTCATCCGTCAGCACCTGATGCAGCCCTTCCCCACGAGCTTACCTGTCTATTTTGGAGGCATCGCACTTGTACCTTCACGTGGCAACTTCCTCCAAAAGGGGTTATTTATAATATAAAGGAAGACCTGCTATGACTCAAGCGTCTAATTAAAATGTTTAGGGATTTTGTGGAAAGATCTGTCTGTACTCACACATTTATTAATTCACCCCAAATTATTCAGCACCTAATATATGCAATCACTGTGCTAAATGCTGTGGAAATCAATGTAACAGATGCTGCCTGGGCAGACTCTGACCCGCTGGTGGCCTCTTCTTGTCAGGACCCGCCTTAGGGGCCGTCCGGGGCTGCAGGCCCATGCGCTCGCCAGTGACTCCTGCTACCCCGCCAGCTCCAGGCCCTCACGCCTCCCCAGACTCATCTCCAGCAGTCGGGGGCATTTCCCCTTAGATATCAAACTGAACACGGCCAAAATCACACTCCTGACCCCAACCCCTGCCCCAATTTGCTCCTCTTGGGTCTTCCCGTCCCAGTATGTGGCAGCTTTCTTCCAGTTGCTCAGACCACAATCCTTACAGCCTCCGGAATCCTCCCTTCCTTCCGCCCCGCATCCGCCTGCCCGAATGCCCCTTGGTTCTCCGTTTGGAGCATGTCAGAATCGGACCCCTTCTCCCAGTCCCTCGGCCTGTACCTGACCCAGGGTCTCCGAATTCCTGCAGGAACCTCCTAACAGGCTTCCAGTGGCCACCCTCGTCTCCATCATCCATTCTCAACACAGCTGCCCCAGAGCGATTCCTGACAGCCAAGTCGCTCATGCTGCTCCTCTGCCCCACCCCGTGTTCTCCGTCTCTCTCCGAGTCTAAGCCCAAGTCCTGGTGCGGCCACAAGCCCGTCTGTCCCCATCCCACTTGCCCCCTTGCCATTCTTTCAACATGCCCGGCCTCACGGCATTTCGGGGAGCTCTCCCCCAGTGCCTGCAGGGCTCACTCTTCACACCTCTGCCTGAGTGTCACCTCTCCAGAGAGGCATTTCCTGCCCCCCTGTATAACGGCACCAGCCCTGATGGGTCCCTGGCTTCCCATGCTGCTTTATTTTTCTTTTCAGCACGTGGCACCACCAGACACACCAGAGATTCAACTCGAGTGTCCACAGTGCACTACCCCTCCAGAACATGAGCGTGAGCCCTGGCTCTGCTCTGCTCCTTGCTATAGCCCAGCCCCAAGAGCCGTGCTCAGTAAACATCTGTGG
This sequence comes from Varecia variegata, assembly GCA_028533085.1. Lineage (NCBI taxonomy): Eukaryota > Metazoa > Chordata > Mammalia > Primates > Lemuridae > Varecia > Varecia variegata. The sequence continues at coordinate 4,076,045 of CM052440.1, read as the reverse complement.
GATGGCGGTGCTGGGTATGAAGGAGGCAACAAGCATTTCCTAGGCACCAGGCACTCTGCTGGACACAGGGACATTGCAATAACTCAAACATGGTCCCCAACAACAAGGTTCTCACAGTCTATTGGGAAGAAAGACAAGAAGCAAATAGTAGCAATTCAGTGCAATAAATGCACGAACAGAGGCGTGAGAGCAGTGTAATGCCAGCCCTAACTACAGGACCAGAGGGACAATCCCAATGTCATGGGACCCCATATTTATAATCCTCACAAGTTTATAAACTTTAATCATTGCCCAAATCTCAGTCCTTAACGTCTCTGGATGAAGAATCCCTAGTTCACAGGTTTGGGATCAAGCAGATGTTATTTCAGTCCCTGACTCTGACATTCACAAGATGTGTGGCTTGGGGAAGGTTTCTCCCATCCTTGACCCTCAGTTTTTCCAGCTGTAGAATGGGAACACTAAACCCATTTGACAGGGTAGTTGTTGGTGTCAAAATAAATGAGGCCAGGTGTATAAGCCTTCCAGTGCACCACCTGGCATGTAGTGTGACGTCCTACTCATTCAGCAAACACATATTGATCACCTGCTGTGTGGCAGGCACTGTGGCAGCCACATGGGGTACTGCAGCAAATGGTGCAGAAATGACTAGGGCTTACTGTTTAATCACAATGGCACGCCGGCTGGGTGCAGTGAGGGACACACAGGTGCCAGGGAATGTACAGTGTGGACCTCCCCTGGCTGATCTGAAGGGCTCAAGAAGAACAGAAGCTTAGGCGGGAGTTCGCTGATCGAAGGGGAGCAGCAATCCAGGCAAAGGAACAGAATGTGCAAAAGCATGGAGGCAGGAAAGAGCGCTGCCTGCAATGTGGCAGGAGGAGGGTCAAGCTGCAGCTAGAGGGGGCCTGGGCTGAGCAGAGCCCCTGGGGCCCTGGGAGCAGGGCTTATCCTGAGAGCAATGGGGTACTCTGATCAGAGCTGCGTGTTGATGAGACCATCCTGCAAGGCCAGTGCAGGGCCCCCTCCTCCAGGAAGTCCTCCTTAAGGGGGTCTTTTTCCTGTGTCCCCATAGCACACTTCAGTTCCTTCTACAACAGCCAATCATGATGTACATGAGTTGTCTACTTACCATCTATGTCTTGGATTAGACTGGGCTCCCTGGCAGGGCTGGTGTCTTCCATCCCCCACATTTAGCACAGAGTCCAGCATACGGCAAGTGAGCGATACTTGCTCGGTGAGGAATGAGTGGAGTGCAGTGGTTGAATGGATCATAGGGTCACGGTACCTCAGTTGTCACGCTGCTCCCTAGGCCCCACCCTCCCAAGAAGTGAGGGTCTCCTTACTTCACCTCCCAACAAAGTGGCCTGGGGGAGGCCCTCAGGGAGCAGGGGGGGTCTCAGAGTTAAAAAGCACCCCCCCACCGCACTCAGTTTTCTCTGACCAACACTGAGTCTGCGGAGGAAACACTCCGTGTCCCGTGGTGACTGCGAATGACTGGGCGCCAGGACTCCACCCCTGGGGGGCTGCAAGGCCAGGAGCAGGTGGGGCTGGAGGAGTGAAGCGGTAGACAGTCACAACTTACCCGAAATGACTCCTTCAGTCTCTTGGGGAAAAGTTTCAGACATTCTTCAGCAGTTATAAAGTGGCTGTCCAGATGACTTTTTGAAGAAATTGGAGTGTGAGGTGGGGTCGCTTCTGGCCTATTCCTTTGCGTATCTGAAACAATGACATCAGTCAGACGACTCTCATTAGCACAGAACTTCCACACTTTACCTCTTCCTGCCTCAATGCTGTCAAATCCTGCACAGTCACGCCACCCTGCGAACCGAACACGGCATTAACTGTTATGATCTGGCTTCTTTCCTTTCAGCTTCTTAGACAAGCTCCTGTTATTACGAGAGGAAATGTGCTCTAGACTGCGGGGCCAGCCTTTACCCGCACGCATTGCGCTCGGCGGCCTGGTGCATTTACTTGTCCTGTGTCTCTGTCATTCCTGTGGTTCATCTCCAAGTTCCTAGAGGCAGAGAATAAAAATTCTTGCCTCTTGTTTCTTGGAATCATGTCCTAAAGGCCAGAATGTGTAATTCATTCACTATTCAGTAATTCAACAGGTATTTCCTGACCACATGTGTTAGACAACATGACAGGGGCCTGCAGATGTGTCTTGGTCCTTCCCACAACCCTAAGAAGTAGGATCTCATTCCCCGCGGACACACAGGTGAACATGTCATCATGTCCCTCTTACACGGGAGGAGATGAGCCCAGAGGGTCCCCCAGGACTCCCCAAGAGCACAGCAGACCCCAGAGCCAGCTCGCTGTAGCCCCATGCCCTCTCCCTCCCTAAACTGGGGAAGGAAGCGTAGCCCCTACTTAGAAACCTGGGATCATCGAGGGTGGCCTTGTGTCAAAGCCAGGCCACACACTGGGGACTTGGTTTTAGAGTGGCTCTGCACACATTTTTTTTCTTTTTGAAGCATGGAAAACAAATTTTCATGCCACTCTGGTCATAAATAAAATTTTAACTTTAACTCTGAAAGAAAATAAAAATAAAAGGGCAGCCTTGCTTTTCCCACTGGCGTGTCTGCAGATGGTGGCCAGCACGGCATCCTCTGGTCCTGTCTCGAGCCTGGCTTCGGCCTCACTCCACCTCACAGAGTCGGCTGCGGCAGCCTCCCTCAGCCCATCACTACTCCCTGCCTGACCCCTCTGCCATGCCCCCCACTGACCTCTGGCATGGGGCCACCGGAGCCTCCGTCGCCCTCGCTGGGGGACTGATGGAGACCAGCAGGCTGCTCAGAGGGACCGGGAGGAGGTAGGCAGGCAGGGAAAAGGAGGGTCAGCAAGGGGAGGCTAACTGGGCTGGGCAGTCAGGAAGGCGAGAGCAGCTGGCAGATACCGAATGGAGCTCCTGCTGCGACAGACTTGCCAGCCCGGGACCTCTGCAAACATTTCCTCACCTGAGAAATGGATATGCAGCCGGCACACTGGAAGCCTCACTAAAATGCACGTGAGTTCCTTTTCCTTCTCTTTATTTTCCTTCAAAAATGTCAAAACAGATACCCAGAGAAAGTGTCAAAATTCCACAATGCTACGGCTTCTCGCATTGCCTTTTTTCAGGGGTGTGAGGCCTCTCTCTCTATGGAGTCGGCAAATGAAAGTCTGGCTGGGTGGCGGTGGGGGGGGGGGCGGGGGGGCGGCTTGGCGATGAGCCGGCCAAGTTTTCCGGGGACGTGCTGCCTCCCAGACCCAGGCTGGGAGAACGGCAAAGTGCAGAGTTCTGCCCGGCCAGCCTGCGTGGTGTTTGCAGCAAAAGAGAAGAGAAATTCTACAGACATATTTGTGTGATTTCTGCAGCTTTTCTAGAGGGCTTGTTTGTCCGTCTAAATGTCTTTCGAGTGTGAGAAAGCAGAGTGAAGGGCCCCCCCTCCACAGCACAGAGATGAGTTTCCTAACAAGCACTGGTGGGTGATCTGAGTCTTTTAGAATCTCTGTGTCCGTATCTGCCAGCAGGAAGGAACAATACTTGCCTTGCTGGTGCATGGTATTACGTAATTACAGACAACCAGCATCTGTGTTAGGAGGAAAATCTTAAAGGACATGAGGTGTGATTGAAGAAACAGGCTTTGGAGTAAAGTTCATGAACCATTTGTGCTCTGAGTTTGTAGAAGACTCTTTCTGGCAAACTTCTGCACTCACAGTTCTGTTTAACTTAGTGAAAAGAAAATGCCGAAACACAGTCAGATAAAATTAAACAAAAAATGTCTGTTTGTAGTCCCAGAACACACATGTCTCAGCATCTTAGCTTATGCTTCTTCCACCCGAGAGCCTAGTGGCACTGCTACCAAAGACTCGTGCTACCGCCCAGGACGCGTCCCGGCATGCACACCTGGCCATTTGCTACCTTCGAATCCTGTTGCAAAATCAAGATAACTCATCCCTTCTTTCTTAAAGCCTATTTTTGCAGTCAGCAGAGCATACTGGTCATCATCCATGGGCATTCCAGTATCTTCCAGTACCTGGCAGGAAACAGAGGTGACAGTAGAGAGGCATTAGGTTGTCCTACAGGTCTCCGCCCGGCCAAACCTTCCTGCCCTGCTCCGGCTCCCATCAGGGCTCTAGGCTCCAGCCTGAGATTGTTACCCTCTGCCCCCACCCACAGCTGCCAGAGGGTGGGGCCGGGTCTGCTGTTCCCTGGGCCCCAGGACAGCCTTGTGTTTGCTGAGCAATGAGTGCACAAAGGACCAGCCCCAGGTCAGCATGGTGCTCAGCTTGCAGGCAGCCAAGACATCCAAATTCACACTTGTCACCACAGTAGCTTTCAGTCACGAGTTATATTCTCATATATTCAAGGAAACCCAAACACAAGCAAGATAGTTTGGGAGGGAAAACTAACATTGTCATTAAAGTTTCATTACGACCCACGGTTTAAATTGAAAGCTACTGTGCCTTTTTAAGGGTGGGAGGCATCCACAGACACCTTTTTGCCTGTCCCTGTGCTAGTCCACCCACTGGACGTTATTCCCGATCCCTTCCCTCCAACACATGCCCTACTGTTTCCACTCGTGTGTGTGTTGGGGGCGGGGCGCCTGAGAAAACATGCTTCCCTGCACCGCAGATATTGAAGGGGAATCATCGGGATGACGCCTTCCCGGGAGAAAGTGACGACACTGATTGGCTGGACTGTTCATGGAGCAGACCATGCCCTTCGGCCAACGACCCAGACAGAGCCACCTGCTCAGAGGTGAGCCGCCCCAGCAGGCAGGCAGGAGGCACCACCCCTGCTGCTCTCCAAGTATCCATACTTTAAATGAGAAAACATGGCTTTTCTTCCAGAAAAGGACACAACCACAGTTCAAAATGTGTCGGTCTAGGGGCCAAAGACTTCTAGGATGACTGACCCCACCTGGGACAGAGGACAGGTTTTCTGAGAGAGCTGGATTTGCACGTGGGGTGAGGAACACATGGACTGGCATTAACGTATGTCAGGAGGTTCTGACTGACTCCGCAGGAAGCCAGAGTAAGTCACAGAGGGCAGGAACAGCAGGACGAAGCTGTGCTCACTGCACAGTGAAGAGACGGAATGGGGGAGGGAGCAGGAGGGCAGGGTGAGACGTATTACGTTGCCTTCTTCACCACTGTTATTGTGTAGTAACATTTACTGCCTACTACGTGCCAGGCATTGTGCTGAGTTCTTTACAGGCACTACCTAGATACCGATTAATCCTTACCAGAAGCCTTGAGAAAGTTACTCTTACTGACCCCATTTTAAAGATGTGGAAACTGAGGCTTAGGGAGTTTAGGGGACTTGTCCCAGTCACAGGCCTAGGAAGTGGCAGACCTGGGGTTCAAACCCAGTTCTCATTATTAACCACTATGATGAACTCTGCTGTTGGGTCTGACACCCAGGGTAAAGTCACCAGGGCCTGACAAAGCACAGTGAGGTGGAAACAGGTAGGGAATGACACAGCAGAGGCAGCAGAAGAGCGGCCATGGAGCCCTGGCGCCTTCCAAAGGGGCCGCATTGCAAAGGCTGGTCGGGTCTCGGGGGAACACGGAAGGATGGGGCTCTAAGGAGCTGCCAGGAAGCCTCTCCCACTTGCCTCTTATCTGCCCCGGGAGGCTGTCAGGATGGTTTCTCCTGCCCCCTGGGTTCTGCTAAGGTTTGCAGCTTTTGGCCCTGGTCCCCTCAAACTAGAGCCACAGAAGATAAACCCCCTCAGCTGTAGTCTGGATTTGGTGCTCGGCAACAGGGTATGCCTCAGCTCCTGGTGCAATCATCAGCTCTTTTTGTTCGGCTTTCGTCCTTTTTGGTGTATGGGAAGAGGACCAGGGAGCTGCGTTTGTGGCTTATTTTTCCCTTTGCTGTCCATGAAAGTAGCCCGTTGTACCTTTTACTGGTCTAGTCAGTCCTGCCAGGCCTCAGCTTTGCTCCGTGGAGGCCGAGGGTAAGCAAGCTGCCAGGGCTTGGTGCAGGGCTGGAGCCCAGCGGAACGGACGCGGGCATTGCAGTGTTGCCCAGGGAGGCTGGGGCGGGTGGGCAGCGCTGGATTTCAAGGCTTTCCCAAGGGTCTGCCTGGGGACTTGGGCGGGAAGTGTGTGACCGGAAATTCTGACGGCTCTGCACCATCTGCACATGCACCCAGTTCAACTCTGCTGAGGAACCTGCCCCAGCATGGGACAGCGCGAGTGTTCAGGTAGAAGGCTGTGGCCCACACAGAACCACCGAGGCCACGGTGGGCCTCTGATTGGCTACTTGCTTTGAAAAATAACTTTATATTTTGAAAACAATGGCACATGAATTATTCATCGCAAATTCCTCCTTCTCAGTCCTTTCATAAAAACATATGTGATGGATAATAAGAAAATGTCTGTAGGCAAATGTTTCCCAGCCTGGAGGGTCCTGAAGCACCAGGAGCGTCGCTATGCTGCAAGCAGCCAGTCCAGCGGTTGCAGGCCTGCAGTCCCCAAGGGGCGCTGGGCACCACAAAGGACACAAAACCCAGCAAGGGCAGTTCCCAGAAGAGGCGCCGAGCATTCTACAAACACCGAAGTCTCTGAGGCCTCTTTCCAGGCTCCCCTTGCACCACTCTCATTTCTAAGATGAACACAGCAGCAAACCAACTAGATTGATCACAGCCTCGGAGGCAATTTACAATATAACAGAAGGCTAGACTGCAATAATTACAAACAGACTTAAAAACGTTTAACCATTCAAGTCATTTCCTTTGGTCTTTTCTAAGAGGCATGTCCCTAAGAAAATTGCTCAGCGTGACAAACTACTCCCTCCACCTCTCCCACCCCCTTCTTTACCTTCCAGTGGCATTAGTTGCCCAGGCCTCTTCCCTCTGGTTCTTCGGGCCAGAAAGGCTGTAAGTTTCCTACCAGTGTTTTATCTGCCATTTATGTGGTACCAACTTCAGCCTTCACTCAGGTGAAAAGCTGTAAAAAATGGGAACGCACCCATGCTATTTCCATCTTCAAGATTTGATGCCCTTCGGAATCTGCTTGTTTCATTTCATTTTCCAGAGCCTTCGGGTACTTGGTTATTTATTTATGTATTTACGTACTTATTTAACGTTGCCCAGTGTTTATACTTGATACCTGTGGGAAGGTGGGCCCAGGAGAAGCCTACTTAGCCATATTGGAAGCAGAACTCCCAGTAATAGTCGCTGGATACTATAAGGAGCACATCCTTCAGATACAGGTGTCACTAACTCAGGGAAAGCCTTCCCAGTCATCCCTAGCCTAGGTGACCAAAAAAATTATCTGTTTACTTCTAGCATAGACAGTCCCTCGTACAGAGCCCAGCACATGGCAGGCACCCAAGAAATTGCTGGTGGATAGAGGTACGACCAGCACTTCTTGTTCACCTCCATATCCCAAGAGCACACGGCAGATGCTCAATAAGTGTTGAACGAAGAGAAGAGGAGGAACATCGGCATAAGGAACAGCAGGCACCAGATTCTTACTGTCTTGTCTGGAGGAACCTTGAGTCTGATGAAGAAAGTCCATGTCCACGCACACGGAGTGCAAAGTGGCCATTCAGCCTTGGCTAGGAAGGAGTTAGAACATCAAGAATACTGTGATTCAGGACAGAAAGGTACTTTCCTGTGAGACATACACAATGAACCAGGAGGAAAGGGACAAAGGATAGGGATTGTGAAGTTGTGCCAGCTCTTCGACCTGCAGCGCAGAGACTTCCAGCTTGGATATCTCACTGCGTTTGTGCTGTATCAGCCACAATTCCTTTATTGTTCTTTCCTTCCTACCATAGTTAGTAATGTTCTCTTTGGCAAATGTTAGTTAAGGAGAACCGAGGAAAAGATTCATGTTTGTACTTAAGTGAGAGATTTAAAGGACACACCCTGAGGAGAATGTGGGATTCTAGGGCACAAAATCTGGAGACTTTTTTATAGCCATTCTCCCTGCCTGGAAATCATGTGGCCTAAGTTCTTTTGTGATAAAACTAAAGAGAGTTATGGGTTTTATTTTTAATAGGTAATAGTATTTCTATTTCTTTACACACACATTCACAGACAAAATGAAACAGGCACCAAACACAGGTGTCTCCCCACCTATGAACCACCTGCCACCACGGAACTGTGTCATCCAGGATGCAGGAAAGAGCTGAGAATTCCAGTCATCACGATTATTGGATCACATGCAAGTCAGGTACTAGGGATAAGACGACCATGGCTGGAAAAGAATATGGAACTTTCAAAATAGATCTAATTTGTACTTGAATAGAAAATTCAAATTCTTTTGGCAAATGCTTCCTAGAATCTTCAGACACACACATCTGCCTGTCCATATGGCCCCCAACAAGACGGAACCTGCAAAGCCAAACAACCCCAGGTGAGAGACGAACATGACATGGTCACACACAGGCCACAAGTGTGCCTGGCTCAAAACGCTATTCCAGTCATGATGCAGATAAAGGACTGGGGTTTCCTCTTCATATCTTAACTGACAGGAACACTGTGAAGAATGAAATGGATGTTCAAAGGACACAGAACATCCCGCATGAAAAGCCCCTTGCGGGGGGACATTGCTGGTGGTGGGGTCGGCTGTGGGTGAGCATCTTGCGCAAAGCCCCACCACGAGTGGCATAATACCAGGGGCCAGAGCTGGCTTCTGAGCTGTAAACGCTCCTTCCTGGCTCCCGGGGTGAATGGAAGCTACCCAAGTGTCACTGAGAAAGAGCATTTGACCGAGGATGTACCAGGGGTCGCATGGGACTAAGTCGCCTCCAAACAGTATATTATTTAAATCTCACAACAATGCCTCAACAAATGTATGGCCAACCCCATTTTACAAATGAGGAGGCCATAGTTTAAGAAGGCTAAGTAATCCGCCTGTTTTCTAGAAAGACACAGCTGGTAAGAGGTAGAGTTAAGACTTGAACATGTGTCAGGCAGGCCCCACGGGACAACCCTGTCTTGTAGACTCAGCACTGGGAGAGACCAGAGACTGTCAGCTTCAACCTCGTCACTTACAGATGAAGAACCTGATGCCCAGAGATGCACGAACCTGCCTCAAGGTCACATGCGAGTATTAAGGAGCCACTCAAACAACTCTGGTGTGTGTGTTACAGCCCAGGGAAGCTCGGGAGCCACTGACAACAACCCAGCACTGGCGATAGAATCGAGACATACAGCCGAGGCTCTGGCAGTGGGCAGTGGTGGTTCCTTTTGAACAGGATCCACACACTGGGAGCTGTGTTGCTCCCCATCCAAATGACCCAGGCTGGGTACCGTCTGCCATGTTTGGAATAGCTCTACAACAGGGATAGGGACTCTATGAGTCAGCAACTGCATGATGAGCCACCCGAAATTCTGCAGCTTACAACAAAACAAGCATTTATTCTTGTACTAACAGGCCAGCAGGTCAAGTGCAATTTGGCTGATGTGAGATGGGCTTGGCTGGGTGTTTGATTCAGGCTGCAGGTTGACTGGGCTTGGCTCCAGGCTGCAGTTGGGTTTAGGCCTGTTCCGCAAAGATTTATTCTGGGGACCAAACTGAAGGGACAGTCACTTCCCTGGGCAAGCTCTTTGAATAGCAGATTTCAGACAGTGGGAGCACAGGCCCAGCACACTCCTTACCAAAGAAAGTCACACTTCAGTGGCCAGGCAAGTGTATGCCATCCACTGAGTAGCGAATGACAGGCAGGAGCGAGGAGGGAGAGGATAATGGCCGGAACATGAGCTCGGCGGTCCTTTCCAGCTCTGAAGCTGTGGGATTCTGTTAATTTGGGAGCAATGCTATGACCACTAGAAACATGCCATGATCACAATTCAAGCATTCCCCCAAATCTAGAAATTTCTAATCCATAGGCTAGATATATCTGGTCCCCAAATTATTAATAATTTCATCCAATCCATAGTGGATGGAACTGCACCACACTTCCAAAAACGATCCTTCTTCCAATCTTCTGCCCAGCTCTGGACCTTCAAGACAGACTGATGGTTTGCTAACAGAAATCACAAAGTTATAAAACATACTTTTTCTTTACTTTTTTGTTGCAGGCATGATGATGACAATGAGGATGATGATGATTTGGTTTAGTGTGTTTTTGTTTTGTAAAAATATATTATCCCCATAGAAACTAACAAGACTAAAATTGTGGTTAGATGGCACAGAATGACAAAATGCTCAACCTAACTGCAACCTTCCAAAAAAACTGGGAGACGAGACAGCCTGAATCTGAGAAAAAAAGATGAGGTGATCTGACAGCCTTTCAATGTCAAGGGAAATTCCAGGCATAACTTGTATATCGACCAGAATGTCTAATTTTAGAAGCACATATCCAGAACCCAGCTTATTTTTGCACATATGTGTAAAATCTTAATGTGTTTCATGGGCAAATGAATTCAGTATTTCAATAACACATTTTGAACACTGAAGATAAAAGCAGACAAACCCTTCCTACTTCAGAGAGGCTATTCTCAAGTCCCGGAGATCAGATCTGTTGTTCAAAGGACAAGTGGAAACAAACTCGGAGGCCCAAAGCTCAGGACAAACTCAAGTGCAACAGGAAACGCTGAGGCTACATTGCCACATTCTCCTCGGGAATTACAGAACTCTCTGTCACTCTTTCTCTGCATTCCTTTACGTTCTTTCTTCTTGACTTCAAAAGCAGACACATTTTTAATATATAAATTTAATGTGTGTCCAATTATGATCCCCATAATGCATCTGAAGGGTAAATGGATAAAAAGATTTTAAAGTTTATACAGTAAACCTGGTCTGAGAATAGCCAAGAAAATACAAAAAAGGAAGAAAATTGAGGAAAGACCTCAATTTTTATTTATGATAAATAAAAATCCGTATTGCATTAGTATAGAAATAGACGTATAAATCAGTGGAATGGAAATTTTCAGATGTAGACCTTAGTATAATGAGAATTTCATAAATGACAAAGGTAATAGTTCAATTCAGAGGGAAAATATAGAAGAGGAGCCCCATATTACATCACAAATAAAAATTAATTCCATATGGATTAAGCATTTACACTTTAAAAGAAACAATAAAAATTCTTGCAAGAAACCAATAGGAAAGATAGGTTCAGGCTCACTAAAATCAAAGAAATGCAAATTAAAACAATGAATATAATTTTGGCTAGCATATTAGCATATATTAAACTTTATTATACCCAAAGTTGGTAAACATTTGGAAATTAGGAACTCCCAAACACTGCTGGTAGGAATGAATTTGATAAGATCTTTGGAAATGCAATATGGCAATATGCATTAAACATTTAAGTGTGAATATTCTTTGACCCAGAAATTTCACTTCTTCTATATACAAGAAATTATAATATTAAGTAATTTCAACGTAGGTTCAGAGATTGTAACAAACGTACCCTCTGGTGAGAGGTGTTGATAGTGGGGGAGGCTGTGCATGTGGGGACAGGGGTTACATGGGAATTCTCTGCAGTTTCCACTAAATTTTGCTGTAAACCTAAAACTGCTCCAAAAAATAAAGTCTATTAAAACAAACAAAATCCTTGCAAGAAAGTCTAGGAGACTGGGAGATGGAGGAATAACACCTTATTAACCAATGCTACAAACTCAGAATTTATTTTTTTTACAAAAGGAAGGAAAGTAGATGTATTTGGTTGCATAAAAATAAAATATTTTAATGGCAAAAGTATAGAAGTATAGATAGAAGTATAATAAAACAAAAAGACAAATGATAGATTTGGAAAATATATTTGTATTGCAGAAAATAAAGGTTGATAAATTATTAATTATTAATATTCTACAGATTTTTCTGGGCACCTATATGACGGACAGTGGGAATACAATAGTGAACAAAACAGCAAAGTCCCTGCCCTCGTGTGCTAGGCGCTATGTTAAGGGTTTAGATATTACTGAGGGTTGAATCATGTCCTCTAAAGTCTATCTTGAAGTCTTAATCCCAGTTCCTATGAATGGAACCTTTAATGGAAATAGGGTCTTTTCAGATGTAAGCAAGTTAAGACAAGGTCATACTGGATTAGGTGGGTCTCTAATCCAATGACTGGTATCCTTATAACAAGAAGGAAATTTGGATAGAGATACACAGAGAGGGGAACATGATGCAAAGACACAGACATAGAAGAGGCCATGTGAAGACAGAGGCAAAGATTAGAGTGACACGGCTGCAAATCAAAGACATCCAAGAATGCCAGCAGCGACTAGTCGCTGGCAGAGGCGAGGAAGCATCTTCCCCTAGGGCCATCAGAGGAGCATGGATCTGCTGACACCTTCATTTCAAACTCCTGGCTTCCAGAACTATGACAGAATATATTCTGTTGTTTTGCTTAAAACAACAGGATAGCTTCCCCAGATTGTGGTAATCTGTTACAACAGCCCTAGGAAACTAATACATGCATATCACCTCATTGAATCCTTTTAACAATCCAATGATGTAGCCATGACTATAATCTCCAATGTAGGGATAAGGAAGCCTCAACACAGAGAGGTTTTCCCAAGGGCACATAGTTATTAAGAAGCAGAGCTGGGATTTGAACCCTAGCAGCTTGGCTTCAGAGTCAATTTTTTAAAATTTATTTATTTTTTATTTCAGAATATTACGGGCATACAAACATTTGGTTACATAAATTGCTTTTGTAACATTTGAGTGAAAGTTATAAGTGTGCCCATCCCCCAGATAGTGTGCATTGTACCCGTTAGGTGTGAATTTACCCATGCCCGCCTCCCCCTCCAACCTGTTTGATTTCCAATGAATGTTATTTCCATATGTGCACATAAATGTTGATCGATTAGTTCCAATTTAATGGTGAGTACATGTGGTGTTTGTTTTTCCATTCTTGTGACACTTCACTTAGAAGAATAGTCTCCAGTTCCATCCAGGTTAATATAAGAGATTTTAGTTCAACATTTTTTTAATGACTTAGTAGTACTCCATGGTATACATACACCACATTTTATTAATCCATTCATGTATTGATGGGCACTTGGGTTATTTCCACATCTCTGCAATTGTACATTATGCTGCTATAAACATTCGAGTGTAGGTGTCTTTTTTATTGAATGTCTTCTTCTCCTTCGGGTAGATACCCAGTAGTGGGATTGCTAGATTAAATGGTAGTTCTACTTTTAGTTCTTTGAGGTATCTCCATAGAGGTTGCACTAGTTTGCAGTCCCACCAGTAGTATATGAGTGTTCCTATCTCTCCACATCCACACCAACATTTGTTGTTTTGGGACTTTTGATAAAAGCCATTCTCACTGGAGTAAGGTGATATCTCACTGTGGTTTTGATTTTAATTTCCCTGATGATTAGAGATGTTGAGCATTTTTTCATATATTTGTGGGCCATTGTCTATCTTCTTTTGAAAAGTTTCTGTTCATGTCTTTTGCCCACTTTTTAATGGGGTTGTTTGATTTTTTTTTTTTTTGCTGATTATATAGATTCTATACATCAAAACATCTGTTAGAGACCTGCTGAGGTAACCAGGACCCAAAGGGACAAAATTCTGAGAGAAGGGAGAAGCTTGAGGAAAGTGAGCCATTCGCCCATTCTGGGAGCAGGGCAAGGGGCTTAGGATTGGGGCAGATGGCCCAGGCAGAAGGCCACTACCAGCAGACAGAGGGACAAGAAAAGCTTGTGATGAGCTTATGAGACTGGAGAGACCAAAATGAGAGACCTGGGCCAGGCACAGTGGCTCACGCTTGTAATCCCAGCACTTTGGGAGGCCAAGGCAGGAGGATCACTTGGGGCTAGGAGTTCGAGACCAGTCTGAGCAACATAGCCAGATCTTGTCTCTACAAAAAGTTTACAAATTAGCTGGGCATGGTGGTGTGCGTCTATTTTCCCAGCTACTTAGGAGGCTGAGGTGGGAGAATTGCTTGAGCCAGGAGTTCAAGGTTACAGTGAGCTATGATCATGCCACTGAACTCCAGCCTGGGCAACAGAGCAAGACCCTGTTTCTAAAGGAAACATAACAGAAAGAGTAAGACACCTGAATGGCTGGATTCTTGGTGAGAAGTGAGAAGCAAAAATGGGCCCAATACTTGACCAGTTTTCCCCTCAAGATATTTGCTTAATTCATAAACTATGTGGGGCATAAGACTAAGAATCAAGATAAAAAACCTCTGAAAAGTAGAAGAGATTTTTTGGTCATCTTGTGGTCCTGAGGCAAAGAGAATTAGAATTTAGGATCTCTCAGGGGACAGGGGCTCAGGAACAACACAAGCTCTGAGTTAGAAACTTTAGAGGGCTTTGTCCTAGGAACAGGAATAGTGAAAAAAAGAAAAAGAAAAAAGAAAAGAAAGCAAACAGAGCCTTGCTGAAATTGCAATCCAGCCTCAAATCCACTCAGTTCCTAGGTGGACTAAGGTTATCAGTTCCTACTCTGTTTGCCTAGCAAAGCAAAGGGTGACCCATTATCTAGATCCTCTCAGTTTTCTTAATAAACAATATCCAACATTCAATAAACATCTACCTGGCATGCCAAGAGACAGGACTATGTGACCCAAAATCAAGAAAAACACCAAAAACAGAAAATAAAAACAGATCCACAGGTGAACCAGATACTGGAAGTAACAGAAAAAGATTTTTAAATCGCTATAAATATGCTTAAGAAAATGTACGAATATATTGAAACAAAAGAAAAAACAGACATGGAATATGTAAAAATGATCCCACAACTGAAAAATACAATACTAAAATTAAGAACTATATGAATAAAATTAACCACAGATTGAAAAAGCAGAACACAGGATTAACGAAGTGGAAGATAGATCAGTGGAAAGAACTGGGACTGAAGCACCTAGAGAAACAGGATGGGAATGCACACAAGAGTGAGACAGACATGTGGGACACCTGTGAAGGGCTCGCACACACAGCTGGAGTCCGAGACGGGTAGAGAGAATGGGGCATAAGTACAAGGAGAGGAGATGATGGCTGAGAATTTTTCACAACTTATTAAACTCATCAACCTACAGATTTAAAAAAAAAAACCTGCAAACTCCAGCAGGATTCATACAAAGAAAGCTGTATGAGACAAATCGTAGTAAAACTGCTGAAATCCACAAAGAGAAAAATCTTAAAAGCTGCTAGAGAAAAAGGATACATTACACTCAAAAGGGCAACGATAAGACTGATAGCCAATTTATCAAAAAAAGCTGATGGAAGCCATAAGACAATGGAATGTCTTTAAAATGACAGAAAAAATCATTGCCAACCTAGAATGTTTTTCCAGCTAACATATTTTTTAAAAGTAAGGGTGCACTTTTGCTTTCAGGTCTGACATGTAAAGAGCCTGGAAGTCATCGCTACCATCCTTACAACAAGAAAAAAGCCAAACAAACTGAAAATCGATGACTTTTCTTAGAGCCATCAGAGAAATACAGGATCTGGAGAGACCACTGAACACAGAGAATCATAGCCAGGATCAGCTTACCTGGCGCAGAAGCCACTGCAGCCATAAACTGGTAGGGACAGTAAGTGGTAACTCTGACAAATTGCTGGAGGCTGAGTGTGAATTAGCTTGAGAGTGTGGGGGGCCTGGAGGCCCTGTCTCTGGGGTGGGAGGGCACATTTACATGGCTTTTAACACCAGAAGCCCCGCCAGGTTCTCAAGGTATCCAAGAAAGTATCCAAGTAGCCGAGAAAAATCCTCTTGTGTGTCAGGTAAATTAAACCAAATGTAGTACAAGTAAGTAGATAAAAGTAAAGAAATAAAGAAAAGAGCAGAAATCAGTGAAATAGAATATGGCCAAACAATAGAGGAAATCAATAAAACCACAGCTTGTTTTATATAAAGATCAATGAAAGTGACAAATCTCTAGCTAGACTATTCAAGAAACAAAGAGAAAAGATAAACAAAAATTACCAACATCAGGAGTGAAAAAGGAAAACTCATTAAGGATCAGATATTTAAAGGATAATGAGGCATGAGTCCATGCCAGTATCAATAATTGACTTCTCCAATAAATGGAGAAGAGACAATCTTCCATGAAGAATTCCAAATCGTGTATGGAGTTGCTCTGCTTTTAAAGAGGTGGAGCATTATAACTCCCCATTCCCTACATGTGGGCTGTGCATAGTGATTTTCTTCCAAAGAGTGCAGTATGGAAAGAGAGAGAAAGGAAAAAAAAGAGTAACTTAACAGTGGAGAAGCCTGACAAATTACACCTCAGCCAGGTGACCAGGCTCAACATCAGTAGTGACAAGTCATACTAATAGTAGGTACCCTTGACATGAAGGGTGCTTTACCTCTGCGGTTTTCCTTCCAAAAACACACTACCCAGTCTTCATGAGAAAAACATCAGACAAATCCCAATCGAGGGACATTCTATAAAATATCTGACCAGTCATCCTCAAAACCATCAAGGTCACCAAAAACAAGGACAGTCTGAGAAACTGTCACAGCCAAGAGAAGCCAAAGGAGATGTGGTGACTAAAATAATGTGGGTTCCTGGATGCAATCCTGGACAGAAAAAGGAAGTAGGTAAAAAATCTAAGGAAATCTGAATAAACTATGGCAACTTGGAGAATTAGTCACCAGTATATTTGCATTAAAAGAAGTACAAAAGGGAGGTCTTTAGGTCAAAGTAAAAAACAAGTCCAGCTGTAAACACAAAATGTTATGACAGATAATTTACTATACAAAATAACAATAATGCCTGTGGCATTTAAAACGTATGTAAAGTTAAAATGCATGACAACAACACAAAAGTGAAGAGGGGATAGATTAAATTAAACTATTAAAAAATCTACCATCATTAGGGAATGGTAAACACAATTTATATTTGACTACAATAATAAAGAATGCATGTTGCAATCTCTAGTGTAGCCTCTATAAGACTGATATAAGAATATACTACCTCATAAGCTAATAGAGGGGAAAATGAAATAATAGAAGTAGTTGAATAGGCTAAAATCAGGCAAGAAAAAAAAAACAGAAAAAGAAACATGAGACAGTTGGGTCAAATAGAAAAATCATTAAGATGATAGATACACAGCCAACTATCTCAGTAATTAAATAAACATAGAATGGGCTAAATACTTTAAGTAGGAGACCAAGTTTGTCAGACTGTATCTTTTAAACAATCAGCTATCTGCTGCCCACAAGAAACTTGTTTTAAACAAGTAGCCAGATATTTCGACAGTAAAAGGATATAAAAGAATATACCACACTAACATTAATCAAAAGTAAGCTGAAGTAACTGTATTATCATTATTATCAGACAAAACAGGCTTGAGGACAAGTGGCATTACTCTGCATCAAGAGAGTTATGTCATAATGATAAATGAGACAATTCACAGGAAGTTTCAACAATTCCAAATCTATTTGTACCAAATGATTTAGTTTCAAACTAAATAATGCAACAATCAGCAGAATAAAAAGGATCTCACTAGATAAACCCACAATCAGGTGGGAGTCTCAACAGCCAGCAGAAAGAGCAGGCAAAAGATTGGTAAGGATGTAGAAGTTCTGATAACATAGTTAATAAGCTGGCACGTAATCACGCACCACATGACGACATTTTAATCGATGATGGACTGCATATACCATGGTGGTCCCAAAAGATTGTCATATAGTATTTATACTGCTCCTTTTCTGTTTAGATATGTTTAGATACACAAATACACTGTGTTAACAATTCAGTACACTAACATGCTGTATAAGGCAAGAACATTGTATAGCCATGACCAAAATAATAGGAAGAAGTTAAGTGGCATTTATTAAAATTATGTCCTTCTCACAAAACTCTGAGGCCAGACACAACCTCAAAATGTGATGTCATCATTTACCCAACAAGCCTGCAGTATAACCAACAAGGCTGAATTACACTCAGCTAGGCGGCAGTACACCCAGCAAGACCATATTACACCAAGCAAGGCCACAGTACACCCGGCAAGCCTATATTACACCCAACAAGCCTGCACCAACAAAGGCCATATCATACCTAGCAAGCCCACATTACACTCGGCAAGCCTGTATTATGCCCAGTTAGCCCATACTACACCCAAAAAGCCTGCAGTACACCCAGCAAGGCCTTATGATAGCCAGCAAGGCTGCACTACCCCCACTAGCCTGTATTATACCCAGCAAGCCTCTATCACACCTAACAAGCCCAAATTACACCCAGCAAAGGCCTGAGGCTGATACAGATGGGTATGAATTCCAATCCAAGTTCCAGGCCCAGCCTGGTGGCTCACACCTATAATGCTAGCACTTTGGGAGGCTGAGGTGGGAGGGTCACTTGAGGCCAGGAATTCGAGACCAGCCTGAGCAACAAAGTGAGACCCCGTCTCTAAAATAATATAAAAATTAGCCAGGCATGGTGGCACACACCTGTAGTCCCAGCTACTTGGGAGCTTGAGGCAGGTGGATCACTTGAGCCTGGAGTTTGATGTCTCAGTGAACAATGACGATGCCACTGCACTCTATCCTGGGCAACAGGACAAGACCCTGTCTCACAACAAAACGAAACAAAACAACACATCCAAGTTCCTGAACGGCTTAACAGCTGAACAATGCTGAGCCACTGTCTTAACTACTAAGCTTTGGTCTCCTCATCTGTGAAAGGGGTATAACGTAGTCTACACCTCATGGGGTTCCTGTGAGGATTAGAAATGGCACATGCAAAGCAGCTTTTGCAGTGCCTGGATATCGGAAGCGCTCAATGCATGGTAGCCGTATCATTATGGTCACCACCACCGTCATTATTTAGTGATGGTAACCATTATCGTCATCATCATTGCTCTTACTGCCATTACAGAATTATAATACTATTGCCAATTGTACTCAAAGATCTCTAGAGAAGTCCATTCCAAAGGTTTCCTTGCCACTGGAATCCAACATTCCCAACCCTTATCCTCTGGCTGCCCTGCGTTACATCTGATCTAAATCCTTCCTTTCCATAGTGCAAGCCCACCAGTGAGACAGAGAGCCACTGGTGAGTTCCTAGCACGAGGGATCCTGTTAAGGGGCCACCCTGGCTGCTCCGTTGAGAATTAACTGTAGCACGGCAAGGGTGGGGCAGGGAGACAGGGAAAAAGGCTTTGTGATAATCAAGTGGGAGACATGGGGGAAGCAGGGGAGGGGTCATCTATTCTGGAACAATCTGGAAGGGAGCCAACAGGCCTTTGTTGACGAATTGGATGTGGGGGTAAGAGGAGGCCCTGAGCAACTGGAACACAAGTTGTTGCCTCTGACTGAGAACGGAAAGAACGCTGGCAGAGCAGCCTTGGAGAGAACACGGGCATCTCTCCGTGTGCCCACGTGGAAGAGGGGAGGCAGGACCCGTGAGACTGAGGCTCAGGAGGGCGGTATGGGACATGAACTTCAGAGTCACTGGCTTCTCAACAGTAAGGCTGTGAGACGGGAGAACCTGCAGCTGAGCTGATGATCCAAAGGTGTTCTCAGGTGAGAAGAAGACAGGCCAGGTAAGAAGCTGCCCTCAAAGTCAGCAGCTGTGGGTGTTTGTCCCAGTTTTGCCACCCTCTCCTGCCTCTTCTCTAAGATAGTCACTTTCCACTCTGAAAAACCAGAGGCAGACTAGGGATTCTTAGTCTCCTGTGCCACTAAGAATCAATCCTGAGCACTGGGCTAGTTCAAGACTATTAGGCATCAGGGGCAAGGACGCTGGTGCCAGGTAACTTGGGGTGAAATAAAACCTAGGACAGAGGGCCCTGCAGGGCTAGGGCGGGAGGGTGGAGGGAATAGATGGTGGTTATTCACCTTCCAGCCCCGGCTCCCACACCACCACTCACTCCACTGAAGTCTCATCAAAGTCATCAATGACTGATTATCAACCACCTGGTGCCCCAAACCAGAAATCTGGGAATCTTTCCTCTGCCTTACTCCCGTATTTCTTATCCCCCATCCTCATTTCCTATCCCCGACCTCTTATTTCTTAGTCTTTCTTGAACCCATTCTCCTTCATCCCCTTATGCTCACAGAACACCAGATCCTTGAGATCTTTCTGTTTTGTCCTGTTTGGGGAGGGGAGAGGGTCTGGGCCATTTGAATAGCTACCCAACCCCATCTCCCTCCTCCAGCCCATCCTCCACGATGCTGCGGTCCCGAGGTTTAGGAATGAGAGCATAGAGGGCCTGTTACAGCGCCTGGCGTAGGGGCCGGCACTAGATCAATACTGGCTACTAATGTAATTACTCTCTTCTTGGAAATATATTTCATTGCTTCTAAATTTGTCCACATGGACACTGTTACATATTAACTGAAATGCTTTCCTTAAAAATAGCTGAAGATGATTAGCTAGAGGGATCATAATAGGAATTTTAAGCAATCATTTAAATTAATTCCTGAGAAGTCTATGCAGAACCCTTCAAGCTGAGCCCTTTCTGGCAGAAACTCACGAGTTCCCATAAGCACATGCAAATCAGCACTGAGTTTCCCATATTTCACTGCCAGATTTCTTTCTTTCTTTCTTTCTTTTTTATATACTTTCTAGAGGAACAAACCACAGCTCTGTTATCGCAGCATCACAAGAACTCTTTGCCAGCAGGCAGAGGTCCTGGGCAGCTTCGTATTCCCACCTCCACAGCACCAGGATTAGGAGATCGCCAAACAATGCATCAATGAACGCTCTGTTTTAACAGTTTAAATATCAAAAATTGGCCCCATCCCTATTGAAATTATTCTCTGAAGAAATCTGCCAAAGAATTTTTGGCCAAAAGAATTCTTTTAAACTGTTCAAAGATGCCTAGAAATGGATCTGCTTTGTCCTGGGATAAACCATTACCCTTTAAAGTATGTTAGTGTAATAAAACTGAACTTCTTTGGAAAAGAAAGAGACACACAGAAACCCATTCTCCTACCTTCTTAAATTCATGCACGTTGATTTTTCCATTAGGTTCTTTGCCAAAGTCAAGAAATCGTTTTCTGAATGCTGGGTCCTGCTGCCGTATGTAGTTTTTGAGTTTTTTGATAACTTCTTCTTTGGTCATATTCTTGGTCAGGGTGGTTTTATTCTCAGTGGGCTTGGTTCTAAAATCACAAGCAGGCATTTAGACCCAGCATCAACTGAGACACGCAGAGCACCCAATTTCGATGTTACCCATAACAAAAAAGTTCACACTCCCTGTTTCACAAGGGAGGAAACAGGTGCTTGGAAAGGTGGAGTGACTCGGAGACTTCTTACACTGCTCTGGCTTGTGGGACCAGGGCCAGCACTGCAGGTCAGCAGCACTGTGTCCCAGCGAAACTCTTCCCATGGCACCTGTACTATGGTGGCAGGCCGAGGTGGGGAGCTTGAGAGGATACTATCGTCCTTGTGCTGAGATTTTTCACTGTGCTCTGAGCTGGCTGAAGGTGATGGGAGACTGGGCACACATGATTGAAAACGGATATTTTTGTGAAGTGGGAAAATTTAAAGTCAGAGCCCATTAGAAAGCTTTAAATTAAAGAAATAGGCCATTTTGTGGTAACTAGATCAAGGGAGTCATCAAACATTCACGGAAAGGAAGAGACGTCCACAGTTATTCTAAGGTGATTTATGAAATCCACTTGATTTATGAAATATAAATTGTATGTGCTAGAAATGTGAGTATGGTTGTAGGGGTGTGTGTGGGTGTTTGGGGATAATTATTTCCTCAGCTCCCTAGAAGTCTCTTGGGTCCCTTTTGGGGGTGGGGGGGAACAGCCATCAAATAGTCGTGGAGAATGGACGTCTGCTCCTTCCCTGCTGCTTCTCTTGATTTTTAAGAGCTCTCCAGGAAAGCCTACATTTTATGAAATGCTTAATCACCATTGCCTCTTTTACCAGTTTTAGGAAGCAGACATATCTTATCACAGAATATTTAACCTTTCTCTTAAAATACCCTCTTTCTGCCCATTTATAAATTGGCTACTACTGAAAAGCACAGATATTCAAATTTCATTAGCATATCATTAAAATATTACCATTGCTCTCTATACTTGAGAACTTTTTAAAAGGGCTATGACAAAGTGAAGTCGCTGAATAGTCCTACATTTTACTTTTCATTATGGATTTATTATAAGCTATGAGCAAGCAAATTAAAATAATATCTTTTCATTAGACTAAAGCTATATTTTTAAATGAAGAAGAGCTAGAATATTCATCAGTCCAATTTTTTATAGATTTACTAAGTATATTTTATTGTTACAATTCAATTTGGCAATCATTTTAATAATTCTATCATTCATATTAGAAAACGTTAACTGGTTTAATGGGTGTGTGTTGCAATAAATATTAAATTGTGGTAAGGAATGTAAGTTTCTGGAAAAGAATAAATGTGAATGCAGGTATGTAAGAGTCGAGTTGCAGACCAGTGTCTCTGAGAGTTGAGAGTCCTGGATTCTCAACCCAGGCTGGCCACTAAGTTTGTTATACAAGTCCTCAAACCTCTCAGACATCAGTGCTTTCATTTCTAAAATTAACAAGTAGATTTATTTCTAAGATCTCTGTTTCCTCTAAAATTCTCTGACTCTGATCACTCTATGTATGGTGTGCCATCTTTCTTATTTAAATAATAAGATATTAAAATACTCATTTAGTCAACAAATATTAAAATATTCATTTAGTCAACCTATTCAATGATAGACAGTGTGGTATGTGCTTTCATTTTTCTTTATTTTACCTCTTAGAAAGATCTGGCTGCTGCTGTTTTGCTTTTTGAAAACGTTCACTTAGCTGATCCTTTGGAGCAAGAACTGGAGAGACGACAGGTGGGCCATTAATTCCTATGCTTGCCAAAAGTTTCTTGTAAAGGATTCTTCCTGAAGCAACATCCTGAAACTTACTGTAGAGTCTGAGTTTTAAAAATAATTAGAACACACCCATTAGAATGGCTAAAATTAAAAAGACTGACACTATCAAGTGTTGGTGAAGATGCACGAAGGTAACTACAGCTCTCATCCATTGCTGGTGGGGATGGAAGATGGAGCAACCACTCTGGAAGACCGTTTGACAACTGAATTACAATTACCACAGAAGCCAGCTGTTCTGCTCCCAGGCATTTACCTGAGAGAAATAAAAATGTGTGTATGTACTACAAGACAGATTTATTTGTAGTAGCCAAAAACTGGAAACAAACCACACATCTATTAATATCAACAGATGAATGGATATACAAACTATGGTAAAACTATATAATGGAATAGTATACAGCAATGAAAAGGAATGGACCATTGATATACATAACAATATGAATGAATTTCAAAATCATTATGCTTAGTGAATAAAGCCAGACAAAAAAGAGAACCTATTGTGTGCTTCCATTTATATAAAGTCCTAGAAAATGCAATGTAATCTACAGCAAAAGAGAGCAGGTAAGTGGTTACATGGGGGTGGGAGGAGGGAGCTATGAGTTGCAAAAGGACACAAGGAAGCTTTTTGGGGTGATGAAAATGTTTGATATCTACTTGTGATGGTCCTATAGACACATGATGAATTTTATCACATTGTATCATTTAAATATGTACAGCATATTGTATATAAAGTATACCACAATAAAGATACAATAAATGTAAAACAAGAGAATTTTTAAAATTAGAAATGTTGGTGTGGAATTGTGTAAGAACTTATATTGGAATTTTAGCATATGCAAATACTTTAGCAAAATGTAGGTAACCACTAATAAGTCACAATAATTTCTTTTCAACATTTTGTCTGTTAATATTTTTCTAATTAGAAAAGTTGCACATGTTTTTACTTGCAAATTTGATAAAGTCTGAGTATCTAACAAAATTTTATGTATTCATTAAAATCTGGAGGGCAACAGAGATAGCAGTTATGGGCATGGGCCTGAAACTGGCCTCCCGGGGTTGAACGTGAGCTCTGTGACTGAAGAACTACCTGGCTGAAGGCAGGAGCCCACGAAGTCGGCCTGAGGACACTGCCAGGGCAGCAGCAAGGCCAAAACTATTTTCGTATTAACACTACAGTGTTATTTGCCTTTTTCACACTGATTCTCCCACACACGTACAGAGGAGTTTTCAGAGGCAACGTGTGTGTGTGATCACGTCCTTGCTCTGACCACTAATGGAACATACCCTTGTGTAGTCTGTGTTTTCCATCCTTGCTAAGGTGGTAGGTTTAGGGTACAAGTGAGGAATGAGGAATAGGTTTTCAGAGATTAACTCAGTTTCTTCACAGCATTTCTACTGTGTTCTTTACTGGTGACCTTCATTTATACCTGCTATAGTTTCGGTAATCTCATTATCATCCAACAAAACATTATTTTGAAATGCCAAAGTTTTCTCTGAGCCTAACTGGAAGCACAAGTAAGTACACTTGTGTTCTGCATTAACACTTTTTAAATGTCTCAGTTTTAATTTCTAATAGGGTAAATAATGACATATTCCACATGACAAAAACTCTCATCAAGGTCCTCTGTAAGTTTTAGAAGCAGAGACGTGTCCCAACACCAACAGTGTTGAGAGCCGCTGGTAGAGAACCAGTGCCACAGTCATCCCTGCCAGGCCCTGCCTGTCCCTACAAAACCTCCTCCTCCAGCTGTCCCACAAGACTTGCTAGTCCCTGACGTGCCGCGTTCCCCTAGCCCTCTGGGCCTTTCCCCTGGATCCCATGTCCTGAAATGCCCTTCCTCCTCTTCTCCAGACTCAGGCATCACATCCCCAGGAAGCTTCCCTGCATTCAGTGCCACCACCCCAGGAGATCCTGTTGAGGCACCGAGCACACAGCTGCTGTGGCACTTAAATGCCTTGCTGCGTTTGTCTGCATCTCCTCCCCCACACTAGACCTCCCTGTAAATAAAGGGCTTCCATGAGCCTATTGCAGTGGGACAGCCCATGTCTGTACGCACCCCCTAACGTTCCCTGAACGAAAGGCTAAGTGATGGAATAAGCGACTTGCGCAACCGACGGCAGGCCCCTCTGTTTCTCATGAGCACACACAAAGGCCAAGAGCAGCCGAAGCCCCACAGACCGGGATGTGCCACGTGGCCTCGTTCCTTTCCCCACCTGGCCACTGCCTCAGCACAGGCCCATACCATCTCTTACCTGCACTCTCTCTAGAACCCTCTCTCTTGACTTGCAGTCACCTGTTTTTCCCCATTTCAGTGTTTCTTTCACACACTAGCAACCTGATCTTTCTGCAAACGTTCAATAAGAATTGGATAAAACACAAATGTCCAAGTCAGGCACACCAAGCCACTCCCGACCAGTGAAGCCTTTGCCTCACCCTCCTCTGCTGATAAATCCTTCTCCTCCTACAAAAACTAGCCATTTAAAAAAAGAGTTGGGAGCCTGAATGTTCACAGAAAGGAGACACAAATGGCCTATAACTACCAGTAGATCAACTTGTGTTTCACTCACCTAAAATCAATGTAATGTAAACAAAATCAACAAGTAAGATTTTTCACATTTCAATCAGAAGAACCAGAAGAGTATTAGAATAACATTCTTCTCTGTGGTTCCGTTTGATCTCCCCAAAGAAAACTGCCCAAATCACTGCCCTCACTTTGGGAAACACTGAACCAGACGAACTCTAAGGCTGTCCAGGTCTCAGTTCTGCGAGAGCAAGTCTGAGTGACACTGAGGTGGTGACAAGGAAGGCACATCCTCTGCAGACCCGTGGGCTTCTGAGTGGTAGGTCCTCAAGGTCATCTGCAGAGAAGGACGCAGCCAGGCTCTGTGCCCCAAGGGGAGACTTGTGGGTGGTGAAACAGCCCCCAAGGAGGACAGCCAGAGGGACCTGATCTCTTCTTTCTCTTCCCTTCCCTATTCAGTCATCTAACGCCTGTCCCCTTCTGGCTTCGGCTCATCCACCCCAATGAAGCTGGAAACTAAGGTGATAGGAAAATAGAAATCAAGCCTCTGCTGTGGGATGACCAACCCCAGCCGGGGAGGTAAAGCGGACTAAGGACTGAGAGCACAGGCTCCTCCCTCTGACCCCACTGCAGGGGTGACGGTGGAAGAGGTGAGCATGTAGCACCAATCAGCTGTGGCCCGACTGTCGAATTTCTTGGCCCAGAAATGAAATGTCTAGAACTACGCTCTGTCTTAACACTCGGTCTACTCCTATATCATAGTTTCATTATGTAAAATCAACAGTAGTTAGTTGATTGTATATAATTAAATTGTTTAATTATCAATATTTTATGTGTTAAACCACAAGAAACTCTTGATAATAATGCTCTGACCATCAGAACTCAACATATTTAACTGTAGCAACTAAAACAAAAGAGCTTTCTAAATTCAACAAGAGTTGAGATGAAATCTTTGCATTTTGAATAATACTTTACAAGATATTACTTAAAAATAAAGATATTTGCTTGCAAAATAAGAAAACAGAAAAGAGCACAGAGTCCTGGAACCCAAGTCCCCTCCCCACTGTGTGACTTGGAGTGGGTACTCAACTTCTCCAGGCCTCGGTTTCTTTGTCCATAGAAAGGAATAATAGTAGCTACCTCACATGTCCAGCACTTAGTAAGGATTCAATAAACAGCTGCTGGCTGGGCATGGTGGCTCACGCCTGCAATCCTAGCACTCTGGGAGGCTGAGGCAGGCGGATTGAGCTCAGGAGTTCGAGACCAGCCTGAGCAAGAGCGAGACCCCGTCTCTACTAAAAATAGAAAGAAATTATCTGGCCAACTAAAAATATAGAAAAAATTAGCCGGGCATGGTGGCGCATGCCTGTAGTCCCAGCTACTCGGGAGGCTGAGGCAGAAGGATTGCTTAAGCACAGGAGTTTGAGGTTGCTGTGAGCTAGGCTGACGCCATAACACTCACTCTAGCCCAAGCAACAAAGCGAGACTCTGTCTCAAAAAAAATAAAAATAAAAATAAACAGCTGCTATTATCAATATTATCTACTAATGTTGCAAAAATACATAGAAAAAGGATTAGAATTATGAAACAGACTTGATAAATATGACATAAATTAATTTCATTATCAAAAACTTACTTTACTAAATGTTCACTCGTTAAAAGTGGGCAGAATATGTTCATGAGTCTCTTGAAATTATTTCGACCAATGAGCCCTGTGTCTCCGAGGTCATAAGATTGCAGCATGTTATAAAAAGCTTGCGGACTCCTAGTAATTGCATCATGAACAACTTCTTCTGCCTAACATAAAAAACAAACATATTTACCAGGCTGTACATTTGTGACATGGCGTGACCTCACCCTCGGACCAGAAAGGAAGGCACCCGCAAACAGACAGCAGGTGTTACTTACTGAATCCCAAGCCAGGTGGAGAGGTGTCTTAGTGTCTGTACCAGGGGATATCTTCCTCATCTAATTGGGAAAGAGAAAGTACATAAATAGAAATCACGAAAGGCAATAGGAGCTTTGGAGGCACATGGACCTGGACTTGAATCCCAGCACTGCCCATGATTAGCCAATAGCTTTGAGACCTTGAGTGAGTGAGTCCACCCTCCAATACCCATCTGAAAATGGGGATAATAATACTTAACCTGTACTTGTTTAAAAAGAAAAAGTACAATAAACATGAAAAGATCCATCACCTAGAAATTAAATGCAAATAAAAGAATAACCAGATGGCATTTTTGCGTAACAGAATGGCAAAAAAGAAAAAGCAGCAAACTGCCCGCACTGGCAGGGGTTTCAGAAATGGTGGGGGTGTAAATTGATCTAGCTTTCTGGAAGGTATTTGTCTCACTTGGATAATACTGGAGAATGTGATGATTTACAGACTCTAGGGTGACGACGGCTGCTGGGCAGGAGAACTGGGTGGCTAGGGAGCAGGGCACAAGGGGACTTCCTTTCACTGTATTCCCTTTATTGCCTTTTGCATCTTTTGCATTTTTTACTTTATATATATATTCCTCTTTAAAAATAACTAATAAAATAAAACATATATTCTTTGAACCAATAATTCCATTTCTAGAAATTTATACTAAAGAAATAATCAAAGAGTGATGCAAAAAAGCAGATACCAAAATATTCACTGTAGCAAATTTTTAAAAACAGGCAAACAAAAAAATGAACATCTAGATTATAACAAGAGAGAACAGCTACGTGGTATCTTTAAAAATTATATAGCAGAACTTTTATTGGCATTAAATGTTAATAACATGGTAATAAATGATAACATAAACTAACAAGCCATTCATTATATTATATAATCTCTCTTTTAAATAAAATAGATACACTATACAAAAGTATGTATCCAAATTCATCAAAGCATATGAATTAAATATGTACAGGTTTTTGTATATCAGTTATACCTCAATAAAGCTGCTTTTTAAAAACTGTGTGTATATTTTTATAAGTTTGGAAGAATATACAACAAAGTGTAACAATAACAACTCCTTGGTGTTCGAATTAGTGGTTCAGTGATTTTTATTTTCTTCTATTTGCATGGCTGTGTTTTCTAATTTTTCCAATTCATTCATTTATGATTCATTCGCGTGAGAGCGTGCCTGGCCCTGGCCTCCCCTCTGGTGCAGTGGGCAGTGACAACAGAAGGCCTCTGCTTTTGTGGGGACAGGACTCCAGCAGGCCACAAATGTGGCTCCGGTTGCAACAGGTGCTTGGGGTGCTAGTGAGGTCAGTAACTGGAAGGTACGACTTCCCCAGAGACCTTGGGGAGGGTCCCTGCTTGGGCACTGGGGGCACTGTGCTCTGGAGATGGCACCATAGGTGAGAGAAGCAAGAAGGAAACCGAGGCAGTGGCTGCAGGGTAAGCTGGGTCTGGGAGCCAAGGAACTGGAAGACAGACCTCATTAGGCGGCAGGGCTGGACCATGTGGGCACCTGATCAACCATGTCAGGAAGTTCTGTTTTATCCCACAAGTCCTCAGAAGCCACTGGGGCAGTTTAAGCATGGAGGCAGACATGATCTGATTTATAGTAAGCAAAGATCACACCGCTTGCCATGCGGAGAACAGACTGCTTACGTGTCTATATTTTGTTTTTAAAGAAAAAAAGATTCTAAACATTTTATGTACATTATCCTTTTAAATTTCCATAACAACCCTACAAGGTGATACCATTATCAACCTTGTTTTACAGATGAAGAAATGAGTCTTGAAAAGATAAATTAATTGCCCCAGTAACCAATGTGAGATGGAGGCAGGGAGTTGAAGGCAGGTACTCAAGCTCCCAGCCCAGCTGACAGCCTTCATTTCTGGCACTAGGCTGGATCTCACTCTGAAGCCCTAGCAGTAAATTGAGTCAGGCACATGTCCAGGCTTCCATATGTCACAAACACTGGCTGGGTGTACAGATTCACATACCCATCCACCTGTATGGGACAGGTATGTGGTACAACCAACATTTTACTTGTCAGCCTATTCCTACCCATTTTCTAGCAAAATGGATCACAAGACCTTTCCTATTTAAAAGAAATTATATATATGCCCAGAACCATAAAAATGCTCATACCGTTCGGCCCAGTATTTCCACTTCTATGAATCTGTTCTAAGGAAATATTCACATGTGAATGAAGATCTCTGCACAAAGATGTCCACCACAGTACTACCCTCCACAGTGAAAGTAAACAAAGCGCCTAAATGCTCCAATGACAAGTACATGCACAGAGCATTCCTAGATACCACTGAAAATTATGTCTATGATGAGTTTTTAATGGTATGGGGATGTGGGGGAAATGTTGATCATATAATGTGAAGTTGGAAAAAATGGGATATAAAATCTTACAAATAATGAGTTCAACCATGTTAAAAAATATGTGCATACACCACACACACAAAGAGTAGAAGGAAATTTGTCAAAATTTTAACAGTGGGTGTCTCTGGGTGTTTGGATTTGGGCTTTTTATCATTATTTCCACATTTGTAGTTTTGGATAGTTTCTAAATATAATGAATGTCTATTACTTGTATAATCATAAAACATTTGAATGAATTATGTATTATGGTCTATTAAAATTACCACCAAAATGTTGGTAGAAAATTTCTAGATGTACCAAAAGAAGGTAATTTAAATATAACATTTTCACTCCAATAAATTGCTCCATTTTAAACCAAGAAGTATGCCCCAGCTCTCCACAAGACCATGCAGCAAAACCACAACAGGTGGAAAGGATTCTTTGAAGATGAATCAATTGCCTTTTACACAAGAGCCACGGGAATAAAACACAGCTGGATTCAGTTAAACTATCTTAAAGTGATCCCCAAAGCAAGGCACCCCCGTTCAGATCTATCCAATAGAAACATTATCTTTGGGGAATAGGGCACCTCTTCACATTACTAGTTTGATTTTGATTTATAGGTATGTCAACTTCATAAATCTAAAAACTAAAAGCTAATTTGTATCTGTTAAAAGATGTCTTTAACAAACATTTCACCAAGAGTCTGTTAAAGCCTATTGCATGTGTTATCTGAAATTAATCTTATTTTTTAAAGTTCTTAAAATGTTTTGATGCTAATAGCTATTAAAGTTACAGAAGCATTTCTAATAATAAAATTATCAACTTTTCAGTCAAAAGAAACAAATATTAAAGGCAAGTGTTAGTCGCTAGAGGCAATCAATGAACGTTTATTTTTTAAAAAGAAGAACCAACATAGGGTACAAAACTCTAAAAGTATGAATGAGAACCAGAGTAATCATTTACCAACACTCCTTTTAAGACACCGTTGTAAGAGAAGTGTTGTCAAAGTTCTGTGAAACGAAGTTACATCCTGTCCATAAAAGGGCTCTCATTCAGAACAGTTTTTCAGAAATGTCAAATACCATCCTTTGATAAGATTTAGAAACTAAAGTTAAAATCAACCAACTCTTAAATACTTAACACTTACTTACAATGAAAATTAATTCAGTTGAAAAACATGGTCATTAATTTATTTAAAGCATATTTCACCTGCATCTCTTATTTTACTGAAAATAATTAAGTTCCTGCCATAAAGAGAAAACCAAACATGAAGTTGTTCAAAACTCACCTTTGGGTTCTCTTCAAGCAGCTCAGTAAACGTGGAGACCTTGACCATTCCAGTGCCCCCAGGGTCGAGCGTTTGCATTAGCTCTTTGAATTCTGAATCGCTTAATTTTACGGCCTTGCAATTTAGAACATGTCGCAATTCTTCCCCTGCTATCTGTCCATCAGGTTCCTGAGCATGAGAGTGTATATATAAGGGAATTTTTAAAAAGTAAAAGGAAGGGAAAGCATCATTTAATAAAAAGTGAGCTTTGGCAAAATAGAATTATGATTTAAAACATGAATACTTCAATTGATCATTATGTATAATACATGTGCCAAGAGCAGGGGTGGGAGGGATTGCTAGAACTTTCCAAGTGCAGTACCAACAATGTTCTCTACCAGGGCATGGGCAGGAGATGGCCCCTGAGTGACGAATGGGGCCCATTTCTCAGGCACAGCCTGATCCCCTGCCCCAGGAGCTTGGACGGCTTGGACAGTCCCTTCCTCCCCAGCCCCACCTACGTGCTGGGTGGTTCAGCCACATGGGGCACAAAACTTCCCAGCAGCTCAATTACAACTTGCCAACTTACTAAGAATAAATTATGCTTGTTTTCACTACCACCAACCTCATCAATTACATAAATGGACAATTACTTAGTGAGAAAAATTTCAGCCATGCTGCATAAAGAAAACATATTATGAGCAAAATACTGTAAGGCAAATTTCTTCCCCCAGAATAAAAAATTATCAATAAGTAAATTGAATATCAAAATCAAGAGATACTGTTTACTGGAAAGACAGGGGAAATAAAGAAACCCTATCTCATAGAGAGACATTGTGACTATTAATGTGACAAAAAGATTTATTAAGTAAGTGATAAGGCAGTATACAAATGTCAACTATTATTTTCGGGTGCAAAATCTGAAAGGATATAAGGTTATCTTGAGGGTAAATTCAGTACTTTAGGGGATATATTCATGCTTACTTTTAGGTTTGGGAGTGATAATCGATTTTTTAATGTCTAAACAGGAATCACTGACAATTGATTTTTAAAATAATTTTAAATAAATTTATAGCATTGTGTAACCATCACCACTGTCTAATTCTAGAACATTTTCAGCACCCCCAAAAGAAATCTCATGCACATTTGCAGTCACTCCCCATTTCTAGCCCTAACCTAAGGCAACTACTCCATTTTCTGTCTCTATATATTTGCCTGGATAGTTTATGTAAATAGAATAATATAATAAATTTATGGTTTCCCATATCTGGCTTCTTTCACTTAGGCTAGTGTTTCTGAGGTTCATCCATGTTGGGGCATGTATCAGTATTTTTTCCCTCTTTATTCCTAATTAGTATTACATTGTATGGATATGCCAGATTTTGTTCATTTTGTCACGAGTTAATGAACTCTTGGATCATTTCCAGTTTGGAAATTATGAATAATGTTTTCTGAACATTTGCACACAAGTCTGTGTGGATATGTGTTTTTATTTCTCTTGGGCAAATACCTAGGAGTGCAATTGCTGGGTTATATGACAAATTACAATTAATTTTTTGAGAAACTGCCACACTGTTTTCCACAGTGGCTGTACCATTTTACATTTCCACTAGCAGTGTGTGGGAGTTCCAGTATCTCCACATCCTTGCCAACACTTATGATTACCTGTCTTTTTGATTATAGCCATCCTACTGGGTGAGAAGTAGTATCTCATGGTTTTGATTTGTGTTTCTCTAATGACTTATAATGTCAAGTGTCTTTTAATGTGCTTCTTGGCCATTCATGTATCTTCTTTGGTGCAATGTGTATTTTGCCCATTTAAAAAACTGGGTTATCTTCCTATTGATAGGCAGCTAAATGTTCTAAAAGTTCTTGTATATTCTAGACACAAGTCTTTTACCGGATATATGATTTGTGTATATTTTTTCCCAGTCTGTGGCTTCTGTTTCCACTTTCTTAATGGCATCTTGTGAAGCACAAAAATTAATTTTGATGAAGTCCAATGTATTTATTTTATTCATTTATGGATCATGCTTTTGGTGTCACATCTAAGAAATGTTTGCCTAAAATATACATATGTTTTTCTTGTAAGAATTTTATTATTTTAGCTTTTACATTTAGGTCTATGGGTATATGGTATAAGGTAAGGTTCTAAATTCATCTTTTTGCATATGGATATCCAATTGTCCCAGGACCACTTTTGAAAATATTATCCTTTCCCCCACCGAATTTCTCAAAAGTGAATTGACCACAAATTTAAGGATTTATTTATGGATGCTCAATTCTGTTCTATTGATCTATATGTCTACCCTCATGTCAGTATCACATAGTCTTTTACTAAGATTCAAAATCTGGAAGTTTAAGTACTCTAACTTCATTCTTCTTTTCCAAGTTTGTTTTGGCTATTCTTCAACCTTTGTATTTCCACATGAATTTTAAGATAGTTTTTCAACTGCAAAAAAAAAAAAAAATCTAGCTGAGATGTTGATAGGGTTTGCATTAGATATATAAATCAATTTGGAGAGAACTGTCATCCTAATAATATTGTTTTCCAATCTATAAATATGGAATGTCTCTTCATTTATTTATATATTCTTTAATTTCTTTTAAAAATGTTTTGTAATTTTCAGTGTATATGTCTGGCACTTCTTTTGTTAAATCTGTTCTGAGGTATTTTATTCTTTTGATGCTATTATGAATGAAATTGCTTTCTGAAGTTCATTTTCAGATTGTTCATTGCTAGTTTATAGAAATATAACTGATTTTTGTACATTAATCTTATATCCTGCAACGTTGATGAATTCACTTATTAGTTCTAGCAGTGTGTGTGTGCACACACATTCACACATTCCTTAGAATTTTCTACACTCAAGATCACGTCTGTGAATGAAGACAGTCTTACTCCTTCCTTTCCAATCTGGATGCCTGTCTATGGCCACACCACCCTGAAGGCGCTGATCTCGTCTTGTCGGTCCAATCTGGATGCCTTTTACTTCTTTTCCTTTCCTGACTGCACTGCATAGAACTCAAGCACAGTGTTGAACAGAAGTAGCAAGAGCTCACACTCCTTGTTATTCCTGATCTTAGGGGAAAGGCATTCAGTCTTTTACCATTAATTATGCTGTTGGCTATGGATTTATCGTAAATGTCCTTTATGAGGTTAAGGCATTTCCCTTCTATTCCTAGTTTGTTGAAAGTTCTTATTATGAACAGATGTTGGATTTTTCAAATACTTTTTTCTGCATCTATTGAGATAATCGTGCAGTTTTGTCTTTAATTCTATTAATATTGTATATTACATTAATTGGGGTTTTTTTGAAGTTAAACCAACTTTGCAATCCTGGGATAAATCTCATATGGTCATAGCATTGCATCCTTGCTGTATATTGCTGGAGTGGACTCACTAATATTTTGTTGAGAATTTTTGTAACTATAGTCACAAAGGATACGGGGCTGCAGTTTTCTTTTCTTGTGATCCTTTTGCCTGGCTTTGGTATCAGGGTAATATTGGCCTCAGAGATTGAGTTAGTGTTCCTTCCTCCTATACTTTCTGAAAGTTTGTAAAGAATTGATAATATTTTTGCGAATAATCTTTGTAGCCTTCAATGAAGAGAATTTGCACATTTTTGTTAATATATTCCTAGGTGTTTGATTTTTTAAATGTTATTAAAAATGACATTTTTAAAATTCTTCTCTAATTGTTTATTGCACTTTATAGAAATATTGTTGGTCTTTGGATGATGACCTTGTATCCAATGACCTTCTAAATTCTATTACTTCTAATGTTTTATGAGAAGAGTCTTTTGGAGTTTCTAGTAACAAAATCACATCAGTTGCAAATAATAACACCAAGAATAAGAGTAAGTAAAAAGTCAGTGTGCAGATTGTTTCTGGGTGATAGAAAGTGAGCCACCTCATTTAAATATAAGTGATCACAACAGCTGGGTCCACTGGCAGAGCTTGTGGCAGCGTCTGGAAGCAGCACATACAGCAAATGGATGCATGACTTGGAGCAGATCTAAAGCAGTCTTTCTTCTAAACATCCCACATCCCTCTCTGCAGCAGGAGAGAGACCTGTTTCCCATGGCCATCCTATGCAGCAGGCAACACACCCAGCCCTGCCTGTTCCTGGCTCCCTCCCCTGAATTCCTCATCCAGTCCTTTCCATGGCAAGGCACAGGGTGATGGCGGTGGGAGGGGATGGGAGGTCCCACTCTGAAACCGTGCACTACACATCTCTAAGGCATTTGGTGGTCACCGTCGGTATGTGGTGCTCCAGAGTGCGAGCTCAGCAGCAGCAGGGGCTTTGGGTTACTTCTCTGTGTGTTTAGCCTAAGTGCCCAACGCGGGGCCCAGCACAGCCTAGGTATGCAATTTTTAACCTACACTATCTGCATATTGATCTCCAGTTGGACAGTACAGCATTGACTTTTAAATGGTCTAATATTTGGAGTGGTTAGCATTATTACGGTCCTCCATTAAAGGAAACAAAGATTTCGCTATTTTTAATTAAATTACTTCTTCAATATACTAATAGAACCACACAAAAGCCTTCATTCATCTTTCTCTAGGTGGTTCTGCGAGCACACTCCCTGGCAGCCCTGCCCAGGGCTGGAGGGTGCCTGCTCTGGAGCCAGGCGCTCCCCCACCTCCAGCTGGGGAGCCTCTGGCGTTACTGGCCCTGAGGTTCCCTTTCTGCAACTGTCAAATGGAGATAACAGTAAGGTCTACCTCACAGAGGTGTTGAGAGGATTAAGTGTGTGTACATAAGCAAATTGCTAACATCGTGCCTGGCACATAGTAAGCATTAGGTATTATTGTTCATTCAGAGAGACCAAGTCATATAGGCCTAAATATTCATTAAAATAGGTATATCTCCCCAGGAACACAGAACCCCACATTTCTGAATCCACACTGTGCTTGGAAACCCCAAGCAATGGCGTTCTAGGCTGACAGAGGCGGGAGCTGGAGCCTCCAGCACAGACAGCAAACCCCAAACCCGGAGGCCACCTCCAGACAACGCGGGCTGCTCCCCAGAGTGCTGCCCTTGTGCTTGCACACGTCTGTCCCTTGTCGGCTGTCTGTGGGAGGCTGATGCTGAGGCTAAGGAACTCCTCTGGCATATGAAGTCATTTGCACACAGTCCTATTTGAGTCTAAGGAAAAGTAATTCACCCTGCTCCTCATTATTTACTAGAGATTCAATTACTGAATGTGCTTAGTAAATACAAACTTGGGAAATGTTGTTATGTATCAAAGTATCCAAATGCTGCTTTCTAAAATAAACATTAAAGTGAGACAGGAGCTAATGTTTAAAGCAAGAAAAAGCAAGTTGCAAAGTCATGAATTAGCCTCTGTAGTACAATTAAAAAATTAAATAGACTATTTTGGAACTAAGAAAATGCTTCTGTT
This sequence comes from Varecia variegata, assembly GCA_028533085.1. Lineage (NCBI taxonomy): Eukaryota > Metazoa > Chordata > Mammalia > Primates > Lemuridae > Varecia > Varecia variegata. The sequence goes on along the minus strand of CM052440.1, from coordinate 4,039,831 downwards.
ATGGGCAACAAGTTGCTTACGGACTGATAAACTCTAGGTCAGGGTGGGGAAGGTTCAGCAGGTCTGGACCACTTGTTAATTACACAGTTAACAATGACTAGTCACTCCATTCCTAACAATCTCTGCACACATTGCTATCGGCATTTATCTTCCTATATTGCAATTAATTTTACATTATCTGTTCTTCCCAACTAGACTCAACTCTTGAGGTCAGGGTTCATATCCCTGAGCACACAGAACAACATAACAGGAGCTCAAAAAGCGTTTGTTGGATGGATAAATGAACGAATATCGAGTTTTTATTGGTCTCGTTCTGAGTGTTAGCATTCTTAGAAACAATGAGTGTTTCCCCCAGAGAAGGGTTTCAAAATCTTACAGTATTGATCATCAGTAATGCTTTCTTCAATGATGTAAAGCAGTCTTCAGAATGTCTAAATAACTTTGTGATGGCATCTTTCTTGTGAGATTGATTTCTAGAGTTGAAGCTACAAGAGGATTAGGAGAAAAACAGAAATAAGATTATGTCCTTGAACTTTGCTCTTTCTTAATGTAAAAAACAAGCACCCTCACAACAGCTATAATAACGCTTTCTCTGTGGATGGCTCTTGTTCCTGAAAGTGTAATGTGCCTGTATGGCTTCTCCATCACTCTGCTGGCATGAGATCTAATAAGGGAGACGCCAGGGGTGCACTTGCCACAGGCATCAGGTAGCTCTGCTGCACCCCGCCCCCTTCCCTTAAACCACTTCTGGTCAGCCATCATGCAAATCAGTGATTTTGGTCTCCAAAAAGATTGGTAAAGAGACCATGGATCACTGCTGAGACCTCAGCCGCAGTGGGAAGCTGGGAACCATCTCCTCCTTTATGGGCAGCAGACTGTAGCACACTCATCCAGCGATGACCGAGGGCACATATTCCAGTCTCAAAGCTGTGAGGACAGCAGTCTTCACCAGCTCTCCCTTTCCATCGCCAATGGAAAGGCCACAACCACCTATGTTGCCTGGCCCTCTTCCTCTGTTGCCTCTTTCTTTCATCCCCACCAGTCTATCTGTGTGCTCTTGAAGGCCATGATTGTCCCCTCTGGAAATCAAGATCAACTTCAGTGTAGACTCTGCTCAGAAAGGGAGACTGCCAGAATCTCATAATAAAATACTGTTTGCTGCTTCCCTTTCTCAATGTTCATTTACACAGTTAAACATTTCCCACTAAATAACGACAGTGAATCAGTTTACCTGTGGAACCACTCTCACATTTGAGGATTTTTGTTGCTGCACCTATATGGCCATCTTAGCTTTTTCCAGTTGTGTAAAAACATAAACATATACCCCACTACTTTTCAAAAACATACTCTGGTTTACTGAGTCTGAGTTCCTCCTCAGTGACTCACTGGAACCTAGTTTTTCTAAAGACTGCTAGCGCTGGCATGAACAGATACTTTTTACAGCAGTATATCTAATATCTACTGAGTATTACTGAAATTGGGGGCAGATAGCTCTCTGTTAGGGGGTACTCACTATAGAATGCTGAGCAGTGTCCCTGGCCTCTATCCCTAGATAACAGTAGCAGGTTTGGATCATAATCCTGAAAGACACAATCTCAAATGCCATAATCCCAAATGTTGAAATCCCAAAAGATCAGTATGCCTAAAGTCTAAAATCCCTAACATCTAAAACTCTAATGTCTAAAATTTCAAAAATCACAATCCTGAAAGATTAAAATCCTGAATGTTGAAATCCTAAAAGCTGAATTCTGGGGAAGGGCTTAGGGTCTTTTCACTTGTACGCATGATAGTTGTATCATATTAGGTGGAAGTATTACCTCATCTTTATTTGGAAATTAAGTATGGTTTAAGGAGATGCGTATGGGTGCCAAGTTGACAAGGAGTAGATCTGTGGACTTAATTTTAGGTGCCAACTTGACTGGCTTAAGGAATGCCTAGGAACCTGGTAGCGCATTATTTTGGGTGTGTCTGTGAGGATGTTTCCTGAGTGCACTAGGTGGGGAAGATCTGCCCTCAATGCTGACAGGCACCATCCAATCGGCTGGGGCCCCAGAGAGAACACGGAAGGCAAACTGGTCTCTCTCTGAGAGCTGGGACAGACTTTTCTTCTGCTGTCTTGGACATCAGAAATTTGACTCCACCAAAGTGCATTATCACATCATTGACTTTGTGTGTAAGCATTGTGCACGTACATAAAAATGTTTAAACTTCCTTTTTATACCTCTGCATTTGTGAAAGTTTCTCAAGATCTCGGCTCTTTGGGCAATTGCAATATGTGGTGGTAACACACCTGAGAGAAAAATGCAAGTTCCCTACCACATAACAGAAATGTCGTGCTGGCCTGGAGTGCTCAACAAAACTGTTACAAAATAGATTAAGCAGGTACCAAGACAACTATTGGGCCTGGGAAAAGTGCCCAGCACTTTCTTGTCTTGAAATGGTGGGTTCTACCAGGGCCTGACTGCTTTATAGCTCTTTGATTGTCCTATAGTGCCCTTTAGCTAATTGTAATGCTAAATTCCCCACATAGGGGAAAACTGTAATATCATTAACATAACATGGGTTGCATGACGGCATTATGATGATGGTGTAACTGAAGTAAGGGTCCAAAAAGGGCAAAATGTTTGTGAGTTGTCTTTTTAAAACCCCACACCCTTTTTGAGGAATTAAAGCCTACATTCCTGCCAGAGGCCAGTAATCAGAGGGGCAGAGAGGTGTTCTCTGTTTTATAGTATATTAAACCACAGGAGATAGTTCAACAGAATTATCCAGGCAGATGTCACGAGATAATCTTCATCAGAGATGCTATAGTTAAACAGCAATAGCCCGAAGCTGAAAACCCCCTTTAAAAACTCTGTTTTTCTGCTTAAAAAGTGGATGGTGGTTCTTTAAGATGAGAGTCTGCCATCCTCCTCATTTGCCGGAAAATTAATAAACTTCTCTTTCCTTTTCCTGAAACCACTTGGCCTCATTCGTTCAGCCTTGGGGACAAATACTGAACTTTCGGTAACAATGGTACTACTGGTGTGATATGTTTTACTGTGATCAAGCAAAGGCACAATGTAAAAACTTTGCATTACTCATTGGGAAGAGAGTTAAGGCAACACCACAGGGTGGGCAGATGTGGATTTTGCATGCAAGAAAGCTCCTGTGGAAGAAATTCCTGTGCCACCCAGAAGCAAGTGCCCTAATAAGTAACCTCTATCAAACTCATCTAACTCACCAATGACTTGTTGGAGTCACTCTTTGGTCTCTTGATTCCCTATCAGTTTGGGGGACAGTTTTTCTATACTGTCCTGGGATTTTCACGAAACACCATCTCAGATTTTGATGCATCTTATCAAAAGACTTAGGTTGTCCATCACAGTATTTCAGATGACCACAGTTATTAAGCTGGATGCACACAATTACCAATCATAATAATATGCTTATACATTTTCATTTTGACCTATTTTAATGAATTCAATTTGTCTGCTCATAACTATCATACCCATGCACCTGATGTTAGTATACTTGAGTGTTTATGCCTGCAAAAATATGTAAGGTATTATTGCCTATTTTATTGTGTAAGGTTTCTTATGAAGTGTTCTGTTGTGTATTTATGTGTTTCTCAAATAAATCCACTTTTAAAAATGTAAATAAATATCTTCTGAAGAATTTTTAAATTAGTTTTTCCAGAATTATATATTCAGGATTTTGATCTTTCAGAATTGTGATTGTAGAAATTTTAGACTTTAGGGATTTTGATCTTTCAGGATTATGTCATTCAGGATTGTTGTCTTTCGGAATTATGATCAGCTCCCATCAGTAGCATCCCCAACCCCAGTGTAACCACCAAAAACATCTCATGATGTTGCCAAATGTCTCCTGGGAGGCAAGATTGCCCACAGTTGAGAACCACGGTTTTAAAGTAAATAAAACTTTAAAATTCTGACAGCTCTATATAAGATACTATCAGACAAGAAAATTATAAAGAAATAGAAGTAACTTCACTTAAGAGGGTAACTCGGCTGGGCATGGTGGCTCATGCCTATAATCCTAGCACTCTGGGAGGCTGGGACGGGAGGATTGCTTCAGCTCAGGAGTTTGAGACCAGCCTGAGCAAGAGCAAGAACCTATTTCTACTAAAAATAGAAAAATTAGCTGGGCATGGTGGTGCATGCCTATAGTCCCAGCTACATGGGAGGCTGAGGCAGGAGGATCACTTGAGCCCAGGAGTTTGAGGTTTCAGGGAGCTAGGCTGATGCCAATGCACCCTACCTGGGGTGACAGAGCGAGACTCTATCTAAAAAAAAAAAAAAAATGAATTCACAGAGTTGCATCACAGGAGCAGAGAGCTCTGAAGGCTCTGAATACCTGGAAGGCTGGTAACGAGAGCAGTTCATTAAATATTCATAAATCCCTGAGACAGGGATGGGAACCATGAAATGTGGTATATTTTACTTTACAATGAAGCATAATGCTTTCAATGAATGTGCCAAGATTATAAAGCCTGGTTTTTCCCTTAAGATTCATAGAGGGCAATCAGTCCAGGATGCACCTCAACATAAACAAAACACTTCTTAGAGCAAAATTCTAAATTCTAAATGTCATATTATTAAGTACTTTTTTTGCATTTTGGGGCCCCCACCACAATTTACATGATATTATAAATATGAAGTTATAATAGATGTGAGAATGAGACAGAAAGGATGACGTCCAAGGCAAATAATCCCCATGACCCATGATATGTACACCACGCAGAGAGTGGCTGGAAACGAATGAACAATATTATTCTTTTCCATACCACACTTAACAAGCACATGTTTATACACAATTTTTCAAGAACCTGGAGCTCAGCAGCAGCAGCTGTGTGCATACCCAGAGCCTTGGGCTCCACCACACACTGAGCAGGCGACTAAGTTAAGATCTTATAGTCTTATTTTTCTCATCTAGAAATTGAAATAGTAATTACACCAACCTTACAGTTTAAGGCAATCTTAAATAAGAAAAATGTATGAAAAATAATTTATACTGTAAAATCACTATGTAAAAGTTGGCAATTATTCAGGGTAGACTAGTTGGTCATTCAGTAAATGATGAAAAAGTAACTCGGATATTCTCTAACCTTTTACATATTATGATATGTGTAACTAAAATTTGGTGTTTTTTTTTTTTTTTTTACGTACCTATTTCTTTTTCTTGGGGGAACAATATTGCTAATATCCAACCCCTGAGGCTCATACAATGATGTTAGAAATTGCTTCCAATTGATTTTTGTGGTGGTTTTAAGTCCAAGTCTAGATTTTAAAAAACAAAAATATTATTTTAAACATTTTTCTATAACATTGCATGGATTAGATGCTTAATACTGAATTGAAAATGACAGCAATGAATTTATATGAAGTTTCAAATCTAAGGTAAACAAAATCATTTAGTAAAATAGTACTATAAATTGATTTTTAAAAAGCAAGGAAAAGTCAAACTGATTACACATCTCCATGTCTCTCTATTCTGTTAGTGGTAGCATACGTTGAATGAAGAAACAAATGAATTTGATTAAAAGTCTAATGTCCATACAACAATTTTTTCAAATTAATTATTTGAAGAGCTCAATTATTGTGGTAGGCAGGACAACAGCCCTCACAGTGTCCACACCCTCATCCTGGGAATCTGAGAATACGTTCCCTGCACTAAAGAACTTTGCAAATGTGATTAAGGGTGGACCTTGAGATGGAGTCGCCTGGGTTATCCAAGTGGGCCCAATTTAATCACATAAGTTCTTAAAATGGGAGAACTTTTCCCAGCTGCAGCCATAAGAAGGTGTGATGACAGAAGGGCCAGAGATGTGACATGGCTGGCTCTGAAGATGGAGGAAGGGGCTGCAAATAAATGAATGCAGGCGGCTTCTAGAAACTGCAAAAAGCAAAGAAATGTAATTGCCCCCAGACCCCTCATAAGGAATAAAGCCTTGCTGAAACCTGGATTTTAGCCCACTGAGACCCATGTTGGGCTTCTAATCCACCAAACATTAAGATAATAAATCTGTGTTGTTTTAAGTTACTAGGCCTGTGTACTTTGTTATAGCAGCAATAGAAAAGTAGTATAGATTTAAAATCTTAGCAAGAATAAGTAATTGGAAAATTGTTCAAAAACAAACTTCCAGAGTTAATATGGTCCCATGCCTCAGAGTCCAGTAATTTCTGAGCTACAAGGTGCCAGCAGGAGCAACCTGATGTGAGCACAGGTGCTGCTCAGAAAGTCCAGAGTGCAAATCCCTGCTCCTGTACTACTGACGTGGCCTCAGAGAAGCTGCTCACTACTCTGATTCTCTATCCTTCTCATCTGAGAACAATGATCTTTTCTGAGGGTGTTACCATAAGGATTAGGGCTAATAGATCGAAAAGCCTCTACTGCAGGCCGGACACCCTGACCTACTGTGAATGTTACTTACATGTTAAGCAGCATTCATCCTTCCGTAACAGGATGGCAAAAAGTAGTTTTGCCTGAGATCCCTGGATAACAGATATGAGACACCGAAGTGGGCATCAGACAGACTGCCCTGGTTTGATTGTAGCTGAGAGAGAACTGGTTAGACAAACTTAAACTCTTTACCTACACCTAGGGTACTAAAAAGTCCAGAAAATAGAGGATAAGAGAGAGGATTTTTGGAGAAAATCTTTTGGTATGCCTGAGTCCCAACCCCAGCACAAAGGATAGGGAGAAGGATATCTATTCACCACCTGAAGCTTTGTGACAAGAACTGGCTCCACTTGGGGAGCTTGACACCTGTCCCCTCCAATGGGGGTAAGCTGTGTTGGTGCCTGACTCCCACACAGGCATCTTGCAGGTGAGAGATGAGCTGGCCAGCCACTGGGGAAAAGAAGGCGGGGTTGGTTGACTGAGAGGACTGTTGAGGGGGCTGTTGGTTGATTTGCTCTATCAGAGTCATCAGGACAATAATTTAACGTGGATCAGATGTGGGTCACGTGAGAAAGAGAGTATGCACATGCACACACACACCGTTCTGGAGGACAATGAACACACCTTGAAAGAGAAGTTTTTCCTTCTTTATTCCCAAATTCCCAGGGGCCAAGAAGGGAATAAGCAATCAGCTGGGTTAGAGATGTATCTGCCTTCATTAAATGTGAAATTCAAAAGAACCAACAAAGGTGCTCATGCAAGGAAACACCTATAAACGCTTGTTAGGCCCCGAGAACACAGCTTCCAGCTCACAGAAATGCCAGTCAAGTCAGAACTTTCATGCTACTCTTTCTCCGCTTTCTCTGTGTATTTCAATTCCTGGAGGAGTCGGAAACAGAGCTTACAAGATGAGGGAGGAAGAGATGTGCAAAGTGGGGAAAGGGAGAAGCAGCCATCAGGCCCCCTTCATTCCTGCCTGGCAAGAGCCCTAACTGGGGGAGGGGGCACAATTCACGATTAAATCAAGTCTATGGCTCTGGCTGTATGTGAGACTGGCTGTTGCATTACTAAACTGAGGCTCTTTGTATGATACAAGACAAACCTGAAAAATCAAGGTCAGCTCATGTTTTTGTCTAGGGGCAAAAGAACTACTCCAATTGAGCAGATTGCAAGGGGCAATGAGAAATAAACTTAAGTTGCTTTAAGATTATAGTCCATTAGTCTTGCCAGTACAACTTAGGTTACATATCCAGCCAGCCAGCCAGCTATCCACCCATTCATACATCCACATATAGTACCAAGCTACCATCTTCTTTCACTTGGATTATTGCAGTAATCTCCTATTTGGTCTCCTTGTACCTACTATTGCCTTCCTCCAATATGTTTCCATATCTCTGCCAGCCTTGTCTTCTTGAAATGCAAATCTGATCAGATTACTCTCTTGCTGAAAATCTTTCCGTGCCTCCCCATTGCTCTTAGGATAAAAATTAAAATCCTTCTGAAACTTGCAAGCCTGCGTGGTTTGGCTCTGCTCACCTCTCTAGCCTCATCCATGACATGCACGGTCCTCTGGGTTGGTCTTTCAGTTCTTCAAAAGGGCTGTGCTCTTCCCTGCCCTAGGTCCCTTAGGTGTGTTGCTTCCTTTGCCAACTGACACATCCCCCAATCACTAACTACTTCCTACACTTACTGGTTAATTCTACTCCTCCTTCAAGTCTTTTTTTTGAGACAGAGTCTTGTTCTGTTGCCTGGGCTAGAGTGAGTGCCATGGCATCAGCCTAGCTCACAGCAACCTCAAACTCCTGGGCTCAAGCAATCCTTCTGCCTCAGCCTCCCAAGTAGCTGGGACTACAGGCATGCGCCACCATGCCCGGCTAATTTTTTTTTCTATATATATATTTTTAGCTGTCTATATAATTTCTTTCTATTTTTTTAGTAGAGACAGGGTCTTGCTCTTGCTCAGGCTGGTCTCGAACTCCTGAGCTCAAACAATCCACCCGCCTCGGCCTCCCAGAGTGCTAGGATTACAGGCGTGAGCCACCATGCCCGGCCCTCCTTCAAGTCTTAATCATTGCTTCCTCAAGGAAGCCTTCCCTGATTTCCAAGCCAGTGCTAGTTCCTCTGTTGGACTCTTATAGTATACATATCCTTCCTTTATAGCATTTATCATTATTTAGTGTTATGACATCTAACACTTCTATATACTTTTATTATGATTATAATTATAGCAGCTAATATTTGATAAATGGTTATTACTTCTGCTTCTGCTGCTAGCACTGTGTGCGTGGCCATGAGAAAGAGAGGCAGAGATTAGCTCATTGATTTTGTTAGGCCTACATGGCCACATTTAAAAAAGGAGATTGTGACCTTGGTTTGAAGAACTACTATTCACATACAAAAAATTTTTCATCTTTCTTATTAAGTCTTTGTTCCTCAAACTTTGCCCACTACTCTGATATAGTTTGTCAATATTATATCTTTTCATCTTAAATTTCAGTAAGTTAAAAATTAATTTTATATAATGGAAATACATGGCTACTATTGAAAATACAATCAGCTTCAATATATTATACTTAAGAAATTGCCTTGCTCTTTGGTAATAATATTAAATGAGATCTTCACTTGGTACTGTATACTAAAATAAGTTCAAAAGGGATTAAAAAGTTAAATGTAAAAACTGTGACTACTAAAAAAACTAGAAGAAAATTCAGGTATATACTTATCTGCTCCTTGAATAAGAATGAATTTTTAAGCAAAACTTGAGAGGAAATCTCAATCTTACCTATTTAATTACATCAAAATACAAAATGTCTGTATACCATAAATACTAAACAAAATTTAAAAGCCAAACAACAGATCAACAGTTAGCTATCATAAATATGTACAATAAATTTTTAATACTCTTAAAACATAAAGTGCTTATATAAATTAATATGACAATACTAAAACTTGACTTCTTCCAATAATGATAGAGTAAGATCCTATTGGACCAACCCTCCTGCAAATAATCACAATAAACTCTAGGCATAATACCAAAAACAGTTACCTGAAAGCTGAACAGAGCAGACAAACTCTGATGTGAAAGCCATGCTAAGAGGAGTGGAATTGTGGGGAGCATTTTCAGTGCTTTTAGCCAAGGGCTAAGGGAGGTACTGCAGCATGAGGGGTGGCAGGGACATTAGTTTAAGAAAAAAAAAGAAGTCTTTATGTCTTGGAAAACTAGAAGACCAATCTCAGGTCAACCATGGCAGCTAGAAAGAAAGAAGAAATCCTGGAAGGGAAAGAGTCAGGGAGGGATCCCCAAATTCTATCTCACCACATTTCTGACTGGCTCCTGAACCTCAGATGTTTGGAACATGCTCAGAACAGCTTAGCTAAACACAAAAGGTCTGAACTAAGATCAGAGCAGCCACCCAAGAAACAGAGTGTGCAGTTTGAGTCCAACCAAGATAACTGCCTACTAAAATAAAAGAAACAACATTCATTGGGAAAAAAATAACCAAATTTAGCATCTCTACAATTTAACATTTCAAATATCCAGGATATATTCCAAAGTTATATGACATGAGAACAATAAGAAAAATGGAACATGTGCTAAGGAAAAATGAAAATCAGCTGAGATAACCCAAATAGTGGCATTAACACACAGGATTTTAAAAGCAATGATTATAACTAACCTCAGTGAAATAAATGAAAATATGCCCACAATAAATCAAAAGATAGGAAATCTCAGCAGAGAAATGGGCATAATAAAAAGAACTAAACAAAAATTCTAGAACAGAAAAATATAGTATATAAAATAAAAATTCACTCAATGGACTTAACAAAAGAATGGAGAGGGCAGAGAAAAGAGTGAATGAACTTAAATATAGATCACCAGAAACCATCCAACATGAAGAACACAGAATATACACATATTTATATAATGAACAGAGACTCAAAAACATGCTATCAATATATAATATCAGATAGTCTGACATACATGTAATTGAAGTCACAGAAGGAGAGGAGAAAAAGAATGGGACAGAAAAACTATTTGAAAAAAATAAAGGCCAAAATTTCCCCAAATTTGATTAATGATCTACATTTACAGATTTAAGATATGCAACAAACACCAAGCATGACACATGTGAAAAAGGCCATGCCAAAGCACATTATAATTACAGGGTTGAAAGTCAAATTCAAAGGGTAAATTTTGAATGCAACAAAAGAAAAATGACCCATTAAATACAAGAGGACAACAATGTAACAGATGACTTTTCACCCAAAACAATGGAAGCCAAAAGATGTGGACAACATCATAAAGTGCCAAGAACAAAGGAAAAAGTTACTGAAAAATTTTCCATCTAAGAAAATATCCTTCAAAAATGAAGGCAAAATAAAGACATTTCTAAATAAAATGAAACTAAGGGAATCCATCATTAGCACATTTATAGCTCAATAAAGGAAGTTCTTTGGGCTGAAGGGAAATGATACCAGATGAAGACCTTGACCTGCCAGAAAGAAACCAAAAAAGTGTCAGACATGGTAAATATCTGAAAAGAATACCAAAAGCTTTCTTCTTTTTCTTCTTTATCTCTTTCTAGCTGCTTAAAGTAAAAGACAGTAACACTGTCTTGTGGGGTTTATAACATAGGTAGATATAATACATATAATGTCCATAGTAGTCCCCCCTTTTATCAACAGTTTTACTTTCCATGGTTTCAATTACTCACAGTCAACCATAGTCTGAAAATATTAAATGGAAAATGCCAGAAGTAAACAATCATAAGTTTGATCCCACACTGTCCTGCTTCATTCTGCCTGGGAAGTGAATCATCCCTTTGCCCAGCATAGTCACACTGTATATGCTACCTGCCTTTAGTCGTCTAGCAGCTGTCTTGGTTATCATATCTACTGTCATGCTACCACAGTGCTTGTATTCAAGTAACCCTTAGTTCACTTAATTAATAATGGCCCCAAAGCACCAGAGCAGTGATGCTGGTAATTCAGATATACCAAACACAAGCTTTTAAGTAAAAAGGTGAACGTTCTTGACTTAATAAGGAAAGAAAAAAATCCTATACTGAGGTTGCTAAGATCTATGGGAAGAACAAATCTTCTATTGTGAAGATGGAAAAAGAAATTCACATTAGTTTAGCTGTTGTACCTCAAACTGCAAAAGTTATGGCCACAGTGCACGATAAGCACTTAGTTAAGATGAAAAAGGCATTAAATTTGTGGGAGAAAGACATGAACAGAAATGTGTTCCAATTGACAGCAAATAGGTTCAGTACTACCTTTAAAATATCTGTAATCCTCAAAACTTGCAAGGTCATCAAATATAAGGGAATCCTGAGTAATTCATAATCAAGAGGAGACTAAGAACACATGACTACTAAGTGTAATGGGGCACCCTAGATGATATCCTGGAATAGAAAAAGGATGTCAGGGAAAAACTGAGGAAATACAAATAAATTATGGACATTAGGTAATAATAATGTATCAATATTAATTCATCAGTTGTGAAAAATATACCATACTCATGAAAGATAATAGTAGGGGAACCTGAGTGTGCAGTACACTGAAACTCTCTGTACTATCTTCACACTAATCTGTAAGTGTGAAACTGTTCTAAAATAAGAAGGTTATATTTAAAAAGGATAATGCAGGAATATTATGAATAGTGTTATACCAATACATTTGACAATTAAGATGAAATGGAATTTGTTGAAAAAAACAAATTACCAAAATGATACAAGAAGGAAGAGAAAACTTGAATAGTTCATATTAACTTTTTCAAAATTGAATTTGTGATTTAAAACATTCCCAAAAACAAAACTCCAGGCCTAAATGGCTTTGTCAGTGAATTCTATCAAACATTTACGGAATATAAATAATGCCTGTCAGAAAGCAGAGTTCGGGAAGGAAACATTTCCCAACACATTTTCCAAGGTCAGCATTACTCTGATCTCAAACCCAGACAAACATTGTATGAGGAAAGGCAACGTTACACAAACATCACTTGTGAAAAACAATGCTTAACGAAATTTAGCAGATAAAATCAAACAATACATAAAAAGGGTAATATGTAATCACTAAGTGACATTAATCCCAGGATACAAGGTTGGCTTAACATTTGAAAATCAATGTAATTCTCCATACTAATAGAATAATGGAGAAAAACTACACGATCATGAGACAAGATGCAGAAAAAACATTTGACAAAATTCAACATACATGATAGAAACTTTTGGCAAACAAGGAATAAAAAGGGGCCGGGCGAGGTGGCTCACGCCTGTAATCCTAGCACTCTGGGAGGCCGAGGCGGGTGGATTGTTTGAGCTCAGGAGTTCGAGACCAGCCTGAGCAAGAGCGAGACCCCGTCTCTACTAAAAATAGAAAGAAATTATCTGGCCAGCTAAAAATATATATAGAAAAAATTAGCCGGGCATGGTGGCGCATGCCTGTAGTCCCAGCTACTT
>CM052440.1:3996844-4026465 GCA_028533085.1 Varecia variegata | reverse complement strand
TCTGGGAGGCCGAGGCGGGTGGATTGTTTGAGCTCAGGAGTTCGAGACCAGCCTGAGCAAGAGCGAGACCCCGTCTCTACTAAAAATAGAAAGAAATTATCTGGCCAGCTAAAAATATATATAGAAAAAATTAGCCGGGCATGGTGGCGCATGCCTGTAGTCCCAGCTACTTGGGAGGCTGAGGCAGAAGGATCACTTGCGCCCAGGAGTTTGAGGTTGCTGTGAGCTAGGCTGACGCCACGGCACTCACTCTAGCCCGGGCAACGGAGTGAGACTCTGTCTCAAAAAAAAAAAAAAAAAAAAGGAATAAAAAGGAAATTCTTTAAACTAATAAAGGACAGCTACAAAAAACTCATGGCTAACATCATAACCGATGGTGTATGATGGAGCGCTTCCTAACTCAGATGAGGAGTAGGCAGCAACGTCTCATATGACCATTTCTGTTCTGCACTGTGCTGAAGGTCCTCATGAGTCCTAGCCAGTAAACTGCCTACACAATAAAACTGTCCTAGCCAGGAAAATAAGGCAGGAGAAAGAAATAAAAGACATACAAACTGGAAAGGAAGATTAAGCTTGCCTTTATTCGCGGGCAACATGACTGTGTATTTAGAAAACACTAGGGAATCTATAATAAAATTTCTAGAACTAATTAATCAGTGAATTTAGTAAGGTCACAGACTCTCCTTTCTAGGAACCCCCAAGGCATCTACCCATTACCCAGAGTTTTACAGGACAATATTTCCGTTAGCTTCCACCCTACTTCCCCTGAGAAAAGGCTCTCTGTCTCTCCTGGATAGAAAACCAGATAAATTAAAGAGGGTATTCCTTACCCAGATTTTGGTCAATATATACCATTTCCAACTGAAAGGAACCAGGGATCCTTGGAGAAATGGCTGATGCCAGGTCCGGGCAGGAGATGTACAAGATGAGCCTGGAGCGTTTTGTCACAACAGAAAGCAAGAAAGCTATCCAAGACTATTAGGGTCATGTCAACAGGACTCAGGAGCCAACATGAAAAGGCTTCTACTGGCCCAGATGGAACAAACTGAGCATCAATAAGAATAATAACTGTAATGAATTGAGACACATAAAATATGTTTAAATTCATGAGTTCATAATAATTATTAAGAAAAATAATTAAGAAAAAACACTCATTGATCACTTTTGGAGGATGCTAGGGAACTAGTAGAAAATGAAGGGAAAGAATCAAGGATATCCTGTCTTTCTTACACTAATGGTGCCTCACTGGTACCAAATAGTAGGAGGGGGCCGTTTTCATTACAGAAGTACTCCAACTAATAAAAAGAAGAAATGATAGACAAAGAGTATCACCACTTTACAATCTCTAGTGAATTAATGAATCTAGGTATGATCAACAGAGAATGCTAAGATCATAAAAGAGAAACAACCTGTCAGTATCTATTTGCCACCACCTATGAAATGTTCTTGCCAAAAAAACTGTGAACAGAGGTCTATATATCTAACTATCAATGTAGGGCAGGGAGTTGGAGGAGGGAAACAGGGAAACATGTTAAATGTCACTGCAGGTTGCAATCAGTCAACTCTAGATTGTAAGAAAGCCCACATAACAATCTAGATTACTTCTAAAATTAATAAATGAAGCCTATAGATTTAAAAAAAACTTGTGGCAGATTAACCAATTGCAATGTACTGACTTAATTTGGATTCTGATTTAAATAAATTATAAAAGAAAACATGAGACAAGCAGTTAAATTTGAACCTTGACTGGATATTTATTAATATTATTGATAATTCTATTAGATGTGAAAAAAGCATTTTCATCTTATTTTTAAAAAAGAGTTCTTATCTTTTAGAGAGATATGGGGAAATATGATGTCTTGTATTTGTTTAAAAAAAATCCAGGATTAAGGAAAATAACAGGGAAACAGATGAAATTGACTAACCAGGACTTGAACATTGTTGAAGCAGGGTAGTGGGTATGTTAGCAGATTCATTATATTATTTTTATGTTTGTATATGTTTGAAATTTTCAATAATAAAAAGTCTAAAACATTAATAAAAAATAAATGAAGCTGTTCCTTATTCTCACAGTTGACGTTTAGGGAAAAACATGTCAAGGAAACAATGGAACTCTTACCTTTTCATTAACTGGATAAAAATTCTTCTTGGTAATCGGTATACAAAGGTGTCAAAGACAATCTTTAGGTAATTAAAAGACACATAACCACTTTTAGATGGGTCCCCTGCACTGAGAGCCTTTTCAATTTTTTCACAGGACTTCCAAAACTGCAATAAATTAAAATTAGAGTGTGGCATTCATGAAAATCAACTTCATGGAGCTATTCAACCATTTTATTTTTACCAAAACTTCTTCACATTTTCCTCTCCAAAAACTGATCAAAAAGGTTACTATGGCATATACTGAACTTCAAATGTTTAATTGATGAGCTCACTACAAAACAGTATTCCCAGTCACAGCTACTGAATTGACAAGG
This sequence comes from Varecia variegata, assembly GCA_028533085.1. NCBI lineage: Eukaryota > Metazoa > Chordata > Mammalia > Primates > Lemuridae > Varecia > Varecia variegata. Next base: position 4,023,988 of record CM052440.1, on the reverse strand, counting down.
CAGACAAGTTTCTCAGGGAAAAACAGCACATATAATAGCTACACCTCAAATTTCAGAGCTAAAAATACTTGCTGGATCTGCCAGTTTGATACATCTTTCTTAATAAACTTTCAACCATTCCCTGCTGTGAGCCCACGCTACGATTCTCCTGATTAAGTCAGGCCAATCAAACAAAAAAACTGGTAACATTTTTTAAAAATAGTAGTAGTTTTTACAGTAAGGAAAATAATTAATATAAGGATTGCATAAACATAGTATATACTGGACATTTCTTTAATCATTCTTTTTTAAATGGCAAATTACAAAGAACCTGGATGAATGAGCTTTGCTTATGGGACTTCTAAAATGCAATAATGTAGGTTAACCACTGATTTTTATATGACTTATAAAAATACTGTGAAGATTGTTTTTATTTCCAGAGGTTTTCCTGCTGTTTATTATTGAGTAATAACAATATTCTCCAATATTTTCAACCCTCTTACTTGTCTAAATTCAATTTTTCCTGCTAACTGGGATAAGAAGAGAAGCAAAAGAACCACCAACTTGGTATAAAAGGTGACTTTCTTAAAAAGCTTCTGGAACATGGAACTATATGTACAAGAGTCTCGATCCACTAAAGGAATAAGAAGCAGATTCATTAAATCTTTCTTAGCATGCACAGGAATATTAGAACTCCAAAAGGAAAATCTTTAAAAATATTAGGAGACCTACATTTCTTAAAAAGGACCTAAGCTTCTTAGGAAGTTACATAAAATTAACCCAAAATGTGGCTAAATTTGCCCATTCCTCTTTCAGGGAGGTGAGTTGCATTTGACACACTGCCTGGGGGAAAACTGAAGCAAGAGCCTGGTGTGGAGGAGAGTCTCAGTGTATTTATTGGACTAATGAAGCCCATTTTTAATATCTTAATGACATTTGTTCTCTCCAGCATTTTTTTTTGCAGGAGAGCGTTTCTGACATGATCAAGAGCTTTTAGAAAAAGAGCAAGGAATGAAACAGAAATACTGTCTTTGTGACAGGTATCTTTTTAGAAATTTTCATTGTTACTGTTTATAAAGAAAGTACAAGCAATTGTTTAAAAAAATGCAAGCAATTCAGCAAAGTATAAAAAAGGAAATAAAAATACCTGGAAGTCTCACCATCCACAATTTTGTATATAGTGTTCCAAAACCCTCACCATGATCATAGAAACATATATTATACTTTTACAAAAATGGAATCACAGTACACTTTCAGGTTTGACAAGTACTTTCTTCATTTAACAATATGTTATGAAATTTTTTCTGTAAGAACTAGCATGTATCTATATGATTCTTTTACATGATACATAGTACGCCATTACATTATTGAGGGACCAGCAAAGGGTATGCCCGTTTTTCATCCTTATCCTCTTAGGCATTGAGTTTTTGTAAACATTTCCCTGATCCCAAATCTAAATAAAGTGCCTGTTGTTATTCTCTCACTTAACATTCTGGCCTTTTCTGTCATATGACTAAAAAAAATTATTATTTATGAATGTGTTTATTCATTTAACATTTCTCTCCCTGATGTAAGGTCATGTGATCTCTATGACAGCAAACATTGTGTCTGTTTTGTTCACTAATAATTATAATATCTACAATAAAGCCACAATATTGGCATGCAGTAGGCACTCCATAAATATTTGTTAAAAGTGAATATATTTATACCAAAAATCTTCTAAACAAAAGTTGTAAGATATAAAAAGCTGTTCAACGCATTAGTAATCAGGGAAAGGAACATTAAAATCATAGCTGAGATACCATCTCATCTGCATCCGACTGGCAAGTATGCAAAAGCCTGACAACATCAAGTGTTGGTGAGCATGTGGAACAACAGGAATTCTCATGTGCTTCTGGTGGGAGCGTAAACTGATATTGTGAAAAACAATCTGAGGCTGCCAGTTAAATCTGAGGGGCATGTTTTCAACAATCTAGCAAGCAATTCCACTCGTGGGTGTATTTCTCACCCCTAGCTGCAAACCCTGGCACCTGTGCACCAGAAGCTATGTCTGTACCCATTTATGGTTTAGATTAGCACAAACAATATGCAGTCCAAATGTCCATCCATAGGAGAAAGTATAACTTGTGTACTGTTTAGATAACAGAACACTGCACAGCAGTGAAAATGATAATACAGCTACATCCACAATATGTGTGTGTGACTCTCATCCTGAGCACGAAGAGGCTAGAAATAGATGGCTCTGCAGCTATGCAAACACAGAAAGAAAGCAACATCAGGCAAAAGACAAAGAACCCAGTCTGTAAGAAAATGTAACATAAAAAATAAATAAATATATCCCCTGCAAGAATTTCATGCCACAAAAAGGAACTAAATAAGAAAATTAATTAATGAAAAGAAAATCTCGAAGATGATAAAACAATGAAAGAGACAAGAAGGGATGTTTCAAAGCTAAGAAAATAGAAAACAAAAATAACATAATTACAGGAACTAACAAATTAGGAACAGCAAAAATAAGAGACAAAAATGAAATTTAAATTAATATTAAAGGAGTGGCTTGAAAGAATGAAGGCAGAGGAAAGAAGAAAAGGACTAAAGCAACTTGAGAGAAGATGACAGCTATCAAGGATAAGCAGAAATGATCCAATATAAGGATAACTGGGGATATCATTGAAGGAAGGATGGAGGGAGGAAGAGAGAGGGACAGGGGAGATGACTTTAGTAATACGAAGGAAATTTTCCTGAAACGAAGGAAGAATGAATCTGTATGTCACTGTGTTCCAGGAAACTTTGTCAAAATGTTCCATGCCAAGACATAGCTTAGTTTTTCTTTTTTCATTTCAAGGATCAAGAAAAAAATACTTTAGGCATCCAAGTAGGAAAAGGAAATCACCTACAAGGGGAAAACAATCTGGTTGACCCAGGTTTCTCCACAGCATCATGCGGTGCTGGAAGACAATGGAAAAATATTTAGTGCATTATGAGGAAAAGAAAGCACAATGGAAGAATTATACCCAGACAAGCTGTTGTGCAAGTATAGAATCAAAAGGCACATAGTCTCCAATATGAAAAAAACAAAGGGAAAAGCACCCATGAGCCTTTCTTAAGGAAATTACTTGACAGTGAAATTCAGCCAACCAAAAAATACATCAAAATAAAGAACTCGGAGAGGGATAAACTGGGGTAAGCGTTGAGCTATAGTGATGCACATTAAATTCGTGTAAATATAAAACAGAGTCAAAACAATATGGGGAATTATGGTGACTGAACAAAATATAAATATTATAAACTTGACTAAGGACAAACTATAAACAACACAAATTGTGAGGTGGGAGGGAGGGGTAGGAAGAAATCACTTTGAGTTCCTAGCAGAAAGCCAGCCCATACTGTCTGTAATTGAAAATTGAAACATCCTTCAAAAACATCGTAAGTTCTCGAGCTCTTAATGGCTTTTTAAATCTCTTTTCTTATCTAGAGTCCCCTTGGTTACCTAACACGTCTTGTAGGAAAGAAATATTCATCCAAAGTTAAAAAATGTCTCCGGTTTCACTTGAGGCCCGTATTGTGGGGTTAAGAGCAAGGACGATAAAGCTACCCTGCTTGAGCTTGTTTAAACTTGGCTCCAGTACTTACTGGCAAGTCATTTAACCCTTCATGCCTCAGTTTCCTCAACTTAAAACTGGGATAACAGTAGAGCCTAACTCCTGGAGTTGCTGTGAAGACTAGATAGAACACCTAAAGAAAACTTAGACACTGCCTGGCACCTAGGAAGTCCCCATAAAAGGGTTAATTATAATGGTGATCATATGATGGTGATCATGACATTACCTTTCATCTGGTAAATCTGAGGAAATTTAAATTAAATATGTTTTATTTGTTTGTTTATTTTTAAGAGATGAGTCTCACTCTGTTGCCCAGGCTGGACTGCAGTGGTGCAATCATAGCTCCCTGTAGCCTCGAACTCCTGGACTCAAGTGATCCTCCTACCTCAGCCTCCAAAGTAGCTGGGACTACAGGCGCTAAATGTGTTTTATTTTTTAAAAGGAACATGATCCTCTTCTTATAAAATTATTTCTATCTATGTATCCACATGAAATTATTTCTATCTATGTATCCACATGAAATTATTTCTATCTATGTATCCACATAAAATTATTTCTATCTATGTATCCACTCACCCACCCACCCACCCACCCACCGTGCAGCCATCCTTCTATATATGGATGAAGACAGGTCTAGAATTATGTTCACCAAATGTTGTCTTTGATTATTTCTGGGTGGTGGACTGTGAATGATTTATTACTTTCTTCTTTGTACTTTTCAGAATTGCTTGCATTTTTTATATGTTCATGGATTTTGTAATGGTCATGTTTTTATGAAAACAATAAAGTCATTGACAACAACTAGAGAAAGCAAGTGTTACCAATTTACCAACAGACATTAAAGTGCTCACTTCTCTAATACCTTTACCAATACTGGCCTTGCTAGTTTTTCCTCATTGACATTTTTCCATTGAAAATTTTATATTAATAATTTGTAAAAGTTCTAAGTATGTTAGGAAGAGTTATATTTAACTGTCATTTATGTTGCACATATTTTGCCAAGTTTATCATGCTTATACAAAGTTTTGCTGTACAAAACCTTTTTCATTTTCATGTAGTCAAATTTATCAGTCTTTTTCTTTACGGCTTTTGGGCTTTACTTCATGCTTAAAAGAGATTCTAAATTTCAAGGTTAAAAATTTTTCATTCATACTGTTTATTTTTAAACTTAAATAGCTGATGCATATAGAAATTATTTTTGGTGAAGAGTAGAAGGTTACAAGCTTACTTTTCCCAAAATTATTTCAATAATTACCGAATAATCCACTCCCTGCTCCCATTATACTTTATTGAAATGCCTCATATCATAGGTTAAATTCACATATAAAGATTGGTTCATTATCCAACTATCCTTTTAAATCAATTTGAATGTCCATTGCTGGGCCAGTGCTGTATTGTCTTAATTTTTAAACCTTTATAAAATATTTTATATGTGATAGAATAAGTCCTCTATTACAATTTTTGAAAGAAAAAAAATATATATCCAGATACAGTGAGAGCAGGCATTAATACTAAATCTTCCAATTCAAGAATTAGAAAAGACCTCTTCATTTATTCAAGTTTTCCTTTATGCCACTCAATAAAGTCATATCATTTCTTTATGTAAGTCTTATATGTTTCTTATTAGAGTTAGTACATGAGTAGCACAAAGGATGTACTTAAAAATTAGTTTCTCATCACCATCACCATTAGCAGTAGTACTACTGTTACTATCGCTGCTTTTAGGAGATGGAATAGGTTTCAGGGCTTGAGGACATGTAGGCAGGATCTAAACAAATGTTAGAAATAATGTCTAATCCTAGGTTTTTTACAGTTGTCTACTTCACTGTTTATACTTTAGATAACTGTTGCTTTAGGAAAACATTCTTACCTCTTGGCAAAAGGTCCTCTCAATTTCATCTAAGGAGTAGTTTTTCCAGGTATCTTCAGATGACACAGAATTGATTGGACGCTCCTTTTTGGAATTTTTGCCTTGTTGATACTCTAATGAGACATCTATTAAAACAAAATAGCTTTAGTTTATTAACATTGTCAAAGGTAAACTTAAATAGTGTTTCCTTTTAATCATCACCTGTCTGGCAAAAGTTAAGACTTGAATAAACCAAGAAAATGATGAACCATCTAATAAATTGTATTGAAATGATTGGGTGAACATTTTGGAAAAAATAAAATTAGTCTCCTACTTGCTGTGTTACTCTAGGATAAACCCTAGATAGAGTGAAATGTACATTAAATAGAATTTAAAAATCATAAAAGTGTAGTAGAAAATTAAGATGAGTATTACATAATATATAATCTTTGTGTGAGATGGCCTTTCTTGCTGTGAAGAAACCACTAATGCCAGAAATAATTTAAATAATGGATAGGACTGACAATATAAATACTTAATATTTTCGGTTAAAAAAACCCACACAAATAACAGTGAAAAAATGAGTAAGGAAAAACTATTGTTAACATACATGAGAAATACAGGTCAATTTTCATAATATATGAATAGCTCTTACAAATCAATAAAATAAACATAAATATCCAATAGAACAGTAGACAGAGGTTATATACAAGTAACTCACATAAAAAGAACTTCAAAAATCCAATAAATGTATGAAAAATTGCTCAAGCTCATTGATAACTCTAAAAGTTAACATTTTTTTGATACCCGTCAAATGGGCAAGGGTTAAAGGGAATGATAAGAACCAGTTCTGGCTTGTGTACAAAAAGCTGGTGCTTGAATATACTTAAATCCCCTTCCAGAACTTTATACTCATGGAATAATAGGACCATTCAACACATGTATATGGATAAAGATATTTTCTGTACCATTTGTAAGAGAAAAAAACCTGCAACAATCTAAATGCCCATTAATAGAAGATAAGTTTTACAGATTAATGGCTCATTAAACCTATGAAATATTGCCCAGACATTAAAAACAAAGATGCATGTCTAAATTAACGGATGTGGAAAATTTTTCTTGCTATATATTGTCTCATGATTTTAAAAAGGACAATTAGCATAATTTAATTTTCATTTTAACACTTGTTTATCTTTCTATCTAGCCATTCATCTATCCATGTACACGTCAGAAACAAATCTGGGAGATAATACACCAAAAAGAACACAGTAGTAGGATTCAGGTGGTAGGATTACAGGGAACTGCTATTTTGTACCTTTATGTTTTCTGGCTTTTTTGAAACAAGCAGCTATTACTTTTATAATAAAAGAGAATAAAATAAATCTAAAATATAGCCACTTTCTTTCTCAAAGTCGACTGCAAAGAATCACAAATGGTTTCCCAGATTTATTTCCTAAAATGTCTGCAAATAAGCTTCAGTCAAATTAAGCCCGCTTAGCTGCAGTTAACAAACTGCCAGTCATCTGGAATTCCATTTCCTATCTCCAAAAAAAAAAAAGTCTCCCCCCGTGGCTCCCTCTGGGCTACATAATAAAATACAAAGTTGGTCCTTCAGAACATGGTCTGGAATTCTGTGGCCTCAGTGGGCTGAGAATGACACACGGGCTCTCAGAACACACAAGGTGCAAGAGGCCTCACTGAAAGATAAGGAAGCCAAGTCACACAACCAGGATCTGACTTGGTCAGACCTGGACCCATCTCCCATACTTCATCCTGTCCTCACTCCACCCTGCGACGCTGGTGCTCTAACAGCGACTCATGGGAACATACCCACAGCACACCTAGGAGCCCACTTGTGCTCTGTTTAAACAACATGCCCTGCTTGGGAGGGTGGAGAGGGGTGAAGGTGTGAGGGCTGCCCTTGGGAACTCGGAGTCCAGGACCTCGTGCACACGTGCTGTAGTTGCTTTCCCCGGCTGGCTGACAGAACCCAGGGAGGGCACATTCAATGACTCCTCTCTCACCACAGTTACACCAGGTTTCATTCTTTAGTGCAGCTTAGTCATTCCTGCCACCTTCTGATTTTCCCAAAATTTCCTCTGAAGGATCCTTGCTGATTTGAAACAGGTAGAGAAGAAATCCAAAGCTTAAAGTGGGTTGTATACATCATCAGTGCAGCAAAAGAAAACTAGCTCCCCAATATCATTTCTTCACGCACCCAAATAGATGGTGCTTTTGATATGCAAGATGGTGATGGCTTATTAAGAACCCAGTGCAGCCAAAACAGAAGAATGCAAAATTAATAGAATATATTGTTCTATATTTAGAAAAGTCAAAGATAATGGGTTGCTGCAAATATATGAAATAGAGAGTCTCCTATAGCAGAAAGCAACAAACCTATAAACAGCTCTTGGTAATTAGTTCTTATATAACATTTCCCCCCAGATATGAACATACAGTAGCAAGTTTTATCCTTATCATTCATAATTCACAGAGAGTAGAAAAGTAGGAGTTCATATTAAAGCTAGAAATGGATATAAAGAATTCTTTAGAATTGTGATTAATTATGGATGTGAAATTTTTGGAACAAATGCAAATAGGTGAAATATATTTTTAAATTATTACTGTCTTATAATATCTTCCAAAAATGCTAAAACCATCATATACAAAACAAATACAGTTGACCCTTGAACAACACATGTTTGAACTGTGTGGGTCCACTTATGCACAGAATTTTTTCAATAAATATATTGGAAAATGTTTCAGAGATTTGGAATAATTTGAAAAAAATTCACAAATGAACCATGTAGCCTAGAAATATTGAAAAACTTAAGTTAGGTACGTCATTAATACATAAAACTTACGTAGATACCAACTTTATCATTTACTACCATAAAATATACACAAATTTATTATAAGAAGTTAAAATTTATCAAAACTTATGCACACAAACACCTACAGACCTTATATGGCTCCATTCACAGTCAAGAGAAATGTAAACCAATGTAAAGAGTCAATGTTAAGACATTGACTGCCACACTAGAAAAAAAACTTTTCCTTGGGGCCACAGTGTTTTATTATGAAAATAGAATAAAAACTTCGAAAAAAAATGATCCCTTCTAATGTAATGAAAAATTTGTTATTTTTTATTGTTTTCTGTGTGTGAGTTTTTGCAAATTGAAAAACAGATCTCACAGCTTCCAAGGTGAAGAGACGTGTGAGCTACCTATGCTTCATGAGGCCTCGGACTCAAAACTAGTGTGAGTTAAATACAACTCACATGGCAGTTAATGTGTTAAATCATAACTGCATAAAATGAACTGTAGTACATCCTGCATTACTGTAATAAGTTCATAGCCACCTCCTGTTGCTATGCTGTGAGCTCAAGTGCTGCAAGTATCTGCTTAAAATGCCATGTGATGCTAATTATCTCCATGTGAGCAGTTCTTCTCTCCAGTAAATTGCACATTGCAGTAAAAAGCGATCTACTGCAGTTCTCGAGTACTTTTTATTGTGTTTAGTGCAATACCATAATCCCTGAATAATACCAGGAAACCCATACAGAATGCCACCAGTGATGCTGGAAATGCTTCCAAGAAGCAGAGGAAAGTCATGACATTACAAGAAAAAGTTGAATGGCTTGATCTACACTATACACTGAGGTCTGCAGCTGCAGTTGCCCACCATTTCAAGATAAATGAATCCAGCATAAGAACTGTTGGAAAAAAAGAAAGAGAAATTCATGAAGCTGTTGCTGTAGCTAATCCAGCAGGCACAAAAACTTTGCACTTTTTGTGAAATACCTCTTTTTATCTCATATTGAAAATGCAGCTTTTATGTAAGTGCAGGATTATAATCAGAAAGGCATACCTGTAGACTCTAATATAATTCAATAAAAAGTGAAGTAATTATGTGACAACTTAAAGCAAAAGGAAGGTGAAAGATCTAAAGTTAGAGAATTTAATGCCAGCAAAGGATGGTTTGATGATTTTACAAAGAGGTTTGGCTTTAAAAATTTGAAGGTAACAGGAGAAGCAGCCTCTGCCAACCAAGAGGCAGCAAACGAGTTCTCAGGCATCATTAAGAAAATCATTGAGGAGAAGGGATACCTGCCTAACAGGTTTTTAATGCAGATAAAAGTGCCCTATTTTGGAAAACAAAAATATCGCAAAGGACATTTACCAGTAAGGAAGAGAAGCAAGCACCAGTACTTAAGGCAAGAAGGGATAGGCTAACTCTACTGTTTTGTGCCAGTGCAGCCAGATTTATGACCAGAGATGCCCTTGTCTATAAAGTTGCTAACCTCTAAGCCTTGAAGGGAAAAGATAAACACCAGCTGCCAGCCTTTTGGTTGTACAACAAGAAAGCCTGGACAATGAGAACACTTTTGTTGGATTGCTTCAGTGAATGCTTTGTCCCTAAAGTCAAGAAATGCCTTGCTGGTAAGGTCTTTTAAAGTTCTTTTGATATTGGACAATGTCCCTGGCCATCCTCATGAGTTAACACTGAAGGCATCAAAGTGGTCTACTTGCTTCCAAACATAACATCTAATTCAACCCCTAGACCAGGGCATCATAAGGTCCTTTAAGGCTTATTATACACTGTACTCTATGAAGTACTGCCGATGCCACGGGAGAGAAACCCAATGGAGAGAACTCCAATAGAGAAAACACCGTCAACGCCTGGAAGGATTACATCATTGAAGATGCCATCATTGTTACAGAAAAAGCCGTGAAAGCCATCAAGCCTGAAATAATAAATTCCTGCTGGAGAAAACTGTGTCCAGATGTTGTGCACAACTTCACAGGATTTATGACAGAATCAAGGAAATCACAAAAGAGATTGTGGATATGGCCAAAAAGGTGGAGGGTGAGGGTTTCAAGATATGGATCTTGGAGAAATTCAAGAGCTAGTAGACGACTTGATGGAGATGAGCTTCTGAACCAGTGCCGGAGGATGGGGAAGATGACAGAGAAGCAGCAGTGCTGGAAAACAATTGACATTAGACAATCCGGCGGGAGAGTTCCAATTATTCAAAACTGCTTTTGACTTCTTTTATGACGTGGACCCTTCTATGATACAGGCACTGAAACTAAAGAAAATGGTGGAAGAAGGATTGGTATGGTATAGAAAAAGTTACAGAGAAAGGAAAAAAGTCGGATAGAAATTAAGATGCATTTCCGTAAAGTTACACCCACCGTGCCTGCCTCTCCTGCCTCCCCTTCCAGCTCCTCCACCTCTTCTGCCTCTGCCACCCCTGAGACAGCAACACCAACCCCTCCTGTTCTTCCTCTTCCTTGGCCTACTCCACATGAAGATGATGCGGATGAAGACCTTCATGATGATCCACTTCCACTTAATGAATAGTAAATGTACCTTCTCTTTCTTATGGTTTTCTTAATAACATTTTCTTTTCTCTAGCTTACTTTATTATAAGAACATAGTATATAAAACATAGACAAAATGTGTGTTAACTGTTTATGTTATTGAGAAGGTTTCTGGTCAACAGTAGGCTATCAGTAGTAATAATTTTGAGGGGCGTCAAAAATTATACACAGATTTTTCACCTGCACAGAAGGGGTCAGTACCCCTAACTCTCGTGTTGTTCAAGGGTCAACTGTATTATTAAAACACTGGTAGGTTAAAATGTCACTCTAGAAGAATTAGAGGCCATAGACACTTGACTTACCTGTCTGTATGCTTCAAGGCTGGAGTGCCACAGGAAGCATTTCTCAGCAGGAGTTCCTGAGTCAGTAACATTCAGAACCTTTGAAACAGCACAAAAGTGGAGAGTGCTGGCTGGGGAAACAGGCTATCTGGATTTGATTACTGGCACTGCCACTTACTAGCTACGCAACCATGTGCTTTTGTTTCCTCATTTGCAAAAAGACATGGAAAAGAGTATCTTTGCCACAGAGTTGCTACGAGGATTAGATGAGATAATGAATGCACATGCCTGGCATTTGGTAGATACTCAGGATATATTAGCTATGTATTGATTCATAAGAAATGTTTTTAATGATAGGAGGCATGGAAGAACAATATCAATCAGAGATAGAAAACTCAGAAATTAGATGACAGAACTCAGGAGCAAATTAGAAAAAAAATCACTTCAGGTATACAGTATTATTAACTATAGTCAACTATGAAATTTGCTAAAAGATTAGATAGTAAGTGTTCTCACCATGCACACAAAACTATATCCATGTGTGATAATAAATGTGTTAATTAACTTGATTGTGGTAATTATTTCACAATGTGCGTGTATATATATCAAATTATCATGTTGTACACCTTAAATATATGCTATCTTTGTCAATTATATCTCAATAAAGCTGAAAAAATAACTTCAGAAATAAAGACTAAACTCAAAGAAACAGAACAAATGAACACAACAGTAATATAAGGTGAAATAATCATTATGTCAAGTAAGGAAAGAAGGAAAGGAGGGAGGGAGGAAGAGGGAGAAGCAGGGAGGGAGGAAGAGAGGGAAGAAGGAGGAAGGAGGGAAGGAAGACTTGTGAGAAAGTTGTCGTCTGGAAGAGAAGATAGGAAAGAAAAAAGATCCAAGATACGTAACATATGAATCACTGAAAAGAAAACCAAACAACAGAACAGAATACTAAAAATTACAATTCAAGAAATTTTCCTAAAAGAGACATAAATCTGAATATTTAAAAAGTATACAATGTACTCAGGAAATCAATCATAAGTATCTAATATCATGATGTATTCTAGCAAAATTATTGGGTTTTAAATAAAAAGAAAAAATTCTTCTGGGTATCCAGGCAAAAAGATCAAGTTACAAATAAGGGAAATAAAATCAGATTGTTATCAAACTTTTCCTCAGCAAAAACTTTATGTCACCAGGCAATGGATAAAGATATTTAAGATACTTAAGGAAAGAAAATTTGAGCCAAGGCTTTCGTATCTAGAAAAATTGATTTTTCAAGTATTAAGGCCACAGACAAACACAAACATGTAAAAAACCAAAGAATATATTAATAATTTCCACGAGGATTTCCTGAGGAAATCAAGCCTTAATGGAAAACAAGCTTCAAATAACCAAAATGCCTGGAGAGGCAAACATAAGAAAGAAGCAAATGAGCACATATGATAAAGATTTTCACTCCTAATATGGCAATCTATAGACACAGGGGCACTGACATAGAAAGATCCACTTCTTAATGTATTAAGCAAAAGAAATTAGAAGATAACCAAAACTTACAAATGATGATCTTTGAACTGCTCCAGATTGTACTATAGGCCTACTTCAGACATACTACAGGTTCAGTTCCAGACCACAACAAAGTGAATATCACAACAAAGTGATTCATACAAATGCTCTGGTTTCCCAGTGCATATAAAAATTATGTTCGTACTATACTATAGTCGAGTAAGTATACGATAGCTTATGTCTGAAAAAAACAATGTATAGACCTTAATTTTAAAACATTGCTGAAAACTGCTAATGATTATTTCAGCCTTCAGTGAGTTCTAACTTCCTTCCTGGTGGAGGTTCTTTCCCCGATATTGATGGCTGCTGACTGATGAGGGTGGTAGCTGCTGAAGGTTGAGCGTGGCTGTGGAAATTACTTAAAGCTTATACCTTTAAGAGAAGTGGGTCGAGCTGCACCTAGAGCCACTTAAGCCACAGCCAGGGCTGAGGAGCACTGCACCAGAATGTAGGGAGCAGAGTCCAAGGCGGCCCTGAGCAGCAAGCCTATGGAAGGTGCCCTGGGCCAGTCCCCTGAAACCGTTTTCCCTCCTAGAGCTCTGGGTCTGTGAAGGTAGAGGCAGCCTCAGAAGATCTCTGAAATGCATTCAGGGCCATCTTCCCGTTGCCTTGACTAGAAGCACCTGGTTCCCTCCTAGTCATGCTAATCTCTTTAATAACAGGTAGCTCAGCCACACCCTTGTTTTGTTCTTCCGAATATGCTTTTTTTGTTCTTTACATAGCCAGACTGCAAATCTTCCGAATTTTTGCTCTGCTTCCCTTTTGATCACAAGTTCTATCTTTAAGTCACCATTTTGCTCCCAAATCACACTGTGAGCTGCCAAAAGTAACCATGCAGCGTCCTGAGCACTTTGATGCTTAGAAATTTCTTCCACCAGATATCCTAGTTCATCACTCTCAAGGTCGGCCTTCCACAAAGCCCTAGGACATGGACAAAATGCAGACAAGTTCTTTGCAACCGCATAACAAGGATGGCCTCTACTCCAGTTCCCAATACCTTGTCCCTCATTTCCATCTCAGACCTCGTCAGAATGGCCTTTACTGTCCATGTTTCTATAACATCAACATTCTAGTCACAACCACTCTAAGTTCCAGACTTTCCTTAGTCTTTTCTTCTTCTGAGCCCTCATCACAATTGTCTCTAATGCGTCACTCCTGGAAATCTAGGCTTTTTCTAGCCCATTCCTCCAAATTCTTCCAGCCATTACCCATTACCCAGTTCCAAAGCTGATTCTGCGTTTTCAAGTAACTGTATAACAACATCCCCCTTCTTGATATCAGTTTTCCATTTAAGTCCTTTTTGTATTGCTATAACTACATACCTGAGACTGGGTAATTACAGAAACTTATTTCTTTCAGTTCTAGATGCTGGGAAGTCCAAGGTCAAAGGGCCACATCTGGGTGGCTCCCGGGAAGGACCTTATCTGTGTCATAACATGACAGAAGGCATCATGGGGCTAGAGAGGAACACTGAGAGACAAACTGGCTTTTATGACAGATTCAATATCATGATAACCTATTAATCCATTAATCCACAAATAGATTAATTCATTCATGAGGGTTCTGCCATTTACCTCTTAACAGCCCACCTCCCCAATACTGTTACAGCAGGGATTAACTTTCAATATGAATTTCAGAGGAGACAAACATTCAAACCATATCAACAACCCAGAGAGGATATGCTGACACCATAAGGAGGTTCACACTTGGGGCTAAGGATTTTGAACTGATAGGACAGCAGTGAGGAAGACGAGCAGCAGGTGTCAGCGATTAATCCTTTCCTACTACATGCCAATAAACAGGTCTTTGTCTTGACAGCCTCAGGGCAGAGATTTAATATGATGAGCACCATAGCCCCAAACTACCACATCTGAACATCCACAAAAAGGTTTTCCCTTCTAACTGGAGTATTTGAATTTCAATTATAAAAGTTATGGAATGAGTATGCAATGGGAGAATAGGTATGAATGAGATTTTATTTTAAGATACTCTCCATGTCTGGAGTATAGAAGATAGATTGGAATAGGCCCATGCTGTAGACTATAATACTGGCAGGAGGCAGCAATGAGAATATAAGCTAATGCTGTGGGAACAGGAATAAACAGAAGAATGACTGGATGTATATCTTACACTTGATCAAATCAAAGATGCTTTTCGTTGTGAGATGCATCATTATTTTATGCATCACCAATAAAGAAAATCTGCTGCCAATTATTGGTAAAATACAAAAAGAGAGATTTCCATAGTGAAATTGAAACTGTATTACAGAACTTAAAACACCTCTTAAAACACCTAATGAAGTAAGCAAAAGAAAAAATAGTGAAAATTAGCAAAAAAAAAAAAAAAAAAAAAAAAAAAATACCAGCATAAACTGAAGCAAAAAGTAATTTAATACAGGCAGACAGAAAGTTTTGCTTCCAATTATGGTGGATTAGTTCATACTAAACCAACATCCCCCTTACCAGCAGGTAACAATTATCAACTCCGGGAAAAATATAAACAAAAAACTATCTGAAGACACTGGGGAGCAACTGAAAGGAGATACAAACTGAAGGTGGCATTTGGGAAAATGAACTTTTATTATTATTTATCTTTTTACCTGAGGGCAGGCCTCAGATAGAACCATGCTAAGTGTCTAGAATTTGGATATAAACTCAGGCTCTAGGAATCAGAAAACAAAGTTCAGGCCTACCATAGCAGCTGGAAAATAAGGAGGGAAAGCCCAAAAGAAGAGAGGCCTAGAGGGTGATCACCAAAATCTGTGAATAAACTTTCCCCAAATCTCTGGCTAACCCCTGAACTATAGATGTGTAGAGCAGACACCAAACTGCCTATCTAAGGATAAAATAACAAAACAAAAAGTTCAGATATAATTCCCCTCAGAGAGGACAAAGATAAGGGTTTGAGTGCAGCCAAGTAAACTGGCAGCTAACACAAAAAACTTAATTCTTCAGGGGAACATAACAAAATCCGATGCAAAATTTACTATATCCAGGATAAATTTCAAAATAACTAGACATAGGAAAAAACCTCAGGAAACTGTGATCCACATTCAAGAAGAAAGGTAATTAATAAAGACCAAACCCTGAGATGACCTAGTATTGAAAATAGCAGATAAAAAATTTTAAATAACAGTGTTTGAGAATGTAAATGAAAATATACTCCTATTGAATAAACAGATAAGAAATCTCAGCAGAACAAGAGAAGCTGTAGCAATGCATTGTGTGTCTATAGTGTATGTAAAAGTACAATGTAGGACAGTAATATAACAAAGGGTACAAGTGAAGAATTGGGAAAATACTTTTGTAAGATCCTTACACTTCATGTGAATCAGTGCAATATTATTTACAGGTAGATTCTAATTAATTAAAAGTGTATGCTGTAAACACTAGAACAAGCACAAAAAATTAATAATACAAAGTCAACAGAAGAAGTAAAATAGAATAGAAAATGCTTGATTTACCCAAATTTCTTAAAATTATGCAAACTCCACAGGAGAAAAAGTAGAGGAGTGGATAGACAAGGAAGGAGAAGAACAAAATGCACAAAAGGCAAAGATCTCCCTTGGAAGAAATGTAACTCAGGCTACAAAATTATTTTACATAATATCTTAATAAAAACATGAATTTAGTAAAACAAGAATTCAATGACAAGATGATTAAACAAAATGAGATGGGAAATAATGCAATAGACCTAAGGAAACACTATTACAGAGCTAATAAATAAATTAGAAATAGCAAGGAATGAAATAGACCTTGGTGAAAATCAAATTACAGGTATAGATAAAAGATCTAAGATGGTCATTGTGAATACAGAGGAAAAAGACAAAAAGAATAAAGCACTTAGAGAGAATGTAATAGATATGGAAGACAAAGACAACCCAATGTAAGGAAAATTTATATTTCTGAAGTTAAAAATCTGGAAGATGAAAGATTTATTCAAAGATATATACTATTGCTAAAAATTCTTGAAATGAAGAAAGAATTTGCAGATTAAAAATATACAGTGTTCTGAAAAATTGATGCAGAAGGTACAACACTAAGACATATACTAGCTATGCCAAAGAAATTCAGGGATGAATAATTCTTTAGGCAACCAGCCAGAGAAAGCAAATCACCAATAACAGAGAAAATTAAGCATGCATGAGACCCAGTACCAGAAGGCAATGGATCGATCAGTCTATGGTGTTTTAAAAAGGAAAAATGTGACCCATGGATATTATATCCAGCTAAGATATATTCATCATTTTCTTGAATTTCATTTAAATTTCTATTCTTCCAATACACTCAAGTAAAAGCAAATTCTTATATACAACAGCATCTGTGTAAACCCATTTACACACACGTGTGCCTTTCTACCTATCCCTCCTTTCCATATATTAATATATGCACGGAAAGATGCCAGGAATAATGTGGACGGTGGCTATTTCTTAGTAGTGGGATTGATTTGATTGTTTACTTCAATCTTTAACTTGTCTGCATTAGTACCTGCCTCACAGGGCAGGGGGGAATATGAAAAGATGATACAGAAACATGCTTATCATAGTGCCTGGCATGGGAAGCTTTAAAAAGTAGAATACTGGAGTCTGCTATAAGCCATCTTGACTAGTGAAACCAGGCTGGAACCTGAGAATCTGTCATTTTTCAGCTTGCTAGTGAGATGGATCTGAGAATCACAGAAGGTGCTCAGTGAATACTTGCCGGGCTGAAGTGAGTTGAGAGCACACAGTGACGAGCCATTCTGAACGAGCCAGTCACAGTGGTGGTAAACCCCTGAAGCAAGAAACCGCGAAGGAGAAATCCTGTCTAAGGCAAGGAAAATGACCAACAACCAGGAAGGGAGAGTGTCCAGTTGAATTATTCATACATTCATCCTCAAAGAACTGGACCCCTGCTCTCTCCAAAACTATCCAACAGGTTGGCAACTCTGAGCGTTACACTGATGAGGCTGGGACAGAGACGATTATCACGGGGAACAATTCTCCTTCTCACGGTTGTATGCCTACATAAGCCTGGCTTTGCATGTCTAAAAAACTGTAAATTACTCAACTTTTTGCCCTTTTACATTAAGATTTTTCCCATCATTAAAGGAATATATGTTTATTATTAAAAAAAAATCTTTGAAACTACAGAAGCAGCAGAAAGAAAACAAAGTAACACCCAGAGATATATCACTTAAAGATGATCTGTGAGTATTTTGGAATGTTTTCTAATCAGTCACAGATATTTCACATACATTTTCTATGTTATCACTAATTCTTTGTGGAAATCATTGTTCCTGGTGTGCATTTTACTGTGTACATATGCTGCGACTCAACCCTTTTTCTATTGTTAGGCATTTACATTATTCTTATAAATAATGATACCATGGCTATCTTTGCAGATAATGTATTTTCTATATTTGAAAGTATTTCTTCAGGAAAGATTCATAGAAGAGGAATTACCACGCCAAAAGATATTGAAATCTTTAGCTTCATACTTTAAAAATACTTACCTTGGTTTCCCATAAGATATCTAAGGTTCAAATCATTATTTGTGCTTAGGTTCTTCAAAAAGACATTGTAATCCACTGCGGTACCTTTATCGATATTGTAGTGTTTTGAAAACCTAAAATATAAATGTTCTTTAGAAATCAGAAATTATGACACAGTGAATCTACAAGGAAGCAAGTTTGTTACTAAGGTATTCTTTGCACTGGGGTTGACATTCATTTTAATGTCTGTTTCTAGCTACAGCTGGAATTTAAAAATAAACCCTATAAAATGTTACTGTAAGATTTTTTGAATTCAGCTACTCCACTTTTTCAGCCCAACAGATGGGCGCACAGAGGTTCGAATGAGGAAGAAACATCGCTGGACCTGCTGAGGATAGCCCCTGCTACCCAAACCCCCGCAAGCTTCTCCCTTCTCCCGCGAGAGGGCAGGGAAGCCGGGGATTTACTGCAAGGCAGCCACCTCTCTACTCAGACAGCAGATGCAGATCCCACTTGCCTTTAATAATTGGAGGGATATGAGTCCGTTAGCACAAAATTTCCTTCACCAGGGAAATCTAGAGCTGGGTGGAGGGGTGAGCGTAGATGATGGTCTTGACTCTGCATGCTTCTCTGGAGAGAAACGGAGGCCCACAAATGGCATGTGGTTTCAAAACAGTGGATGGTGGAGGGGACAAGGCTTTTCTTGTAGCAGTCCATGATTTTTATTTATAATAAGGAATATTTAAAACACTTAACCACTGTGTATCCCTAAAATATGTTGAGATACTCATTTTTAAAGTTAAGTAGAATGTTTGGATTTTTTAAAATGAATTTTGTATTATTAAAATCTGCCACTTGATAAATGGTTTTCTAGATAATTTCTATGTTATTACATTTCTAAAAATTGAGTTTTTAAATGTTTGGTTATAGTATCTCCATATGTGTTGATTTCTATAATTATCTAATTTTGTACTGCTTTCTAAAAAATTGTTATAATTATCACTTAAAGTATTTGTTATTTTTATGTTTTCCAAATTTAACAAAGAGTAATGTCATTTATTCATTTCAATGCATACCTTTTTTTCCACTTTGATGAATCTTGCCTATTGTTCTAATAAGAAAAATCATCTTTAGATATGATAGCTGCCAGATGTTAACACTGAATCTCCCTACACAGCTCCATCTTTCAGCCATAGTCTCTGTCTTGTAAAAATGAGGTGATAAGCTCAAGAACCCAGAAGGTGGTACCTAACGTCCTCCTTTTTGAGTTCTTGTCATATAGAAAGTGTTAGCTAGTCTGCAGCACCAGGAAAATGCCAGCATACTGATGAGAGGCTCATGGCCGCCTTCCGGTTTCCGATGAAAATGCAGCAATCCTTGAAACCGGTATTTGCTCATAGGAGAATCCTGCCCTGTCTTAATCCCCAGGCCATCCGCATTCACAGTACCTGCTGCACATTCATCGAGGACAGAAAGAATCCCATGGTAATGTTTTCTATAGATAAAATTTCAAAACTGAAGCCTCAGTACTGCCCAAGAATGCAGCAACTCAAAACGCTTTTTATCAAAAGAAAGGATGGGAGACAGAACCATTTCTAAGATACAACAATCAGGGCCAGTGTCACAGGGACCTGAACTCTGGACAGGAGGACGTACAAGCCTGCAAATACCAGCAGACAAGTTGGTCATGCAGAAAGGCCAAACTTAGGAAGAAGGGAATGACCCCAAACATCCCATAAACCTCTCCTGCCTCACCAGCTGGAACTGTGCTTCACTCATTCACTCAGGCAACAGGCTGACCTTTAGTGCTTTGTTAGTTTGTTTGTTTGACAGTTTGACAAGGCTGCTAATAAATTATTTTGCCTAGATTAAATGCTCTGGCCTGCAGGGCAAAGGAAGGTAGGGTGGAGTGAGATAGGAAAGGAAAAACAAAACCTGATAGGTTTCAAGCGAACCCTGATTAAGTACAAAACTTGGTAAATTTTATCTCTGGCCTCTTGTTTTACATAGGCTGGACAGTATTTGCAGCCTAAAAGGAATTATTTATGAAAGAGTACAGGGCATTCATGGAATCTTTATGATTATGATATAGTCACCATGAGATGAGCACCTACTATGTGCAGGTGCATCACAGGTATGTTACATACATTATCTTGAACTCTCATCCGGGCCCTGCAAGGTGGGCTGCTCAGTTCCCACTTCTTTAAGAGGAAACTGAGTTTCAGAGAGGCCCAAGCACTTCCCCAAGGCCTGAGAACCAGGGAGGGCAGAGCACAGACTTCACCTCTAGCATGTCTGACTTCAAAGCACAGGCCATTTCTACCACACCAAGAGCCAAATGTTGATTTTAGATAGAAAGCTGTTAGATAAAAGAAAGGATTCAAAAATGCATTGTGTTTCCTGCTCAAAAACTAAAAAGGCAAAGTTAATACTGAAGCAGCTTCTCAAGGAAAGAATATATTCTTGAGCTTCAATGGGAAAAGCATTAAAGCAATTGAAGAAATGGTCTCCTTTTGATCTTCTGTGTTTCCTAGTCTAAAGGAAAGCAATTCTATTATGTTAAGTTTCTCAAGCCTTATCATGAAAACAGCATTGTTTTTGAGGCTTAAAAAAAATTTCAAATAAAAATTTGTGGAGTTCTTTATTACTCAATACTTAAGAGATGGGGAAACAGACAGTAACATTTTTTATAGATTTACTAGGTTGGAGACTGCAGTGCCAAACACAAGGTTTATTGTCAAATAAAACACTGTTTTGTTTTTTGATTGCCTGTTTTAGAAGAGCGCTGCCTCTGTTCTATAATTGCGTGCACAAAATTATTTAATTTGTTTTGTTTGGATCTTATTCTGGACATTTTCCCAGCCGGAAAAGATGTAAAAATTAAAACATCTATTATGTCTTTTATATTCTGAGGTGGGTTATAAAAAAGAAAAAAGAAGAAGAAAGTATTCAAAAGAGTAGGAAATATCCATTTTCTGAAGTCTGCCTGATTTTCAGCCCCTGCAGCCTCTGCCCTCTAGACTTCCCCACCCCGGGGGCAAACTCCTCAGCTCCACCCCTAGCAGCGGCCACACTGTCTTCACGGGACAAGTAAGGCGTACAACTCCAGCGCCACGCTCAGGGTGAAATAACAAGGCTCAGCGCTTTGGTTAATGGTCTGGAGGGTATTAAGAAAAGTGTTTGGGAAAAGGCAGAAGAGGGAATGGACCTTTTGGCTGGGTACTATATAAATTAAGCTGAACTTGGACCATTCTTCTAGCGGCTTTCACTCACAACTCAAGTAGCCACAGAAGCCAGGCATTTGGCTTCTTCTAAATAATCTGGAGTTTACTGGAGGCTCAAAAGACAATGCCCACGTAGGCTGGCGTGCGCTGCCCTTGGAGTCAGGAGCAGGTGGTGGCGGCTTTCAAACGCCATGAAGCAGCTAAATGTTCTGTTGTTCATCACCTCCCCGCTGCGCAGCCCCCCAACCTCACTCAGCAACACAGTCCTCAACGGAAAATTAAGTTTCTGTTATTATATCAGGATGGAGAGCCAACAGGGAGCCCATCAACAAAAGAATAAATCCTGAAATTTGTCGTTCCTCTCCTAACCCCAGGCTTTGAGTAAAAATCAACTGTGAACTGAAAATGCATGGGATGGAGGTCGCAGTGCCCAGCAGGAAAAGACAACTGGTGATGGATGACTCACATAATCTAGATGCACTCAAACCTGCAGGCCGGAGGGCCCGCCAGGATGGTGCTTAGGGAATGAGAACCATTCTCATTTTTGAGAATTCATGGAGAGCTTCAGGAACACGGGAGAAAGCCCAGTGAGTGCCTCTTTGAAAAAGAAGGCAGGAGGGAGGACGGATGGATCCAAGGAACCCAACAAGTCTCCTTCGGAAATGGGTTAGAAGTGTTGCTGCGTGGCCCCTCACCACGCCTGCGTGTACTTACTTGCTGTATTCCTCATCCCTTAACTTCAAACAGAAGGTCTCCAGAATTCTTCTTAGCTCATGTGGTTGAAGCAGTCCAGTCTTGTTAACATCAACGAGCTTAAAGGCTTTGGTAACTGTTTTAATGTTTTTGAAAACCTATGTATAAAAAATAATTTAGGAAAAGTCAAAAGGTCTAGTGTTAAAAACCAAATGGTAATAACAATGTGAAAGTTTCTTAACACTTCTTGTAAAATAAAATGTTTTCAAAGACTCACAGTGGTAGGCATTGCAAAATGACATGTTTATGGAAAAAAAGAACACTTTGCATTTATTGAATGTTTTCAAGGCAATTTTCTCTGTAAATGGTCTTAGCAATTTTAAAAAAAAAACTCTTTCTGATGTAAAGCAATAAGTCTCATACACAATTCATTCCCTTTTAGGGCCGTATGAAAAATCTTTTTTGTTAATTGATACTTTAAAACTACAGTTTTGGCATAGCTGGACTTGCACAATTTTTATTTTTCACAGCCATATGCAAACTATTTTTACTAGGAGCTAGAAAATATGACTATATTTCAACCCCTCTGAATTTTTTAAGGATCTTACAGAAAAGTTTTATGGAGATCTTCTCCAAACTCGGCAAACGCTATTTATCGGGCACACAGACTCGTAAGGCGTTAGGACGGGCCCTGAGGAGATGCAGAGAACACCAAGGGGCTCCCAGGAGCCAAGCCCAGAGCTAGGTAACTGAATCCTCCCAACCCACCTAGAGGAAGTACCATTTCCCCAATTTTAGACAAGGAAACTGACCACTCTCCAATTACACTCTACAATGACCGCTGATGGCACAATCATACCCCACACCCCAGCCGCCCCCCTAAACTCTTTCCAGCTCACTCCCTTGGGTGCCCAAAGCCTTGACCCTGCCAGGACCACTGCCTCCTTCCACACTCTGCTCCTCTCATCGTCTCTTCCTTCCTAAGCCACCTACCTACACCCCTGCACCCCGCCGCCCCAGCTCTCCCATACATACTCAGCTCCCCGTTCCCGTCCTCTGCCTCCTACTCTCTTGGCAAGACCCCAACTGGAGGTAAATTCAACTCACTGCCCCTTCCCAATCCATCCAAACAGCCTGATGGGGAAGGGGGGAAACGTACCACAGGCACCTCCCAGGCTTCCAGCCAGGCTGTGGTACTGCATGGTACTCCCACTATGGCCACGTCAACTGCTACACGCCATCACCCTCACGCATGCTCACACACTCACACGCACACACGCAGATACACCCCATCCGAACAGCCATTCCCACCTTCTCCACCCTCCTAACCTCCAGTTTCTCATCCCACCTCCTTCCTCTCCACTGACAACCCTGCTTCTTATTTTACAGAGAAAACAGAAGCCACTGTGAGACAATGCTCCCGTGCGCCCACACTACTGTCTGCCCAGCTCCATGCTCAGATGAGGTGCCTCTTGTCCTGTTCCAAGAGATGAGCCTCTGTGATCCCACCAGACAGCCAGGCGGGCTGCGCGGCCATGTGAGCCTGTTCTATGGCCACGCGAGGAAACGCTCCCGCACTGTCCATCCCGCTCACTCCGAGGCCACCCTGTTCTGACATACCATCTCTGAACAGAACCCCTCCTTGCCTCTCCTCTTCCTCCCGTCACCTGTTCCCTTGCACAGAAATCCCCTCTCCAGATTGTCACCAATGCATCTCCCCACTCTCCCTCTTAAAATCACCCCCATCACTTTGTCCCCACCACTGCACAAACACTGTCCTTGTCAGGGTGACCAAAGACTTCTACTTCACCAGACCCAATGGCCGCTTCCCAGTCCTCATCTTGCTGTCCCAGCAGCAGCATTTGACACAGCTGCTGGGCCCTTCTTCCTTCAGGCACCTTTCCTCCTTGGCTTCCAGATCTCTCTCTCTGCTTCTCCTCCAGCCTCTCCGGCATCTTCTTCTCCATCTCCCTCCCTGGCTCCTCTTGTCTCCCTCCTCGAATCCTGGAGCCTTCAGGACTCAGTCCTCGGCTCTCTCTGTCCTCTGGCCACACTAACTCCTCCACAGGTCAGTCCTGTGGCTTCAGTGACCAACTGAAGACTGCCAAATGTCTGCTCGAGCGCTGTGTTCTTCTCTAAGCTCAGGTTAGTACATCCAACTGCCCACTTGACACCCTCCTCGAGGCCCTAACAGACATCTCAGATTTGCCAAGCCCAAGCTGCTCCACCCACAGTCTCCCACCCTAATAAATGGCAAATCCATCTACCAGATTCCTTGTTTCTCACATCCCATATCCAGTCTACCAGGACAGCCTAGCAGCACCTCCCTTCAGCACGCCTCCAGAATCCAACTGTGTCTCACCCCTCTGTCCCACACCCTACAGGCTAGTGCAACAGCCTTCCTCTCAGTCCTCCAGTTTCCGCAGCGGACTCCACACAGCAGCCAAGGCATTCTTGTTTAAATGCACATCTGAGCACACCCTCCCCTGTGCACAGCCCACCAGTGGCTCCCGTGCTGCCCAGAGTAAAAGGTAACGTCTCAGCAAGACCACCAGGCCCCCACCCCACCCCCGACTGGCTCCTGGTGACCCTCTGGCCTTGTCTCCCACCACCCATCCCCACTCGCCGTTTCTGGCCACACCAGATGCTGCTGCTCCTCTTGAGTGTGCGGCTTTCCCTGCCTCAAGGTGCTGGCACTTGCTTTCCTTCTGCCTGGAACATTCTTCCCCAGATGTCCACTGGCTCACTGTCACTTCACTCAGGTCTTGGCCAACTGCCACTGTGTCAGAAAGGCCTTCCTTGACCACCTATATAAATTAGGGCTCCCTACCCCCAATACTCTTATCTTCTTCCAAGTCCTCCTCACCAACAATGTCACCCCTGTTTGACTTTATTGTCTACCCCCCACCCACAAATGCTGGCTCCCTAAGAGCAGGTTCATTCACTCCTTGGTCCCAGGGTCTAGGACAGCATCTGGCACAGTGTGGATGCTCAGTGAATATTTATTTGAATGGATGAATGAATTTGTCTTCTTCTAACCTGCTTGGAAAAAAGCCACACTCTAAGGAAGGCTAGTGATATGTCTGCAAATACCTCCTCAGACCACTGGTCCACACCCTCAGGCCACCCTGAATGTATTCATCATAATGACGATATCCAGTATCAGTGTAATAATGATTACAGTAATATGATCTTTGCACAAACATTAACTGAATGAATGAATGTTGGGTGCAAAGCCCTGTGTTAAATTCTCTACAAACCTCCCAACTAGAGAACAACTAACAACTAGAGAACACTGGCTAACCTGACCTCATTATCCCAAAACTGGGAGAACCGAGAGAAGACAAGAGGGCCCAGTGCCAGCTGGAGGAAAGCCGGTGTCGGTGCCTCCGTCCGCAGCACCATCGCTTTGTCTAAAAGAGGGAGCCCTCGCCTCTACGAGCACTCGATCCTGTGGCCAAATAAAAATCTCAGCACCTCATCTGCTGTCAAATCCTGATTCACCTCTTTTGGTAAAAAGGAGGACATGAGGCGATGCGCTTTTTTAAAAACCCAGAGCAACCCATATGGATCTCCAGCGCGGAAAGCCAGGAAGCAGCGAGCCTGGCACAGAACTCACACCCACCAGAGGTACGTCTCCAAGTTTCTTATCATTTGTCAGACTGAAGTTTGGCAAGGTCTGAAGAATTGAGCTGCAGATGGTGAGGCTTATCAAAGGCAACAAAGTTAGGGCGTGGTGTGCAAGACTTGTCCCACACAAGGTAGAAAAGAAGGAAAAAGTAAGAAGGAATAAAATGGCTTAGGGCCCCCAACAATAGTGACCAGGCCCCATCCCACCCCGTTTCCCTGCCCTGCCATGGCCCCTGGGCCCCAGCCACACACAACTATTTAGAATTCACAAGCACATGAGGCGCTCTTCTCACATGCTGAAAAGCCTGCAAGGCCATGGCCTGACCTCTACCTTATCTCCTGGGGGAGACTCTGCCCCAGCTGCAGGGCCTGCTCAGACTTCACGACTCCCTCCCTCATCCCTTTCCGACCACTTGCTTCATTTTTCTTCTTAGCATTCATCAACACCTGGTCCATTTCATATTTATTTCTGTATTTGTTTATTGTCTTTCTTCCTCCATTGAAATGCAAACTCCAGGAGCAGGGACTCGCCCTTGTTTGCTGCCCATAAATATGTGCAGAGTGCTGTCGCTGCCATCCGCCCTGGGGCAGGAGGCAGCACTTCTCCTCTGGCTTTCCTAATGACCCTCCCATCCAGTCGCTGGATCCCCAAGTCCATCTTGACACCTTGGCTTATTCCTGCCTGATCTTGGGAACCGGCTTCCTCCCCTGGGGCGGGGCCCCTGCCCACTCCCTGCCTGGCCTCTGCTGTCCAGCCATTCCCTTCCTACCCTTCAAATCCCCACCTCGTCAGGGAGGAGTGCTCAGAGAGCCAAATCTGCTGGGAGAAGGTAGAACTGGAGCACAGTTAACAAAAGGAGAAGCCACTGCTGCTGCTTCCTCCCTCCAAATCCAGCATGGTTCTCAGAAGACAGCATTCCTCTTGCCCTCATTATTGCCCAAAGAGATCAGCCAGAGAAACACGATCTCCTAGCCTGACTTCATTACCCTTTGCACCCCCGCTGCCACCACCTAACTCCCTGTATTCCAGGTGCAGGCACACCACTGCCCGCCACCTGATTGTGTGCACCTGCAAGCTAAGAATGGCTTTAATATTTTTAAATGGTTGAAAACAATCAAAAGAAGACTAATATTTCATGACATGTGAAAGCTATGTGAATTTCAAATTTCAGTATCTATAAATAAATTTTAATGGGACACATTCGTGCCCATTCATTCCTTTACATATTGTCTAGGGCTGCTTTCCCTGACAGCCCAGTGGAATAGTTGGGCAGATATTGACTCTCAGCCCTTCACAAAATAAGTTCACCTAGCCGTGTTCCACTCTCCCACTCTCCCCTTGGTTACATCCGAGTGGGGGAAGAAGTTTCAGGGAAGCTTTCTGTGCACAAACATGATGAAAAGCGCTGAGGATTTTAAAAGAAAACCAAAACAAGAGCTAGTTCTGGCTTTAAATTA
>CM052440.1:3970013-3996744 GCA_028533085.1 Varecia variegata | reverse complement strand
CCCTGCACCCCTGCTGCCTCTCCCCCAGCATCTCAGCCCTCTCAGCACCCAACCTGGCCCTACACACCCCCACCTCCCCCATGACACTCCGCCCCATTCCACTGCACCCCCAGCCCAGCCCCTCATACAGCACTGCAGACTCCGATAGCAGGGCAGTATGTGACCTTCTCGGTGTCCTTAGGGCCCAGGTCTGGTAGATGCTGAGCCAAGCAGTGTAAGGAGGGAACCATGAGGACGGCCTAAAACTCCCAGGCACTCCAGTCCAGGGAGCAAGGCTGGGGAAGGGCAGGGCGGAAAGCTTCAAGTTCTGAAGTGTGGCTTCATAAACCAAAACCCCTCACCTAACATTTAAGGCAAAGAAATGAAGACATTTCACACTGAAGCAAAATAAAAGAATGAAGTTATTGCTAAAATAAAAATAATAAATTTGTTTAAAAAAACAATAGGAGTAAAATTTAAATTAAAATATTTTTCTAAAAAAGATTTGGGTGAATTTACAAAGGACAGAATCATAAATGTTAGTACAAGAAGCAAAGTAGGTCTGACCTTGAAGATTAAAGCGAGGGAGTGGAGAAAATAAACACCTTTTCCCAGGCGAGGTGGTTTGCCCCAGTGAAAAGCACAGAAAACTGCTCTGGGCTGGAGCTACCCCACTGGACAATCCCAAAACTGCCTCTCTCCCTCCTTCTTCTCCACAAGGGACCTGAAGGGCACAATAGTGCAGTGACTAGTTACTGGCTCTGAAATGAGGCCTCCAATCCCAGCTCCACACCTATTATCCAGGTAACCTGAGTAAAGCGACCTGATTCCTCCAAACTTCAGTTTCCTCATCTGTGAAATGGAAATGAACAAGGCACTGTACAGGTGTGTGGTTAACATGAAATGAGCTCTTGTATGCAGATGCCTCACACATGGAACACATTCAGTAAATGGTGGGGTGATGAGAATTGCTGACTAGGATCAATGACCGAGGACAGAGTTCCAGATAACCAAATGACCACACACCCTTGTCAGGGAATATTAATTGGCTGAACTGGCATTACTCTCCCCAACTCCAGTCTCTCCTTCCCCACCTCCACTACTCCACCACCCAGCCTAAGATAACAGAAGACTGGAGAGGGAGGGAAGTCTTGAATAGGCACAAGTCCAGGTCTGATAATAGGGTTTGAATCAATGAATAATTGTTGAATAGGTAGATGGATGGATGATGGACGATGGATGGACAGATGAGTGGGTGGATGGATGGATGGATGGTATATGGATGGATGGATGGAAGAATGGACGGATGGTGGGTGGATGGATGGACGACGGATGGATGATGAATGGATGGATGATGGATAGATAGATGAGTGGGTGGATGGATGGATGGATGGATGGGTAAGTGGGTGGGGTGATTGCAGCATTCATGGGGAAGAAGCTTTGGTAAGCCAAAGAAATCCTTATACAGCCAGGACAGGTATCTGCAAGAAGGGCAGATAGGCATCTCATGTCCCAGTAGATTCAGTGATCTGCTCTGCATCTTCCTGGGTAGAGGAACAGAGAATTGTACAGAGAGCAGAGCATGGCAGGAGGATCAGATTAAAGCAGCCAGAACACCTACTGTTGGCATGGATAGAACGTGTGAATTTTCCACAGGTTGAGAGGCTATCAAGAAAGGTAGCAAGCTTGACTTATCCTGCTCCCGAGGGGCTGCTCCTCAGGTGATGGGATCTGAGCAGCAAATGGCTGTGAGGTGGACCACCAGAAGCTGAAGCTGAGGAGGTCCCGAGGGGGTTGTCAGAGCCGATCCCCCTTATCAGGAAACCATACAGTTCAGGGCCCCCCAAAGCACTGGCCTATTTATTCCATGTGCCCCACAAGAGAGCAGCCTTTACATACTGCCCAGAAAGGACACCAGCCAAAGGAGAGAGAGACATGCTCATTACAGACCCCATGATCTGCAGGAGAGAGGAAGCAGAGAGAGGAAGAGAAGGCCCAGCAAGTGAGCAGGCTATGCCCCTTCCCACCGCAGGGCCCTCGAGCTGGAGGAGCAGGGAGAAGAAGGGCATGTGGAACCGGCTCTGACCTTGAGACTTAAACCCAACTTACCTGCACTGGACTTGTTTATACCTAAGTGTGACCAGAGAGCCATGAGATCTGCCTAAGATATCCTTAAGGGATGAAAAAGGAGGCTTGACCAGTGCCTGTCTGAGAACAGTGAGAGGAGAAAAATCAAACTGCTTCATATTTGTACCCCACTGAGTTCAGATGGTTCAATAAACAGCGAACGGTGGATGCTATTATTACTCTATAGTTCTTTGTTTAAAATTCTTTTTATAGCACTTTGAGCTCCAGGAAGGAAAACTGTGAACCCAAATAAATATGACCACCCAGGCTTTAAAGGAAGTGAGAAAAGGCCTAATGTTTCCTCTCTGAAGCCCAGAATCCCCACTCAGCCTACAAAATAATCCCTCTGGAGGCCAGGCTCGATGAGGGAGCAGGGGAAGCTACTTCATGCCGGACTGTAACCTGCAAACAAACTAAGACCTTTTACAAGTTTATTCAAATTGCCCGCCCCCTGCCAGCTGTTTTCTGTTCAGCTCCTCACCGGGTCACCACAGCTACTTTTTCTTGACTGCTTCCTAAGAGAAGGGGGCCAGGAACCAGGAACCGCAGCCCCCACCCCACGGCTGCAGACAGAGCCCCTGGGGGAGGGGGCTGTAGGCAGCCCCACGTCTTGGCTCTGCAGCAAACGGAGGGGGTCAGCACCCACGGCTGTCAGTCTGGCACCTCTCTGTCTCCACTGCTAAATTCATTTTAAATTTAAGAAGTAAAAATTTTAAATGAAACCATGTAAAAGGATTTCTCTTACAATAAACACATCAATGCTCATTTTCCTTATTATTCTACTTTTGGCTATTTTGTATAAAATCTTTAATTAAAGTTTTTCTTTGAAATTGTCATTATCAACCCAGAAGAAAGCAAGGGGAAGAAAGAACAACACAGCTGTGCAGATACTCAGCACTATTCAGGACTAAATGAACTGGAACGGAATCAGTAGCTTGACTGTTATGTTCTTAGCGTTGGCTCTGTATTCTCAATAGCACAGTCTAACTTGTCACTTTATATCGATTCCATCTGTTTACACTCTGCAGAGTATTGGCTTCCCACCGTGAACATTTCCTATTTACCAGCTGGTAGAGATGAGCCAAACCAGATAGGAAAAAATTAGACTGCATTCAAACCTCATAAACACAAACTTTCAACTCGGGGACATGTGGGCAGAGCCGCGACCGGCATCGCTCACCTTTAACAAAGGCTTCCCTTCCCTGCCTCCGGGCTGACACACTGTCTCACTGCTGTGGCAGTTGCCTCCACAGGCCAAGGACTATGCACTTACTTACTGAACATATGCATACCCTGCCTTTACCAAAAATTGAACAAGTTCACATAAAAAGACATCCAAATGAGATCCACAAGAATGGAGAAAAGAAAGCTGACCAAAAAAATTGCTAAAGAAACCTAAAAGTCACAGTGACTACAACGGAGCAAGAATCTGATCTTCAGTCTCCTTGCAGCCAAGGTGAAGAGGGAAACCTGCAGTGGTTATGTACTCCACAAGCAATGCAAGCCTTCCCCCCATTTGCTTTCCATTTTTAAAATGCTTACCTGCAATGTATAGCTTAGAGACATAGAGACATACCAGGAAACTCTAGCTACCCACTGAACTTACAACACAGCTATGAAAAGTAGTCCCAAGTCTATACACTTAAGGTCTTAAAAAGGGTACCAGCTTGATAAGAAATATTTCTTCTCTTTTCTTTCTTTCTTACTCAGCCCACACTCATAGGATGGGAGCTCCCTTGCAGGTACCACAGGCCAAGAATACTGGAGCCCCTAGGACTCCACCCCAGCTCACTCCTAGGACAGAGCTACACACCAGGAGAAGCAAGCCAAGAAGATCAGGGGCTACCATCCCTACCCAGCACCGCACTACTTGTTTGGACATCATGGGCGAGGATCCTGCTTTGAGAAAGGCAGGCAGATCGAGGAGGATTGCTCAGGTTAAGCGAAAAGTTTCCCAGGCTGGGCCAATGCTGGGTACTGCCACATTGATATAGCACTTTGCCAAGATCCCAGCCAGCCACAGACCACCTAACATTAAGAACTAGACCAGAATCGAATCGCATTTCAGAGTAGAAAAGGACCTGTCTGCCAGTTCTCCCAGCATTTCCCAAAATGGCATTCTTCCAAACACAAGTTCCTCTGGATCTTAACTAGAGCTAACCAATAAATGTGCAGGAAGGCTGGCTTTAGCAACATTAAATAGATTTCTGTACAGCGGCCTCCTCTGAGCCTCTCCTGTGCTAACATACAGTGTGAATCCTCAAGGACCAGGGGAACACCACTGGAGAAGCTGGGGTGAACTCTAGAGGACCCAAATCAGCAGGACCTAGAGATGCACTGGGAGTAGAGGGTGATGGAAAGGAAAGTCAAAGTGGTGCCCAGTTTCTGGCTTGCTGACCTGAGTGGATGAGAC
Source organism: Varecia variegata (assembly GCA_028533085.1). NCBI lineage: Eukaryota > Metazoa > Chordata > Mammalia > Primates > Lemuridae > Varecia > Varecia variegata. The sequence continues at coordinate 3,992,225 of CM052440.1, read as the reverse complement.
CAAGAATGCAGGATCTGGCACAGGTTTGGGAGGAAGCTCCTAAGTCCACTCAGTGTACTCTGCGTGGGAAGTACCTATGTCCTCTCCCTTCACCCCTATAGACATCTTTCCTCCTCGAAAATTGACCCAGTTCATGGGGAAACACCCATCCTCTTCCTTCCTGGCTTCCTTCTTCTGTTCATTCATTAATTCCAAGACTTAATGAGCCACTGGTATGTATAAACCATCTGGAGTCCAACCCTTCCTCCAAGGCCAGGCTCAAACTGAACACCCTCCATGGGCATCCCAGTAGCCAGTAGGGGTGACTTCCTCTTATAAACTCTTAGGGAGTTTACTGTCCACATCACTCAACTGACTTCCAGCAAGAGCAACTCACATTGCTTTATTCCCTAAATCTTCCTGGTCAAGGTGATATGCCAACCAACAAACCCATTTTTGAACCATTGTAATGTGTGGCTTATGCTTGTTATGTTCCCACTGAGGATGAAGATCACATCCTAGTCTTCTTTGTATCCCCAGTAACCACATGTGCTCAACAGATGCAGGCTGGTGATGATGATAAGAGGGTAACCGATGACATCAAAGCCTGATAATAAGTAGCCCTGACTCCAGTTGCACTCCCAGAAAACTGACCCATTAGGCTGCTGACAAAAGCTCCAAAACACCCCCTTTGTCACATCAGAACCTCCTTATCAGAAACGTTCGATCATCCTCCTCCCCACCATGCCTTGGGGTCCAAACCCAGCCTTCAAATCCTTCTATCTTTTTCTCCAGCCCACCTTTCAAAACTGACCTGTCCCAACCTGCATTGAGAAACAGAACTTTCCACACAACAGTCCCAGGACTTGTCTCCTCACTGTGCCCTGACCACACCTCCAATGCCCCCACCTCCACGTCCTTTTCTCATGCCAGTTGCAATTCTGAAGGCTGTCCTCACATCACCTCCCCTATTCCATTCTTAGCACACATTGAAACCCTGTCCACGGTCCAAGGCCAAGCTCCAATCTCACCTTTCTCATCAAATTGTTCCAAGTACCACGAAATTTTCTACAAAACTTTATTTATTCATACAATAAATATTTACTAAGTATATATCAGGTGCCAGGAACTGTTCAAGGCATTGAAGTACAGCAGAGAGCAAGACAGAGAAGATGCCTGCTCACACAGGACATGTATCCTAGCCATGAGCAAGTAAACAAACAAACAAAATTTCAGAGTGTTCTAAGTGTTAAGAAAAATATACAATTTTAGATGGGGTAGTCAAAAAGCATCTCTCAGGAGAGATCTCTCCCACAGAGCTCTGTAAGCCAGGATGTTGAACTCAAGTTCACTCAACGTGCAATCAAAGCCATGGGCCATCTTCACCAGAGGAGTCTGACGAGATCTACCTTATGTTTTGAACAGATAAGTCTAGCTATGTGTGGAATACAGACTTTAAGGGGCAAGAGAGGGAACAGGAAATCAGCTAAGGGGTCACCAACCAAGCACAGGCCACAGACGACGGTGGCTTAGGCTGTAATGGTGGCAGCAGGCAGGAGTAGCCGGTTCAGGATCTAGTTCACGATCCAGCAGAGGGGACTTGCTGCAGGCCTGGGTATGGGAGCGGCGCTGGTAAGGGAAAGAGGCATGAGGCCAGCCCTCAGTTTCTGCTTGAATGAACGGTGCGTGGTGAGAACAGTTACTAAGCCCGGGGGAGAGGTCACGTATATGGGCCCAGCACTATGGCGAGTTCATTTTACATTCATCCTCACATCGAACCCCAACATTAGAAAACGTTGCAATATTGTTTCCCCATTTCAGGGACTCAGAAAGTCTCGAGAGAGACTAGTTCCCTTGGGGTCACTCAGAGTAAGCATTGGTGTTCGGACGCACACTCAGGCTAGCTAAGGCAGAGAGCTGCAGACTGTTCTCCCACACTGCGCTGTTTTAAACATTTACCCCTGCAATCTTGTGTTTGTGCTACTAATTTGCCACATCAGGAAGATGTTATTTTTTTTAAAAAAAGGTAAACAGTCTGTAATAATTACAAATTCTGATAGAATCTTTGCTGTACTTTCCTCATGAAAGCTTTAGTAAATTAATAATAGAGCAACCAAAAATAGGTCCTGAGGGTAGAAGTATATTCTATATAATTTTTTTATAAAATGGCAACTGATTATTTTGTGGTGTGAGATTCTCTAGATCAAAATGTAAGTGCTACTCTTCATTTAGTTGCACGCAGACACACGAATAAAAGCTGTGACATTATTAATCACTATATTCAGTTATGATTGATAGGCTTTTCTGCGGGGAGGAAAAAGTGCCTCAGATACAATCTGTCCCAACAGCTCTGCGATATGCTAATATTTTCTTCAGATGAAAAAGGAGATGTGTTCAAATACCTGCTACAATAGGCAATTAATAGCAAGTGCACCAAAGTAGGGCTGATGAAAGTAGGATTAGGAGAATATTAGGAATTAACCAAGAGCTTGTATGTTTTAGTAAATGGCCTCATTTGGAGTTTGACACAGCCTTTTCATTAGGCAAACACACTGCACTCTGGTCTATTCAGCCATGCTGATGTGGTTTATAATAATTAGGTATGTTTATGAAATGGTTGTGACTCAGACTAACAACTGGTTCTTTATTCCTTGAGCAGGAAATTTTTTAATTTCTTTTTAAAGAAAATTCACCAATTTAAGAAAATGAGTCTACCCATCACTTTTGCCTCTTCTGCATGAGGATATTACAGAGCAAGCAAGCAGCTTAGTACCTACAATTATTTACTAATTGCTACTGAAATGACTAAGGCTGCATCTATACAACTCCAAGGCACCAGAGTAATCCCATAAAAACTTGTGTCGGATCACTCGGTGTCCAACAGACACACTAGTCACAGCCGACTGGGTAGACCAGATGTTCTGACATCATGGAGCCCAAGCTTTTGAGCCTTTTTTTCTTCTGAGAGCGCTCTGCCTTAGGTAGTGACGTGGGTAGCAGACAGCCTGGGGCTTTAGATGGTATTTCTCTTTTTCTACTTCTTTAACTGAATTACATTCTTAAATTCTAGTCTTCAGTTAAGGACAGTTTTTTGTGTGAGGAGGAGAGAGGAAGAGTCACGACATTTCTGAACACGTACTGTGTTCTCACATAGGTCAGAGTGGTTTCCTATTTCACAGTAATTCTCAGGACGGGCTTACAGTCGCCCCATCTAAGTGGCAAGATAGGATTTTCTTCCTTTATTAGCCACTTCTGCCTTCAGCTCATGTGGGGAGTTGACAAATGACAAAACAGAGTGAAAATGCAAACCTCTGTGCGCCTAGCAACACACTGAAGCCCTGCTGGAGTCCCTTTATTCCTGGCAGATTCTTCACCCGAAGAACGTGAAGCACCTGGCCTGAGGTCTCAGACACTGCCCCTGCTGTAGGACGGGCAGGCGGCAGGGGGTGTGAGAGGCAGGACACCAGAAAGAGACGACAGGAGAAAACTCCCAAACGCCCATTTGAAGCAGATGCTATGTGGACGGAAAGATGGCTGTGGTTGGAACAAAACTCCGTTTACTCACACAGTGATGGTGAACAGAGACTTCTCTGCGATGGGCTGGGTCCACCAACAGGCATAACAAGTTGTCACGTGTGCTGAATGCAAAGCAAGTGTCAATATCTTCCCTGAAGAGGGCCTCCGAGAGGCCTTCAACAAATCCCTCCGCCTCCTGGGAGACTCTGGGAGCAAAGCACCTGAAGACCAAAGAACTGAAGAGCCAGGCTAGGAGATGCCCAAAGGCACGGAAGAGGCAATGAAAGCACACGGTCATGTTTATGACCAAAATGAGAAGCAAGGGCTAAGACAGTGAGGGCACTCAAGGTGTGGGCAGGACTCAGAGTGGCTGCTGAGCGGAACCTGAGTGCACATCAGCCAGACCCACAGCCAGGTGGAGCTGAAGAGGGCACACTGAGAACCACCCCTGGGCTTCCAGAGCTTCCTCCTCCCCCAAACTCTAGGCCCTCTGGGAACAGACAGCACCTCTTCCCACGAAGCCATGGAGCACGACCACCAAAGATAGAGATGGGACCTGGAGATCATCCAGTCTGGCCTTGTCCCTTGACTGATGGAGAAAATGAGGCTCAGAGAGCCCAAGGGTTCGACTGGATAGTAAGTGTAAACGTGGACACACGTCGGAGGGCCTGAGTGCCCACAAAGAAGGGAGAGGCTGAGAGACTAGCCATCAGACCAAGAGCACTGCAGATGAAAACAGTGAGAAAGTGTGAGTGTTGAGGTTTAGTCAGTTTGCGGTTTCAACTGTTAATTATTTGCTGGTTTAGGAGGGCTAGTCCACACGTGCACCAGCAAAGTCTGGCTCCAAAGATTCAGAGACATTTGCATGCATTCTTGACTTAAATATGCCATGTGGACTTATATTTAAAACAAAATAGTTAGCATTTTTTCATTCCCAAACTGTGGTCACCCAGCAATGACAACATGTGTATGCAGAGTTCTACACATGCATAGGAGTGTGTATTCCTGTGGTAACTCCCAGGTATTCTTCTCAGTCTCCAACTGGTGTGTTGCCATTAACAGGATCAAGGCTCCCTGGAAGCATGCTACTGCACACAGCAGACAGAGAGGAGTATATCTGGCTAGTTCTGTTTATTTGGGGGGGCAGGAAGGGATGAGATTCATTTGTGTCCCTACCTGTACTCCACAGGACGCTGCAGTAATCAGCATAACAGCTGGCATTTCTAAAGTGGATATTTTTAAGCCACACGACAGCATTGCAGGTGGGTGGTGTTAATTCCACTGACAGAGGAAGAAACCCGACAACAAGGACTTGCCTAGGGCCACCTGGCTGACAAATGGCAGCACCCCAAGATGGAAACCCACATCTGACTGGGTCCTGCGGTCAGTCTTGCCCACTCCACCTGCCTCCCCAGGGTCGGGGTCATAGGTAGACTTTGGGCTGCAGGACACCTGGCAGAGGATACCCCATACTGCTCTGGGATTTGGCATTACCTCAGCCTTTTACCTTCCTCTGTGTGTCCTCACGGGAAGTGGCATGAAAACTGACTGCACTGGTTTAAACTCACTCTAGTAGCAGGGTTTCTGTGGGGAGGAGGCTGGGATAAAAAGGGACACATTGAAAGGCTGGGTAGTGACAGAGTTCCTTTGGAGATTTGCTCATCACAGCCCTGTTTTTGGTAGGTCATGGTGCTGGCCCATGTCCACACCCTCCACACTGACCACAGTGTCATAGTATTGATCCATAACAACATGTATGCTGTTACGATGACTGTCATAAACAGTAGACTTTCACAGTAGGATTTTATTTTGTTTTTAAATATTATGGGTACATAATACTTGTACCAGGAGTATTTTGTGATTGACACAAGTTTATGAAGAGATAAATAAAAGGCATCATAAATAATATCAATCATATTATTAATATGTATTTCTTACGGAATAACAAATGGGCCACAACAAAAGACGCAGATAATTATACCAGTGTTCTCACTGATATCAACTATAGCGAAACAGGTTTTTAGGAACACATAATGCTAAAAAATTATCATATTAAGATGAATTTTTTGGTGTTAATTGTATCAGCCAGGGAAATTGAGACAAACATTTTGTGGATCTCTGGCTATATTTGATTTTGAAATGCATGAAAGTCTCAGAAGAGTTCAAAAAAGAAAGAAAATTTGTCACATTTCAAACCAACATATTGAATCAAATAAATTAAACCCTGATTCTCAAACTGCTCATGTAACTGACAGGCTCAAATGCATTTTAAAAAGTAGTCCGATTCCAACCCCTGAATGACATTATCATCTCCTCCCATCCTTAACCATAATCAGCAAATCGGAACAAAGCTATATGCTCTTTTTCTGAAGACATGTGGTAGCTTTTGTGGCTATATTGCTCAATACTTAAATATACATCATTTTGAGTTTGACTGGTTTTTTTTTACCATGCTGCTCTTGATTGGCATTTACTGCTACAAAGCAGTCGTTTTCTCTTTCTAAAGAAAAACCTGCTCAGTGTTAGACAAAGACAGAAGAGGCAGCCCTACTAATAATGATCTAAAGTTAATACAACAGTAATTAATATTCCAGGACTTTTGCTGGTGCCATTTATCAAAAGAGATGCCATCCAAGGCAGTCAGAGCAGCCCGAACATGAGCTTTCACACCGGCTTGTTATCTGAAGATCTCTTTAGTCAGACGACTTTGACACGAGCACTCAAATGACAAGGTGCCTCGTTTTGTATTATCTATGTCTGGTAACAATGGCTGTTGACAAAGGGTGGGGGGAAAATCATTTTTAAAAATCTCCATTACCTTTTCTCCCATTTGGGTTTCAATTTCTTTTAATGTCCGGCAGCAATTAATTTCACTTCCACCTCCCCTTAAAAATAAAAAAAAAATTCTTTGTTAAAATGTTTTAACCAAATAAATGTTTACATAAGACATGCAGAGATCAAAACTGCAAGGATTTCTAAATAATCTATTTCAAAATGCAAGTTATGTCATATGTGCTACCATCGGCCAGAAGTGTGAACTTGGGCAAATTACTTAGTTTCTCCATGTCTTAGTTTCCTCATCTGTAAAATGAAATATAATAGCATTTACTCCTCCTCGGGTAGTGTGGGGATTGAGTAATTACAGCTGATACTTAATGAGCACTTACTATGCACCAAGCCTTCACAGGCCTGGTCTCAGGAAACCTCCCAGCAGCTCTACGGGTTAGGTACCTTATCATCCTCACTTCACAGACAAGCAGGCCGAGGTCTTTATGGATGAGGAAAATGAAGGTGACATGTGAGGAAGTGGGGGTGCCGGGGCCAGACCCAGGTAATCTGGCTTCAGACCCAGCTCCCAAACCCTCTGCTGCTCCACTTTGTTCTGACCACTGTGGGGCTCCAAGTCCACTCTGTGGCTCACCTTTGGCTACTCAGTAAAGGACTTTATGGTCACTGTGTGTTGGTACCATCCCCTTGAATCCATCTGCCTATTCTTATTAACTGTTTTTTATTTCACATTACTTGTGTATCTATACCTCACTTCTGAGCCCCTTTGGGACAGACTGGGAGAGTTGAGGTCGTGTGTGGAGAATGACAGAGGCAGAACTGGGTTCCTCCACTTCACAGGTCCTGGCCAGTGCCTCCTACATATCAGGCCTGGGGCTGTCGTGGGGAGCAAGACATTCTCCCTACTGGTGACAGCGACAGATGGGAAATAAACCAACAAATAAGTAATGTAAGTTGAAATAATAAGCGGGGCCATGAGGAAAAAAAGGTGAGCTGTGGGATACACGGGAGATAGGGGAGGGTGGGATTACTATATTGGGTGGGGTGGACAATAAAAGGCCTCTCTGACCATGGTGATTGGAGTAGACAGCCACAAGCTGAGGGGCCACAAAGCCTTCCAGGCAAAGCAGAGAGAACACGCAGCCAGCATGAAGCCGTGAGAGGGCAGGAGCTTGGCACACCCCAGGGTCAGCAGGAAGGGGGCCAGCCAGACTGGAGCCGGAGGGGCAGCGGGAGGGCTGCGGGCTACGTTCAGAGATAGAGGCATCAGCCAGGCCCATGGGTGCTGTGGGCCACGGTAAGGAGTCTGGACTTCAAGCTAAGGGTAAAGGGAAGCCACTGGAGTGTTTTAAGCAGAAATGAACTTCGTTTACATCAAAGAAAACTGAGGCTGAGAGGGGTTAAGTTCTGTCTGTGCCCAAGTTAAAGACAGAACCTGATCAGGAATCCAAGTCTTAATCTATGCTAAATGTAATATTTTACTATTCTTTAATCATATATTCAATAGATGCAAAGCATCATTTATAATATATATTTAAGAGCTAATAAAAATCAAATGCCTCTGTACCCACCATCCTTTTACATTTAATGTGGTAATATACATCTGGGCATAGGTCTAAAAATTTGTATTATCTGTTCTAGATTTTTCTCTCCTTTCTTACCTTCTTTTGGATTGAGTATTTTTTAGAATCATTTCATTTTTCCTTCCAAATGTTTGGAAGTTAAACACTTTGTTTCTATTCTTTAGCAGTTATCCTAAAAATCACAATGTGCATATTTAACATTTCAATGTGCACAGTTCATTGATACCTTTATCCCCCTACCAGCTAATAGACAGACTTTAATTCCATATATCCACTCTTAGCTTATTCTTGTCTGATATTTTAATTCTAAACTTTTTAACTTATAGAAATTTTTGTAACCATTTTATACAGCCAATAACCATTTCTATTTACCCATATTTTGCCACTTTCTTTGCTCTTAATTCCTAAAATCTCAGACCTTCCATCTGGGACCACTCTCCTTTTGCTCCTAGCATAACTTTTAGTCAAGAACTACAGGAGGTTAATTATCTCAGTTTTTGTCTGAAAATGTCTTTATTTAACCCTCAGTCTTTATTTTTTTAAACATTTTTCACTGGCTTTTATCATAGCTCTAATCTTCAAAAATTCAAAATAAGCTGTCCAAATTGAGTTGATCTTTAGAGGCATATAAATTCAAGATGGTATGCAGCAGGCTTTTTTTTTTCTTTTTTCTGTATGGGTTCCTTTGCTGGTAGTTTCCTTAGCCACTTGTTTCTTCGTAGCAAATAGCCCTTTCCCTCTGCAAATCCTGCTTCTCTTGGCCCAAAGCCTTCTCTCCTCCTTCCTTCTCTGTCTGCCTAGAATCTGCTCTGTGAGCTGATGCCCTGCGGCTGCTCTGCCCTTTATCCATCTGAATTTGGGATACCTGCCCTGGCAAAGGAATCCTGCAACACATAGTCTTTGTGAAGGAATTTAGCTTCAATATCATTCTCAGGTTCTTTAGTAAGTTCTTCAGAACTCTGTGGTGAATACTGTATGGTGCTCAGAAAGCTTTTTAAAACTTCTACTAAGATCTGTGTTGACTGTCTTACCCATGAAAGATTGTACTCTTCATAGCCTTGTCCCAAGTGCCACATGGATTATCTAATATGCAGAGGGCTGTTTCAGTCCATATGTAGAAAGGCCCTACATGTCCATCTGAAGCAAATCCCAAAGGCTCAGTTCACTCATTTCAAGTAAAATCATTCCATGGAAGTTTCTGAAGGGCTGATGATGGTACTGCCATTATTCATAGATGCTACAAGGTCCTCTATGCCAGATACAACAACAGTCCCACATTTTGCCCTTACCAGCTGCCATGGTTTGGATATTTGTTCCCTTCAAATCTCATATTGACATTTGATCCCCAGTGTTGGGGGTGGGGCCTGGTGGGAGGTGTTTGGGTTATGGGGGCCAATCCCTCATGAATGGCTTGGTGCCTTCCTCAGGTCCTCATGGGAATGAATGAGTTCTCACTGAATTAGTTCCTGCTACAACTGATAGTTGAAAAGAACTTGGCACCTCCCTCCCCTCTGTCTCTTCCTCCCTGTCCTGCCCTGTGATCTTGCCAGCTCCTCATCACCTTCTGCCATGAGTAGAAGCAGCCTGAGGCCCTCTCCAGAAGCAGATGTTGGCTCCACACTTTTTGTACAGCCTGCAGAACTGTCAGCCAAATAAAACTCTTTTTTAAATACATTACTCAGCCTCAGTTATGTCCTTTATAGCAATGCAAATGGACCAAGACAACAACTCTTACACACTCAGAGGCGTAGACTTTTTAAACATCATCCTAGGTCATACAATTTTAATCTTCATGGTGCTTCCAATTTAATCAACCACGACTGGATAGTCAGGAACCTCCTCAATATGGTGATTTTTATACATGACCAGTTCTGGTAAGGCTAAGGTAGCCAGGCAGAAGAGATGGCATACCACTTCTGTGTGTTCACTCTATGTTATTAATGGCATTAAGTTTTTGGCTGGTGTAAAATGTGACCTCCCCACATAATTTCAGAAGGGAAGTACTATGACCAGAATATTAAGTCTCACTCTCACATACTTAGGGAATTTGAGCTACACCTTTGTCAGTGTCCCAAGATTCAGCCCCAGTCTAATGACATGATAATTCAATGACTGCATAGGCTGCCTCTTGTTTTTATATAGGTTGATATGAAGAAATTATACAAGATCTGGTTGAAAAAGATCTGGTTTGAACACAGGAGGCAGAGGTGCTAGATGTTTCTACCTTTTCCAAGTACTCTAATGTCAGTAGATGAGCATATACTATGGCAAGATGAGGAGAGGGTCCCAGGGGCTCCCACAGAAGAAGCTTACTCTTATTCTTACAAATATAGTACAGAGTTCTGGAATGGCAAATATTTTATTTCAGCACATTGAAGATATTCTTTATCTTATAGCTTCCACTGTCACTGTTGAGAAGTTAGTGTCTAATTGTCACTCCTCTGAAGTCAATTCAGTTTTTTTCTCATTGCCTTTAATATTTTCTCTTTGATTTTGATGTTCTGCAGTTTCACTGTGAAATGTCTAACTAGGCATTTCTTTTTATTTGGCTTCAGATTCTCAACCATTATCTTTTCAAATATTATTTCTGCCCTATCTTTCTCTTATATTGCTATGGTTTGAATGTGCCCCTCCAAAATTCAGTGTTGCCAATGTGGTAATATTAAGAGGCCTTTAAGAGGTGATTGGGCCATGAGGGTTCCTCCCTCTTGAACAACATTAGGTGCCCTTAGAAAGGGGATTGAAGGAGGGAGTCCATCCTCTCTTGCCCTTCCCCCATGTGAGGACACAGTAAAAAGGTCCTTACCAGATGCCAACACCTTGGTCTTGGACTTGCCAGCCTCAAGAACAGTGAGAAATAAATTTCTGTTCTTATACATTATAGTACCCAGTCTCAGGTATTCTGCTATAGCAACACAAAATGGACTAAGACAGCTACCTTTCTGGAAATCCAGTTAGAAGTATATTAGGCCTCCTCTTCCTTTCTTCCATGTCTCTTATATCTGTCCTCCATATTTTGTATCTCTTTTTCTTTCTGTGTTGCATTCTGGAAAATTTCTTCAGTTCTATCTTCTACTCCACAAATGCTCTTTTCAGCTATGTTTAATCCAATTATTTTCACCCACCCACTGAATTTTATATATATTTAATTATTATATTTTTCAGTACCAGCAATTCTATTTTGTACTTCTTTAAATCTTCACTTATCTATTCTTTCATTTCTTTAAACATATTAAAACACTAGTTTTAGATGATATATCTGATAGTTCCAATATTTCAAGTGTTTGGAGACCTAATTCTATTTGGTTTTATATGTAATGGTTTGCAGTCCTCATTTTTTGCCTCTTCATATGTTTTTAAAATTTTTGGTGTGATCTGATGTTACTTGGCACTTCATCTATGGAATTCTTTAAGGAATAGGTTAAAGATACAGTATTCCACAGAAGGGCACACCCAGTCCAGGATTACTTGTAAGTAAGTTCCTAGCCTGAGACTTTTCAGACCACACAGGTAGCATTAATTCAAGTGCAGACCTGCATGAAAATCAACCTGTAATTAGAATTTATTCCCCTATTCACTCAACACTAGTGTTGAAACAGGTAGGTTTCCTTGTTGTGCCCCTCTGTGATGCAGGCTTACATTTGTAATTTATCCTTACATAAGGGTGTAGGTGTCCCAACTTGGTATGCAATGGTCCTCTATTAGGTTCTTCCACCTTGGGCAGGCCCCCTAGGCCTTTTCTCTTGTCTCCTTTACTCCAAATGGCCAACAAAAGTGAGCACACAAACTCACCAGGATTGGCTAATACCCTCAGGGCAAAACCTGACTTTATCAAATGCTCCCTTAATTGAATTCCAATTTTCACATTATGCTAGGCCTCTGAGGATTCCTTACTTTCCTGCCAGCTCAGTAATGTATTAAAATGTATGCATATATTTTACCTTTTATCCAGCATTTTAATTGTTTTCTGTAGAAATGTTGTTTGTGGTATATAGCCTACCATATGATTAGAAAGAGAAGTCTCTGTTCACTATAATGCAATGTCTCCAATGATAAAGAGAATTCAGCTTCAGGAGTAAGTCAGAAATCTTTCAAATTTAGTTTAAATATTTAGCCTTTTATGTTTAAAAAGGTAATTCAGGATTTTTTTTTTTTTAGAAACGGGGTCTCACTCTGTCACCCAGGCTGGAGTGCAGTGGTGCAGTAAGAGCTCACTGCAGCCTCAAAATCCTTAACTCCAACAATCCTCCTGCCTCAGCCTCCCAAGAAGCTAGTATTACAGATGTGCACCATCACATCTGGCTAATTTTTTTTTTTTTTTATAAATACGGGGTCTTGCTATGTTACCCAGGCTGGTCTCAAACTCCTGGCCTCAAGCGATCCTCCTGCTTTGTCCTCCCAAGGTGCTAGGATTACAGGTGTGAGCCACCACGCCCAGCTGATCTTTTTATCTCAAATTAATTAGACTGGGGTTTCATAATAAGAGAAAAAGGCTCTCCTGCTTTCAGTTTTACCAGTTGTTTAGCTTTTCCAACAAAGAATATTCACATTAGGTTAATGTCCACCCAACAACCTTATCCCACAAAAGAGTCATGGTCTTTTAGGTCAAGGCCATGACTATGCAGCCTATAAAACAACAGTCATTCTTTGAATGAGCCTAGAAATGATCTTAGTCCACCACACTGAGCACTTACTAAACAGAGCACAGAAAAGTTCCAGATCACAGAGGGGATAATACTTTGTCATTCTTGGGGGAGCGATTTTTTAATTGTGATTAAAAAACAAACACATAACATAAAATTTACCATAGTAACCACTTTTTAAGTGCATAGGTCAGTAGTGTTACGTATTAATATATTCACATTGTTGTGCAAAAGATCTCTAGAACTTTTTCATCATGCAAAATTAAAATTCTATACCCACTAAGCATCAACTCCTCCCTCCCCCTCCCCTTGCTGCACTGATTCTTATACCTAAGCTGCATCAGTGATAGATTCAATCACAAAAGCTATAACATCAGAATTTGCTAATATTTCAGGATCAAATTTAATTCTTATATGTAATTGTTTACATAACTCCTGTGAAAATGAGGCTCATTCATTTTTAGAGTCAGGTAATAAGTAAATAATTTTTTTACTAAAACAATATTTCCTAAATCATACACTAGAATCAAAGAACTGTTGATGGAGACATAAAAGGTCATACTCCAATCTGCTCATGTTGCAGATAAAGCAAACAAGCCCCATGCTTATGCTAAAACTACAAAATACTAGAGGAGCTCATACAAAGATCGTTTTTTTTCATTTCTAGCCACCAAAACATGATCACTTTCCAATGAGCAATGTTAAAAATGTATAAAAACCAACCAATTTTAAATTTGGCATCTTAATATTTTAAAGATTAAAATTCATTATTTCCAAATTTAAATACATTGCATGTAAAATATTTTTATCTGGCTTTAATTTGCTATGTTTACATTTTGTTACAGAATCATTTATCTTATTCTGAAGTATAACCTATATAGGTGCTAAAATATTCTCTAAATAAAATGTGATGATTAATTCCATTAAATTTTAAATGGATAAGCTCTACCAACCCATCTTCCATATATATCTGTTGATATGATCAGCTCTAATGGCTTTATGTCACAGTTCTTATACATCATTTAAAATTTCACATTTTCATATGAGCAAACAAAACACTTACTTCTTTATAACATTTACATTTAGGTCAATTCCACCAAACCTGGACAGGAATTGATGGTATGGTACAGAACCAGAGTCCGTGAGGGGGATCTATGTTCAAACAAGAAGAATGACAACACGTTAGAGAATTAAGATCCAAGCAGTGTAGTAGGTCTCTAAATCACAGCTTCCAGGATATAATGTAGAATACTATTAATGTGGTGGGCATTCTAGTAAACATTTACAACTCTTACTCTAGGTGTCCAAGTTGATATGCATTCTCAGCAAACCAAGTGTAAATAGCATCCTAGAATGCCAGTCTGCTCAATTATTAATAAAAGTCAAGTTATCTACAAAATTATCCATAATCTATATATAAATCTAGCTACATCTAAAGTCTAACTAAAAATAAACTAAAATTGGCAGAAATATTTTCTAATATATATTAATATTATATGTATCATATATATTGGAAGCTGAGGCCACAGCACACTTTTACACTCTGAGTATCATGTGAACTTTCTGTACATTCATATAGTTTTTTTTTTGTTTTTTTTTTTTGAGACAGAGTCTCACTCTGTTCCCCAGGCTAGAGTGCCGTGGCATCAGCCTAGCTCACAGCAACCTCAAACTCCTGGGCTTGAGCGATCCTACTGCCTCAGCCTCCCGAGTAGCTGGTACTACAGGCATGCGCCACCATGCCTGGCTAATTTTTTCTATATATATATTTTAGTTGGCCAGATAATTTCTTTCTATTTTTAGTAGAGACAGGGTCTCGCTCTTACTCAGGCTGGTCTCGAACTCCTGACCTCAAGCGATCCACCCGCCTCGGCCTCCCAAGTGCTAGGATTACAGGCAGGAGCCACTGCGCCCGGCCTTAAGGTTGAAAAAGTCATTTTTAAATTAGAAACTCTATGAACGACACTATTGGGTCAAGTGGGTCAGCACAGACTGTCGATTAAATAAAGTACTATTTCAATGTTTAATTTACTGAAGTTGATAACTGTGCTGTGATTATGTAAAAGAGTAGTTCCTATTCTTAGGAAATATACACTGAGGTATTTAGGGGTAAACAACCATGATATAAGCAACTTCCTCTCAAGTGTTTTTTTTTTTAAATACTATACGTACATTATGCATGTCATTTGCATACACATATACACACATACTCTCACACATACACACAGATAATGAGAGATCACAGGAGAAGCAAATAAGGTAAAATGTTCACCATAGATAAATCTGAGTACAAGAGTATATGGGTATTATTTGTACCAAATGGGTGCTACTTGTCCTATTCTTATTCTTGCAAATTTTCTGGATGTTTGCAATTATTTTTAAATAAAATGTTAAACTTTTTAAAATCAAAATAATTATTTCAAAAAAGTATTATGAATCTAAAATTTAAATAAACATAAAATAAATACATACCATTATAAAATATTTCATTAGACTTCATGCAAATATACAAACTACAATTTCCCATAGAGTTGAATAGCTCCCAAGTCTACACAATCAAGTTTGTTATTTACTTAACCCTGAAAATGCTAGCCTTAAAGCCAAGCATGGTTCCCTCAGTCTCCCCCAAAGGATAAATTTCTCTTTACTATTTAAAACATGTATGACTAGGAAATGAGACTGGGGGGAGTGGCTCAGGGCTCACAAGGTGGGCCTTTGTAGAAGCCTTTTCCTAGAAAGGACACGCATGACTTCTATTTCTTTCTTTTTTTCTTTTTTTTTTTTGTTGAGACAGAGTCTCACTCTGTTGCCCTGGCTAGAGTGCAATGGCATGACCATAGCTCACAGCAACCTCAAACTCCTAGGCTCAAGTAATCCTCCTGCCACAGCCTCCCAAAGTGCTAGGATTACAGACATGAGCCACCACACCCAGCCTTCTATTTCTGATAGTACATTTTTTTAGTAGATATAATTTTGGGTAAACACTTCAAAGTTTCCCTAATGTTGCAGAAGAAGGGCATTGAGTAGTTCAAGACTGGGTGCCCTCATGGTTTTGGTAATGGTAAGAGTAAATGAGGACGGGAAGAAACTTACATCTACAGAGCTCATAATAAATGGGCACAGGACTACTCTCAGTGCTTTGCATGAGCAGTCCCCAAACCACCTTCTGGGTGGTATCATTTTCTACATTTCACAGGGCAGAGGTCTGACCTTCCTGCATGGCACTGCCATTAAGTGCCAGAAATCTCTGTGAATCCAGAGCACAAGTTCATCCCACTACACTAACCACCCTGCCTATAAAGAAAAAAAGTCCATCAAATGATTCAAGTTTTCATCACATTTCATATTGTTATCTATGGTTGAACACAAGTTCTAAGTAGTAGAGAAATTCTTGCAATGATTGGTCTCCAAAGCTAAGCCCCTTAGACAACTAAAGAATCTAATCTAAAATGAGAGGCTATGCTCAGTACGTGCCTTTTCAGTATTTGTGATTCTGGCAAAAATATGTAAGAATCAAAACCATACATGGATGAACTGATGAAAGTCAATTCTTACTTAGACTAGGGCTGGGAGAGGGTTTTTTTTTAAATCAGCATCCATCACATTGATAAGTATCTTGAAAGAAGACTTTTTCTCCAAACTGGCACAACCACTGGGACCAGAATAGAATTGCTTTCCTTCTCTGGAATCTATTTACCAAGTTGATGTCTTTAAAAATAGTGTATATTAATATTCAGAGACTGGCCAGGTGCAGTAACTCAAGTCTGTACTCCCAGCACTTTGGGAGGCTGGGACAGGAGGACCACTTGAGGCCAGGGGTTCAAGACCAGCCTGAGCAACATAGGGAGACCCTGTTTATACAAAAATGAAGAAAATTAGCTGGGTTTGGCGATGTGCTCCTGTGGTCCCCGCTACTCAGAAGGCTGAGGCCAGAGGATCACTTGAGCCCAAGAGTTCAAGGTTACAGTGAGCTGGGATCATGCCACTGCATTCCAGCCTGGGTGACAGAACAAGACTCTGTCTCTTAAAAAAAAAAAAAATTCAGAGATTGAAGCCACATTTTTAAATAAACCACAAAATTCGCATTACTCTAGTATAGGGCAGATTATAAGCAAAGCCTCCTCATTCTTCCTTCCCTGATAAATTATTAAAACACTGACATTCAAACATTTCCTGGCACAGTTCTTCAAATAAAATTAAAGCTAAAGTAAATGAAGACTATAACTGAAAAATTCTTTTCTAATTTTAAGGGGAAATTCCAATGAAATCTCTTACTAGTTGTATTAAGTGTCCAGTTAGGCTCACATTAACCACTAAAAAAGAAAGGTTGAATCACCACATGGATTAGTCATTAAGATCTAGAAAAGTCACAGACACTGTGAAATCCATGAATGGAGAAAGGAAGCCCTGCCCTTCATTCCCAATAACCTCGGCCTCCTGTAAATTCGCCACACTCTAGCCTTCATGATTGACACACACATCACAGGAGCTCAAGGTTCTAGAAAAACATGCTGATCATTTAAGGGTAGACTACCAAGGCTTTTTTTCTAAAAAGTCTTTTAATTTCTACAGTTCTCAGTGATTTCTTTTAAAAACAGATGTAGCTTTTAAAAACAGATACACATTTCATATTTTCTGTACTTTTCCTCTTCCTGCATAGCTGATTAGCTTGGGAAGACTGTCAAAATTTTAAATTAACATTAGAGCATGACTATAAGCACACATAGCAGGAAATAATATTTTAACTCTCCATTTGGTATAAAGTATCACCAACTAGATTGAGCTTATGAGGAAACTGATGCAATGTTTACAAGGACAAATGTTCTTTAACAGCAAGAGAACATTACCATATGACACAGCAATTCCACTCCCAGGTATGTACCCAAGAGAACTAAAAACATATGTCCACAGAAAAAACTTGTACATGAATGTTCATAGCAGCATTAGTCACAAAAGTCAAAAAGTGAAAACAATTCAAAGATCCATCAACTGATGAAAATATAAGCAAAATGTGGCCTATCCATACAATGGACTATTATTCAACCATAAAAAAGAATTAAGTACTGATTTATGCTAACAGGGGTGAACCTTGAAAACATGCTAAATGAAAGAAGCCAGACACAAAAGATCATGTATTATGTGATTCGTTTTATATGAAATGTCCAGAATCTATAGTGACAAATCTATACTGACAGAATGTAGATCAGTGGTTTCCAGGTACCAGCAGGAGAAATGGGGAGTGACTGCTAATGAGTATAGGTTACTTTCTGGAAAGATGAAAATGGTCTTGAATTAGATAGTGGTGATGATTACAAAACTCTGTGAATAAACGAAAAACACCAATTTATACATGTTAAAAGGGTGAATGTTATGATATGTAAATTATATTTTAATAAAGCTGCTATAAAAATGTAGATAGCAATAAAAAGTAATGTGAAAATATCAGTATGTCTATTTATTCACTATTCTAGAAGTGAGTAAAGCCGAAACATTTTTTTAAAAGGAAGAGAAAAGCTCTTTGCCTTCCTTCCCTCTTCCCTCCTCCCTTAACAATTCAGTCCTAAAGTCATCAAATGGGGCAGAGAAAAGTGGTGTCTGCAGTGTTGGGGGAGCCTTGGTGCGGGGATGTGGGGTGAAAATGGCATTATCGTGGGTCAGAGCCCACACGGGGGAGAGGGCACCCACACCGGGAGAAGAAAGGCTGGATATGAGTTGGGTCACATACAGGGAGATTGATCAAATAAGCAAATCTAAGCATAATGGGAGCCAAGTTCCTCATTCAATGAGAAGGTAGTTACAACCATGGAAAGGGAGAAACCAGAATGATCTCTGGAATGTTGAGTTAGAATTGGTGGTGTTGGTATGAACTCTTGGTTTTTAATATGAACAGAGAAATTGAAACAGAATAAATGTAGACGTAAATGTACATACACATGTGTATGGAAAAAAATGTACCCCCTAGAGCACTGCTCACTGAGAGGGCCTGGGGGCAGTGACCTCCCAACCACACCAGCAGTCCTAGTGCCCACGGCCTGGCTTCTCAGTTATCTTCTTCCATTCAAAGGAACCAGAGCTCTTTGGAAAATAGACGATTCCAGGACCAAAGCAAGCAAAGTACAGATAAGTTTGGAATATCTTCTATTTAAAGGCTCTGGAGAGTAAAGCAAAGAAATGTTCAAAGAATGACGGGAACTGTCAAAAGGATACAGAAACCAGCTTGAAGGAGTTCCTACTGGCCAAATCTGGAATAATTCAAACATCAAAATAAATAATGAACGTAATACACCCATAGCCCACTTAGTAGGAAATCTTAAGTTCCTATAAATATTAATATATAAATAATAAATGAATAAATTGAAAGTTTGATAAGTAGAATATTTACTAGTTTCAAAGTTTCTCTCACAAAATACTTATTAATCACAAAGTGGATATCTTGGAAAAGCCTGACAGATCTCACCCTAATCAAGTGATCAAAGTAAACCTCAGCAGTGATGAGACAAGCTGAAATCATGTGCAGTCTAATCAAATGCAATGAGAAGAACACAGCATTGCTGCAGTGATGTTTCTGCCAAAGATGCAAGCCTGGATCTAGTCTTAAGGAAACACCACAAAATAACAGGTCTGCAACCTTCAAAGTGTTATGGTCATGAAAGCCAAGGACAGACTAACAAACCATTCTAGACTGAAGCAGACTAAAGGGATATGACAACCAAATGCAACGTATGATTCTGACCTGGATCCTACAAGACATTTGTGGGACAACTGGTAAAACCTGGCCAGACTCTGGATCTGAGATGGCAATAATGAGTCCATGTTAACTTCTTTATTTTGATGGGGGGGTTATGGTTATTATAGGACAGTGTCCTTGTTTAAAGGAAACATACATTAAAATATTTAGGGGTAAGGGAACAACTTACTCTCAAATGTTTTAGAAAAAAATTGTTCTTTGCACTGTGCTTCCAACTTTTCTGTAACTTTGTGATTTCTTTTAAAAATGATAAAGCAGAGAAGTTGTGCAGAGAAAGCTCAAAACAGGCCAGCCCTCCTTCATAAAACAACTATAAACTCTGGTCAAAATACAAGAAATAACTATTTAAAGGCTCTGGAAAGTAAATGAAAGCAGGGACATTTTGGAGGAGGGAAAAACTTAGAAGAAGGGACAGGAACGGAGGGAGTTTCCTATTCTTAATGGATTTTGTCCTGAGGGTAGGCCACATGCTCAGCACAGAGCCCCATTATAAAATCCACAGTCTCTCTAGCCTAAAGGACTAGCACGCAAAACCCAAAGCAACTACAGCCACTAGAAAATGTGAGGGGAATCTCACATATTCTCTCATGGGAGAGAAACAGAGGTGGAGACCCACTTCCTGGGTATAAATTCTGTTTGACTTCTAGCTGACCTCTGAATATGCATGTGCAGGTCAGACTCAAAGAGGCCCAGGTAAAGACAAAAGAACTGAACTGAGATATGAGTTACTGCACACTACAGGTGAGATAGTGTAAGTTAATTGCCTGTCAAAACAAAAGCATCAACAGTCTTCAGAGGAATATAACAGAATCCACAGTCCCCACAATACACCATTCACAATGTTTAGTACTGCGTTGTCTAATAAACAGCCAAAGCCTCATGTGGCTATTGATCACTTGAAATGTGGCTAATACAACTAATTAACTGAAATTATTTTTGCTTTATTTAATGTTAATTAATTTAAACTTTAAAAATAATATTGATTTAGCTATTGGAAACCTTTTAAGTATGTTTGGAACAGATGAGTATGTAATGTAGTATTTCAACTACAAATTTTATGAAATTGAAATATAAATCAAGTATTTCCAATGAAATTTAGTGTTTGAACTGAAATCTGCTGTAAGTGTGAAATATATAACAGGTTTGAAGATTTAGTACACAGAAAAGAATGTAAAATATCTTATTAACAATTTTAGTAGTGACTACATGTTGAAATGAGATAATATTTTGGATATATTGGGTTAAATAAATATATTATTTATATATTAAATATATTAAATAAATATATTATATTGGGTTAAATAAATATATTAAAATTAAGTTCACCTATTTTTTACTTTTTAATGTGGCTACTAGAAAATGTTACATACGTGGCTCACATGACATTTCTGTTGGTCGTGATATTATCCAAACTTACTCAAATATAAATAACTAGGGAAATAAGACCAGGGGAAAAGATAATCAATACAGGCCAACTCTGAGATGAGCAACATGCTAGAATTAACAGACAAGGACTTTAAAGCAGCTATTTTAATTATGTTCAATGAGTTAAAAGAAATATGCTCATAACTGAAGGAAAAACCAGGAAATCAAAGCAGGTAAACAGAAATTATAAAAAGGAACCAAATAGAAATTCTAGAACTGTCATATACCATGTGTAAAATAAAAAATTCATTGAATGGCCTTAATAGAAGAATGGAGATGATAAGAAAGAGTCAGTGAACTTAAAGTAGATCAATAAATATTATCCACTCTGAATAATAGAAAAAAAGATTTTTATAAATGAACAGGGCCTCGGGGGCCAGTGGGACAATATAAAAATGTCTAACAGAGGAGAGAATGGGGCAGAAAAAATATATGAAGAAATAATAAGCTGAAAACTTGCCAAATTCAAAGAAAGAAAAAAATTAAAGGGAAGAGAAAACCTTGAAATAGCCACATGGTATGCACAAGAAGCAACAACAAATAGAACTGTATGTGTTAAAAAAAAAAAAAAAAAAACAGTGAAAGAAATGAGAGTCAGTACGTGAGGTTAAGACTGGAATTTAGGAATGCCTAAATTCATTGAGATACTTGTTTTCATGACACATAATTCCCCCATGTTGAAAATATGCACAGTGGGTTGGTTGGGGTATATAGCAAATTCTAAAGAGGCTTTCAAATTCTATTAAATAGCACAAAGCCAGATTCTGATTAAGAACCAATGAATGTAAAATACATAGACTTGTCTGTGTGTGTGCATGCATGAGTACGTGCACATTTGTGTGTGTACAAATTCAGTTATTGGGTCAAAAGGAATACTAATGATATTCCAGCACAACTTTTCCACTCTTATGATTACTATATTGATCATTACAGACTTATTTTGAGATTGTTTAATTCCGACTGCATTTTGTATTCCTTTTTTAAGGGCCCTGAGGGCACGGGCCACAAACTTTTACTCTTTATGTCCCCCTGGTATGGTACACCACTAGGTGGCCCAAGGGCCCTCGCCCTACACATCCCTCCCAAAGTAACTGCACCACCCCCTGCTGCGCACCCTTCACTGGCTCCCTAGAGCTTGCAGGACAAAGGTCAAACAAAGTACTTTCCCAACTGGCACCCCCCCCCCAGCCATATCCCTTCACTGCAGATATGAATGACTCTGCCCAGTCCCCTGAATAAGCATGGCAGGTTGATGCAGGCCCCAAGCTTTCACATAGGCTGTCCCCTCAGCCTGTGATGGCCTTTCCTTCCTCTCTCACCTGGTTAATACCTACCCCTCAGTTAAAACTATGTAAATACCCCCTCCACCAAAAAGCCTTCCTGGACTACCACCCCTCGTTTTCAGAAATTCTCCCTCTCCCTCTTCTAACTCTCAAACCACCCTGTAGTGACCCCTGTCCCAGCACTTGCCAACACTCCCTAAATACCTCGCTGGGCTGGGAGCTCCTCAAGGGCACCCTTAGTGTCTAGC
>CM052440.1:3953317-3969513 GCA_028533085.1 Varecia variegata | reverse complement strand
ACCCCTCAGTTAAAACTATGTAAATACCCCCTCCACCAAAAAGCCTTCCTGGACTACCACCCCTCGTTTTCAGAAATTCTCCCTCTCCCTCTTCTAACTCTCAAACCACCCTGTAGTGACCCCTGTCCCAGCACTTGCCAACACTCCCTAAATACCTCGCTGGGCTGGGAGCTCCTCAAGGGCACCCTTAGTGTCTAGCCCTGGGTCCAGCATATAGTAGATGCTCAATAACCATTTAATACAAGGACAAATGTCAACATACTAAGCTCCAAAATATAAGCTGACCAAATACATTTATGTGGAACCTTGAACCGCCCACCAGAGTTACAAGGATGCTCAGAAATGCAGGACGCACTCCAGGCTTCCCTTCCATTTCCGACTGCCACTTAGACTCTCTGAAGCAGCTGATCCACATAGAGGAGCTGCATGATTCAACATCAGCTGGAGAGCACTCTCTCTCCCTCTGCCCACCAGCCTGAAAACCAGCCTCCTGCCCCCATGTCATCAGGGGATCCCTCTTGTTAATGTATGCCCCCCTCTTAAAATCTTTTCTCAGACTTTTCATATACACTTTTCAGTTGCTTTCCGAGAAGCCCCATCTTTGCAATCAATAGTAGTAATACAAAAGAATCAGAAAATATTGATTTAAAACTATTTTAAATTATTTGAACGAAAACTTTATTTCATGTGCCTACTGCAACTTCTGAGATTGAAAGTGAAAGCAGTAACCAAACTCGCATACCCTGCCGGTGGGAGTACAAATGGATATAATCTTTCTGGAGGGCAATTTGACAAAATTTTCCACATCCGTTTATAATATAGAAAGTCACAACAGACTGTCACCGTCACCCTAACAATGAGAACATGCAGGATAAGCTTAAAATACATATACAGTTTTAAAAGCCATCAGAGATTTAAGGATGCAAAGAAACTAAATTCTAGAAATGACAAGCCACTCCTCAGAGAGAAAAGACCCATAACTCCTTCCATCCCTGCAGAGCAGTTAGAAAATGCAAATTCATTATAGTCAGGGTAAGGGTAAGAGGAAAACAACCCAACAGTTAGTAGCCACATGTAGACTGGCAGATGGAATAGAATTCCAGAAGCCTTAGTCACCAAGCAAGTCTGGACCCTTTGTCTTGGGCCTTCCCCAGGTGCACATAAGCAGCACACCAAAGACTGGAGGTGGCAGGAGAGCTGTGTGATGTGCCCCAAGGTACGTGGGGTTTTACACAAGTCCAGCTGTTTATCAAAGGCTGAGTACAGGGAAGAAGAACTAAGGCAAACCCTCTGAAGCATACGAACGTCAGTAGGCTGCTTCAGGTTGGAGGCAGGGCCACAGGGTAGACAGAGGTCTCCTGAGGTGCACAAAGCCAAGGAAAGAGCTAGAGAACCAAGAGAACTCTCAAAGAAGCCCCCAAAATGGCAGGTGGGCTGAAAATCAGAGAGAGATCCCCCCACAATATGCCAAGCTGGCTGCTGGGCTGTAAAACATAGAGATCTCTGGAGTCCCACCAGTGCTCAGATCTCAAGACCTATTAATGGAAAGCATATGAAACTGGGGGTAACCTAAATATAAATAAAACTGCAACAAAGTCAAGATGCAGCTCACCTTAAAGATTAAACTGAGTCAGCCCACCTTGCTAAAAGCCTGAAAGAGACATTCCTTTTCTGAGGGTAAAAATTGTTTACTTCTTTCTCTACTGTTTTTTACCCAAATATGTAGCATTAAATTTTTAAAAAATTGCAAAACAAGTGAAGAAGAAAAGGTGACCTAATCAAGAGTAAAAACAGTCATCAGAAAAAGACCCACAGATAGAGCAAATGTAGAAATCATCAAGTATTTAAACTAGAATGAGAAATAAGTTAAAGATTAAAGGAAAAAGTTGGGGACATGCTGAACATATGAGGGATTTCAGTAGGGAAATGAAAATTATTTTTAAAGAGCACATGGAAAAGCTAGAAATTAAAAATATAATATCAGAAGCAAAGGGGGGCTGGATGATGGGAGGTATTTTGGTAGGTACAATGTGCGTTGCTTCAGTGATGGATGCACTGGAGGCCCTGACTTCACCACAATGCAATGTATCAGTGGAGCAAAATTGCACTTGTACCCCATGAATATACACAAAAAAAGAATAAATAGGAAAAATAGATGGGAAGAATTCATTTGTTTTGCTTAGTTGCAGATTGTACATGGTAGGAAAAAGAACTAGTGAATATGAAGTCAGGTCAATAGAAATTATTCAAATTGAAACACAAAGATAAAAACATTTAAAAAGGAAACAGGATGCCTACTATTAATTTGCTTATTTAATATATGAGTTATACAAGCATATATCTACCAATATATGAGTATTCATGAAAAAGAGACCACCCAAACTGTTGACGACACCCTCTGTGGAGGAAAGTGGTGCTGGAAAGCATATATATTTAATTTTTAAAAAGTAAAAAATACTTCAGTGCATTGAAAAACTACCATCAACAGAAATAAAAAGCAAATGACAAAGAAGAAAAATATCTGTGGCACGTAAGGCAGATGAAGGATTAATATCTTTAATACAAAGAGAACGCATACTAATCACTAAAAAAGGCCAACCCACAGTAGGTAAATGGGCAAAGGATATGAACAGGCAACTCAGCAAAAAAAAAAAAAAAGGCATAAACATGACGAACTAAGAATAAAAGTTAACCTTACTTTTTTTGTTTGTTTGTTTGTTTGTTTTTGTGAGACAAGGTCTCACTCTGTTGCCCAGGCTAGAGAGCAGTGGTACAATCATAGCTCACTGTAAACTCAAATTCCTGGGCTCAGGTGATCCTCCTGCCTCTCAGCCTGCCGTGTAGCTGGGACTATAGGCATGAGTCAGCATGCCTGGCTAATTTTTTAATTTTTTGTAGAGGCAGGGTCTTGCTATGTTACTCAGGCTGGTCTCAAACTCCTGGGCTCAAGCAATCCTCCCGCCTCAGCCTCCCAAAGTGCTGGGATTACAGGTGTGAACCATGGCACCTGGCCAACCCTACTATTGAAGAAATGCAAATTAAATTTACAATGGACTGTTGTTTTCACATATCAAATGGGTAAGATCTTAAAAGATAATATTCTGTGCTAGAATACTTAGAAATGAGCACTTGTAAGTACTATTTGTGGGAATGTACAGCACACGCTTCCTGAAGGATAATTTGGTATCACTCGTCAAGAGCCTTAAGAGTATAAATGCCCTTTAATCCAATAATCCCACTTCACTCTCGTCTTCTTTGTACTATCAAAAGTTTAGTTAAATAAACTAACATGACGCTATTGAACTGGAATGGATCTATTGTTGATGATACATTTTTATGTCAGAAACTAGTAAATTAACCCCTGCTATCCATTCTCCTTGTTTTCCTTAGAAATAGGCGCCTGAGTTTCAGGTAAATACATGGCTGTCTGAAATAAAGTCTATAATCCTAGGCTCCCTAGTAGATGCATGTGACATGTGATTCCACTCTTGCCAATTATAAGTACGCACGAGTGTCCAGTGTGACTTCTGAATAGAAATAATTTTCCCCCATTTACAAGGAAAAATCAAATTTCTCCTTTCATAATACCCCTC
This sequence comes from Varecia variegata, assembly GCA_028533085.1. Lineage (NCBI taxonomy): Eukaryota > Metazoa > Chordata > Mammalia > Primates > Lemuridae > Varecia > Varecia variegata. The sequence continues at coordinate 3,965,920 of CM052440.1, read as the reverse complement.
TGGGTCCTGTGATTGCTCAGGTTGTGCTCACACAGAGCTTCATACAAGTGCTTGTTAGTTACAGCATTTGCCTTGCTCTACTGGAATTCCTTCTCTCCCTCTCAGACTGTGAGCTCCTCCAGGGCAAGCCTTCCATCAGATCCAACTCTTATCCTCAGCACCTGCTACAGTGCTTGTCACATATTACAGCTCAGAAATGTTTGTGAATAAATGAACAAATGAATAAAGGAACTAATGAGTGAAATTAAAGGACATACTTTTGGGAAATAATAATGTCAAATTTTATTGCTTTTAAAACTGAGTAAGGAATCCAAATGAGTAGAAAACTTGTGTCCACACAAAAACACCAGTACACAAATGTTTATGGCAACTTTATTTATACTGCCAAAACGTAGAAGCAACCAAGATGTCCTTCAACAGGTGAATGGATTAACAAACTGTGCTAAGGCACACAGTGGAATATTATTCAGCAGTAAAAATAAATGAGTACAATACAATGAAGAACAGATAATCCTTTCGACAAATGGTGCTAGAACAACTAGACATCCACACATAAGAAAATTAATCTACACACAGAACTTACACCCTTCACAAAAAAATTAGCTCAAAATGTAGCACAGTCTTTCTGTGCTACAGAAAGAAAAACACAGAAAGAAAAACCAATGGATCAGAGACCTAAATGTAAAACTCAAAACCATAAAACTCGTAGAAGATAACCTAGAAGAAAATCTAGACGACCTTGGGTTTAGCAATCACGTCCGAGATACAACAAAGGCAGTTTCTTATAAAACTAAACATACTCTCACCATAAAATCTAGCAATTGTGCTCCTTGGTATTCACCCAAAAGAGCTGAAAACTTATGTCCACACAAAAACCCACAAGCAGATGTTTATAGAAGCTTTATTCAAAACTGCCAAAACTTGAGGCAACCAAGATCTAGCAGGTGAATCAATAAATAAACTGGTACATCCAGACAATGGAATAGTATTCAGCACTATAAAGAAATGAACAATTGAGCCATGAAGAGACATGAGGGAACCTTAAATATATGTTATTAAATGAGAGAAGCCAATCTGAAAAGGCTACCTACTGAATGATTCCACCTGGAAAAGACAAATCTATAGAGAAAATAAAAAGATCAGTGGTTGCCAGGGATAGGAGGAAGGGAAAGACGAGTAGGTAGAGCACAGTGAATTTTTAGGGCTTTGAAACTACTGTATATACTATATAATAGTGATGCATGCATTTTATACATTTTTCTAAACTCAGAATATGCACCAGGAGTACACCCTAATAGACTTTGGGGAATAATAATATGTCAATATTGGTTTATCAATTTTAACAAATTAACACTAATATGTTAATAATAGGGGAAACTGGGGGTGGGAGGGAGGGGGTATATGGAAACTTTCTGTACTTTCTGCTCAATGTTTCTATAAACCTGAAACTACTCAAAAAAATAAAGTCTACTGATTTCATTTTTAAAACTGAGTCAGTCAGTATAATCTATAACTGCAGTCCTTAACCCCCGGGCCATGGCCTGGTACCAATCTGTGGCCTGTTAGGAAACAGGCCGTTCACTACTGCCTGAGCTCCACAACCCCCCCAACTCACAGCATCCCACCTCTGCCCCTACCTCTAGTCCATGGAAAAATTGTCTTCCATGAAACTGGTCCCTGGTACCAAAAAGGTTGGGGACTGCTGCTCTCTAACATGGTAGTTACGTCCATGAATTCTAGAATTGCACTGCCTGGGTTCAAATCCTGACCCTGCCACTTAAAAACTACATAACTTGGTACCAGGCACAGTGGCTCACACCTGTAATCTTAGCACTCTTGGAGGCTGAGGAATGAGGATCGCTTGAGCTCAGGAGTTAGAGACCAGCCTGAGCAAGAGCGAGGTCCCGTCTCTACTAAAAATAGAAAAATTAGCCAGGTGTGGTGGTGTGCACCTGTAATCCCAGCTACTTGGGAGCCTGAGGCAGGAGAATAGCTTGAGCCCAGGAATTTGAGGTTGCTGTGAGCTAGGCTAACACCACAGCACTCTAGCCCAGTTGAAAGAGCAAGACTCTGTCTCAAAAAAAAAAAAAAAAAAAAAAAAAAAAAAAAATATATATATATATATATATATCTAACTACATAACTTTTAGGCAAATAGCATAATCAATCCATGTCTCAGTTTTCCCATATAGAAAACAGAGATAAAAACCAAACCTAATTCATAGAATTCTAATTCATAGAATTATTGTGAGGATTAAATGTCACAAGAAGCCTTTGAACCAAGCCTGGTACATATTAAACATACATGAGTGGTATCTACTGTTAATGTTATTATTTGCTCATGAATACTCACTTGAAGATGAAGGTCTGAACATATTTTGGAAACCATTCCTTGAATATAATAATTTACATGGTGAAGAATGGGGTCTTGAACATGTAAATTTTCGCGTGTGAGGATACGAAGTAAGCGAATCTGGTATAATCGCCATTTTGCACTTTAAGTCCCTGTTATATAAAAGAAAACAGATTACATTCTCTTAAAGCATACATTACAAATGTGGCCAATTTCCTACCCAATCCTTCTTTGAAAGGACAGCTGGAGAGTGTAAAAATCATGCTAGTCATGATCTGCTTGCTGATGTTTCAAAGACTATTTCTTAAGATGGACACAAAATCATGATTTTGGTCTCCTTGTTTTTAGTAGATCCAATAAACTTCAATAATGGCAAAATTGAGACGTTTTTGAATAGGAAAATCCACCTACATCTTGACTACCACTGATACATTTCTTTGGTAGGCAGTTAGAGGAAGAAAGTGTGGATTCTCTGAGATCTCTTGAAGTGCCTCGCTATACATTCAACACACAGTCAGAGGCAGAGCTGGGGGTGACAGCAGCAAAGATGGTGGCGTAAGGACCTCTGAAAATTCTCTCCTCCATAAAGTTGATGAGAACACTGGCACAAAATTGTCAAAATCAATTTTTTCAGAACTCTAGAAATTACCAAGCACTTGCAGCAATCTGGGGAGCATTTATTAATAAAAAATGTCTGAATCTCAATATGAAGAGCACACTTTGTGGCATTTTAACCTGCCCTACTCCCTCTCCTCTCCCCGCCCTCCTCACCCCCCACCATCTCTGATGCAGCCGTGAAAACCCACAGCCTGCGATCACAGTGAAAACACAGCCTGACAGTCACTGCAGCAGGCAGAACGGAGCTGGAGCTCCTTCAAAGCCCCACTTCAAGAAAATTATCATTATTTGACCTGGTGGTTCCCTGAAAGCCCCCATTCACAGGATGTCTTCATTAGAACTGATTTAGAGCTTGCCCAGTGAGAATAACCTATCATGAAGAGGCATTTGTTAGAAAAAAATTGAGGCAATTATGATTTAAAATCACAGCTGCCTGAATGGGTGGATAATGGGGCAAATAATAGGCTAACCAAAAAGCTTAAAGAGAAAATCTGGGGAATGAGATGTCCACAGGGGCGTGGTAAAGCTCCCACATATTCCTAGGAGTCTAGAAGGCCACTCACATGCATAGAGCTGTGACAATTCCCACGGTTCTGTGTGTGCTCAAGAAAGACCTGAGATGGCCTTAAACTTTCACCTCTGGCTGACATTGAGGCTCTGCACAAGCAGGAAGTAAAGGCTAAGACAGAGTTATTAACTGCCTGGATGAGTGTTGAAGGAATGCTCCAACAGAAACAGACCCTGGGCAAAAAGTGGAAGACTTACTGTTTCCAGGCATTTAAGGAAATTTCTGCCCAACCATGAACTGACCATGAAGGCAACCAATCAGAGACTTCAGTGGCCATACAAAACAAAGAATACAGACTTTACAAAGTTAGTTCAGAAAAGTCACTAAACAAATGAATAACAACGAACAGCAACAACAAAACATGGAAAGGGGTGAGAATATGATTTCCATAATTGCCACATTACATTCTTTAAAATGTCGTTTTCAACAAAAATGTATGAGACATGCAAAGAAACAAGAAAGTACAGTGCATAGCGTTTATCTTCAGAAACTATACATGCATGAATAGAGTAAAATATTTATTTAAAGTGTTGAAAGAAAAAAACCCCACCAACTAGAATTATGAATCCAGCAAAATTATCCTTCAAAAATGAAGGAGAAATAAAGATTTTCTCAGGCCAAAAAAAAAAAAAAATGAAGGAATTTGTTGCAAGCAGGTCTGCTTGCAATAAATGTTAAAAAAAATCTTCAGAAAGAAGGGAATATGATATAGGTCAGAAAGTCAGGTCTACATAAAGAAAGGAAGAGCATTAGAAAAAGAATAAATGAAGGAATTAAGGCAAAATAAACATAGATGCACCTAACAACAGAGCCCCAATATACATAAAGCAAAAACTGACAAAATTGAAAGAAGAAATAGACACTTTAACAGTAATAGTTAGAGACTTCAATACCCATTTTTAATAATGAGTAGAATAACTAGACAGCAGATCAACAAAGAAATAGACATACAGACCAATAGAATAGAATTGACAGTCCAGAAATAAACTCTTATATTTATCATTAATTGATTTTTGACGAGGGTGCCAAGACCACTCAATGGAAAAACAATAGTCTTTTCAACAAATGATTCTGGGAAATCTGGATATACATATGCAAAAGAATGAAGTTATATCCTTACCTTATACTGTATACAAAAACTAACTCAAAATAGATAAAAGACCTAAATTTAAGAACTACGGTTATAAAATTCCTAGAAGAAAATACAGATGTAAATATTTGTGACTCTGGATTAGACAATGATATCTCAGATATTACATCAAAAACACAAGCAACTAAAGAAGAAATAAATTAATTAGACTTCATCAAAATTTAAAACTTCTGTGCTTCAAAGGACATTACCTAGACAGTGAAAAGACAACCTATAGGGTGGAAGAAATTATTTTCCAATCATATATCTGATAAGGATCTAGTATGTAGACTATATTAAGAACTCTTACAACTCAATAATAAAAGACAAATAACCCAAATTAAAAATGGGCAAAGGATTTGAACAGACATTTCTGCAAAGGAAATACACAAATGACCAGTAAATACATGAAAAGATGTTCAACATCACTAGTCATTAGAGAAATGCAAATCAAAATCACAATAAGATACCACTTTACACTCATTAGGATGGCTATAATAAAAGAAACAAAGACTAACAAGTATTGGTGAGAATGTAGAGATATTGGAATCTTCGTATCACTGGTGGGAAGGTAAAATGGTGCAGATGCTGAGGAATACTGCTTGGCAATTTCTCAAAAAGTTAAACACCGAGTTACCATGTGGCCAAGCAATTTCATACCCAGGTATACACCCAAGGGAACTGAAAACATATATCCACACAAAAAGTTGAACATAAATATTCATAGCAGCATTACTCACAACAGAGAAGTGGAAATAAGCCAAAGTTCCATGAACTGGTGAGTGGATAAAAGAAAAGTGGTACATCCATTCAGTGGACTATTATTCAGCCATAAAAAGGAATGAAGAGGCCGGGCGCAGTGGCTCATGCCTGTAATCCTAGCACTCTGGGAGGCCGAGGCGGGCAGATAGCTTGAGGTCAGGAGTTCGAGACCAGCCTGAGCAAGAGCGAGACCCCGTCTCTACTAAAAATAGAAAGAAATGATTTGGACAGCTAAAAATATATATAGAAAAAAATTAGCCGGGCATGGTGGCGCATGCCTGTAGTCCCAGCTACTCGGGAGGCTGAGGCAGAAGGATCACTTGAGCCTGGGAGTTTGAGGTTGCTGTGAGCTAGGCTGATGCCACGGCACTCTAGCCAGGGCAAAAGAGCCACACTCTGTCTCAAAAAACAAACAAAACAGAAAAAAAGGAATGAAGTACTGATTCATGCTACAACACAGATAAACCTTTAAAACATTATGCTAAGGCAAACCCCAAAGACTATATACTATATCATTCTATTTACATAAAATGTCCAAAATAGGCAAATCTGTAGAGACAGAAAATAGATCTGTGGTTGCCAGGAACTGGAGGAATGGGACTGCTAATAGGTATGGGGTTTCTTTTGTACGTGACAAAAATGTTCTGGAATCAGGTAGTGGTAATGGTTGCATAACTTTGTGAATATACTCAAAACCAATGAATTGTATACTTTAAAAAGATGCAAATTTTATGGTATATGAATTATATTGCAATTAGAAAAAAGAAGGAAGAGGAGGAAGAGAGGAGGAGGAAGAAGAAAAGGAAGAGAAGGATAGGAAGGGGAAGGAGGGGGAGGAAGGGAGGAAGAATGGGTGTGGGAGGACAAACAGCAGCAGCAGCAGCAGCAGCAGTGGCAGCACTGCGTGGGCCAAGGGCAAAGCTGCTCCCATGGGCACCTTTGGCAAGGATGGGGCCTTTCAATAATTTTTAAGGTAATATGTTTACCTGACAGTTATTAAGATTATGATTAAAGATGTTAAAGGAAGCAGGGAAAAAGCAAGACCAGATGTATCCTAGCGAGAGTCACAGGGATGTCCTGCTTACCCCGGCCTCAGGGGTCCCCCACAGGCTCACACCCACTGGCAGAGCTAACCTGGCTGTGCCTCCCACTGACAGCAGGACTAGTGCTCAGCGGTCACCACACCATTACATGCATTTGTGATTTTTTAACTCATAGACTCCACCAGTCTGTGACAATGAGGAGTTTGGCTTATTAGTGTTTCAGAAAATGAAGGGAAATTTAGTCTGACTCATTCCTTTCTGGCCACTCTCAGCACAAGAGTGAGAAGCAAGACTCTCCCTTAACTTAATTGAATCAAGAAGGCCAAGCTCAGCCCTATAAGGAAGTTTTAGAACGTAATTGCCTGAGGCTCCTAAGTTAGCTAACCTTCTCAGGAAAAAAAAAAAAAAAAAAGCTTCCTGACTGGGCTTCATGTATTAAATACAAGTGCATAATTATTATTTAATATTCCAAAATAGATGGATGTGCATGGCACTGTGAGTAGACAGAATCAGATTAGACAAGAATGCTAAAGCCCTCAATTTGAAGAATCTTAAAGTTTACAGGGTTGAAGAAATAAATAAGAATATATTTTAATGTGCAAGAAATCCACATTGGCTACTATTTGCTTTTACCTCTCTTCAGGGAGGCACCCACTGAGCCTTGTGTTGTGCAGTCTGGAGCCCTGTCGGTTGGCAGGTGCTGTCGGTAAGGACCAGACCGTGGCTTATACCACATCAGCCTTAGAGCCTCAGCGGCCCCACACGTCCTTCTTCAACTGGGTTAATTTAACTGAATTGAAACCAGAGAATCATGGCATAGGTAAATTTCCAGAATTACATTTAAGAATGTGGCTTGGTATGTGTTCACACAGTCAACACGTATTTATGAAGCTCCCTTCTAGGAGTCTGGAATAAAATAGATAAAATGTTGGACCTTGTGGATCTTATATTCTAGTAACAGAAGAGAGACAATAAATACATAAATCATGCAAGTGAGTAAGCACTACAGAGATCAATGGAGCAGAGCAGGAGAACAGGGGACATTGAGCAAAGACCTAAAGCAGACCAGCAAGGAAACCATGTAGTCAGGAGGATAAAGACACAACAGGCGGCCAGAGGAAGGAGAACCCTGTAGGCCACTGTGGGACTTTGATTCTTACTGTGATATGTGAGTGACATGTGGAACCACTGGAGGGTTACATACAGAGGACGTGATCTGGCCTCTGGCTGTATGTTAAGAATAGGCTTACAGGTGCGAGGGAGGAAACAGGGAGACAATTAAAATCTACTACAATAACCTAGGCAAGAGAAGATGGTGGTTTGGCCCAGAGTGATTTCCATAATAGTGTTGAGAAGTGATCGTATTCCAGATATATTCTCAAGGAAAACTCAGTTATACTCTCTGATAGATTCGATTTGGCATACAAGAGAAAGGTTGGGTGGGGTGGCCATTAACTGAGAAGGGAGAGACTGCAGGTTTGGAGGAGAAGATCAAGAATTTCACTGTGGACATGTTAAGCTTGAGATGCCCATTAGATGTCCAAGTAGAGACGCTGGATAGGTAGTTGGATGTGTGAGTCTGAGTTCAGGGGAGAGACTGGGTCTGAGATAAAAAGTCTGGGAACTGTCAAGATATAATGCATATAAAGGCCTGATATCAGAGAACCCACCACGAAAGTAGGTGTAAAAAGAACAAGCGCAAGGCTGAGCCTTGGGGCACTCCAACATGCAGAGTTCAGGGATCCGAGGAGGAACTGGCAAAGGAGGCTGAGAAAGAACACACTGTAGTGCCCTGGAAACCACCAGAAGGAAGTTCAAGGAGGAGGGGTGATAGTGTATGCCAAATGCTACAGTGATGAAGCCTGAGAATTGCCCTTTGGGTTGAGTGAGCCCTGTGGAAACCACTGACAGTCACACTGGTGGGGGAATAGTGGGGGAAGCCTGTCTAAGTGAATTCCTGAACAATTCAGAGAATTCGGGCAGTAAATAAAAATAACTGTTTCAAAGGAACTCTGCTGTAATGGGGAAAAAGAGTAAAGTAGAGAAACGATATGATGGCTGGTCGAGGGAGACATTCTTTAAGACAGGAGAATCAGTAGTATGTTTGGACACTCGTGACAGTGGCCCAGACAGTGGCAAGGCAAAGAATAACGCAGCAAGAGAGAAAGGCGAGTGTCGCCGGTTGCCATGGGTTGGCTGGTGGAGGGGAGACCTTGTGGACAAGTAGCAGGATGAGGCTTTTCTAGGATCATGAGCAGTGTACTCAAGGTGATAAAAGAGAAGACAGTGTGGACCAGGTGTGGTGATGGGAGCCTGCGGCAGCTTCCTTCTGATTCTATCTTCTCGTTGCAATAGGAAGTCAGGTCAACAGCAGCGAGTGAGGCTGGGGAGAAGGGTCTCAGGATTGAGATGGCAGCACGAGGAATGAAACAGCATCCAGAAAAGAAGTGGGGGAATGGGAGAAGTGAAGTGACTGCGAGGAGTTTTAAGAGCCCCTCTGAGGTTCATGGACATGGACCTGTGGATGTTTTTCCCCAGCCATGCTCAGTGGCACCAGTAGGCAAAGTGGGGTTTAATTTGGGTCAGGGTCTTGACAAGCAAATGTGACATAGCAAGTCAAGGGAGTATGCCAGGGAAGTGATGAGATGTGCACTTCTTGCCCAGGAAGGAACACCAAGAGTGATGGGAATTATCTGTATAACTGAAATAATAGGACAAGATTGAAGAAATTAAGAAACAAAAAACCTGATGAAGAATTTGAAGAAAGAAAATGAATTATCTAATCTGATTATAGGTTATGGGGGACTTACTCTGAGCCTGAAATGTGCCTAAGATTTATGAAAACTATCATTTAACCCTCCCACACCCTATCAGTTTTGTTCTTCCCACTGCACAGGTGAGGAAGCTGGTGCTCAGAGCAGGCAAACGGTCTGCCCTGGGCTACACAACTGCTGAGCCCCAGAGCTGCAGACTGAGCCTCTCTCTTCCCAGACCAGGAGAAGAGCTCTTCCCAGATATCAAGTCCACATAGCTGTCATTGACCAAGGCTTTCCCGTCTCTTTTTACAAAGTTAATAACACATCCCTGGAGGGCAACAGCAGGCCACCAGCTACCCACGCTTGTGTAGATGGTGACAAACACTCAGTCTTGTGCCTCACCCTGCTCTCCAAGCACATAGGGAGTATCTGCTGTAAGTGCATCCCTTGTTGCAGTGATCGCTGATGCACAGAACCATTCTCTTTATTTTATCCATAAATTCACTTCCTAATAACAATGAGGCATGCCAGGGCTTTGGCCTCATGCCTTATTACACCACCTGAGGAGTAAGATAATCACCCAGAAATGTACTGCCTGTTGTGCATTTTATTACTTGAATACAAAGCGATCCAATTCAAGAAACACTTAGTTGAAGACAGCATGAAAAAAAATAATAATCATATGAAAAGTAATTCCTCCCAATGCCACTGAGTACACTGCAGGGAATAATCCTCTTCCAGCAGGAGAATGGTCCGGATGACCTGTTGGGTCGCCTCCAGTTCTAATTTCTACCAATTGCAGGACCATAAATGCCAGTGAGACTTCAATTACAATATGAATATACCAAAGAGCCAAATCTGGATAGTTCTGAAAATAGAGCTTATTTGGTGTTCTACCTAAACATTCTTGGTGTAAGCATTTTACAAGCTACTATTCTCTCAATGATTCATTCTTCAGCAAACTACAGGCCATGCCTTGGCTAGTGTCTCAGAAGAGGAAGAGAAACATGACCCACTTCGACACTACAGTTGCTCACCATTTAACTCGGGATTTAAAAGAAAATACAACATGTTTTAAAGGTATGGAACAAGGCATCCCCACAACGTTGGGAACTACACTGACATAGCATGCAGAAATTCAGTGTTGCTCGATGAAGCACCTGTCTTCCTAGGGTTGATGAGAGTGTGAACTCAATCACCCTATCTCTGGGGTCAGATTAAAGACTTTTCCCAAGAGATGCCATCCATCAGATCATCTGAAGAGGAGGAAGAGCTATTCTATTTGTATATTCTTCAAGCCAAAATAACATGGTTTTATTGCTATTAATACCATTATTTTTAAATGCATTTATTTTCCATTTTTAAAAGGCTGTTAAAGCAGGCATGTAGCTTTTAAACAGTGGCTCTCAAAGTGTGGTCCCTGAGCCAGCAATATCAGCATCAGCTGGGACCTTTTATTAGAAATGCACATTCTCAGGTCCCACCCAGACAAACTGACTCTCTGAGGATAGGCCCCAGCCATCTACATTTTACCAAGCTTGAGACCACTGCTTTAGAAGATCCTGAGGCTGACTGATACGTATGAGTCTATAGTTTTGTTTTTTTAAAGAGGCTCATGTAAAATTGCTGCTTTATATCAAAATGAAGTCAAATGTTACATATGAGTGATTCTACAAGATTCAACTAACAATAACTGAGCACCTATTTTGCTGGGCACTGGGTGTTATCTCATTTAATCATCACCTTGTGACAACCTTGTAAGTTAGACATCATTATCTATATTTTTAGAGGTGGGGAAATTAAACGCCAGAGAGAAAAAGCCAAATTTACTCAGTTATAGCAAGGCCAAGACTCAAACTCTCCTGAATGTAATCCCAGGCTTTTTGCCCAATTGTGCCAGCATATGTGTGTATATGTGCATTTGTACACATGTATGTGAGTGATTTGTGTGCATTCCTATATAAACAGATAAGAATGATAAAGTTTGCATATATTTGATATGGCAGTAAGAAAATCTATGATTCAATCTACAAGAATGGATATCTTTAGTCTGCAAAACAGTCTAACAATTCTGCAACCTACTCAAGAGAACATGTAGAAAATTAAAAGCAAGTCATCTACATAAATTTCCAATCACATATTAGGATTCCAGTGTTCATGACATCAACATCTAAAGCCCAGCCCTGTCTCCCCCATCCCAGTTTTATACTGCCTTAATATTTTAGACAGACTCCACTGGCAACCCCTAGTCTGCTGTTCTAAACATAGGAATTATAAGAATGCAAGTTGATTTACAAATATATTCCAAATGATAGGGTATCATAAAAAACAATTTAGCCAGTCATTTGAATTCAATTTAGCAGAAAAATCCATGGTTCCAAACTGACCTACCTCCACAGCTAGGCAGTACCATTTCCATGGGTCTGAGGGGCAGCTCCCTGCACCAAGGGCCTCCCAGGCCCTGACCAGCTCTCACCTGTCTCCCAAACCTCACCCTCACACACACCTTCTCTCCCAGCATACATTTTTAAGTCCACCCACACACACTATAAGACCCATCACCATAAACCCAGAAATCAAACTCAAAAAACAACAAACTTCTCAAAGATACATTTTAGTGGGTAGTAGGTAGTATCTCACTGTTATAAATGGTCACTAGAAAGAACATGTAGAAACATAAAAACACATTCAGGACAATGTCAACAGAAAAAGCACAGTGAGGTATACACTATGAATACAATGATATAAAAATATATTTTCACATATTGTCAGGAGCTAGAAGATGTGACAAAAATAGCTACTTTGGGATGAGGGAGACTTTGATCATTTGTTTTTTCAAATGGTCTTTAATAAGCATGTCGCACAGTATGTTGCATATAACATGCCTACCAGGGCCAACCAGGCAGGACGAGATCTGCTCACACCTCCCTGCTCATGCTTCCCATGGCCCCAGGGGCCTCTCTGCCCCGCTCTCCCAGGGCTGACTGCTGTGCCTTCAGATCTCCTGAGAACACCCCTTCTGGAGAGGTCTCCCTGACCACCCTAAGTCCCCCTCACAGCCTCTCACAGCCTGCACTTCCCTGCGCTGCACTTCCCACAAAGTGTAATTACACTTTACTTGGGAAATTACAGACGGATTATAAGCTCCATGAAATAAAACTGCTTTTACACCACTGCACCCCCAGCCCCAGAGCACCCAGCACATAACTGGAGCTCCAGAGGTGCAGACGACTGAATGGTTTCCACAGCCCTGTCATTCACGCAGCACTCGCCTCCAACAGACACAGGTGCACGCGCACGCGCACACACACACACACACCACCCGCACCACACACACCACATCCTCACCACACACACACCACACCCTCACCACA
>CM052440.1:3923625-3952817 GCA_028533085.1 Varecia variegata | reverse complement strand
ACACACACCACATACCCTCACCACACACACACCACATACCCTCACCACACACACACCACACCCTCACCACACACACACCACATACCCTCACCACACAACGCCCTCACCACATACACACCACACACACACTACACACCCTTGCCACACACATACCCCCCATATACACACCCTCAATCCCCAGACACACACACCACACACACAGAATAGCACGCACACCCACACACCTTTCCACTCCTGTATTTTAAGATCCCCCTTTTTCCCACCACTCAAGGTAGAAGTTTCCCCACAGTCCGTGATTCCTCACTCTTATCCCATCTACCAAGTGACCAGCATCAGTAGGGTTTTCTTAATTAACACCCATGACCCTCATGAGTCTTCACTGTCTTCCCTGTTAGACCATTAATGTCACGGGAGCAGGGGTCATGTCTGATTATGAGCCTAGCACATAATCCTCCAAAATATAATGAATGTTGAGTCGAATTGAATTATGTAATTGTATTTTTGTAATAAGTTATATCTGCATGAATGCCTTGCTGCCTGAGAATACAGACCCTTAAGAAAGAGCTTACACTGTTTGTAATATGCTTTCTCTATCACGGACACAAAAATCTAATTTCAGGAGCTGTCTCAGAAATTCACTGTTACCTAATGAACATTTTCAGACTCCCCACCACACCTGATGTGATAACAAACACAGATACGGCAACGGGGGAAAAAACAAGTTGTCAGGAAAACTGACCACAAGCCTGCTGTCAAAGTTGTTCCCATCTCAAAACTGTCTCGCTGGCAGCCTTTTAAAATGTAAGAGCTGGAAACAATGACGTTCTCTCCCAGCTCTCACAAGCAGACAGGAGTGTTTAACACATCCTATTTATAGTCCAGCCAAGTCCAAGCAAGTCCTTGGCTCCGGCAAAGTTTCAATGGTTTCCTAGCTTCAGGGTTCAGTAACAAAGTTTTGCTGCTGCTGCCACCTATAGCAGGAAACGTGAATCAAGTTCCAAAAAAGCCTGGATTGTCGAGTTGGCCTGGGGGCCCTGCTGCCCTGCAGTGAAGTAGGCTGAATGAATCATTTACTGAATTCACTGTTGTTGTCTAATATTTGCAGTCATGTTGAGCACCAAATTAAGGTCACTCAATGTTAAAATGTGAAAGCCAATGCTTGTTGATACGATTAATATGAGAGCTCCCAGACAATTTTGGCACAAAAGTCAGCACTCAGTAAATGCTTATTGCCTGAACAACTGACACAAACCAGACAGAATTGGCAATAGTAACATCATCAACTTTTAAAGCACCTTTCTCTTGAGACCTCAAGCTGTGCCCAGTACAGTGACCTGGCTGCCTTCTTGTGTACATGAGCCACACAGACGGGCACAGATGTTCAAGGTAGAGGAGCGTCTCACCTGGCTTTGGTGCTGCCTGCTAGGGTGCTGCTGACTTTGGTAGCACTCGTTTTGGTGGTATTTCGTTTCATTTTCTTTGAGATAAAGTGTTTCTGAATTTGAGAATTCTGAAAAATAAGAGAGCAATGGGGTTAGCACAGATTGGCAGACAGATTTTCTTATTCGGCTTATTAAGCCACAAGAATGGAGCCTCTGGGCTTGCAAAACAATGCAATGATTTGCCAGTGACTGGAGAATTGTGTAGAAAACTTCAGGCAAATCACATGAATCCCACATTAAATTGTGTGGAGGTGGAGGTATTTTATTGAGCACCACTCTTCTATGTCTCAACCCAACACATACATGTATACACATGTATACACACATATGCACACCCTTACTGTTGTCCCCCCTCTGTCTTCCTCACAACAACCAGAACAGTCATTTGAAATGCTGATCTCCTTGTGTTACTTCCTTGCTTCAAACACTCCAATTGCTTCCCAGTGCTCTTAGAGTAAAGACCAAATCCTCAGTGTCATTGTGCCTGCAGTATGGGCCCTCCTCTGCCTCGACCTCCCTAGCCTTTGGCAGTCCCTCGAATGTGCTCTTTCCCACATAGGGGCTTTTTCCTCTTCATCTGCTGTAACCCTCTACCCAGACCACTCATCCTTCTTCCTCTCTGCCTAATGAACTCCTCATCCTAACGCTTAGTGGTTCTCGGACTTGCTGGAGGGCTTGTTGGAAACAGACGGCAGCCCCATTCTAGATTCTGACTCCCATTCAGGGCAGGGGTAGGGCCTAAGAATTCGCATTGTTGACAAGTTCCCAGGAGATGCTGGCGTTCCCAGACATCACTCTGAGAACCATTCCTAAATTTCAGTTCAAATGTCACTTCCTCAGGGAGTCTTCCCTGACACCCCGCACAAGGTTGGTCTCCATTACACACGTTTATGACTTCTGCCGTCCTTCACAGCTTAGTCCAGTTTGTGATGCTGTAGCTGTTCGTGTGTCTTTGGTTAAAGCTTGTCTCCTGCTAGACTATAAGTTCCATAAAGACTAGAGCCAAGCCAATTCACATTGTCACCACGTTCCCAGATCCTAGGCCAGTGCCTAGTAATTCAGAGGAGTTTAAAATGAATGAGGGAATGAATGGATTTGCTTCAATTTCTGAACTTGGCAACTGAAGGCAGACTCGCCTGTGGTCTCCCGCCTCAAGCCCTCTTTCTAATCAGTAAGCAAGTATTGTCAATGTTACTTGCAGAACACTTCTTAAATCTATGCCCTGCCTCTCTGCATCCCTGAAGTCACAGCCCATCATCTGCACTCATCAGGATCACAGAAATGACCCCTCAAATCCCTTTCAGGTATCCAACTTCGCCCACTGATCTGTCCTCTTCTGTGGTGCGGATTTATCTTTCTAAAGCACAGACATAGTTATGTTACTCCCTTGCTTTAAAATGCACAATGTGAAATTATACATACATGTGCTAAAGTTTCATAGAACTATATGCCAAGAAAAAAAGATAAACACATGTAAAAACTGCTGAAATCTGAATAAAGTTTTTAGTTTAGTTGATATTAAATTTAGTTCAACTGACGTATCAGTGTCAATTTCCTGGTTTTGGTAACTCTGGTTATTCTGTGAGATGTTATCACTGGGGGAATCTGGGAGTACACCGGAACTCTCTGTACTAATTTTGGAACTTTTATGTGAATCTAAAACTATTTCAAATTAAAACAAAAAATACTTCTCCAGGGCACACAGACTGAAATTCCAACTTTAAACTGTGGGTAGATCATTCACATCACTGACAACCTGACCCCAGGCAACTCTTCCAGATACCATCACGTCCTTGTGGAGTTTTGGTTCACACTTTTTTTTTTTTTTTTATCCTTTTTGAGACAGTCTTGCTTTGTTGCCCCAGGTAGAGTGCAGTGGCATCACCATAGCTCACTGCAGCTTCAAACTCCTGGGCTGAAGCAATTCTTCTGCCTCAGCCTCCCAAGTAGCTGGGACTACAGGCATATGCCCTGACACCTGGCTAATTTTTCTATTTTTAGGAGAGATGGGGTCACACTCTTGCTCAGGCTCAGTCTCAAACTCCTGAGCTCAAGAGATCCTCCCACCTCAGACTCCCAGAGTGCTAGGTTTACAGGCGCCAGACTGGTTCATACTTTTGATAGAATTTCCTTCATTCTGTCTATGGCCATATCACCCTGAACATGCCCGATCTCGTCTGATCTTGACAGCTAAACAGGGCCAGGCCTGCTCAGCACTTGAATGGGAGAATTTCCTTCATTCTTTTGCAGCTGGCACACTTCAATTAATCTTTCAAGCTTGAAGGTATAGCCCCTTCCTCATGGGGCCTTCCCATCCTCCTCAAACAAAATTAATCATGCCTTTATCGACAACTTAGCCTTATAGGTTTGTTTTGCTAATTGTTTTATTTAATAAAGAAAAGAACTAAAAGGTAAAAGGCACCTGTAAGTCCATCACTTTGCTGTGGGGATGGGGATGGGGATGGAGGTGGGGATTGGGGGGTGATATAAAGAAGGTAATAAAAGTATTAATCCCTCCCCATCCATCCCTCTAGTCCTACCTTGGTTTTCACTTTGATTCTCTGCTTTCAGGCTTTTCAGCTGACCCCTGATCGACAGCAAGCCCCTTGAGTGGAAGGGGCTCCACTCAACTTTTCATATTCAGCATGGCCTGGCCTGCAGCAAGCACTCCATTAAGCTTTGCTCCTGATGGGCCACAGTTACCAATACCTAAGACAGCAAGGGCAAGAAGCTTGGGCTCATTTTACCCTTGATTTTGAAAGCTAAACAACATTCTGAGTAGAACCAAGGACTGTGAGGAGTCCTGTACATCATCCTCAGTTTAGGTTTTCGAAAGAAAGAGAATTCTGAGATGTTCATGAATGTGATTACTTCAGAACTTGGGGAGATAGAAATTCGCAAGGATTATAAAACCAATACACTCCAAATAAACACCAAGTCACAGACCATCAAATACACTTCTTAACCACAAGCAAAAACACAATTAGAAGGCTATTTCACTGATATATTTGTTTATTTGCCAGAGAAGTATTGATGTCCAGTTTTTAACACATGCTATTTATATCAGAATCATAACAAAAGTACCATCCATCTGCCTTGGCATCCAGAGAAAACATAATTCAACACAAGAGTAAAAAATATGCACAGCCAAACAGAAATGGCACCAGAAGCAAAAATTGTTGGAACTGTATCTTGAGGGGAATCATCACTTGACTAAATTGGAAAAAAATTGTAAGCAACACAAAAGATTTTGGCAGTTAAATCCAAATACTTGAGAAAAATCTTCTCCTTGTCTATTCTAATATCAAATGGATGTTCTGCTATATTTTGGGACACATACACTATAAAGTTCCCTTTATAGTCTTCCATACACTCCCATATACACATCAGTCATTTTCTGAACATCTACTCTTTTGGGCAGTGGAAAAAACAAAGGGTTTGGGGCCAAAGAGACATAGGATCAAACCGGCTCCACTATCAGCCATGGTAACTCATAAGTTCATTAACCTCCTCCTAAGCCAGTTTCCTCATTTGAAAAATGGAAATTCAGTCTGTGGGTTCTGAATCCATGCATTCAACCAAGCATGGATCAAAAATATTTGGAAAAAAATGGATGGTTGTGTCTGTACCGAACAGACTTTTTTTTCTTGTCACTATTCTCTAAAAAATACAGTATAACAACTATTTGTATAGCATTTATATTAAGTATTATAAGTAATCTAGAGACGATTTGAAGTATATGGGAGGATATACATAAGTTACATGCAAATACTATACCATTTTATATTGGGGACTTGAGCATCTACGAATTTGGGGGTACTAGAACCTAACCCCCGCAGATATCAAGGCAGGATTATAATCTCTCTCTTTAAAGCAAGTATTCTTAACCAGGAATCTAGGGACAAGGTCCATGTGTGTACTTTTGTAGACCTACAGACTCTCTGAGATTAAATGCAAAATTGCATGTGAGATGATTTTTCTAGAGAGCTTCTCAAGGGACAAGTGACTCAAAAATGGCTAAGGCCACTGCTCTGAAGTCTGTGGAAGGATCACAGGTAATGTTCTTAAAGTGTGTGGCACACGGTACACCTTCACTATTTGGTAGCTGTTATTTTTAGGTCCTGGAAATGTACAGAAAGATAAATCAGACATAGCATGGGACAGAAAACAGGCAGACAGTGACAGTGTAAGGTGCTGAGTGTCATCTCAGGGTATCAGAGGACAATAAAGGACAACCCAAAAACCAGTTCAGAAAAAACTTCAGCAGGAGGAAGAGGCAGAGGTACCAGGAATGTCAAGACAGTGAGACACCCATTGCTGTGGCATCTTTGATGCCTAGGCAGTGCTTGGCACACAGCAAGTGCTAAGTAAATGAGGAAACAAATGACTGAAACCAACCCAGGGGACAGGATAACACCATTTACAGAATCCCAGGGGAAAAATAAAATTCAGAAGGTGTTACTGGAAACTGTTACTATTCAGATATCTTCAATTTCCAATATTCAATTCAAATGCAATAGTCCACATTCTTTCCCTAACAGTGAGGACATTGGGCCTACACTTCTGTCATTCAGCCCTTGCAAGCCTCTGTGATCAGCTCCATGAGAAATTTCTTTTAGACCTAGGTATTAGAAAAGCTTTGTTTTTCCAGAGGAATCAAAAGGCCTTATTTGCCTAGAGAAAATGAATTTGATTTCCTTTTTTTATTTTTCCTTGAATTGACAAGAAGCTCCCAGCTAAATTTTCAGCCCAAATTTATTAACCATTATGGATAATCTGAGTATTCTCTTTCCTTCTGATGTTACTTTCCTCTTCTATCTGTATTTCTCATGATCCTGATTTACATGTTTCTATTTTATCATATTGTAATTATTCTTCCAAGTCATCTAAAAGCCTTGGTGGGACTTATAAATATTTGAGAGTGGCAGAGTACTTGTCAAGAACACAGGTAATTATCAGGCAGTACTGGAGGAGAAGCCACACTTGTTACCAGTTATGAGCTTTGTAAAGTCCCTTAACCTTTTTGTGTCCCTGTTGCCTCATCTACAAAATGGGATTAGTAACTGTATTTTTTCATAGCCAAGTTGTAGGGACTAAATATTAAAAGTATGTGAGGCCCCAAACTGTGTCCAGGACATAGTAAGTGTTCAATTAGTATTAGCCAGTAATAGTAGTAGTCGCTGTGGTAGAAATATTAGCAGAACTGCAGACAGTGAAAATAACAAATGGTACCTGAAACAAAGTAAACAAAATAAAATAGCAGTGAAAGGTCAAAACCAAAAGAAAAAGAAGTGAAAATGAAGCTTTTTGGTACTGAAAGCATATCATATTTGTATGGTATCTCTATTCACAGAGTTTTCTCAAACGTGTCCCTTCCCTTTACACATCCTCTTCCAAAGTACTATCCTAGATAATACTGTATTGAAAGTGAATTAATATTTAAATATCACAAGAATCCAACTGAGATAACTGTGCAAGCCTAGATTTGGAGTATTTTTAGACAAATATTCTAAGGTCACTTGTGGTATTTAAAGTAAGAAAATGATTGTTACCTTTTTTCCCTCACTCACAGTTTCTCATCTACATTATGTAGCTTATTTTTCAATGCTGATAAGGAAAGGAGTCATGCAGGAAAATTTTCTGTGACTCTCAGCATCTGCTAACCTTAAACAGTCACTCTCAGTACACACCTGTAGAGAAGCTTTACTAAAGCAATTGCCTTGTTAACAGCCAGTAGCCTCCCACCAGATTCCTGATCTGGACAGCCACCAGGCTACTGAACATCCTCATGGAGTCGCTTCCATCTCCAGGTGCCAGTCAGCTGAAGGGGTCACGGCATGGATGCT
Source organism: Varecia variegata (assembly GCA_028533085.1). NCBI lineage: Eukaryota > Metazoa > Chordata > Mammalia > Primates > Lemuridae > Varecia > Varecia variegata. The sequence continues at coordinate 3,945,529 of CM052440.1, read as the reverse complement.
GTAGAGATCTTTGTACGGGGGGAGAAGTAGATATCTAGAAAAGGGCAGGAAAAATGCAAACAAAATTGGAGAGCAAAATTTAAAGTCTCGGGTAAGCACTTCTTGACAAATATCTATGAGCACCTACCATGAGCCAAACACTGAAATGAACACAGAGGGGAAAGGGAAAGAGCACAGAAAACTAAAACAAAATCCTTGTCTTCAAAGAATCTTGCAATAAGTTTGGGTGAAGGCAAATATGTTCGCTTATTATCAAAGGGGCCGTGCCTGATTCACTTTCATTTAAATCCCCATAATTCAGCCAAGTAAATATTTGCTGAATTGAAGGCAATGGATAAAAGAAAGGGATGAAGGAGCTGCAATGTGTGAAGGCAGACTTTATTTACAGCATTTCCGTGAAGTCCACCCATTAAGGAGCACACGTACAATTTAAGAAACATCATTAAATTAACTCTTCTTGTAAGTAAAGTAAGACTCCTCGTAATAGGGGCAAGACATCCTGGAAGGCAAAGATTTTCAGGAGAGAAGGAAAAGGGAGTAAAGGGGTGATCTGGACAACAGTCTTAAGCCCTGTACCACAGTACATTTCAAAAAGTGCCTCCAAACAGAATTTCTGAGAGAGGCAGGGTAATTATGTGCAGGCTGAGGTAGAAGAGTGTAAAAGAACGGAGATTTTGCCATGAGACAGAAATGGGTTTGGATTCTGGTTGTGCAACTTCCTAGTTGTGTGACTTCTGACAAACCCCTTCACCCCACGGGCTTCAAGTCCTCATCTACAGGATGGAGTTAATAATGATATTCAAAAGACTGCTGTGGGGCACAAATGAAATCTGTAAATTGGAGAGATTTAAGGCATTTCCACACACATTTCCCATTTGATCCTCACAGACATTAGGGAGGAAGACGTCACCACCTTCAACGTTGTCTATTGTCTAACTTTCCCAAATATCACATAAGCTCCATGGGACCGTACTATTCCTCCCAGTTGACCCAGTGCCTTCAACGTGCCAGGCAAATAGACGCTCCATAAACTCGTGCTCAGTGAATAAACGAATCACCACCCCTTTGTCTCTGGGGGTGGGCAGCAGCGCTGCTGTGGGACCTTCAGAGCTGTGGGATCCTCAGAGATGCCCGCTCTCCCCTTCCTCGGCCCTCGGGCTCGCGCTTGGCCGCCCCGAACGCACGCGGGGACCGGGGGCCGAGGCCCGAGCCGCCTTACCCAGGCCCCCGCCCCGACTCGCCGCCTCGCTGGGCAAACACCTGCGCGCGGACTCCAGGCCGCAGCGCCGCAAAAGCGCAGCGCTTTAGGCGGCTCCAGGACGCTGTTGCCCGAGCGACGACGACACTCGCTGATTGGAGAATGAATCTCCGCGCCTGGCAAAAAGCGGATCTTTCATTGGTCAATGGCGGTGGCCGGTGGCTCCCTCCCCGGAAGGAGCTTCCACCGGAAGTCCTGTTCCGGCGATGGTCCCTGTGGGAGTCTGTTTCTGTTACGTGGACTTTGGCGCCGGGTGTGGGGTCGGCCTTGTCCCACCGCGGGTGGGCTGTGGCTTGGGGGAAGCTAGACCGTTCTCTTCGTGTGTAAAAATCTAAACGTACCCACTCCGGGGCGTGTTGTAAGGACTGGATGAAATGTCTCTAAACCTCCCCTCCCCCGCCACATACTGCGCCCCTCATGAGTGTTGGCGCTGACCGTGACTTCCGTTTGTTTCACTTAGTAGCGTGTCTAAATGTGTCCTGCTTGTCTGCTCTAGGAGACAGCCCCATGAAGACGGGGACTAGCTTTGCCCACCACTGTATACTCAGCCTCCGCCCGGTGCCCACAGGAGGCATTCCGCCGATATTCGCTGAATTATTGATTAGACTCACAGGACCGATAAATCACGTTAGTAATAATAATAACAGTAGTTTTAGTTGTCGCTGACTCTGTGGAGCACTTAACCTTTGCTAGGCACCCACTTGTCCTAAGTATGTACTTTATGTGTAACTTAATTTTCATTTCCCCTCACAACAGCCCAAAAGGTAGGTGCTATGATTGCTCCGATTCTACAGATAGGAAACTGAGGCACAGAGAGAGTATTTTGTCCCGTGACACACTGTTGTCAGGGGCAGAACCAGAATGAGAACCCAGGCTGCTGGCTCCATAGCCCATGCTCTTGGCCACCCTGCCACACTACTCACTTGTGGGAAAGAAGCAGTGGACCGGACATGAAGCCGTAGATTTTCTCCACACATCTCTGTCAGCAGGTCGGTTATATGGAGTGCCCTGCTGTGCACTGCAGAGGTGGGTGTTATGGAGTCCCTGATTGGCAATCTGTATTTCTCTTGTTAGCTAGTTTGCCTACTCACCGGGGGAATTCTTTCCTATGGCCTCTCTGCTCAGATCTTCCACACCCTTTACTTCCTCACCCTGATTGAATGACAGGGCCTCGTAGCTCATTGAGAAAATAGAATCAGCAAGAATGGAACACACTTGTTCACAACCACTTTGGCTGCCTCTGGATTTGCTTACAGTTAAGCTGTCAGCTAGGACTGTAAAAAATCAAGGAACCATACATGTGTTGTTGGTTTCTGGACCCTATTCTGTTCTGTTGGTCTATTCCTCTTTCCTTGTGCCAATATCATACTGTCTGAATTACTCTTATCTTACGGGAAGTCTGTAAGTTCTACAACTACGTTCTTCAATGTTGCCTTGAATCTTCTTGGCCTTTGCATTTTCCTACATATTTTAAAATCAGCTTGCCAAGTTCAAAATCAGTAACAATAACAACAAAGCCTGGTAGGATTTTGATTGGGTTTGCAGTGAATTTATGACACTATTGCTAAACCCATGACAGTCCCAGGCAAACCAGGACAGTTGGTCACTCTGGTTGGAGCTGTAGTGATTTCGCTTCTTTCTTTCCTGTCATAGTTTATCAATTTTATTAGCCTTTCAAAGAAATCTATTACTCATTTTCATGTCATTGATTTCTGCTCTTATTTCCTTTCTTTTTTGGGGGTTTGCTATTCTTTTCCTAGCATCATGATATGAATATTTAAATCATTGGTTTTCAGCCTTTCTTCTTTTCCAAGGCATGTATTTAAGACTATAAATTCCCCTCTAAACATAGTTGTACCTTCACTCCCTAAATTCTGATATGACAGACTTTTTTTAGCATTCAGTTCAAAATTTTGTTTTAATTTCTATTGTAGTGTCTTTTCAGCCCTTCAGCTAAATTATATAAAACTATATTGTGTAAAACTATATTAATTTCCAAACATTTGGGGATTTTCAAGTTGTATTTTTATGTTGATTTGTATCTTAAGTCCACTGTAGTCAGAGGACATATAAATAAGATTTCCAATCTGCTGAAATTTGTTGAGACTTACTTTATGGCTCACCATATGGTCGATCTTGGTAAATGTTCTATGTGCACTTGAAAATAATGTATATTTTGCAGTTGTTTGGTAAAGTTGCTGGTTTTTTTAATTAGGTCAAGTTTGTTGACTTGTTGAAATATTCCACCTCTACTAATTTTTTTGTTGTTGCTGTTTCTTCTTTCAGTTTCTGAGAGAGAGATGATACAATGAATTTTATTTACTATGGGTCTGCTGGCAATAAATTAATTGTTTTTATTCATCTGAAAATGTGTTTTGTCACCTTCATTGTTGAGGGATATTTTTGCTGAATATAGAGTTTAAGTTGGCAGTTATTTTCATTCAGCATTTTAAAGATGTCATTTAGTTATATTCTGGCTTTTGTCATTTCTGTTGCAAAATCTTCTGTGTAATTGTTACTCCTTTGGAGGTAATGTGTCTTTCTTTTCTTTGGAAATTTTTAAGATATGCCTGGGTGTGGTTTTATCTTGCTTGGGTTTTGTAGCACGTCTTGAACATGTGGCTTGATGTCTTCCATCAGTTTTGGAACATTCTTGCCCAATATCTCTTCAAATATTGCTTCCGCCCCATTTTTTCCTCTTCTTCTGAGACTATGAGCCACAAGTACCTATTTATATAACATTAAGGACAGTTGTTTCTAAAAATACATCCTGTGGCTATTTGTTTGTAATCTCCAGGATTATCTCACTGTATTGGTTTTTAAAGTACTCTTTAGAAGGCCTATTTAAAATAACATCTAATACCAAAAAAATGCAACGACATGGCACTAGGAATTTACTAAATCTGTGTTAAATCAATCAATCAATCTCCCTCCCTCCCTCCCTCCCTTTCTCCCTCTCGTCCTCTAATTCCATTAGGTGTCGGCCCTTCAGTTTAAAACCAATAGTTAAGGTAATTTGTTTTTAAAAATAAAGTAACTAGGAGAACAAGCCACTATATGGAAGTCTTTGTAAGGATTCTAGTTTTTAGTAGCACTGTTTTCTGAGGGATAATTTTAGGTTAAAAAACAAAAAACCCTGACTAATTTAATCTGCCTGCCTGAGCAAACATGTCTAGTAGGGACTTGACAAATGTCTTTTGAACTAACCTGAACTCCACAGAGAAGCATACCTAAGCCATGTGTGAGTGGGTCAATGTAGCCAAGAACCAGGAAAATCAAAGTCCTTGCTTATTTCTTTGAACCCAAGGATGGTATTGAAATGACTAATTAGATCAGCCTGTCATGAAATTTTGTCCTGAGATACTTTTTTTTTAAGAGCATCTTCAATCCAAAGTGTTTTCCCTGCTCCTGGGAATTTTTCACTTCCATGTGAAGGTTTATTTTTTATAGGAACCTAAGTTTACCTCATTTGCTTATTATCCAAATAAACCCATAAAATCTATTAAATTATTATTATTATTTTTTTTTTTTGAGACAGAATCTTGCTCTGTTGCCCAGGCTAGAGTGAGTGCCGTGGCGTCAGCCTAGCTCACAGCAACCTCAAACTCCTGGGCTTAAGCGATCTTACTGCCTCACCCTCCCAAGTAGCTGGGACTATAGGCATGTGCCACCATGCCCAGGTAATTTTTTCTATATATATTTTTAGTTGGCCAGATCATTTCTTTCTATTTTTAGTAGAGACGGGGTCTCGCTCTTGCTCAGGCTGGTCTCAAACTCCTGACCTCGAGCGATCCACCCGCCTCGGCCTCCCAGAGTGCTAGGATTACAGGCGTGAGCCACCGCACCCGGCCCTATTAAATTATTTTTGATCTTTGTTCAAATAGACCAGAGTTCTGTCATGTGACAGTGGCCCCAAGAAACAGTTTGTAGGAGGAGACTGCTGTCTTCTCTGAACAAAACTTTGCAAAGGACACTGATGGTTTCCTCAGATACCATGTAGTGGATCTGTTTGCAACAGAGTTGAACCTGGATTTTTGGGGTGAGGTTCCCACTTTTTCCCAGACACCATTCAGCATCATGTAAGCCAGTAAAGTGAGTAAACTCACCTCCCAAGAAGGTTACAGTAGACCTCTGCTGATAATCTTACAAAGCAAACCATGAGAAGCTGGAGAAAATATTTTTACAATTATGATACCCAACAGATAGCTCATGCCCTCAGTAACCAAGAGGAAACTCTGGGACCATGGAGAACTGTGTGGCCATAATCCTCTGCCCACCTTCCCAGTTTTGAATGCTTATTGCTGTTTTTCACAATTCTTTACACCTAAGAGACTGGGCTGTAAGATCAAGCCTGTAATTACTTCACAGTCATCAATGATGATGTTATGCACAGAGATTATGCCTTCATGTGGAGAAATAAACAGCAGGAATTGATCAACCCCTAAGAAGTTAAGTACTGTTTTCCACCATGTCTGGCAATAAAGAAGGAAGAGCAAACACGTGGCACGGACGCATAATGCATCTAACTGGAAGCTGGGAATATCTCTGAGAAATCTGCTATTTAATAGCAAAGACTTTCCTGACTGCTGTCCTTTTGGTCGCCTCATAAAATGGAGACAAGACTCTCCTCAGCTGTCCTTGGGAGGAAAAAAAATGAAATAAAAATAAATGAGGTCTAAGTAGCTCTTTTGGAAAAGCTACTGCAGTTATTTTTTCTTTACTAAAATAGATGCTTTCTCTCTTGAATATTTACCTTGACAGATGACACAGCTGCTCGTTTTAGTTCAATCAGCCAGAAACTAAATTGCACATTTAAACATTGTCACTACAAATAATTGATTATCACTTGTAAACAAGGGGCCATTTTCGTATCTATTTTAGGCTCCCACATCGAGAGACTACACACAGGCTCGGTGTAGCAGCTTCGCACGTTTCTATTCCCCTTCAGCGTACTAATACGCAGTAAGCCCTTGATTTCCTCTATCAGCTACTGGTGGTCTCCTTTCATGGAACCGGGAATCAAAATCCACTTATCTTACCCTGAACAAGATTCCATAGTGTGGAATACTGGTATTTAGAACTTTAATGAACCCTGCCCCCCCCCCCCAACGTTACACTGCAGCCATCTTTGAAGACTGGCCCTACCTCTGGAATAAAGCAGCAGTTAGAACAGAACAGTCTCGTGTTTCATACACCCGGGCAACAGGCGAACCCCTGACAATCACAAGAAATTCTCTTTGCTAAGAGCCAGGATCTTGCAACAGCTTGTAATTAGTGCTATTTAGCATTTAATTTGCCTTTAGTTAGGTAACAAGCATTTACGGATTACCTGATAGGAATGAGTACTAAGCCCAGGACGGGGACAGAGGGATGAATGAGACGCAGACTCCACTCAGAGTCTACTCGGGGCTAAAAATATCTACTTTGGAAAGAAAACTTGAGAACAGTTAACAAATGTAAACCAATCCATCATCCCAGGAAGGTATCACTCTTTCAGAACTCCTGGCACACTGCACTCTGAGGAGCAAGATGCTGCTGCATCTTGTCTCATGATGGGAGTGGGGACATACCAGTCCCTCCTCTGGGCTAAGGAAGGTTCTGGCCTTCTCTCCCTCTGGGGAGTGCCAAATGTGGTAGGGACCCAGGACAGAGGTAGCCACCAGCCATTGGAAACTGGCCTGTCTGCCATATCTGGGGACCCTCCTGAGGTCTTTGGCAGAAATTGAAGCCGAGGTGTGTCTGGGATGGTGGTGAGCCAGGATCCGTTCCCAATGGCCTCCAGGAGATTGACTCAAGGCCAACGGGGGGCAGTGGTGGACATGGGTTGGCAGCACTCAGAAAGAGCAGGGGAGGCTTTCCAAGAGGGCGATGTCCCCTCAAAGTTAGGACAGCAAATGTTAGAAGTGTAGGTCAGGGACATGGAGCAAGCAGTGTGGCTGGGCCAGAGAGGGCCCTCGTGGCAAGTGACATAGGACAGGCTTGCAGAGCCTGAGATGGACCTGGCAGAACACTGGTGACAAGGCAAGCCTGGATCCTGAAGAATGTTCTGGTTGGGACAGTGGGAATGCTCTGGTCATCAAGGTTTCACAAAGCAATGCTTCTGTGCTTTCTTCTTGCCACCACGGAGACTGAGAGAGACGAGGCCTTGGCCTCAAGATGCTTTCTGGGCAGATGGTTGCTGTGTCCTGGGTATGTTAAGGGAGGTGCAGTATCCACCAAAAGTGGAGCTCCTAGCTCCCACCCCTGGCTGAGGGCTGTTGGAGCCGCGCACGCCTGGACTGTGCTCAAAGCCTAAGTCAGCGTAAGCCAAGTCAGCAGATGGCAATGGCAATCCAGGCAGAGGGACCCGTGGAAGCAGGGTGCAGAGGGCACAAACAACCCTGGTACTCCAGGCTACCAACAGGACTTGAGATTCTTTCTTTCCCCTTCTGGAAATTGCATGTACTATGGATTGTGAAGGGGAGAAATGAGAGACAGGAGCCCTAGGGAAAAGGGGTTTCAGCCATGCACTTGTTTTTGAGGATGCATAGACTGGAGAAAATCTCGCGCTGGCTCTGCCGGCGTCTTCTGCAGAGACAGCCTTGCTCAGGATAGCTTCAGACTTCCGCTCCCAGCTGGTGCCCAACGCCATGGCTATACGTAAAAATGATAACTTTAAAGAGGATAAAATACATTTTTGGTCGATTTTTATGTTTTGAGCACACTTAGCATTCTCTAGTTTTTAAGAAATGCTTTTACTAGAGCACAGACTCCTTTCCTCAGTGGCGAGGAGACAGATGTAAGGGCTGCAGCCCAGACACTCGGTGCCGCTAGCCTCAGGGATCCAAGCGTGAGAATCAAGTTGTCGGCTGACGTGCGGATTTGGCAACAGCTCAGCTCGCCTTGGAGACGGCGACTGCAGGCCCTCGCGGCGTGGCAGGCGCTTCCGCGGTGGGTTCTCTTTGCTCCCGGCCCAGCGTGTCTGAGAGGTCAGGGTCTTGCTGTTTGTCAGCTCCTCCCTGCGGGTGAGCGATGGACCTTTTGGCCACACGTAAGAGTCACGGAGTGCTCCCTCCAGCTGGGGAGGATTTTACGACACTTGGTCTGTGACCTATTCATCATGACATGAAAGGGGCCGTCCCCCATGGTCCCACACACCGTGGCAGAGCTGGAACTGGCACCCAACTGCCGGGTGAGGAAGTAGTTTGTCCTCGTTTTGTTCTTCCCACCTGGTGTGTGCCCTCCCTGCCTCCTGCCCTGTTTCCAGAACAGCTCTCGCCCTTCTCCTCACATGAAGCAGTCTCCCTGCTGTCCCTGAAGTCATCTGCTTTGAATCCCCACGGCGCTCCCTCTCTGCACCACCCCTTTGGTTTGCCCGTTTGTTGCGGACGTGCGTGTTTAAACAGGCGACGCAGCCAGAATGCCAGGAAAGCTCACTTAGCCATAAACGGGGGGCCGACAACCAGGAGAAACCGCAAAGACCATGTGACAGATACACAGACCAAGGCTGAGGGCAGGTGACTTGCCCGGGTCACACGGCAAGCCGAGGACAAAACCAGGACTTGATTGCCCAGGTCCCCTGCTTCCCCACCAGACCACTTTCCACGCAGACGTGGGTGGTCACTGAGCACAGTGCCCGAGGGAACAGAGTCACAGGAGCTAAACAGGAGGGGAGCACCACCAAGACTGTGTCCCCGGGACTCAGCCCAGGCCCTTCCGGAGCGGGTGCCCGTAAATACCTCAAGAGACAGGACGAGAGGGAGAGACGGGGGTGCCCAAGGAAGGCTCCTGGTAGCTCTGTGGGCAGTAAGTTCCTGCACTTGGGGACAGAGGCAGAAGGACAGGGGAAGGGAGGGCACCAGAAACACAGTTAGTCCTGGACTTGGAAAGCCAGTGGCTTATCAGAGTGTTCCAGACTGGGGGAAGAACATAACCAAGGCTCGAGCTGTTGATGATAAAGAAACATCTGTCCGGAAAGGAGGCGATGGCAGGAAATGGGGGCTCAGGGGAGGGGACAGGAGCCCAGCCTGGGTCTTGCCTGGGAGGACACAGCCGTCACCGGCCAACACGGGGCAGCAGGAAAAGCCTGATGGCGCAGCCCCTGCTCTCAGGGTGACACGGCCCGTGGGGGGAAACAGCTGCAGGATGGTGAGGCAGGTGCTGAGAGGAAAGCAGGGGTCCCCAGGGAACACTGGGGGGCAAGTGGGGGACGTGCTCACTGGCAGAGGGGGCTGGGCTGGCATCTCAGGTGAGGGAAGTGATCGTCCCGTCCTGGCTGGGCAGACCCCAGAAGTGGCCGCAGCTCAGAGCCGAGGGGGATGTCCCGGGAGCTGGTGTGCTTGTCAGGGACGGGGTGTCCGAGGTGGCTCCTCGGCTGGGTAAGGGTGATCACCTGACCCAGGTGCCATCCCACTGTTAAAATTCGCATCCTGCAGTGAAGGTGGGAGACGATGTTGGATGGGCAGGAACAACACCGGCCGTGCGCGCACCTGAGGACTCCCTCCTTCCCCTACACACAGCACGGCCCCCCGCCTAGAAAGGCAGGTACCAACTGACTGCCACCTGGGATCTCCCAGGACGGGGCCTGCGCTTGGTGGCACCTGTACCTGGCTGCGTCCTTCTGCAGTACTGAGGACATCGAGGACAACCACCCAGCGGCGCCCACGCCCCTCCACCACCTGCTGGCAGCTGTAACTTGGCCACTAGGGGGCACTGGCTAGCGGCAGAGTAGGCGGTGGTGGGACAGACTTGGGAAGAATTTTGTTAATTTATGATTTCAAAGCGGCTTCCCTCTTTTGTTGTCGTTATAACCATCCCATGAAGTAAGCAGGACAAAGATGATCACCACTGTGCAAATTGTGGATCAGAAGAGTTAAGGTACTTACCTGCTTCAGGTCAGAGCTGTGGAATCTCTGCGCTGGTCCCTTTCAGACGAATAACCGGGTGCTCGGAGGGAACACAAGTGAGTTCCCAATGACTCAGTGTCGAGGCAGGACAGCAGAGAAGTGCCCGGCCCCAGGGAGGGGCTGCAGCCGAATGCTACCCTTTGGGAGTTCAGGGGCTGCCAGCACACTCCCCTCCCCACCCCGGTGGCTCCACACCCGGGTCCCTCACCACCTAGGCACCATCTCCTCTGGGGCCCCTGCGTCCCCCATGAACTCCGGAGCCTGAACTTACCTCGGGCTCTGGCGGTTTTGTCTCCCCACTGGAATGGGGACTCCACGAGGCACCACGAGGCAGCCGCTGCCCCTGCCTCTCCGCGGCCGTCTCAGCGCCCAGATCAGGGCGGAGCACAGTCAGTCGGGGGCAAGGACCCAGTGGGTGACAGACTCCATAAAATGAGGTGAAACACCAGCCGAACGGGCAGAATGGACGCTTAGTAAGTCGGCACTGACCACCGCACTGCCTCTGGTGCCCTGGCCGTGGGTTTACAAATGACTGGAGGGCAAACGCCCAGGACACTGTTAACTAATCTGGGGTCTGGGTTAACTCCAGGTACCAAAATAAATTCTAGGATTTCCCCTGAGGCCTAGAGGAAGTAGTTCACTTTAAAGTAAACATGGTTTTCCAGAAGGCCCAAGCTTCAACAATGTCCCGGACTTTCCTTCCTCGAGGAATTGGGAAGACAGATGCTGGGATTCCTGGCAGGGAAGTGCGACCGGCCGGCTAGTCTCCCCCATGCCATGGTGCGCCACGCTGAACATGGGACCCCAAAAGGGAGGCAGTGAAGGCGGAGACTCCTGGGCCCACAGGTGCAGCAAAACCGCCCCAGGCTTTCCTGAAGAGTCAGAGGTGAGCGGGGGAAATAGTAGGGAGGGGAGGAATTCAATTGGGAAAGTGAATTTGAGTGAAACTGCAAATCTGCTTCATCAAAACCCGGCAGGGGCCTGTTTCCCTCTGCAGTCACGCTCGGGGAATGGGGTGTCATCAGGGCTCACATCATGTTGTCCCAAAGTGCTGAGGAGACCCCACAGAGGTCCCTTCTCCACCCGCCAGCACATACGCTCGACACACGGCAGGGAACATGTCTTTATTAAAGATCAAGCAAGCACAGAAGTGTCATGTGTAGTGCTCAGCAACATCCATACAGTACTAAAAATAGAAAAATAGAAACGAAATTTCACAGAGAGCAGCCTCCCTCACAGATACACGGGAAAGGTGCTGCCAAGCCCAGCACGCGATGCCATGTGCCACCTGCCCGCCCAAGCTCCTCCCCGCTACAGATGCAAACACAAGCTTCCGTCTGCACCCACTTTGAAGACAGCCCCATAGATCAGAGCCTCCTTCCACAGCAGTGACCCTTCTGACCACCATGTGGGCACTTCCCGGCCACACAGGTAACAGAGACAACCTGGTCCCCCCCGCGGCAGCAATCTGCACACCTGCTGGCTGCGGCCCCTCACCTCGTTTGGCCATCTCTCCACCACCTCTCCAGCCATGAGGTTAAGCAGGTGGTGAGGCAGTAACGATGACCGTTACTCCCTCAGATACGCGGACGGATGGAATGGACAGAGACAAAGGCGGGAGGGAAACGGGCGTTGAACCTGCAGAATGGCTCTCCCCAGCCGAAAGCCTCAGGTGCAGACGCGACAAACTGAATGATAGAGACTCGGGCTTTTTAGAAGTTTGCTATTAGGCATCTGCTTGCTGGCATAAGTAGGTTACTGCTTCAGAGAACAAAAGTAAGACCGTGGAATTAAACTCGAATTCCGAGTGTATTTCAGTCTTTGTGTGGCTGCCTCTCACTCACTGCATTCAAATAGCACTGACTGCACCAGACTCCCACCTGCTGGTTCCTCAGCAGGTTTCCCTCCACGAACACCCGGTTCCTCTGTACGGGGCCTACAGAGCTGCCCGCTGAAGTGTTGTGCAGAGCGGCCTCCTTTCTGAAAATGACCTAGTGACGTTTCTGCTTTATTTCAGGAAGGTTCCAAAGAGCTGAACTCCATCAGAACAAACGAGTGTCCAGTGTCCACCCCCCAACACCCCAGCTCATGCTTGCTCTCACCATGGCTCAGAACCAAGTGAGAACAGAATGGCTGCGCCTTAGGTAATAAACTACAAAAATAAAGAGTTAACCCTGAGATCTTTCTACCATTTGGGTGTGACTCACTCTTAATTCCCCTTGGAAATGAACTTTTATTTGGTTTACTGACATTTATTTAGATTTCCAGTGAAAAGCTCTATAAAATACAATAAATAATATGGGGTTGAAAAAGGTAGACATTCTAGTTGCATATGTTACAGACTTTATACTTATGATACAGGCCGTCAGAACTGCAATTTGAATAATGTGTAATCAGACATGTAGAGACTTTGAACTGTGTAAAGGCAGACAGCTGCTCTGGACTGGAAATAATGGCACTTCCTCCAATTTCTCCGCCGCGTCCTCCCCCCATTGTTTCACACGCTGCTCCCAGAGTTTGTCCAGCAAGTAATAAATGAATGCATACGGGACTTGGGCTAGTAGAATGCCTGGGTATTGTGAGCATGCAGGTTTGCTGTTTCTGTTATTACAAATAAAAGTCAAACGTGAGGTCGCACTTTCCCATCTTCTGTTTATACACTAAGTCAAACTTCTCATTCATAGAGACGGTGAAGATGTCCTTCCACAGCCCAACTCTTCCTGAAACACAAGCAAGAACAGAATTGGCTGTAGTCACTTGGGGTCGGGTCAGATACCAAACCAAAGCAAGCCTTGGAAATGGAGCTGGAAGGTTCCAGATCTATTCCTGGACTCCTTTGAACTTGGCCTATGGGGGCCGGAAGGACCATCTGAGCTACAGACAAGGTGGGTCCCATAATGTTTTTTGACACTACTGGATGTGGCAGAACATGAACTGGAACCAACTTCCCTAAGTCTGGCAGTGCCGTGGGTCACAGCCACCTCCTGGTGCCACCTACGCACACACCTGCACACACGAACCCACACCTGAGGCCCGCCAGGGAGACTTTACCTCTTGTTCACTGTTGAATCCCCAGCACCCAGAACAGCACCTGGCACATAGTGGGTGTTTAATTAACAGCCCAGAGAACCAGCAGTATCTGTCGAGTGAACGCACTGCCCAGGCACCCTGTGGAGCGCTGGTCCCCACGATACCATCACTCACTCACGGCTCAACAGCTCCACCAAGGCGTCATTTGTTTCTGGAGAATTTGAGAAGGAACAAAAATCATCCAAAGGGCAGAAAATTTTATGGCAAGTAGGAAGCCCTCTTGACTGGGTCAAGGGTGAAGATTTCAAGCCTGCCCTTGCAAACCTTGGGGAGGGAACTAGAGTGAGTGAAATAGCCTGCAGCACAAGCTAGCGCTAGAGACCAGATGCGAAACGTGCACTGGAGCAGGAACTCCCGACTCACCACCCTGGCCGCTCTGCCACAGGCCTGGTCAGAAACCAGGCTGTTTCCTGGCTGCTGTGCGGAGTGTTGAGCACTGGGCTCCCGCACTGCTTTATAAAGGCTTAGGAAACACGAGAGCGCTAAAACAGTAAGGGAAGCTGCTGATCTCGTTTTCCTTGTTAACTACAAACCCTTAGGCTGGTCTGGTCCAACGGCAGTGTGGACCCTGAAGGTGTCCGGAGTGGGGGTTCCGAACTACCCATTTATGCGAGATCCGAGCACTGGCTTCACGCTTTTAAATGACCACACGTTTAGAATTCTTTCCACCGTCAGCATCTCTGAGACCAGAGCTCTGACGGTCTCCAGCAAACAGCCTTTATTAGCTAGCTCTGTTGAACAGTCGCCCTTGTGCTGCCGGGACCTCGGGTATGAAAGTGCAACCCTGCAAATGCTTAGCTAAAACATCCAACAATGCAGGGTTTTCTCTTTGGTAATGAAAAAATTATCTATCAGTGATGGAGAGGAAAAAAAAACAAGAAAAATTGTTCTTGCTACCCTCTAACGATCCCTAAGGGACAAAATTAGAAGCTTCTAGACCAACCAAACTGTATTTTTCCATGATTATTTTTCTCAGCTGAGAGCTCATCAAAGGAGTCACCCACCTGGTTTAGGTTTTGGAATCAAGACAATTTATGCTGTGACATGAATCAAATCTAAGCAATGCAGCTGGCTACTTGCGCCCCTGCATTCTCACCAACTCAAGGAGATCTTCTGAGCAAAGAGGCAATGTGCTAAAAGAAAACAAATCAAAGAACTGAAATAAAGCAAAACCAAGGTAAACAATGACAAAGCAAACACACGGGAAGGAGCATATGGGCGCGCAGCATGTTCTCGACACTTCTTCACCACACAAATGAACCAAAAGGGGTATTTTGGGGAAGGCCACATTCAAGGATAACAAAGCACAGCAAAGCAAAACTAAAAAAGAGCAAATAAATTTTAAATAATAAATATTTGTGAAGATACAGCCAGGAAATAAACCACAAGATATTTTGGTTCAGTTAACTTCTTCCTGAAAGTGTCAATGCTCTGCCTTTGTACGGAAGGCACTTTGCACTCAACCTTTGGAACAGCTGTTAGCCTGGATGGCCCCATTCCGAGAGGCTCAAGGCCTGAGATTAGAGCCCAGCTCTTCTTCCATCCACTCCAGGTGTCTCCCACTACGTCTTCCACATGCCGCAGAAGGTCCATCGGCATTTCTGAGCCCTCCCCTCCAACACTCCCGTCACCCAAGTCAGTTCCCAATATACCAAGTGTCGATGCGAGTCATACTTACCAAGAGGGGCCTTCTAGGGCTACGGCCACCGCCCTGGGATTGGGGCCTTAAAGCCTGAGCTCTCCACCATCAAGCAGTGTCAAGTGCCACTGTGCCCTTAAGGACAGGGAGAGCAGTCCAGGTGGACCCAGGGAGGGCTCCTGCCTGGAATATTCCCCATCTCCCACTGCTTCACACCTACCAACTGTCGCTTGCCACCAAGAGCAAGCGCCAGCCTCCCTCCGTGCCGCTGGCCCGGCCTGTCCTGTCCACTCACACTGGCCTGTCCCGAGGCGGTGCTATGCCTAGTCTGTGCCGCCTGCACCCAGAAGATGCCCAGTCAGCGTCTACTAGGTAATAAAGGAAAATGGCATCTCCTCACATGGGAACTGTCTTCCATCCACTGCATTTAGCTCTCCCACGAGCCAGTTAAAGGCTAAGAAGTCCATCCACACGCCTCACACTCTGAAACTTCACAGCACCAAACCCCCTGCTCTGGGGGGCATTTGATTTCAGGCCACCTGGGAAGGCTCTGCTTAAAAACACCCTGCCCACAAGCCTGAAAAATGCCCAGCAGCTGCCCCTTTGAATTACAACACTGTCTGCTTGGTGACATGCAAACTTTGCTCCCTGGACACCAGGCCATCAGCAGGCACCAGCTTTCTGAGGACCGTCTCGCCCAGCTAAGCGCTGCTGAGAAAGGGAAGAAACGGACCCAGGCCCTGAGCAGGGAGCGCCTGGGCGGCAGGCAGGGAGGGGCACGTACCTCGGCCCACAGGCAGGGCCTCGGCGTTGCAGCACTGGTCCACCAGCTGGTGGCAGTGCTCGATCAGGGACTCCAGCTGGGTCTTGTCACAGGACACCCCCAGGAATCTGGCCAGCTGCTCCACCATCGTCACCAGGTCCTGGAAGACAAGGGCAGAGAGCAGAGCAGCCCATCAGAGGTGGCGCCTTTTACTGGACATGACTCCTGCCTGGGCACGTGCCAGGGGCTTTTACCTGCTGCCTTCCCTCCTTTGCTCCAAGCAAGGCCCACACCAGCCTGGTCTGGAAATAAAACCGAGAGATTAAGGAAGTGCTCAAGGGCACTTAGCTCTCAAGTGGCAGACCTGGCCGTGACCTCCAGGGAGCAGGGGCGTCAACCGGAAGAAGCCAGGATGCTCTGGATCTGGGTGGCGACTGCACTGATGTCGCAGGTAAACAGTTGTCTACTGTAGGTGAGTTAGACTTCCACAAACGAGCATGAAGAGCAACAGACCCTTCTCGTGTTTGCTGACTGCCAGGCGGGCCCTGGGCCAGGCCTGCACGCAGATGAAGCCCCACAAAATCCCGCCAGCAACGCAGGGAGGGGGCGCTGTCATTGCGCAAGTTTACAGGGGCCTGGAGCAGTCAGACTCTGGCCTGAGCAGCCAAGTCCAGAACCCAGGTTGTTGCCCAGCGGCACGGAGGCCAGGGCCGGGGTTCCGACTAGGCCTGGGCCACGCCCTGCTCTCCACCACGCCGTCCTCGGTGCTCGAGCAGGGCCCCAAATGAGGCTCTGTCTCAAGTCGTGTGGACAAGAGGCAGACAGCAGGTGGGGGACCCAGATGGGCCCACGACCGAGTGGGACCTCAGTCCACACTCGTACGCACCTCCTCCCTCCTCACTCCCAAAGTCCAGGCAAATGTGTCTCCTGCCTGTCCTGCCCTGGCCACTAGACATCCCTCTGCCCGTGCTCCAGCCCCCAAGCCTTCCTGCCTCTTCCTGGACCAGGACTTCATCCACATGTGTTATTTCCATCCCTTCCTCGCCTCCAGCCTTCTCTCAACACCTAGAAAATGCTCAAAGCTCTTCTATGGGGTACAGAGGAAAGAAACTCTCCCTTGAGCCTGGGCCCCTCAAGCTACAAGCTACCTTGTGGCGACTTAGATAACACTGGCCTCTCCTCAATGCCCTGTCAACCACCACTGGCAAAGTGCCCCAAAGACCCCCGGATAAGGCAGCCCAGGCGCCCTCTCCACACCTGCCTTCCTGGGCCCCTTGGCAGCGCACAGCACTCGTGCCTCCGCCCTGCCCTTGGCTTCACCAGGTTGCTCCCTCCGACTCTCCTTCCAGCCCGCTGACTGTCCTGTCTCCATCTCTGTCCCACCTCAGGCTCTTGTTCCTCCCACGGAGACTGGGACCCAAGGATCAGGGCTTGGCCTCTTGCACCCCATGTTGCTGCCTAACAAACCGTCCCAAACTCAGTGGCTAAACGACCCTCTGTCTGCTCACAGTTCTGCAACGTGGACTGGGCTCAGCTGGGAGGTTCCTCTGCTGGTCTCGCTGCAGTCCCTGAGTGGCTGCAGTCATCTGGCAGGACCCCCTGGGCCAAGAAGGTCCAAGATGACCTTGCCCACACGTCTGGAAGTTAGCTAGGGCTGTCGGTGGGGCCACTGTCCTCCGCCCAGCTTCCCCAGCAGAACAGCCTGGGTGTCCTACAAGGTGGCAGCGGCATTCGGTGAGGACAAGCCCCAGTACACAAGCACCGCCCCAGCTCTGCCTGCAGCACGCCTGCTGCTGTCCTCCTGGCCCCACATCCCATGGCCCCGCCCGGTCACTGTGGGAGGGGGCATGTGGGGCATGGGCGCTGGGGGGCAGGGTTCATGGGGGCTCCAGCGTGACAGGTACCACACCCTCATCACCAGGTACCTCTGAAGCCCCACTCAGACCCCTCCCTGAGCTCAAGGAGTCATCCAGCCATCCGCCCATGGGCGTCCCCACTGAGTGTCCCACAAGCCCCTCAAACTCAACATCCAGACAGAGCCTGCTCCTCCTTCCATGTTTCCTGCCACAACTCTAGGATCAAGTCCAAATTCCACACCAGACCCTGCCTACCATCCTAATGTCACCTCTAGCCAAGTCCCTCCCCCTCGTCCTGTCCTAGTCCCTGCCATCACTAACCACCTAAACTCCAAACACGAGTGCAACACACACCTCTGCTCAGGCACAGCAGGGCTCAGGAAGGCAGGTCCCCCAGTCTGCCTGGTGCTGTGCTCCTCACACCAAAGAGCACACCCAGCTCCTCCCAGCAGCCCAGGTGGCAGCGGCCCTCCCTGGGGGAGCCACCAGAGGCAGTGGCTGAGGCACAGGCCGGGGCCAGACACAGGCCAGACCCTGCTCCAGCTGCACCAGCTGCAAGGTCCTGCACGGGCTCCTCCACTCCGGGTACCTCAGGTTTCTCGTGGTAAAAAGTAAGAGTAAGGTCCAAGTAAGTAGAAGTAAAGTTTCTACCTTAAAGGGTCATTCATTCGTTCAACAAATATCTACTAAGAGCCTACTACGTGTCAGACGCTGATGTAAGTGTACGAACCGCACAGACAAAAACCCGAGAGCGGATTCTAGGAGGGGAGGCAGGAACACAGTGAAGACACAACAGCAGCATGTGTTGCAGATACAAGTGCTGGGGAAACGAAGCAGGAAAGGGAAGAGCTGGGGAGGGAAGGGCCCAGCTTTGCGTGGAGGTCAGGGAAGGTCTCACGGGTCAGGCGGCACAGGAACAAGGACTCGGAAAGAAGTGAGGGAGTGCCCCACGGGGCCGTCTGAGGGACGAACGTTCCAGACAGGGCAGAGCAAAAGTAAGGGAAGCTGCTGGGCATGTTCAAGGAACAGCAAGGAAGTCAGTGCCAGTGAGACACACGGGAGTCTGTGGGCCGTTGTCAGGTCTGACGTGACCCAGAGTGACATGGGGGCCGAGGAGGGACATGAGTTGACTCAAGTTTTAGTGGGAGGCTAGGGACGAAGCAGGGGCCACTGAGGAGTTCACTGCAATAATTCAGGCTGGAGACGACGCTGACTCGGGCCAGGGGGACGGGCGGGATTGTGGAGAAGTGATCAGGTGAGGGATATGATCTGAAGGTAGAACCAAAAGGATCTGGAAAGAGATGCAGGGTGTGAACGAGAGACGACAGGATAATTCAAGATGTTCTCCCTGAGCAACGCAGCAGGTGGAATTAGCCGCCGTGAGCCCCGTGGGGGAGCAGCAGAGGACCTGCGGGGCACACTGCAGAGCCTGGCGTGGGCAGTTAGCTCTGCGTCTCCATCAGACGTCCCTGGAGACACGTGCGTGGCAGACGCACAGCTGACCTGGCGGTTAGCACAGCCATGGTGTTCCAGGCTGCATCGAATGCTGCTAGGAGGCCAGCAGGGAGGAGACCCGAGCACCCATCCCTGGCTGACGTCACAGGGACCCTGACACAGCAACCTGGGGAGGACAGGGCGAGGAGGAGGCAGACAAGGGCAGACGAGTCTTCGGGGCTGCGGTGAGTATGGCACAGAGCCAGAAAGACGCGGGCAGGAGCAGAGGGGTCAGGGCAAGGTCTGCTTTCTGTCTGTTAAGAAAGGGGAAATAGTGTTTCTCTCTCACTGGTACAGACCCCGCCCAGCAGCTGCGATGTTCTGAGAACTCAATGTCTGACACATATCAAAGTACCTCCGACAGCACGCGGCACACAGTGAGGGCATTGTCCCCTTACAAGTGCTCAGGATGGTGGAGGTGACACGTCAGCCTCCCCTCTGGACAGCAAGTGCTGGGGTGCAGGCCAGGGGGGCCTGCCCCACGTCTCTGTCCCCCCAGCCAGGGCACGCCTGTCCCAGCGCTTGAGCAGGCACGCAGAGGAGAGGCAGTGCGCAGGCAACCCACTGGCCGGGTCAGCAGTTTACGAGCTGCCCGTCTAGGGCAAATGGGCTGAGAGACAAGAAATTCGGACTCTGCCATCTCAGCGCTTTGCCCCCAAACTGGTCACCGATGGAGAGGGTGTTGGGGGCTGTAGGTGAGTCTGGCGGCTGCTCTGCTTCTACTGTTAAGGCAGGAGACGCATGATGGGGCCTTCTGCAGCACTACATCACATGACCCAACCCAGAGACTGCCCCTGGGAACAGGACAGGGCAGGGCCCAGATATGGGCTGGAGGACCAACCACTGCCCTGGGGGACCTGGGAGGGGCTGATGCCCACTGCAGTCTCCGTGGGGTGAGCAGGCTCTGGGCAGCCCCTGCATGCCCTCTGTGAAGGGCTCCTGCATCAGGAGCTGCCAGGCCAAGGCCATGGCACCCCCGCAGCAAGCCACCTCCCGCGGCACTCACCCGGTGCATGTCTTCGTACTTGAGGAAAAGCACATTCGAGTCCATGCGGTGCTCCCAGAACTCCTGCACGTGCTCAAACCAGGAGCCGTAGCCCACTGTGGAGACAGGAGACATGGTGAGCCACATAGCTGGGGAGGAGAGACACACACACAGGGGCCGCCCCTGCCTCCACGGGGCTCCCCTCCTGCTGCCGGGCAGCCGTGACAAGGATACCGTGATGCCCACAGACCAACCTGGCAGAGTACTCCAAGCCCCTCCCGTCCTGAGCAAGCCTCTCCTGCCAACAGCCTGTGCCCTCTGCCCCTCCACACCTTCTGGGGATACCTTGAAGACCTGACCATTGGGGTGAAGGCCTCTGGGAAGGCAGTATATCCATGGCAGGTCTCAACAGGACCCATTAGTTTATCAGCTTAACAAGTGGTCACCAGGAACAGGACAATGCCCAGAGGAACTGGGACAAAGAGCTGCTGGTGGGGGGCGGGTGGGTGTGGGAGGCTGGAAGACAGACCCAGAACATGGGGCCCTGCCAGGCAAGAGGGCCCCAGGCAACATCCTCAGTAAATCCAGGAATTCTCAATGACACCCTGAGCGCTAGAGAGGTAGGGAGCCCTGTACCGACACCCACACCACAGCCCCGGCCTGGGGTCGAGGCACACAGGCAGGTGAGTGACAAACTCATCACATATCCAGCCTGCTTTGCAATGTTCTTTATAAAAATTATCAATTCTCACCCTGTGTTCACAAGGACATGCACATCACTGGGAGAGTTTCTGCCAAGGGGACTTGGTATGACACAGAGAGGCAGGCCTCAGGGAAGGACAACCATGCAGTGGTGGGACCCTGACCACACTGAGCAGCAGGAGGTGGGCCTGGCTGGGTAAGAGCTGACGGCTGAGGGCGGGGTCCTCTGAGGTTCCTCCGGCTGGGCCCTGACCGCCAGGCCTCCTGCAGGAGCCCCACTGCCAGGAGCCACCCCGTGCTCCAAAGGCCCTCTGCTCCCTCCTGGACGCTGGGGAGAAAACGAGCAGACACACAGGGCCAACCTGTAAACACGCATCTAAGCAGGCCGATCCCTTTACAGAGGGAAAAGCAGAGTCTCGGAGAAGTGAAGAGACACGTCCATGTCACCAACAGGTCGGTAATCATGGGAGCCTGGACAGAGAAGGCCAGGTCGCCTGGCAGAAGGAAGAGTCGAATGGCCCCCTGAAAATGGAAGGGAAAGAGAAATCCCTCCTCCTTCCAAGGGACAATAGATGAAAATGTCCAAAACAGAGTTCACTATCTACCCAAGGGACATAGGGTGCACAGGGAAACTGAGTCAGGACTTTGGAAGAAGATCACGTGCTGACAAGGAGGACAAGTGCACCGAGTCCCGGTGCGGCAGAGTGAACGGGACATGGCGCGGGTGAGTGAGAGTGGAGTCTGCCTCTGGAAAGCCTGGGGGAATGGGGGGATGTCAGGTCCTTCCAGCCTCTCCCCACCCTGCCTGCCTCTGCTCTGAAGAAGTAAGTGGAATGTTCCAACAGGAATACTTGGAAAGAACAACAGAACATCACTCTCCATACCAGAAAGGACCCTGCCAACAGACCACATCCTCCACACTGCACGTGTCACGGGGGCCCGTCACGGGGCATCCTCCGCACGGCACGTGTCACGGGGGGGACCAATCACGGGGCATCCTCTGCACTGCACGTGTCACGGGGGCCCGTCACGGGGCATCCTCCGCACGGCACGTGTCACGGGGGGCCCATCACGGCGCTTCCTCCACACGGCACGTGTCACGGGGGCCCGTCACGGGGCATCCGCACGGCACGTGCCACAGGGGGGGGCCGTCAGGGGGCATCCTCCGCATGGCACGTGTCACGGGGCGGGGGCGGGGGCGTCACGGGGCATCCTCCGCACGGCACGTGTCA
>CM052440.1:3893457-3923125 GCA_028533085.1 Varecia variegata | reverse complement strand
GTCACGGGGGGGCCCGTCACGGGGCATCCTCCGCACGGCACGTGTCACGGGGGGGGGCCGTCACAGGGCATCCTCTGCACGGCACGTGTCACGGGGGGGCCCATCACGGGGCATCCTCCACACAGCACGTGTCACGGGGGGGAGGGGCGTCATGGGGCATCCTCTACACAGCACGTATCACAGGGGATCGTCATGGGGCATCCTCCACATGGCACGTGTCACGGGGGGCCCGTCACGGGGCATCCTCCACATGGCACGTGTCACGGGGGGGGGGGGACGGCGACCGTCACAGGGCATCCTCCACACTGTGCCTATCATATGGAGTATGTTTATACAGCACGCTACACACTGCCCTTGTCACCTGCCAGGGTGGCCCGTGGCTATCCCCCTCCTTGGAGCGCTTAGATCACAACATCCCTCTGTGCAGGTACCTCTGGCCATCACACTACACCATGACCTGCAACCTCAATCCACAGGAATGGTGTCCTGGCGGCGGGCCTTGTGCATATCGGTTTCCAGCTTCTTTAGACCCTCGGGCAGAGAAGAAAAGCCTCCTGCAGTCCCAGGATTTGTGCACTTACTGGGGTCACTGAGGGACTGGAGATGCGTGGAACATGGGGAAGCTGAGTGGACACGTCAGTGGGTGGCCGACAGGACCAAGGCAAGTGTGTGCAGCCTTGCACTTGGTGGAGGGCAGAGTCTGGGCCTACAGCAGGATAAGTGAACTGCCCTGGCCAGAGAAAGAAGCATGAGCCCTACTCCACATGGTGACTGAATTTGACAGCCTCTGGCTATTTATGGTGGCTCGTCCCCAAGCTTCTGTAAAGGCGAGAATGCATGCTGGACCTTAAGAAAATGGCTTTGGGGCTGGGGCGCAGTGGCTCACGCCTGTAATCCTAGCACTCTGGGAGGCCGAGGTGGGAGTATCGCTTGAGTTGCGGTGAGCTACACTGACACCACTGCACTCTACCCAGGGTGGACAGAGTGAGACTCTCTCTCAAAGAAAAAAAAAATGGCTTTGGAACCACATGAGTGGGTTGGTCCAAATGCCTGGCAGACCACAAGGGGATGTTCCAGATGGCAGCAGGCTGTGGGGGAAGGGAGGCTGGACAGAAGGCCTTTGGGTGGCCTCAAGGTGCAAGTATCACAGCCTCCTACCCCCTGCAGGTGGGCCACTCCTAAGCAGGCACCGCCAACGCAGAGAGTCAGTGCAGGGAAACAGAGAACCACTCCAGGACTTTCAGGCCCTTGTGGATTTTTAAATTGCAAGCAACTATGTCTGCACGTGCTACAGTGCACTAACGAGGGTCTTGTCTCCAGCTAGGACTACAGAGGCAGCTCCAGTTCAACTGCCCTGAGTTCCACTTAAATTTGGGGGCATTATATTCCTGGATTTCCATTATATGTTTCATCCTAATATTGTCACATAACCTCCCTGCAGAACCTCTGATAAACCACACTGAACAATGTAGCTGAACATTAGTTGGAAAATAAAATAGAAAGTGTATTTTCAGATCTGGGTGAGTAACTGTCTCAGTACAGATTTAACTGAAATACAGATATGGCCCAGTTCAAAGCTCTTCTGGCTGCACACCTGACACTGCCCACTTCCCGTCCCAGCACATCCAAGGCTGTGGCTGGCTGTGGAAGCCCTTGGGAAGGCAGGAACAGCACTGGACTCAGTAGCCGCTGCCAGTGCTCCTCAGGCAGCCCCGCAGGGGGAGAGCAAGGGCTGGGAGGGAGTGGGGCCGGCTCCTCACATGCTAAGGGCCCACATTCCCAAGAGCAGTGCAGGGTGGGACCAAGCTCACTCCTCCCCAGGGGCTGGGAAGGGGACCCAGAGAAGAGCACCCAGCGCTCTTGGCCCAGCTGCCCCTCTCCCTGGGGGAACAAGCTTCCTGGACAAGGCACTGCCCCCCTAAGTGTACCCTACCCCAGCCACCTGCCTGTCCCTTAAGTTCAGCCAAAGGCTCAGGTCAGGCTGTCACACCGGGCTATGGCCTCTATCCAACAGTGACACCTGGGCCTCCGCTTTTACTGTTTTTATTCTCCCCATGTTCAAAACCCAGGCAGGAAGAAGGGATGTTTTCACTGGGGAACATCTCAGACACCCCCGCCATGCTGCATAAGAAGAAGGGCTCTGGAGTTAGACGGACCCACTCTGCCACACACAGCTCTACGTTTGTGGACAAGTTCAGAGCGCCCGGGGCCTCAGCATCTCCATCTGTACAGTGGAAACACGGGCCTAACCTGTGCGGTCACTGTCGGAACGGAGGCCATGTAGGGGAAGCACCCAGCACCTGCAGGGCCCTTCACAACTAACTGTTCCCATCCTAACAACTGCCCAGGCTGCAACACTCACACTTATCGTTCATAAACCTCCGGCAGAATTCTTGGAAAGTGCCTCGGTAGCTCATGGTTCGCAGGGAGCGGTGGAACTGGTAATAGGACACCACCAGATCCTTGGGGTTTCGAGCCATGTAGATGACCTGCGAACACAGGAACGGGTGAGTCAACCTCACCTTCCCTCCAGCAGGGCAGGACCCAGCGCAGGCCGCTGCCCCTGTGCAAGTTCAACCAACTGCAACGTGCTTCCTGTGCATGACCCAACATCAAGTTGGGACCCACGTGCGTGGCTGCCGCGTGCTTTCATGCTGTTACTCTCCCAGCAGAGACGTGCTCTTGCCCATACCACAGAGTTTGCCAGGATGCCTGCTTGAGTCTTTTATATTTTTGTCTTCTAGTACTACTTTAAAATCAGTAGAAGACAGAAAGTCATGACCCTGGCGATGGGAACCGTAGCCCCCATGAACTTGGAGCTGGGAAAGCCAAGACAATCAGGTACAGAAAGCAGCAGGAAGTCCCACCCTTCAGCAGGCACCGCGAGGCTTGGGCTGGCCTTGGCTGTGCTCAACTGTGAGGGAAAACCAACGTGGAAAACTTGAGTAAAATGCTGGAAACACGTGACCCAAGACAGCCTCTGAAAGGAGCCTGGCATGTGTAAGTTCCCTGGGAAGAGAGCCCCCTAGGCCAGGTGAGTGTCGCAGACCTGCACAGGAGGTGCTTCGAGGGAGGGAGGTGGAGGGGTGGCTGCTTACCTTGGAGTCCCCGTTGTGGAGGTCAGAGGGCAGGAAGCGGTAGGGCAGGTGGCTCTTGATGAGGCGGGGGGATGTCAGCTCCTGCGTGGGGTGGGAGACGGGGTCCGAGGGAGGGAGGGGTCAGGGGGAGGAGCCAGAGGGGACAGGGGCAAGGTAGGAAGGAGGTGGGGTAGGAGGCAAAGAAGGAAAGGCTGTCATTCCACAGCCACTCTCATACAGAGGGTCTTGGACCCAGCTGGGACCCAGCACGTCACCTAAGATGAACGTCTGAGACAGGATCACCCTCCAGGCTGGACTCTGGGGGTAGAGATGAGGGTCCCTGTCCTTAGCCTAAGTTGTCCACCTGTTGCAGCCCCGGGGGTCTGCTCAGAGGACTGGAAGCCACTGACCAAGAGGGGCTCCACCAAGGAGGGGCTCCAAGACCAGCCATGAGGGGCCACAGCGGCACAGTGGACACTGCTGGATCAGCACAGCAGTGCAGACTCAGGTCTCTGCACCAGGGTCAGCAGCCAGGGTGCCCCTGTAAACTGCGGTGGCTCCATACTTTCTGCTCAGAGCCGGCCCCGGCACCCCCAGCACCCCTACTGCACCGCAACCTCCAGGCTTGCCCGCTGCTCCAGGACAAGCCAGGACCCTCGGGCCATGGGGTCCCTCTGCTCCTCTCTCTTTACACCCGGCACATGGTGGGTGGGCCCTCAGCACAGTCGTACTAAGCAACTGCCCAGGATTTCACATGGGCGGGGGACACCAGGCAGCTTCACGGATACCAGAGGTGGGGCACAGGCAGGGGCCAACTCACACGGACTCTGGACTTGTCTGGAGAGCCACACAGGTGCCTTTGCCGTAGCAATGGGGACGGGGACACACTCAGAGCTGTCTCTCACAGTGCTCAGCTAGCGGGAGAGCAGACAGGTGAGCGGAGGCTGCAGTATGGTCCTCGTGGGGAGTGAGGCCTGAACTACGGGGTCAGCGCGGGTGGAGCGAGCATGCAGCTGCATTGCAGGGGCAGGGTGGGCGAGACTGGGGTAATATTTCATTTTTGATACCAAGCATCTGATGCAAAGGCATCCTGCCCAGCTGCCCCAGCAGATGGGGGAGCCCCGGGGTAAGTGAGGGGAGGCCTAGAGCCTCTGCCCACCAGCGGTCCCTCACCAGTGCCACCCAAAAACCTACTTCCTTTCCACTGGCCGACTCCCCAACACTGACGTGTCACCACACCCTGACCAGATCCCAGGGCTGCTTGTCACGGCTCAGCCCTGTCAGTTTCTCCCGGCTATGTGCTCTCCCCCCACCCGCAGAGCACTGAATCCCCTCAGGAGCAGCTGTCGCTCGTCAGGCTGTGACTGCAGAAACACCCGAGGGGTGAGGGCAGGTGCTGCGGGCCCGGAGAGTACCTTGATGATGTCCAGGCCCGGCTGCGGATACTCCAGAACCGGGAGCTGCTCATCGATGTTCATCAGGCCGATCTCGTCGGGGTCGGCGCCCTGGCTCACCAAGTAGACCACCTCCTGCAAGAGGCTCGTGCCTGGGGGAAATCCCGTGGGGAGGAGTGCTCAGAGGATGCCCTGGGGTCCAGCCCTGCCCTCAGGTCAACACCCTGGGCTGAAGGGCCCGGGTGCAGCCCACATCAGGGGCAAGAGCACTGGACCAGGCCAGGGTCTCAGCCTGCACCCCCGCCGGGGCCCAAGTGCAGATCAGCTCTTTTCTCAAGGGCATCTGGAGTGACCAGGACCCCAGGCCTGCTATGCAGAGACTCTAGCCCTGAGGCCTCCAGAAGCTGAACCTTCCAGTTTACACAGGAGTGGTCTGGGGCAGGGGAATGACTCACTGGCCAATTAATTATTTGCAATGGAACTATGTCTGCCCAGGGTCTGCTAGAGCTGAACATATGTATAGCCCGTGATCCAAGAAACCTTCCCACAGTATACATCCAAGGGAAACCAGTGCTTGTCTACCTAGACCTGATCTAGAACAATCTTGGCCACATCATTTATGAAACAGCCAAAACTTAGAAACAAGTGTCCATCAACAACAGAATGAACCCATCTGATAATCACACAAGGGGATACCTCACAGCAGTGAAAAAGAGTGAACTACCACTGCGCACGCTGAATCCCGCAAACACAATGCTGAGCAAAGCCAGCCGATGCCAGAGGCTCTCTGTCCAGCGATTCCCTATGTTTCCATTCCCACGCGGTTCAGGAACGGGCAAAACCAAGCTACGGTGACAGAGGTGAGAAGCGTGGTCTCCAGGGTGCAGAATCATTAACTTGGCCTGGGGGGAGTTCCATGGAAGTAGCTGTGACGTCGTGACACATACATTGGTTTTTGTCCACGGTTCCTGGCTGACAACTCCCCTAGCCCTTGTTACAGTCTCTTGTTACAATGTTGGGACACTTCAGGCCTCAGAAGCAGCCTCAGGCCACCTCGTCTCTCTCCTGCCCTCCTTTCACCTGCTCCTTTCTCTCCCCAGGGCAGGCCATAAAAACCGAATATAGACTCTAATCTTGCCCCACCTTTATCTTGCCCCTAAAGAAATTCTCTGACCCACCTTGTCTGACTGTAGGTAAAAGAGCCCGTTTCAGACGGGGCGCTGCCCCATGCCGGGCGGAAGGAATGCTGCCAGAGAGGCCGAGCAGAATCTGAACAGACAGGCCTTGCCGGGTCCCCCTCAGTCTGTATTAGATCAGACCCTTCCTGTCCAGTCTCGTTTCTACACGGGTGTCCCTGCTTCGGTCATGCCTACCCAAGGAAGTCTCCGTAAAGGGCCCAAGAAGACAGGGCTCAGAGAGCTTCTGGGGAGCTGAACACGTAAGGTTCCTGGAGGGTGGTGCCCCAGGGAGGGCGCGGGAGCTCCCCGCCTTCCCCATACCTCGCCCTACGCATCTCATCATCTGCATCCACCAGTAAACACAAGCCGTTTCCCTGAGTTCTAGCAAATGAATCAAACCCATAGAGGGAGTTGTGGGAACCTCAGCTTGAAGCCAGCTGGTCAGAATTCGGGAGGCCTGGACTTTGGACTGTCTGGTGGCAGGGGCAGTCTTGGGGACTGAGCTCGCTGCCTGTGGGGTCTGACGTGACCTCCAGGTAGACAGCGTCAGAACTGGATTGGATTGGAGGATGCCCAGCTGGTGTCCGCTGCAGACTGATGGCCTGCTTGCTGGCGGGAGGCATCCCCACACAGCTGGTCCCAGGAGACTTTTGTGCCGAGTATTGCAGAGGGAGAGCAGAGGAAAAGCAATTGAGCTCCTTTCCCCAATTCGTACGCATATATAAGACATAGTTCAATCAAAAAGAGAAAAAACACCTCTGTCTGCAGCGGTCTGGTCAGCATAACCTGCTCCCCTGAGACTGCAAGGAGGTGCAGCCGATGGGAGTCTGCCTTAGCCTCACGCCACACCATTCGAGGCAGAGAGGCCTGCCAGGGGAACAGGGTGCTCATGTGTGTTGGGGACACCCTCTCACCTGTCCGTGGGGCCACAGCTGCTCACAGGCCTACAGGCCTGCTGACCAACCCCCGTCCTCCCAAATCAGCAACACCGCCTAGACAGGTCCCTTGCTTGCATTTGCAGACCACCCCTCTGGGGTGAACAGCACATTTAAGACTCAGGCTCAATGGTCCCTTCCATAGCTTCCCACTGTTCACAAACGGAGGCCTGAGCACCCAGCTGTCTACCCTGAGTCCACATCTCAGAGGTGCCACACCATGGTGCTCCTCCCTCTGCCTGCACACTCCCCCTGCCTCTGCCTCTGCACGGCATCCTCAAGCCTGCCCTCCCTGACAGCCAGGGTCACCTGCAACACAACCCCTGTGCTAAGCCGCAGGGGAGGCAGGAAGAAGGGGGCCCAAGCCCGGGCCATGAGCTGGGCTGGCCTGAGCGCCGAGTGCCGTCCGGGCACCCTGGAGCCAGGCAGGATCCCAACCACCAGTCAGCTGGAAGCAAAGGTAACTCGCGGGAGAAAGGCGGATCTCTGTGCTTTCTTCAGCCTCTGTCCCCGAGCCCCAAAGCAGCTCCAGGTCCCCAGTGACCAGGGCCATCCCAGTCATCACCTCATCTGACCTCAGAAGAAACACACAGCTGGACACTTCTGTCCCTTCACTTCAGGGGTCCCAGCCCCTGCCGCTGGTTCCCCATCTCCCCACCCTGATGGCGCCGACAGCCAAGCGCAGCCCTGGGACCCTCCTCCAGGCCGCACACACTGCCAGGCCCGCCCGACGCGCCCGTGAGCTCCAGGCAGCTCCCCGCTGCCCAGCGCCTCAGCAGGACCCGGCCAGCTCCAGGGGCAGGGCCGGGGCTGAGTGTCCCCCACAGCCCCCACTGCCCATCTCAGCAAACACCACCCCACCCTCACCAGCTGCTCGGGCGGACGGCGGCCTCGCCTGGCTCACTGGCTCACGCCTGGTGCTCAGCAGGCGCCCCCCCCACCCCGCCGGCCCTGCCAGCAGGTGTGTCCAGAGCTGACCCCTCCTGCTCGGCGACACTGTGTCCTCTTGCACCTGAACCACTTCCGGTGGGGACCCCTCACAGCCCTGTCTGCCACCGCCCAGTTCACCCCACCTTCTAGTCTGTTTTCGACCCAGCAGCCAGGACCACGGTTTTCACACGGAAGTTAGATCCCACCACCGTCCATGGATGATTCCCCCCCCCCCCAGTGGCTCTGTGCCTCCCCGTCAGCTGCGCTCTGTGTGGTCCGCCGCACTGACGCCCACAGCGCCTGGTTGCTCCCACTCCACTGTCTCACATGCCAGCCCTGCCCGGAGCCCTCCCCTCACCCGACCCGTTTATGCAGATGTCTGCTTAGATGCCACCAACCGGCAAGAGCTCCCGGACCAGCCACAAAACTAATACTCCTGCCCTGCTGACCCCCACCCTGTCCCCGTCCCTCTGTGCTAACTGTGCAGCAGCAGCCCGCACATTCCTCTATGTGCCCCCAGCCCCACCGGAAGGACAGAGGCTGTTTTGTCTTGTCCTTTGCTGTAGCAGTAGAGCCAGCATGTGGCTGTGTTTAATTCATATTTCCCAAATGGACCAACAACGCTGGGTGCTGCACAGATGCTGAGCAACCAGAAGGGCATGCGCTGATCAAGGAAGACGTCCTAGAGGCGGCAACTTCGGAGCAAAGGCACCAGAGGAAGAAAGTGGTATGAGCTGGTGGTGAAAAAGCTGCTCTTTTTAATTCATGCAGAAAGAAGTTCTCAGGCAGTGGACCCTCCCACCAACCTGAGAGGCAGGTACCACCATCCTCATTGACAGACGAGGCTCCTAATGCCAAAACATGCCCAAGATTCTGTGTCGCAGAATCAGGGTGTGGATGACCTGCCTATTCCTCCTGGGGAGGACCGTCCACCCTGCAGCTCAGGACGGCTGCACTGGGGGTCTGTGCCCTTAATAATCAGACTGTGGGCAGAGTCTCTGAGATGAGCCTCTTCCAGTGACATCCCCATCACCTATTTTTTATGCACCCTTCCCCACCCCTGCTGCCTGCAGCCCCTGCAGGCCAATGGCCCAGACAGACATTCTCTGCACATTAAAACCTGGCATGAGTATCGGCCACTTCAATTCCACGAGTCCCATCCTCACCTCCGTTAAATATTTACACCAGAAGAGCAACCAAAAGGAAGCTCTCCAGCCCCCAGGCCCAATGGCCCTCTCCAGCCCCCGCCAAGTCCATTTCCTGGTCGAGTAGCTCCTGGCCTTACCTTCTCCTGTGTTCAGTGTAATTCAACAGGAGGTCAACAAGGGCACACGGCCTGCCTGCCCCGCACCAGGGAGAGAGGAAGGGGGAACACACAGGACAAGCATGGGGACAGGGGCCTCCCTAGGACATAAAGCCAGCTGGCAAGGCAAGACATGACAAAATGATCACAGAAAAAGATGAATTCTAGAAGATAATGACAATTATACTAACTGGTCACTTGCCCGATTCCAGAAACACTTCCAGGCACCCTGAACAGAAGACCGACAGCCAAAGACCAAACGCAGGCTTCAGAGTCAGACAGCCCTGGCTCTGCAAGGTCTCTGCCAGCGCCAAGCTGTGGCACCAGCCCTCCTCCCACTGGTCTCTCCCCACCCGCCGGGCAGCGACCCTGGGCACAGTGTGAGCCCTAACGTTTCCTCTCCCCATCCGGCTCTGTGCTCTGGCCAGACCTCCCACCTCCCCCAGACCCAGTGCCCCCAAGGCCTATGGCCTTCAACAAGCTGCCCTTCCACCTGGCCAACGTGGCCTTGCTCTGTGGGCCGCTACCCCAGGAAGCCTTTCCTGACAGCCCAAGTCTCCACCACGTGCGTCCCCGACCCCACAGGGCCCTCCCAGTGGCTGCTTGTCCTACTGCACTTGTCACACTGTGCCTGCCCAGGGCAAGCTCTGTGAGGGCAGGGAACTGGCCTCTTAGTCACTACACTAAGTTTCCCAGAGCTGCTGCCAGAAATAACCATAAACTAGGCAGCTAAACCAACAGAAATTAATTCTCTCACCGTCCTGGAAGTCAGAATTCCTAAACTCGAGGCGCCAGCAAGGGCTGTGCTCCCTTCTGAAGACCGCAGGAGCATCCTCCTCCAGCTGGGCTCCCTCTCTACCCTCCCGCCGGTGCCCCGGCCACCGAGAGGGGTGCCCACCCTCTGCTCACCACCCTTTACTCATTCAGCAAGCCCGTACCACGGGCTCATTACAGGTCCGGCCCCAGGCTGGCCCCAGGAGTCCAGAAAAAGCCATGGTCCCTGCCTCCCCTTCTAGAAGACAGAGGCAATGCCCCTTCCCTCTTCACAGGGCAGTGCGCATCACAGGACATGACGAGCGGGAGGGCCTCGTAGCACCTGCTAAGAGCCAGAGGCTCAATAGAACAAGTGTCGACGCTGAGCCCTGAAACCATGACGGGGCCCCACCAGCTGGGACTGCTCACCTGTAGGGACACCCCACAGTCTCACAGCAAACCGGGCGACCCTCATCCACAGCACGGGACAGGAGCCCTCCTGGCACCTCTGATAAAGCCAGGCATGGGGTGACAGGCAGAGCGTTACCCAGACTAACACCCTGGGGCAGCTTACACACAGGGCACCCTGGGGCGCCCCTCTGAGGGGCTTATAAGCACATCCTGTTACTGCCAAGGAAACAAAGCGCAGGGTTGACGGCCCAGAGCTGGCAGGTGGGAGCCACATCTGGAGTGGAGTCCCACCTCCCTGCACGCCCAGGAGGAGCGGGGCAGGAGCGAGGGGCAAAGGAGTCCTGGTGCGGCGTCATGCTGCTGCAGGACAGACGGGGCGCCGTGGCTGCCACCAGGCTGGACAGGAGCCGGTGAGAGCACGTCGCTGCTGCGGAGGAGGGGAGCACGGGAGGGAAGTGGCTCTGCAGCTGGAAGCCAGCCTGACGCCCCAGCAGATCCAGCCGAAGGGGGAGCAGGGCCAGGCCTTCAAAGTAGAGCTGGCAGGCGCCACCTCGCTGGCCAGCGACAAGCCGCACGTGCTCTCTAGCAGCTCTGCTGGAGTTCAAGGAGGTGGGATGTGATAATTCCTGTATGCTGAAATCACTCCTGAGTGGCAAAGAGGCCAGTACTCCCCCGGGTGGCAGGCAGCGCACTCTGACACCAAGGGAAGCCACTGGTGTTCCGGGTGGAACGTCCCAGGAGCCTGGGCACGGCCTGTCTCAGGGCCAGGCATGGAGCCCATCGAAATTCCCACCAGAACTCCGGGCAGAACAATCAGAACAGGGCCGGACCCAGCTGGATCCTGGGGCTGAAACCCTTGGATTTTCATTCCCATCATTCGCCAAAGTCACACACGTGCCTGGTCAAAGAGTCACACGGTTCTCTCCTCCCTAATCCCACTCCCCAGAAGCAAACCCTTGGTTGACTCTTTTTACCCTCAAATTTTCAAAAAATGTGCTGACATCACTACTTCATGACCTGTACATTGTAGATGGGCTGCTGACTTTTGACTAAGGAACATGACTGAGCCAAGTTCCTGCACACACAAGCTGCCCTCCTCCCGATACAGCCGCAGCATGATTCTGAATCTAATTTGGTGTTTAATTCAGTGTTTCATGCAGTTGAAACGTGAAACACCCAGCTGTAAGGTTTGGGCAGTCGAGCTGGGAAAATATCCCAGGAGGATAAAAACTTTTTCAAAGTGATAACAAATAGCAAAAAGAGAAAGAACATAGATTAATCTTAGTGTTCCAGGAAGAGAACAGAGGATGGAAGAGAGAAAAGTATTGAAACCTGATTAACTTAATCCCCTATGCTAAGGCCTAGCAGGGAAAAGGCAGGCTCATTTCCAAGCATAACCTGGCTGACCTAAGTCTCCACTCTCTGACACACTATGGCCAGCAGTCAAAAGGTACTAATCACAAAAAAAGGCAAGAAAAAATTATCTGACTGTCAAGAGACAAAGCAATCAACAGAATCAGAGTCAGGGAATTTTAAATAAGGCTGATTAACATGTTAAAGGCCGCCATGGAAAAGGTAGATGACATGCATGAACAGATAGAATATTCAGCAGAGAAATGTAAACTATAAGTAGAAATGCTAGAGGAAAAAAACAAAGTAACAGAAACATAGAATGCTTTCGACAGCTCACCAGTAGACTTGACACAGTGGAGGAAAGAATCAGCCAGAAGACTGGTACATAGAAACTACCCCAACTGGAACACAAAGAGAATAAGAAGCTGTGCCTGCAGCCCCAGCTACTCAGGAGGCAGAGGTAGGAGGATTGCTTGAGCCCAAGAGTTCAAGGCCAGCCTGGGCAACATGGCAAGACCCCATTTCAAAAAAAAAAAAGAGAGAGAGAGAGAGGGTGAAAAAAAAACAGAATAGAACATTCAAGAGCTGTAGGGCAATATCACACTTAATATTAATATATGTAATTAGAATCTCAAAAGAAGAGAGGATGAAATAGAAGAAATATTTGACTAGATAATGGCTCAGAATTTTTCCAAAATAATGAAAAGCATCAAACCACAGGTCCAAGAAGCTAAGAGAACCCCAAGCAAGATAACTAATGATAAAACAACAAAAAACCTAGATACATCATACCCAAAGTGCTGAAAATTAAAGACGAAGAGAAAACGCTAACGGCAGCCAGGGGAAAAGACACATTTCCCAGAGGAAAAAAATTACAGCCAACATTTCACTGGAAACTATCAAGCCAGAGGGCAGGGGACTGACCACGCTGAAGTGCTGAGAGATACTGAGGAGGAGACCAGGAAGGACGTTTAGTGCCACATTTGGCAGCTGAGTGGACTAGGAAGATGGGACGTCCCCATCATGTGACCAGAGGGAAAGGGAGGAGGAGAGGGGAGGGGAGCAACGCGCCAGACAAGAGGCGCAAACGTGCAGGGGCGAGATGCGGTCTGTGTTGGGGTGGATCCGGACCGGAGGGCAGGCCGAGGAACACAGACGTGCCTGGAGGTGACACCCCCCCGCCCCCAGCAGAGCTCCATGGAGGGAGTGCCCAGGTCACACGCGTGTTTCTCAGAGATCGCTTTAGCTACAGAATGAAAGATGAACCCAACAGGGGCTCAGGAGGAGGCCACTGTCAACACTCCAGGTCACGGGAAGGCTCCTAAGACTGTGACAGGGGCGGCAGGGGCAGGGCCGCCCACAGGGGAAGCAAGTAACAAGGTGCAGAGAGGAAAAGTCATCTCTGTCTGGGAGGAGGGAGAAATGAGGAATTCAGGATGGGGCCCTGGAGCTCAGACAGGGACGCAGGTCTCTCCCTGTTCCACCAAGGCCAGAAGGATGAGCCCCCAGAGGCGCCTGGCCCCTTCTTTCTCCCGAACCCTGCGAGCTGCTCAGGCTTTGGCTTCCCAGCCCCAGTTAGTGATGGAGAGAGACGATCCCCCAGCTGACCCAGGAACTGACTGGCCGCCCCTTCCCCAGTTTCCAGCCTCTTGCTTATGTGTAAACAGCTAGAAGAAGAGAAAGGGAAAGAAACCAGGGAGGAAGCGAAGGACAGAGAAAGGAAAGAGGAGCTTCCCAGGATCCTGGTACAAAATCGCCGGTTCAATTCTTCCAGCCTCTGCATTCTCTGTGGGAGGCAGGTCACCTGCCACAGTGTTGTGACACACCCTCTGTTACTGTGTGTGAACACAAACGGCTTGGCAATCCCACAGACCTCAGAAGCTTCTAGATGGTGGCAGGTCCCTTGATGTCTTGTAGCTTCCTCATCCACTACCAGGCGCCAAGCAGTCTCCTCCCCGTGTGAGAGAAGTGCTGGCACGGACCAGGCGCTGCGGGAACGCTGGTTCCCATCCTCTTACTTCCCTCCATGTGGCTGGTTTTTCTCCACAGTCTACACGTACAAACTGTACACACGGATGCGGATAACATCCCAGCCCTTGCCCTCGCTGGGACTTCATTTTCACATGTACGAAACGGAAATAATCACAAGAGCACAGGGCTGTCCCGAGGACGAAATGCAGTAGAGAGTGGGATGGTATCTATACAGGTAATCCACCCAAGCTACCTCCTCCTCCATGTAGGCTTCCCAGATCCTCCCCAGCTGAACCCTCACTCTGGGCCCTCTACCCGGCCCTGAGAATGAATACCTGGCTTGTCGGTTAACTTTCGGCTCTAGATCCTGGCTTCCCCCATGCCACTGCAAGCTCCTCGATGACAACGTCACCTCACTGACAACGCACCCAAAGCCGCCTCTCCTGGGCACAGTTACACGCACACCAACAAAACAAGGCCATCCATCCTGCCTGAACCCTGCACACTGGGTCTCCCCCCAGCTGCTTCACCCCCAAGTTGTCTGAAAATTTAAGACTGAAATGAATCAATCAGGTCCAATCCCCTCATTTTTGATGAACAAACTGAGGTTGAGAGAGCTCAGGTGGCTCAGCCACAGCCACACAGTGATGGATGGAACCCGGCCCGGGCAGGCTCTCGCTCCCGGCAGTGACACCCTTCCCTCCTGAGAGACGAGACAGGGCGCATGCTCTCCAGGACTGCCCAGAACCAGCCGGAACACAGACTCAGGGAGGTGGGCGCTCTGGCTGGGCCACGGGGTGTGCTCCTAAGCTGACGCTCTGCGCCGAGGGGGCTCTGCCCCCATCAGAAATACCCAGTTAGCAAAGCCAAATCAGGGACAAGATGCTTTCACACACACAATGGGACTCAACACCACAACAACGCTGGGACCAAACAGGCTGCCAGAATGAACGATTCTGAACAAGCACAGTGATAACGGAAAGGTCCCCCTCAGAAGACACGATGGGCTCGCACTATTTGGATCATGGTTTTAACTGGTGCTGTCCTGCAGAACTTCAGCAATGGCGGGAACATCCCACATCTGTGCTGACCCACGCGGTAGCTACTAGCCACATGTGG
The DNA here is from genome assembly GCA_028533085.1 of Varecia variegata. NCBI lineage: Eukaryota > Metazoa > Chordata > Mammalia > Primates > Lemuridae > Varecia > Varecia variegata. The sequence goes on along the minus strand of CM052440.1, from coordinate 3,908,701 downwards.
CACTGAGCACCGGAAGCGGTACGTGCTACTGAGGAACTGAGTTTCTACTTTTAGTTCATTCTAATTCGTCAAATTTAAATAGCCACCTGTGGGCAGAGGCTCCTGTATTGGACAGCATAGTCCTAACAAGTCATCTGAGCTAAAATGTCAGAAGCACAGAAAGAATCCTAGTGGCAGTGCAGTGCTCCAGACAGGAGGCAGAAGGCCTGGATCTAATCATCACTGCCTCGGCCACCAGAAAGCCCCCAGCCCACGTGAACCCATTCACCCATCAGTGGGGGAGTCGACAAGAGACTCTCCAGGCCCTTCCGGCTGTGACCACCTGCAAGTTCACTGTGATCTCCTCGCCTTGGGCACTGGAAATCCAAGGAGCCCGGGGATCCCTGCCAGGGCAGCTGTCAGTCCTGGCTACTCGCCCCACCCCAGCACCGACCATGTCCCCCACTCTCCCCCAGCAGACTGCGGGCTCACTGAGCACAGGCACCACATGGCGCCTCTGTCCCCCGGCACCCAGAAAAGCATCTGGACACAACAGGTGCTCGGGGAGTCAAAGTCAGCATTAACAACAACAACCCTTTCCTGTGCTTACCATGCATCTGGCGCTGGGCTAGGGGTTCTCACCCGCCATTCTGCTCATCCTGACAATCACACGTCAAGGGGTGTGGCAGCCTTTCCTCCCTCCACCGAAACCACATCTCAAAGAGGGTCATTTGCCCAGGGTCACCAGCTAGTAAGCAGCAAGCTGCATTCAAACCCAGGACTTCTGACTCCAAAGCCAGATTCTTATCTCTAGGCACTGGTGCCTCCTACAGATCCCCCTGGTCGGGGAGAGAAGAAAAGGGAAAGGACCTGGGAACCAGGCTACCTGAAGAACACCTGGACAGGACTCAGAGCAGTGACAGAACCTCAAAATCCCTAAGTGGCTTGAGATGTCCAGTGTTATAAAGCTTACTTGAAAGAAGGCTGGATCCTCCCTCCTCCCTGGGACCAGAGTCCGGTAGCCTCTGGACTACTGGGCTTTCCAAAGGCAACAGGGCACCTGCAGGACAGGGGAGAGGCTAGCTGTGGACCAGGAGACCTAACCAGACCTGGCCTCTGTCCCTCAGTGACTCCGAGCACGTTTCTGCCTTCTTTGAGCCTCTGAAAACAAAGGTACACGAGTCCCTCACAGATTAACAGTGGTAGAGCACCTGGCACACAGGACTCGGTAAGTGGCCGCAGAAGCCACGGACGTGCTCAGCCATTCCTAAAGCATCCTAGGTCCCACCCCAAACCGAGGCCTGGGCTTGAGACGGCAGCCCCTCCAAGGACCTGAGGGCGGGGTACAGTCTCGGCAACTGCGCAGCTGAAGCTCGGACTCGCGCTGGCCCTTGCCCCTCGGCCTGCCTCCCCTTCTGCACCAGCTGCCACCAGAGGTGACTTCAGGGCCCTTTTTTTCTAGCTGAGAGAAATCTTTAGGGCAGATTTTTAGGACCAATTCTTCAACCCTCTGGATCATGTCATGTAACGAACTTTACAAACAGTAGGAGGTTGGGGGATCCTTTACGAGCACGGCCTCAAAGCAAGAGCAGCCCATCCCTCCTGAGAAAACTCACCCACGCCCTGCCCACGGGATGGACGAGAAAGGTCAGAAAAAGCAGGCTTGAGCGCCCCGATGCCAGCGGAGAAGGAACCGGGAACACCGGCCGCACCACACCACGAGCTCTGCTTCTCCTTAACCCGAGGAGCATCCAAGGCCCTCGGTCAGCTCAAGTCAGCCTCGTAGCAGCCGCATGAGCTCGGGCAAGGAAGTCACTTAAACCCCTAGAGCCACCCTTTCCCTACCTGTGAAATGGGAGGCCAGCCTTGTCCTAACTCACAGCACTTTGGGCAGAATCCAGTGACAACGGATGCAAAGAGCTTTGTAAGCTGCAAAGCACAGGCCACATGGGTAGTCAGCAGTGCAGTTATCAATGTCATCTGCTCCTGGCTCCCACACAGTTCTAGCAGGGCCGTCCCCTGGCCAGCCCTCGCAGGCAGGTGGCAGGCGGAGAGGAAGTATGGCAGTATGAAGAAGCCACAAGGGCTGTCGAAAACATTTTTTTTTTAAGTTTTACAAAGGTGGCTTTCTAGGGCTTTGTTTCGGGATCTCACAAAGGGTCTCAAGGCCATTGCTGGGTTTTCTGTTACCAAGGGAAAGAGCCATTATGTGTACTCTCCTTGTTAAAAAGTCTAGGTTGTTGGCCAGGCGCGGTGGCTCACGCCCGTAATCCTAGCACTCTGGGAGGCCGAGGCGGGTGGATCGCTCAAAGTCAGGAGTTCGAGACCAGCCTGAGCAAGAGCGAGACCCCGTCTCTACTAAAAAATAGAAACAAATTATCTGGCCAACTAAAAATATCTATAGAAAAAATTAGCCGGGCATGGTGGCGCATGCCTGTAGTCCCAGCTACCTGGGAGGCTGAGGCAGTAGGATTGCTTGAGCCCAGGAGTTTGAAGTTGCTGTGAGCTAGGCTGACGCCACAGCACTCACTCTAGCCCGGGCAACAGAGTGAGACTCTGTCTCAAAAAAAATAAAAAAAAAGAAAAAAGAAAAAAGTCTAGGTTGGATGTGTTTTTCTTGGTCTTTGGAAGATGTAAGTCACATGATATGATTTTGGGTTATCTAGAAAACTTCCCTAAAACTAACATAACCAATCCCCACCAAGGTGACCAGAAAGGTCCCAGCAGAACCCCACCAAACCCTGATGCAAGGTCACAACAGAGCACCCACCACCACCTCCAGGTACACAGCTTTCCAAGAAAGCCTCCTCTCCAGCCCTCCTGACCCGATAGGCCTCCCCCAAGCCCTTCCAGGCACTTAACTTCTCAACCTCCATCGCCTCATCCCTGAAACAGGAGGAGCAATACAGGACCTCAATCCTCATCTGCAATTACAAAATCCTAAAGAGCTGTGAAAACCAAGTTTTTCGCAACTCATTTGAAGGCAAATCCTGTCCTAAACCAATATGAGACTATTTTTAATCTTTATTGATCCCACTTAATGGGGATATTCACACATTTCATAGCAAAAATATTATAAATGTGTCATTCCAGAGAATAGCCCCAAACCCAGCTGGGGATCTTACCGCGTGGATGTTCTGTGCACAACAATTTCTCTAAAATCTGAAAACTTCTGAGTGTCCACACCCGTGGGGCCCCAGTGTGCGGGTGAGGGGCTGGGGGAAGGTCCCGGGCCACAGCAAGTCCTATGCCCTCTCCTTCCACTCCCTCTTCCCAAGGACCCCAGCAGGACCTCTAGACTACAGTCAGCCCACCTCCAAGCCCAACACCCTGCACTGACAGCCCCTACGCCAACCCCTCTCAGAAGGGTGTCTGGGACTCCACACAGCTATGACAGCTTTTCCTGCAACGCGCCCCACTGCTGGTCCATCATGACCTGAGGGCCAGGCACCTTCTAAATCAAGGTACGGTCTGCCTCGAATACAGAGGCAACAAGGGAACCCCTGAGGACACGTTCAGAGAACAGGAAAGCTACCTCCTCTCCCTACAAACCTCAGATGGCGCACTAAACAACCACCTCTCACATCAGGTCTGGAGACGGACTGGCCTGGCTTTAAATCCCAGGTCTGCCACTCACCAGCTGAGTGACCTTGGACAAGCCTCCTCTCCTCTCTGAACCTCAGTGCCCAGACTGTGAAGTGGGAATGTCCATCTCTAGCTTAAATGGTGGTTGTGAACATGCCGTCAGCAAATGCTGGGAAATGCGAATGCCCGGTGCTGCCCCGGTGATGGAGGCAGCCCTGAAACCAGAGAACCCACCAGGCAAAGCACTCGGCACTCGGGCAGGGCCGGTCCCATCCCCCCTCCAGAGCCCACGCTGCAAAGGAGGGACGTACACAGACAGCCCTGACACCCGTGTTATCCTCCTTTCCACGTGATCACCAGGACTTTGCACTCATCAAAGGCTGGACGGGATTCAGGAACAGAGAGGTTGAGTGACCTGTCCAAGGTCACACAGCCGACAGCTAAACGGAAAAACAGCAGGGGTGGGTGGCGGCCCTGGGCCCGTCCTCCTGGCAGCGCCGGCCAAACAGGCCCCATCTCCACGGAACGCTGCTCAGCCGCGGGCCCCGGGCCGCCCCGAAGGACACCGGCCTCGGTTTCCCCTGTGCGAGCCAAGCCCTCCCCGCCCCGTCCTGGGGGCGGGCGGTGGGCGCAGCGCGGACGCGGGCGCCGCAGAGCCGGGCGGCGGGCGGGCGCGGCCGGCGCGGGGCTCACCGGACTTGGGGTAGGTGACGATCCACACGTCGCTGGGCCGCACCGGGAAGTTGGCGATCTCCTCCATCTTCCCGCGGCAGAAGGGCGGCAGCCGCACGCCGTGGAACTCGAAGTACTTGCTCTCGAACTCCCCCGGGGTGCTGGGGGTCTCGGCCTCGCTTTCCGCCATGCCGCCGCGCTGCCGCCGCCCGCACGCGCCCGCGCCCCGCACGCGCCCGCACCTCGCCGGCGCGCGGCGGCCGCTCCGCAGGCGTGACGTCACGGCGCTGCCCGGCGCGGGAGCTCCGCCGCGGTATGACGTCATGGCGCCGCCCGGCGCTGGCGGCCCTCCGCTAGGCGTGACGTCACGGCGCCGCCCGGGCGCGCCCGCCGCGCCCCACCCCCACCTCCATGGGGACCCGGAGCCCGGCGTCCTGTCAGCTTCCCCTGGACTCGGGTCGGCTCGGTCAACTCACGCTTCTGGCGTCCAGCAAGCGCTCAACGCAGGCTCACGAGCTATTCCAGCCAGAAGTGACCTTAAAAATTCACTATCCACTCAATCAGTATTTAGGGAGCACCTGATCTGTGCTACAGACACGTGAGAGAGACGCACCGAGGTGGAGGACAGGCAAAAGCCTGGCCGTCTCCGAGCTTACGTTAGTAAATAGCCAAGGCGATTTCAGGTAATGAAGGACAGGTGCTGTAAAAAATACGCTCCGTGCTATCCCGGGAGCAGAAGGGGCGGGGTCTGGAGGAGGGTTGAATTGCAGATTCCAGCCAATGCCAGACCTACAGAGACTTTCCTGGGGCAGGACCTAGAAATGTGCACTGAATAAGGCACTTATTGTGCAAACTACAATTTGAGAACAACCTAATTCTAGAAAGATTTCAGTACAGCCCCGCGCCCAAGCATTCACTCAACAGACCTATGTTAAGCACCTACTGACATGGCTTGGGACCGGGGGCACACAGATGACAAGGATACAGCCCTGGTCTAATGTTGGGCCTCCCCATCATCAGCTGTGAAAGAGGAAGAATAATCCGTTCCTCTAAGTGCTATAGCCAGGAGGACAGGAGGCGTCTACGCCAGCAAGAATCTGGAGAAGAGCAGATGGGCAGGACCTATTCCTGCCCTCTCCCTCTTGCTCTAGAGTGACACACTTGAAGCCTGGCACAGGAGACTCACACATGGGCTGAGAGGCATAGGCCATGTGTGCACGGCGGACAGAGAGCCATATCTGAGCAATGAACCCTGACTCAGGAGGCTTGGGGATGTCTTTCCAAAAAAGAAAGAGGATGGTCCAAGCACCCAGGTTATCGAGAACAATTCAGGTGCAGATTCTCACTGTGGGAGAAGGAGGATATAAGTGAGCAATGGGAGGAGGCAGCCCTGTGGGATTGGATTGGAATTGGAGGTATTGACCTAAATTTATAATTTTTAGAAATACCTATTTCAGTGGCTGGGCATGGTGGCTCACACCTGTAATCCCTGCGCTCTGGGAGGCCGAAGCGGGAGGATCTCTTGAGCTCAGGAGTTTGAGACCGGCCTGAGCAAGAGCAAGACCCCATCTCTACTAAAAATAGAAAAATTAACCAGGCATGGTGGCGCATGCCTGTAGTCCCAGCTACTTGGGAAGCTGAGGCAGGAGAATCACTTGAGCCCAGGAGTTTGAGGTTGCTGTGAGCTGTGATGATGCCGCTGCACTCTACCCAGGGCGACAGAGTAAGACTCTGTCTAAGAAAAAAAAAAAGAAAGAAAGAAATACCTATTTCTGATCTTTGCTGAAAAGGTCTTTAGGCAATGATATCTCAGTGATACTAGGCATACCCACTGCCCAGATGTTCATTTCTAAATACTTCCCCACCAAAAGGAACTAGGGTTTCTTGGAGCCTAGGCTAATTCCAGGGCAAGGAAAGGACAACATGAGCCTAAAACATCTTCTTGAGCCAAAAAATAAGGAAGTGTTTAAAAATGATGGGAATAGGTGAAAAGGACACAGGACCCAGCGTGAAAGGGTTACCACAGGCCAAATCAAAAACAATTTGAGCACAGTAGACAAAAATTGGAAACAAACACCCTTGAACAGTAAAATGGAGAAATAGTGATGTACTCATGCAAGAGAAACCACAGAGCAATAAAAAAGAATTCCTGTTATGTGCGACAAGATGGAATTTCACAGTCAAAAGCATGAACAGAAAAAGCCAAACACTAAAGAAGATATATTGTGTGATTCCATTTATATACAGTTCAAAGACAAGCAAAACTAACTATCACGATAGAGGTCGGAATGGTCTTAACTTGGGGCATGGAGCGGGCTGACTGGGGATAGACACAGGGGCCTCCCCTCCAGTCTGAGTGCATCTACCCACAGAATGCTCATCAATTACAAAGGAAAAAGGATAACTTTGCGGGAGAGAAATGTAGCAGACAGCACCTGCAATGGTTGGTTTTATGTATCAACTGGGCCATGAGGTACCCGGATAGCTGGTTAAACATTGTGTGTAGAAATGTCTATGAGGAGGGTGTTTCTGGAGGAGATTGGCGTTTGTATTGGTGAGCTCAGTAGAACAGATGGCCTTCCCCATGTGAGTGGGCAGCATTCAGTCCATTGTGGGCCTGAATAGAACAAAAGGCAGAGAAAGGTTGAATTTGCTCTCGCCTGACTGCTTCAGCTGGGACATCCATCTTCTCCCGCCCTCCATGCACCTGGTTCTCAGACCCAGATGGGAGCTACGTTATCAGTTCTCTGGCTCTCAGGCCTTCACACTACACCATTGGCTTTCCCGGGTCTCCAGCTTGCACGTGGCAGATCATTCTCAGCCTCCATAACCATGTGAGCCGATACCTTACAATAAACCTCTTTCTAGCATAGCTCCTATCAGTCTGTTTCTCACGAGAACCCTGGCATGCACACCACCTTAGCCAGGTGACAAAATAAACATCACCAATAACATGGCAAACTGACAGCATGTGATTCCCTGAAAAGGACACTGAACCATTTATGTGGTATTCCTCCCAAAAATTCATATCCTGAGTCTAATCATGAGGAATGACTACAAAACCCAGGTTAAGGGACATTTTATAAAACAACTGACCTGTACTCTCCAAAAATGTCAATGTCATGAAAGACAGAAAAAGCTGCAAGAACGGTTCCTGATAAAGGAGGCCAAAGAAACTTGACAATAAATACAATGTGTGATTCTGGATTGGATGCTGGATCTTTTTTTTAAAAGCCATAAAGGACTTTATGGGGACAGTTTGCAACATTTGAATATTGACTCTATATTAGATCATATTGTATTAATTTTAAATTCTCTAAATTTGAAAACTGTCCTGTGGTTGTGTAAAAGAATGGTCATTTGCCCGGGAGTACCTGCTGAAGTATTTGGGGTAGGGAGTGAAGAATTGTGACGTCTCCAACTTACTTTCAAATGGTTTTACAAAAACCCCCAAATTATAACACTAATACCGGCTCATGTGTATATATACATTGAGAGAAAGAAAGAAAATGTGGCAAAAGCCATGCAGGGCTGGGAACCTGCAGCCTAAAGGTCACATGTGGCCCCCCAGATCCCCAAGTGCAGCCCCTCAACTGAATCCAAATTTCGCAGAACAAATGCTTTTATTTTGTTCTGTAAAATTTGGATTCAGTCAAAAGGCCACACTCAAGGATCCAGAAAGCCACATCTTGCCCCAAGGCCACAGGTGCTATAACAAATTACCACAAACTCAGTTCTGTAGGTCAGAAGACAGGTGCAGGTACCACCAAACTGAAAAGAGGGGATCAGCAGGGCTGAATTCCTTCCTGGAGCTTCCAGGGGAGAACCTATTTCCTTGCCCTTTCTAGCTCCTAGAGCTACCTCCATTCCTTGGCTCATGGCCCCTTTCCATCCTCGAAGCCAACAATGTCCAGTCTAGTCTTCCTCACATATCACTCTGACATTGACTCTTCTGCCTCCTTCTTCCACTTGTAATTGTGATTGCATTGGACCAACCCAATAATCCAAGATAATCTGCCTATTTTGAGGTCAGTTAATCAGCAACCTTATTTCCATCTTCAGCCTTGATTTCCCTTTAACATATATTAATAATATATTCACAGGCTTTGGGGATTAGGATATGGACGTCTTTGAAGGATCATTATTCTGCCTCAAAAAATACCCCATTAACATAGAAAATCCCTAGAAATGTGAAAAAAAAGCTACTAGAACAAATAAGTGAGTTTAGCAAGATCATAGGATACAAGGCCAACAAACAAAACCCAATTCTATTTATACATACTAGCAATGAACAATCAGAAATTAAAATTTTTAAAATACCATTTGCAATGGCAGCAAAAAAATAAATGCTTAGAATAGATCTAAGAAAATATGTGCAAGATTTGTATACCAAAATCTACAAAACATTGATGAGAGAAATTAAAGGAAATATAAAGAAATGAAGAGATACACTCTGTTCATGGATTAAAAGACTCCACATTGTTTATGGCTGCCCATTCTCCTCAAATTTATCCATAGAGTCACTGCAATCCCAAGCAAGAGTCCCACTGGACTCGTGTAGAAATTGGCAATCTGGTTCTAAAACTTACATAGAAAAGCAAAGAACTTAGAATAGTCCAAACAATTTTGAAAAAGAATAGCAAAGTTGGAGGGCTCACACTACCTGATATCAAGATTTACTGTAAAGCTACTTACTTATCTTAAAGCTATAAAGCAAAACAGTGTGTGATTGGCATATGCATACACATATAAATAAATGGAGCAGGACAGAAAGCCCAGAAACAGACACAAATATACATGGTCAATTGGTTTTTGACAAAGGTATCCTTAAAGAGGAAAGCACAGTAGTTTCTCATGAACCAAAAACGTCCATCAAAGCCTGACTAGCCCTTTGAGTGGAGAACACCTGAGCCCTGGAGATGTGTCAGAAGAGGCTAGGTGGCCCTTTGTCCTGAAGAGACTCTCCTTAAATAAAGTGGACCTAGATCTCCAAATTCTCAGCCTTCTGCCATCTGTTCCCAAGCTTGCCACGCTGCAGGGAACGTGGGTCGCTGTCCGTGGTGCTGAACATGCACTGCTCACCTTATTGCCCCTGCCCTCCTAGCCTGGCACTCGGGGTAACCACTACTTCTGGGGCCCCTGTTTTGCTTTGTTATGTTCTATCGTGAGGCATTTTTCCTACCTGTGTATACTATCAAATTTTTAGTATTAAGTATTTGTTGAATGAAAATGTCAAACATACATGAAGTTAGAGAGAATAGTATAACAAACTTCTACGTACCCATCACCAGTGTCAACTGTTAATATTATCGACTCATGTTTCATCAGCTCCCACACACCCAGATTATTTTGAAGCAAATTTCATGTATTATATCATCTCATTCCTAAATACTTCAATATGGATCTCTGGGAGATAAGAACTCTTTGAAAACATATTGCCAATACATTAACGCACCTAAAAAGCAATGATTATTCCTTAACATCACCATACATCCAGTTAGTGTACATGATCAGATTTATGGGTGGCATGCCATGCTCAGAGGGGTAGAGGTATCTGTCTGGGAATACCTCATGTGGCCAGGACATAGTGCTGAGGCAGATACCCCACTGGCATCATGTGACCCCATCTGCAGATTAGCACAAACCAGCCTTCTTGCCACAGCTGATATTGAGCAAGTCTGAGGCACAGGGTGATGGTTCAGGAAGGTGGTCACATTCATAGCGTGGCCACGGAGGACCTCAGTGCCCAGGAAATACAGACTAGAAGCACACTCCTGCTGAGACAGGTCTAGGTCAAAATTAATTACATTAGGATCTTTGCAGAAGAGTCCTGAGCATCAGTATTTCTACCCAGAATCCTAGTTTCCAGACAGGGTGGAACCACAGCCTGTTCTGGCCTTGAATGCTAATGTCACCATCGACTGGCTGTGTGACCTGAGACAAAGAACTTCTGCTCTCTAAGCCTCAGATTTCTGTTGGTTTAATTTACCATGGGCCACCCCCACCCTACATTTGCACCTGCAGTTTTCCCTCCAGAATGATTTCCTGGCAACCCAAATTCTAGTATCCACAAAGATTAGTTTCGAAACAAGTTCCTCTGTGGCTAATCCGCTCCTGAAATCAACTCCACTTCCCCTGACCACCAGTCTATAATTTCATGTGTTGCAGGCTCAGAGCAGATCTGGAGACCCCTTTGAAACCAGCTAGTCCAACCTTTGATTTTAAAGACAAGGAAATAAAGAGCTGATCAAGGAAAGGACCTGCTCAGCATACAGTAGGTGCACAATGAAGCCATGATGGTCCGGGGATCTTTCTGCTGCCTGGAGCACAGACTTGGGCATTTCCAGCTCAGCCACTTCCCTCTCTGAGCTTCAGTTTCCTCACCAATAAAATGAGGAGAATAATGCCCACTCCCTAGGGTTGCTGTGAGGATCAAGTGAGATGATGGGCTTTGCAAACTGTAAGGGGATGTGCACTTGTGAGGGCTGGATCTACTCTTCGCTCCATGGAGACAGCAGTAGAGGCAGGGGAGCTCCCTGGGGAGAGGATCTGCTTCCGGCGTTAGGAAACACCCAGCAAGCTGTGGGCACTCAGAGAGCCGGGCTGGGAGGCCTGGAGCCAGCCCAGGAACGCAGCCCACAGACGGGAGCCAGAGCCGCTCCAGGGCTGCAGGGCCCCGAGAGGCTCTGGCTGGGATGCTAGGAGAAAAAGGAGGGTGGTGGACCCAGGACTTTAGCACAACTGATGGGAGGCCGGGACGCAGGGGCCAGAGAGGGCTGTGACCTCACACAGGTCTGGGCTCCAATCTCGGCCCTGCTGTGTTTTGTCTGGGCTACTCCCCACCCCGCTGCTGATGTGAGGCAGAAAGGAAGCCTGGTGGTGACACACCTCGCCTGGTGCCCAGCCCACACCTTCACTCCCCCTGCCCCTTTCTGAGCAGCAGTCTCTATCATTTGATGGAGTCTGTCAGGAGCATTTAATTTTCTCAAGTAAGTAATCCATGGGGTGTGTGTTGTCATCTCCACTTTACGCAGGGGAACACTGAGGCTCTGAGAGGTGACAGAATTTCCCTGGGTCATGGCAATGCTGAGTTGCAGAGATGAGTCTCGAACCTGGGCCAGCCTGAATCCAGAGCCCAGCATCCCTCTTCTGCTCTGTAATGACTCACAGCTCTGTGTCCGGAGGGTCCTGGGGACAAGTCAGGGGACGCTGACCTGGATCAGCTCCCGGGCTGTCAGCGGGGCCACCTCCAGGCTCAAGGCAGGGCAGGGTACTAGGGGTGGATGGTGCCTCAGTGAAATCCACAGCGGTGGTTTGGATCAAGCTCGTTCATTCTGAGGTGGTGGCCAGGAGGTGGGAGGTGAAAGACAATTTAGGTCCAGGGCTGGTCATAGCCCATCTGGGGCACTGCTGGACACCATGCTCCCAGACGGACATGAGAAAACTGGGGCTGTGGGGCCAGAGTTACTGACTGGCATCACTGGGCTGGGTGTCCCTGAGGAGTGATTGTAAGGGGCGGCTGTTTGCCATGAAGAGTGGCCCCCGAGGGACCAGATGTACACCTTTCTGTCCTTGCCAGCCTGCCCCATGCAGAGGGAGCAGAGTGTAGAGCCGGGATCCGTGGGGAAGCCGCATGCAGTCAGATTTTAACACCACATGAGAACATACCCAAGAGTTAAATGCGATGTAAACCAGGAAAGTGCTTGCAAACTGTGAATAGTATGAGGGATGCTTGTGAATGTCTCTGCAATCCTCAGGTTGTGAGCAGACGACCTTGACACATGAGTCACAACAGTTACAAATTATAAAGATTGAAGAGAAGTTTTTGGAACAGAGTGCTGTAAGCAAATGAAGTATTCCACCAAGTAAGCCAGAAACATTTCACCACGTGCTGCCCGGCACAGGAGAACCACGGAGGGGCGGGAGTGACCAGCCATCTTCCGGAGTCCAAGACACAAGACAAAGCAGGGAGGACCAAGACGGCACAGGTCAAAGACCCCACTAAGCAAAGGACTGACGGGGGAGGGGTGATGGAGGGAGGCTGGGTGCCTGTGGGCATGGACGTGTCCATGAGGAGGGACAAAGGACAGGGAGCAAGCATATTCTCAAAAGCCTCTTGAGACAGAGACCCAGGTGGCCAGGCCTCCCTCTCCCCTAGGGGAATAATCCCAAGCCCAGCACCCGGGAGTGGGGGCAGTGCACGGAGCACCCCAATTCTACGCAGTGTCCTCTGACTCCATGTAGGACAGCTGCTCCCTGATGCCAGGGACTGTGTCTCTCCCTGCCCTCACCCAGGACACTGCAAGAGGGGACAGAGGCCATCTCAGACCCAGTGGGCCCTGGAGACGCTGGGCAGGTGGAGAGCCCCCCCAGCATGTTCTCCTCTGCCCCCTCTTCTTTTCCAATCCTGCTACCACCCCCAGGAATTTCCCTGCTCCACTTGCTCTCTCTTCACTCCTCTCTTTGCTCCCTGGCCAAATCCAAATTCCTTATCTGCTGCTGACAGTCCCTCCTGTCCCTGCCCCTGTCCCCGCCTCCTGGCTCACAGTGGCCCCCCTGCAGCCACCTGCTCTTCCCTCTGCCTGCAAAACTCTTTAACTCTCAGCCTCAGGCCTTGGCTCGGCAGGCGCCTTCTTGGGGTGCCCCCTGCCCCGGACCACCTGGACCAAACTCGCTCCCTGCCCCAACCCTGCCACCATTCTGCCACCATTCTCACCCTACTTTGTTTCCTTCACAGCACCGCCACTCCTGGGAGGATCTTCTTTTTTTTTTTTTTTTTTTGACATTTTTATTTTTTATTTTTTATTTTTTCGTTTTCTTTTTTTTTTTATTTCGTTTTTTTTTTTTTATTTTTTAGACCAATATCCCTTATGATTTATTTTTTTTTAATTTCGGAATATTACTAGGGTACAAATGTTTTGGTTCCATAAATTGCTTTCGCACTGTTTGAACCAAAGTTATAAGTGTGCCCATCCCCCACATAGTGTGCACTGTACCCGTTAGGTGTGAATTTACCCATCCTCTCCCCTCCACCTGCTTGATTTCCGATGAGTGTTACTTCCATACGTGCACATAAGTATTGATCGATTAGTTCCAATTTCATGGTGACCAGGGAGGATCTTCCATTCTCCTGTCTGCTGCTCAGCACCTGCTCCCACACACCCCCCAGAATGTAGGTTTGGTTCGCAGCTGTGTCCCCAGTGCCTGTAACTCGCTAGGTATACGCCGGGTGAATGAATGAATGACTGTCTCTTTAGCTCGAGTATTTATTCCCCTGCACCCCTTGCTCCCACTCATGCCTCCACCCCTCCCCCTCCCCGTCTGCACTGGGATGAGTGTCCCCTAAGGGCCTGGCCAGGGGCACAGTGTGGGCTGTGCTCTGAGGACAGGAAGAGCAGCGACTCCCAGAGAGGCCAGAGACCCAGTGTCCCCAACATCCTCACTGCCCAAGAGCGGAGGGGTCGGGAGGGTTGGAGGCCCTGAGGCGTCACAGACCTTCTGCAGGAATGGGGCTGCGGTGGCACAGGGGTCCCTGGGCCCAACAGGAGCACCGGCAACAGGATCCCGACCAGACCCGGACCCTCCCTCCCCCACCTTCCTGTCTCCTGCCCCTGGCCTCCCACCGGCTGGACCCAACGGGAAGTCAGCCGTCATGGTTGCCTGAGTGGGGCAGATCACAGGGGTCACCCCGAGGGCCAGTGCAGGACGGAGGGAGGACCCGAGGGGAGGACTCCCTGTCCCGTCACTGCACTTTACTGCTCTGCTCTCCCACACGGGCACTGTGGCCTTGTCTCTGGCGTCTTCTGTAAAGTGCTCCGTGAAGAGCTCCACGAAAGGACGGGCACCCTCTGCTCGGCCATGCTGCCCTCCGAGTCCCCACGTGGAAATTCCGGAACTGAGGTGTGCGTCTCAGCTCCTGCCAACCGTTCTCCCCCTATTGAGACCAGGCAGGGGAGAAGGCAGGCGACCTGGGTACACAGCGACCCGGAGACAGGCCGACAGGCTAGGCCTCTTCCAAAAAAGACGTACCCGGGCCCCAGACAAGCAGCTCCAAGGTGCAGGGACTACGGAGAGCTGGCGGGGCCTGTCCCGGCTTGGCAGACAGGAGCACAGCACCAGGGCCAGGGCAGGAGTCGAGGGAGGCCGGTCCCCGGGCTGGCCCCGCTCGGCCCCCTCAGGCCTGAGGGGTGGGCCTGAGCTCCACGCTGGGGTCCCTACAAGCAGCCGCCCCAGGCTGGAGGGGGCCTGCGTCCGGGGCGCTGGTGACCGGCAGGCTGCGGGGGGAGCAGAAGCCGGTGAGTGTGAGTTTCAGAGCCTGGGGCTCCGTGAGGATGCGTGGGCGCAGCCCCAGCCACCGCGAGCCTGGGTCACTCTTCTCCCAAATCCTGCTCTGAGGCAGGACTCGGGGTTGTCATGGGGGCTTAGCTGGCAGTGGCAGGAGGACCTAAGGGCAGCCACCCCTAGGACTAAGCTGACTCCCCTGCTAAACAGATGGCTGTCGAGTGGCAGGGGACGACCGCCCAGGACCCTGCAGCAGGGACCTCGACCACACACAGGGCCAGCCTGGCACGGGGTCACATGGGATGTCTGGAACAACGGCAGAAGGACAAGCAGGGATCTGGCAAAGCAGGGAGACGCAGCCTGACCGCCGTGACTGGTCACAGAGTGCCCAGCACTGCTCTGCACACAGCAGTGACCAAACACACGTGCCACTGGCCGCACAGGCGGATGGCCAGAGGGACATTGGTGGGGGGGCAGATGGCCTGGATGGCCTGCCCACGGTCCAGGGACGCAGTGGTGCCTCCCCCCAACCCCCACCAGCACAGCCATTCCCGCCCCACCCCCAGGCCCTCTGCCCCCCTCACCTGACCAGCCCGAGGAGCCGGGTCTTCGTCCTGGAGTAGCACTCGAGGGCCAAGCTCCTCAGCAGGCCCTGCAGCCAGCACAGGTCTGCCGGCATGTCGGGCAGCCACGCCACCAGCCTGGGGGAATGGGCAGCGTCAGCTTC
>CM052440.1:3876673-3892957 GCA_028533085.1 Varecia variegata | reverse complement strand
TAGGTGGAGCTGTAATTGCACAGGTGAATGTGTGACGATTTGTGGGCCGTGAGCTCCATGAGCATAGGAACTGGGTCTGGGTCAGTGCTGCCTCCATAGCCCCCAGCCAGGCCTTGGCCCCTGGGAGGCCCTCAGTAACTATTGGTGGCATGAATGAATAACGGATGCAGTGATCCACTAGTCAGCAAGTTAGAATGGTTACTAAGTGCTTAACCATAGCCAGTCTCACTCGGAAGGGCCTTATTTTATAGAAAAGGAAACTGTGGCCCAGAGAGGTCAAGATACCTGGCCCAGGCCACACAGCTAATCTGAGCTAGGCCCGTAGAGTTACTCTCAGGAATGGCGCATTGTCTCTGAGGCTCTGACAGGTGGCGCCATGAGCCAGAGGTCACAGAGACAGGGGAGGACCCAGCTTCTTATCACAGCACTCCCACTGCATCCCTGTCAGTCTGGTTTTACAGAGGGGACCACCAAGGTGCTGGGTCCCGCAGCCAGCCCCAGGCAGCATGGGGAGACCGGCCAGGCTCGCACCCATCCCGCTGTGCCTGCCAGCATGCCAGCCGCCCTCTTGCAGGGGCACAGGGCTCCACCACACCCCGCTGCAAACCAGGCCGACCCTGGCCAGGCCTTACCGTCTGCTCCGGAAGTAGATACACTCCAAGGGCAGCTTGCAGGGCAGCAGCAGGTATGTCAGCACCTGTCCAGTCCCCGAGCGGCGATAGCAGGCCCAGGGGCTGGAGTCCCGCATACAAGCTTTCTTCAGCGCTGCAAGAGAAGCCACAGCACAGCCTGCCCACCTGGAGCCCACGGCCTGGCAAGCCCCACCCAGCCCTCCAGTCAGCCCCTCAACATCCCCCTGAGGGGGATGAGATTGTGCATGAGATGTGCAGGGTGTGTTCCTTTCATAGATGAGGAGACTGAGGTTCAGAGTGGAGAAGTGACTTGCCTAAGGACCATCACCAGGAAGTGGCCCAGCCAGGATGGACTCAAGGCCTATCAGGCTCTTGAGCTCTTTCCACCTCTCCTGCCCCTCTGAAAAGTTTTTCATGGGTCCCCCAGGATAGGACAGATGCCCTCACTGCACCTCCTTCAACAACAGTAACACGTCAGTTTTATTAACAACTGCAGCCGCAGCTGTGACCACAGCATGCATTTCCTGAGCCCTCTACTCACTGACCTGACCAGAGTGGAACCAGCACCTAGGACGGGACAGAGCCGGAGCTCAGGTGCAGCCCCCAGACCACGGCCCAGGCCACGGCTCACACCACCAACCTCAGCTCTCGTCGGCGCCGCTCATAGACAATTGCTTTTGAGGGTTCAGTGACAACACATTCGGAACCCCTGATTCGGTGTCTCCCTGCCGTGTGTCCCAGGAGGAGTCCTCTCCCTTCCCTGAGCCCAGGCCCCCTCTTCTGTAAAATGAGGATTCCACGGGCACATAGACGAGGATTCCGGATGTCTCCAAGGGCCAGCACAGAGAACAATTCCCCTCCCCCCGCTGTCTGCAGGCAGGGGACCCGCGAGTTGGCCGCCCATCCCAGGGTAGCTCTCTGGTGCCCCCATGTGGCTGAAGGGACACTGCTGGGGTTCCACAATCCCAAGTGTGGACCTCAGGGCTCAGCACAGACCCGGGCCCACTTCTACCCACGCTTGTGTGGTCTGTGGCCCAGAAAGGGGCACACGCCCTCCTTGTCACCTCATCCCCTCGCCCAACCCCTCTCTCCCTGCTCTGGCCTCAACCACCATCACCTCTTCTCCCAGCCCCCACCCTCACCCCTCCCAGCTGGGTCCACTACAGCCCCCAGCGGCCCCCACCTCTCTCCTACCCAGGCTTGGGAGCCGCCTGCCCAACTCTCCCAGCCTCCCAAGTTCATGTCCGCCACCTGCCCCTCAACCACTGTGCTGCAGCCACACGGACCTCCCAGCTCTCCCTCCCCAACCCCAGGACTTTTGCACAGGCTGTGCCCTCTGCCCAGATGCTTGTCTTCTCCCTCTCTTTGCCTGGCCATCCTTGCCTTTCCAGCCTTACTTAGATGCTACTCAAATCACCACCACCATCATTACATGTGCCTAGGGGACCCTGAATTTTCCTATTGTTGCAAATGGTTCAGAGCAGAACTCCTGGTTCTGCCATTTGCTAGCTGTGTGACTTTAGGCAAGTCACTTAACTTCTCTGTGCTGTGGTTTCCTCCTCTGTGCAGTGGGAGCAGTTCTGCACCATCCTCAGAGGGTTGTTGGAAGTGAGTCCGTCTCTGTCTGGGGAGTCCAGAGCCCTTAGTGTGTGCCTCTGCGATGTCCCAGGCAGCGGGCAGAGACCTGGCTTTCCCAGGCATAGACTTGGGTTCGAACACCCCAAGCGCAGGCTCCGAGACACTGGTGAGGCCCTTCCTCTCTTTGGGCACCAGCTCCTCATCAGTGAAAAGCGGGCAGAGTGATGCTCAGGCCCAGGTCGTGTGAGGAAGGAACGATGCAGCACATAAAAGGCCAGTGGTGCCACACCGGGCACTTAGTAGGTGCTCAGTGAACGAGTCCTGTCTTCTTCCAGCCCCTGAGCCCAGCCCCTGAGTGCAGGCCCTGCCGGGGGAGCGGGTGCGGGGAGGGGCCGTACCAGCCTCCAGCTCCGGCGAGAGCTGCTCAAAGTCCGGCACGTCCTTGACCTGCACGTTGGGCACGTCCCAGTTGAGAGACAGGCCCACCTTCTGGCCTCCGTCACCACCAGCATCCTGGGTCACACCCACTGGGACTCGGGGCTCCTCAGACACAAATGTCCACAGCACTGGTTCCTTGGTGAGTCCTGGGTCAGGGAGGGGAAGGGATATGACAAGTCAGTGCATTTGGAGCCTCCTGGTGGGAAGGACTCCCCTGGCCGTCCGCGCCGTCCACACCCCTCAGTGCCCAAACCCAGGCCTGGGACCTGCCTGCCGCAGGGCGGCCCCACAGCTTACCCTGAATGACCTCTCCCTGCCCTTCCCTGGCCCTGCTCGGCTTCTAATCCACCTTCAACTGGTTCATCAGAGCTCAGACCCCAAAGACACAGTTCAGGGTCCAAGTTCTGGCTCTACCACCTGCAAGCGATGTGACCTAACTCTTCCATGCCTCAGTTGCCCTCTAGGTAAAAAAGGGAAAATTAAGAGCTGCTTTATATGGCTGTCCTGAGCATTAAATGAGATAAACACGTGAAGCTCAAGCCCAGGTCTGGGCCCATACTAAATGCTCAGCAAATGCTTCTTGCCGCTGTGTGTTTGGGATTGGGGACGTGAGTTCTGGAGCCAAATGTCCTGAGTTCGAGTCTCTGCCACTTTGAAGAGCACTGCCCTATGGGATGACATTTAAGCTCTCCAGCCCAGCGGACTTCTCTCGCCCACACCACCCCCTGCACACGCCTCTGACACACTGGGTGACATGCCCTCGAGGGGCAGCCTCTGTTCCTTTGCTCTTGCTTCCCTCCCTTCCTCTCCCTTCTCACCTTGCTGCAGTCTTCATAACTAGTCAGAACCCAGCTTGTCTGCCACCGCCCCCAGGAAGCCCCCCTGCCCCCCTCCCCGGCCCCAGGCCTAGACGAATGCCTCTCTGGACTCCTACAACCCTGAGCATCCTCCTTCACCATGCTCACCCCCCAGGTTGTCTCTGGGTCCGTCCCCTGCACCAGGCCACCCTGCCCGAGAGTGGGACCCCCGTGTGACGCCTCTCTGGGTCCAGCTTAAGCTGACCACAGAGCACATGCTGGGGAAACAAAGAGTGAGCCCAGGCCCCTCACGGCTCCCACGCCTGACGGGCAGGGTCCACCTGGCACCATGTGTGGTGCACGCCCCAGCCACCATGGGGCCGCCACCTACCACGTCTCTCCAGGAACCTCAGGGCAT
Organism: Varecia variegata; assembly: GCA_028533085.1. NCBI lineage: Eukaryota > Metazoa > Chordata > Mammalia > Primates > Lemuridae > Varecia > Varecia variegata. Next base: position 3,889,094 of record CM052440.1, on the reverse strand, counting down.
CCAGGTAGCCTTGTCTGCAGTTGTCGGCCACCACCTGCCAACACACAGGGCAAGGGTGGGACGGGCAAGGCCTGGGTCTGCCCCTCGGGCTGGGGGTCAGAGGCTGAAGACTTATCTTCACCTAGGGACGATCCCAGCCCAGCCTCTACTCCCCAAGTGACCCCTCAGCAGGGCTCAGCCACCCCAGGGGGCCCCAGCGCTGAGCAGGGAGGGCCAGAGGCCCACAGGCAGAATAGATTCGCTAGAGCTGGTTCCTTCCCCGGACCCCTCTGCTCCTCTCCTCCGCGACACCCTGGCTGCACGTGCTATTCCAGCCTGTCCCCGCCCCGGCCTCAGTTCCCTCCTCTGGAAATGGGGTGACAAGGCCTGGCTCGGGATGGCTGGGACTTCTCCTGGCTTTTTGTAGGCTCCCTTTGCCCCTTCGATGTTCACTTCCAGGGCCAGCCTGAGGGGGCAGGGGCACCCAGGAGTCTAGCCCTGCCTGTCTGATCAGAGCCCCGCTGGTGGGGAAGAGGCACCTGCAGGCTCGGGACAGGGCGCCCCCCACGCCCCCTTGCTGGGAGACCTCAGCATGGCTGCTTCTCTGGGAGCCTCCGTTTCCTTGTCTATGAAAGGGGGTTGAGACTTTCTGCCCATGCCAGGGGTGTGGGGAGGACCAGAATAAATGAACACGACCTTGTTTTGTAAATTATAAAGCGCTACAAACACGACACATGTGAGGGGTGGTTGGGGGAAGAGCATTTTGCGGTGATAAACTGTTGTCCGTTATCCCTTTTCCAGAAATACCAAGAGGCAAAAAGCAGGGAGTGGGTTTGCTGCCCTCTTGTTTTGCACTCGTGCCTGGCCTCTACAACATATGGCCAGTTTGGCCCCAGTCTAGGCAGAGGTCAAGACCACGGGCCTGGGCTGGCGATGGGTCTGGATCCTGGCTTTGCTGCTTCCAGGCTGTGTGACTTCGAACGAGTTGCTTAACCTCTTTGAGCCATAGGAACTGATAACAGCACCGCTCACAGAACCCGGCCTGGGGATGCCCAGCTCAAACGCCAGCACAGCAGAGTGGACATTAGTGTGTTCTCCTGACACGGGGCAGTCCTAACTCAGGCTCAGGGAGGGAAGGAAGAGCCCCAGGCTTGGAGTTCAGGTGCCCGGCCGTGAGACTCAGGACATGTGTGGCAACTGCCCTAAGGCTAAGGGGGAGGGGAAGGGTTGGGGCACAGAGTCTGACTCATGGAGGCCTGGACCATGAGGGGCCAGACCTACCTCGGGGTTGGGGGGCATGAGGGATATGAACCCCAGGAAGAAGTTCTTGGTGGAGATTTGGAATCTGGCGTTGAAGGCATTCAGCTCATGCAGGCTGGCTGAGGTGCTCGGGGGGCAGATGTCCACTGTCCCATGGAAGGGTGACACGGTGATGGTGGAGGGGCAGTCCGCAAAGGGCAAGTTGTTGCTCAGAGCCCCGCTGACGTAGCGCTGCAATTCAGGGGCATGCGGGGTGGTGCTGCCCTCTTAGGATTCCTGCCCTCCTCCCACACCGCCACGGAGCCACCGACACAGAATGGGCTGCAAAGGGGGACCCTCCGGCTGCCTCTGAGCCAGTAGGTCCACTCGAGCCCAGGGTGCTGAGCGCCCCCCAGGAGCAGGGGGAGGGCCTGGTACACAGTAGGCGCTCAAGCAGTGCTGGTTTCCTCCACCCACACCCCTCTCAACAGCATGTACCCTGGGTGGCCCGGAGCACGGGGTAGGGGTTCGGGCATCAAGCCTCCACCGTGCACTTACCTCCCCTCTGAATTCTGGGGCAATCAGCCCGCAGTAGAAAGGAAGGTACAGGGTGCAGACCAAGGCCTGGGAAGACAAGAGTCAGCAGGAACACGGTTGTTCAGACCCTCCTCTTGCAGAACTGCCCGCCAAGGGGCTGTCATCAGGCCTGCGACCAGGTGAGGGGCTGAGGCCCAGGGAGGCATCCCCTCCCAGCCAAGCTCTCCGAGTTGGGCAGAGATTTGAATGCAGCCCCGTCTTGACACCCACCCTCCTCTTCCTGCCGACACGGAGCCCTGGCTGACCTGGACTGCTGCTGGGATTGTTCTTCCCCTCAAAGACAGACAGAGGCACCAAGTACCGCTGCTCCCTCGTGTGTCTGGCAGCAGTTCTCCACCAAGCACCTAGCTGTGTCTCCTAGAGTGTTCTCTAGACACTGATTCAACCAGATGCACCTCCAGCAAGAAGCCCTATCTTTTCCATCCACTTTGAAAACACCATCTATTCTTCCCAGTAGAGGCTCTGACAAGTCCTGCAGTAAAAAAGATGCTTAACATGGACTCTGACACTATTGACATTTGGGGCTAGAAAATTATCTTTTGGTGGGGGGAGTGCTGTGCCATGCATCGTAGGATGTTTAGCAACATCCCTGGCCTGTACCTGCTACACGTACACACATGTGCACACAGTGTGACAACCAAAAATGTCTCCAACATTGCCAAATGTCCTATGCGGAGAAAATCACTTCTGGTTGAGAACCATTGACCTGGAGCTTACTAAACATATAAACCATAGAACTTTGTCTCCAGAACACTTGGAAACATCCCTCCTACTCATCTGTTCTCATGGCCACAGAACATGTCCCGGCTCTGACCAGACGGAGATGAAGAGATGTCTCATTCCCGAAGATGAATAATAGTAATGGCAGCTAATGTTTATGGAGCACCTACTGTGTGCCAGGCCCTGTATTAAGTGCTACACAGGCAGGGAGTCTGGAACATGCTTTGAGATTCCCAGCTGCCTTTCTCAGGAGCCCATGGACGTTAGCCCACAGCAAGGGACTGGCCTTCCCTGCACACTAAGAATCCAACAACTGCATCTGGCCAGCATGGACTCAGGACAGTCCCCACGCTGGGCACTGAGGGCACCAAGATGACGTAGACTCTGTATTAAGGACCCCAGCCCAGGTGGAAGGCAAAGACCCTAATAGGAAGGGTGAACAGAGACATGATGGGGGAGGCATGGCCCCCAACTGAGGCCTTACAGTGTAGACACCCATGTTCCTGCCTGTCCAAGGTGTCCTGGGAACCAGGCCCCTCCTCAGCCCTCCTAACCACCCGGCAGCCAGTAGCTGGTAGGTAAGGAGGACGGGGCATTTCCTTGCCGGCCCTGGTCTCTGTCATGTCCTCCTGTGCCATCCGGCACTGGGCCGATGCTTAACTCTGTTCATCCTCTGTCCCCGCACACTTAGATTATTACCCAAGAGGTGAGGCTTTTTGTCTGTTTCGTTTCCTGGTACAGTCGAGGTGCCTAGAACAGTGGCTCGCACACAGTAAATGCCCGATAAAGCTGCCCACTGTGTCAGAAAGCACAGGGGTGGGGGCTGGGCAGTACCACCCTCCAGAAGGGGCTGCCCCTGTGGGGGCTCTGACTGCAGAAGACTCTCTCTGCCCCTCCCAGCCAGACCCTGCTGTGTGCAGCTCAGGGCGCCCCCGCAGTAAGCCGGGATGTCTCCAGACTCCCCCGCCGGCCTCTCTGCACCACAGTTTATAAACTGTGCCCCTGCCCCCACCCCCAGCAGATGTGTCTGCCCCTGGGAGGTGCCAGGAAGTCACTCTGCTATTAGATGGAGCCTGTCCACCTGCCGCCAGGCTCTGGGCCCAGCACCTGCTCACCTGGATGAGCTCATCTCGGGTGGCAAAGTCGGTGGCTATGAAGTTGCAGCCGTTGCGCCAGCGGGTCAGCGAGATGCCCAGCTGCCGGGAGGCCAGGATGTGAGCGTTGTGGGGCAGAGTGTCGTGCAGCTGCCGCCAGATGTGCTCGAGGGGCGTGTAGGCCGGGTGGAAGACACCCAGGCTCAGCTGCTCCAGCCGCTTGGCCAGGCCCAGCAGGTGGGAGCAGCAGAAGTCTGCAGCGTGGGCAGGGCAGGGCATCCTCAGCCACCCCGGGGCCTGCCCACAGCTCGCCACACCCCTCCCGGCCCCCTCCTGGGTACAATGGAAGCCGGGGTCTGCCCCGCTCCAGCTCAGAATTTCTGACCCAGTCCTGGGTTCAAATGCTCCATCCACCTTTTGCCCTCAAGTGACTTTGGGAACAGTCTTCCCAGCTCTGAGCCTGGGATCCCTCCTCTGCAAAAGGGGGTAACCGTGGTCCCCAGCCCTCAGGGCTCTCATGAGCGTTAAATGAGGACCTGCTGGGTATAAAGTCTGCAGGGCACAGTGCCCACCAGCTCCTCTGCGCTCCCATCCCCCTCTTGCCAAGAATTAGCTGCCAGTTATAGTGTCCCCACCCTCCTCTCCCTGGTCCAGGACGCACCGACCGACTTGCCACAGATGATGCTGATGGCATTGAGCGCCCCGGACGAGGATCCGTAGATGCGATGGGCACCCTGGAGGAGGTGCGGGGCGTGCTGGCGCAGGCACTGGGTCACACCCACGTGGTAGAGACCCAGGTAGCCGGCGCCCGCGAAGGACAGGCTCCAGCTGCCCTCCTCCTCCAAGCAGCCCATGGTGGGGCCGGGAAGGGGAACCGGTGACAGACAGGCCCGGACTGTGAAGGATCCCTCGCTGGTCGCCAGTCACTGGTCAGGGATGGGGCCAGGATAGGGCCAGATGCAGCTCTGCACGTGGACCAGGCCCAGTTGTGGCTTTGTGTCCTCGCCCTGCCCCGGGGCTGCGTCGCCTGCAGCCCCAGCCAATGAGGTTCCTGAGCCGCCATCACCCCCGCTCCAGGTGTGCCCTAGAAGCGCCCCCACGCTGTGCGCACTCCCAGCGCCGCCCCCACATGCCTGCCTTAGATCCAAGTCATGTCACAGATTTCTGTTTTGTTTTGTTCTGTTTTTAATTTCAGGCACAAATGTTTTGGTTACATGAATTGCTTCTGTGCCATTTGAATCAAAGCTATAAGTGTGCCCATCACCAAGATAGTGTGCATTGTACCCGATAGGTGTGAATTCACCTGTCCCCCCCGCCACCTGCTTGGTTTCCACTGAGTTTTACTTCCATACGTGCACATGAGTGCTGATCGATTAGTTCCGGTTTAGCAGTGAGTGCGTGGGCTGTTTGTTTTGCATTCTTGCCGTCTTCACTTAGAAGAATGGTCTCCAGTTCCATCCGGGTTGTCACAAAGGGTATTAAAACCCAAAGGCCCATCAATACGTGCGTGGATTAATACAATGTGGTATATGTGTACCCTGGAGTATTACTCAGCCATAAAAAAATGGTCACAGATTTCTGGGTGTCACAGCGGAGGATTGGGACCAACTCTTCGTCTGATCGCCGGTAGTCATGGCAGATGTGTTATTGCTGTCCTCATTTTATAAATGAGGAAACTGAGGCACAGCCCAGGAAAGTGAGAGCCAGGAAGTGCCAGAGCTGGACCCACAACTTCTATCCTTAAGTCTGGAGTAAAACCAGACTTAATTTTGCAGTTTTGCTGGCTCAGGGACCAGAGAGGGACGTGGAAGGCCGGAGGAGACTCAGCCCCCACCACCTGGTGGCTCTTCCCAGACTCCTCACCCTGTTTGGGCGGCAGTTTGTCAGCATAACATGAGGGGCTTGGGTGTGAGGACCCATGGAGCCCTTTCTGCTCTGACCACAGCACCCCAAACACAGACCCACCATCAGCTGTCCAGCCGTTGGGAGCAGGTCTGGACCTAAGGCAGGCATGCGGTGGTGGCGCCCAAGTGTGCTCAGCTGGGCTACATAGCTGCCGCCTTCTCCCCCACTGTGCCCACGTGTAGGGGTGGCCTGAACCCCGGAGAGGCCAAGGCACTCACACACCCAGGAGGTGCCTGGAAAACTTGCCCACGAGCCTGGCACCTGGGCGGTGGTTCTGGAAATCAAGCCGGGGCAACAATGAAGCTGAGCACGAGCAGGAATTCTCCACTGGTTCACAAGGGAGACACAGGAAAGGAGGTCAACAGCAGTGTTGCTGGGGGCAGTGGGAATAGAGGACCCCCAGCTAGAGAGACGGATGAGTGAAACACCACGGGGCCCTGCACAGACCATCGGAGGGCCTGGGAGGTACGGGTCGATGCAGAATGAGGTTTATTGTGGGCCACCATTTATGCAAACATTTACAAAACACTCTCTAAACATTGCTATGTATTTTAAGACAATATAGGCAACTGCCTGGTAGGCCACACAGTAAACACCCTAGCGGGTGTATCTGCAGGAATTGCAGGCCAGGGGGGCCGAGCGGGGAGGAAGAGGCCATGAATAAAATAATAAGATAAAAATGAGGGTCCGAGGGCTGCAAAGAAGGGGAGGTGGGGACGCAGCAAGAAAGAAACAGCATAGCCGGACTTGACCCCAGGTCAGCTTGACTTGAACCTTGACTTGAACTTGAAGCTCAGGCTCTTGCCACACACCCTCGCCCAGGAGCGAGGAGGGGACAGAGCCGTGGGGCAGACCCCTGTGGGCTCACGTAGCTCTGCTCCAGGGTGCAGAGCGCCCAGAGGCCTCCTCCCATGGCAGTGGGGGCTGCGGGGCAGGACAGGCCTTATGGGGGCCTCTGAAGGTTGACAACCCATGTTTGCAAGTACTTCCTTCCTACCTGGCTCTGGGCTAAGTGCTTCTCCTCGGTTATCCCATTTAATCTTTACAACATCCCTGTGAGATGGAATTGCCAACCCCATGTACCAATGACAAAACGGAGCCAATCCGGGAGGCACCACGAGGCTGCCGGCCCCCTCGGAGGGAAGGGGTGCGGGCAGGAGCAGGATGGGGGCACCAGGGCTCCAGACAGAGGAGCCGGGGTGGGGGCCTCGCTGGAGGGCGCGGGGTTTTGCTACTTGGGGAGTGGAGGCCTTTCTTCAGGACTCGGGACAGAACCGTGCTCCTCAGAGAGCCCTTCTGGAAGGCTGTGGAGAGGCTGGGGACAGCAACGCTGCAAAAGCGTGTGGTTAAGTGGCAAATGCAGAGTATGAAGCAGTATATGCTCCTTTGTATAAGAAGGAAGGGAAATATGTAAATATTCATGTGTCTTTCTTATTTTTCCTTTTTCTTTTTGGAGAAAAAATGTTGGGGGGGGGGCAGGTCGGACATAGAGGATGTGCCAGGAGCTAGAGATGAGCGTTTAGCACTGGGGGGCGGGTGGGAGTGGAGGGACCTCCACTTTCATGGGGATGGCATTTCCAGCCAGACAGTGAAACTGTTTCTGTGATTTGTCGCAAGGAGCCAGAGAAAATATCTCGAGGTGTGGGAGTCAGGGTCCTCACTGCAGAAGTGAGTTTCAAGCGTGGAAAGTTGGAAGGCCACAGTGAGCCCTGGGCTGCAGCTGAGCATGTCAGCGTGGACTCGTGGTTACACTGACAGACAGAGAAAAAGACGTAGAGATGTGTGTCTACCGTTCGCACACATTTATATATATATATATATATTTTTTGAGACAGAGTCTTGCTTTGTTGCCCAGGCTAGAGTGAGTGCCGTGGCATCAGCCTAGCTCACAGCAACCTCAAACTCCTGCGCTCAAGCGATCCTCCTGCCTCAGCCTCCCGAGTAGCTGGGACTACAGGCATGCGCCACCATGCCCGGCTAATTTTTTGTATATATATTTTTTAGTTGGCCGGATAATTTCTTTCTATTTTTAGAAGAGACGGGGTCTCGGCTCTTGCTCAGGGTGGTCTCGAACTCCTGACCTTGAGCCATCCGCCGGCCTCGGCCTCCCAGAGTGCTAGGATTACAGGCGTGAGCCACCGCGCCCGGCCCCGGCCTATATTTTTAAGCTCTGTCTTCTGAAAGGGCCTAGAAGCAAACATAGCCCAGAAAGAATGAGCACGCCTAGCCTCCAGATTTGGTTTCTAAATACCATTTCACACAGAAAGGAAAGGGCTCTTTGGGGATGTGACCGATTGCAGGGCTGGGCAGGACAGGCACAAGACGAGCCTGGAACATCTTCTTATACCAGAAAGCAAGGAAGTGCTCAAAACATGATGGGGACTTGTCGAAAGGACCCAGGAGCCCAGGGGGTGTCACTGGGTAAACCTGGGACAGTTGGAGCATCACAGCAAACAAGGTTCGAAACCAAATGTTCATGGAATCCAATGAGAATCTATGGATCCGTACTGACATCAAGAAATGAACGAATAAATAGGGAGAAAGCAAAGCTCTCCCTTACGTAAAATACTAAGGAATAATTGTAGAAGGTAAGGTGGAAACAGAGAATCACCATTTTGCAAGATTCTCGGTAGTAATTGATTCAGAGAATCACCAACGGGGGATAAATCTGTTGGGGGCATGAACAGGGTATTCACATGGGTTCAGAGTCTCTCCCCACAAATGACTACTAATTACAAAAGTAAAAATAGGTTACAGTGGATTAGCCCTGCAAATGCAACCATAACCAAGTAATCAAAGTTGTCATCACCAGTAACGGGACAGTCTGACATCACGAGCCTCCTGATTTGATCCTCTGAAGACAGAATAATGACCCTCCAAAGATGTCCACATCTAATTCCCAGAACCCTTGAATATCTTATTTTACGTGCAAAAGGAACTTTGCAGATGTGATTAGATTAAGTATTGTGAAGCAGAGATTATTCTGATTATCTGGGTGGGCCCAGTGTAATCACAAGGGTTCTTGGAAGTTGGAAGAAGAAAGCAGAGGAGTCGGAGTAAGATTTAAGGAGCCTACTACGCTGAGCTGAAGACAGAGGGAGGGACCACAAGCCAAGGAATGTGGGTGGCCTCTGAAAAGCAGGGAGGTGGGTTCTCCCTCCACCCCCCAGGGGGAATGCAGGTCGCTGACACCTGCTCACTGTAGCCCAGTGAAGCGAATCTTGGACCTCTGACCTCCCAAACTGTAAGATAATAAACCTGTGTTATTCTAAGCCACTAAGGCTGTGGCAATTTGTTACAGCAGCTACAGGAAACTAATAACATCACTTCCGTAGTAGCCTCAACAAAAATGTATAACCTGCATACGATTATGAGGGAACACACAATAAATGCAAATTCGGGACCATTCTACCCAATAACTTGCCTGTACTCTTCAAAAACAAAATTAAGATTGTGAAAGACAAAGAAGGCAGCTTAAAGGAGACTGAAGAGACCGGACAACTAAATGCAACACGTGCTCCTGGATCCGGAGACCACAGAGTGGGGGAGGGGGCAATTGTCTGGAAATCTCTGCATCTGGGGGAAGGCAGTGGTCTAAACACGTGAGGTCAATAAGCCTCACGGCCCAGGGTGTCAGCAGAAGAGGAGGAAGGGGAGGCTGGCAGTAGCCAGGCCCTGGCCGCAGGCCTCTGTCCTGCCTGCCGCACCTGGCTTCCGGCATACCAGGATTTCCCAAGTGTTTCCACCGAGGACCCAAGATCCAGGGATTTGAAAACTGGACACCAGTTTTAAGTGGGTCCTGGACTCTGCCACTGAGACTTGGAGTAAGTCACTGCCTGTCTCTGGGCCACTGTTTCCTGACCTGTAATTTGGGGAAATTGAGCTACATTAGCAGATCCCAGCCTTTTCAAGAATGAGAGTCTCTCTTAACACACACACACAATGCCCCTGGAGTGCCCTATGACAATAGCTGTCATTTTAACATCTACTGATTGGGAAAATACTAAATGACCAAGAGCTGCTATGCACTCAGTAGCACCTTGGAAAAGGTGAGCTAGTTATTGGCCATAACAAGTACTAGAAGAACATTTGTCCCTGTGTGTACAAAGCACTCCATTGACCTATGGCATAGACCTGCATGGTGCGGTCACAGATTCCAGGTCCCTTCTGCATATCCGGTGCCCGGCATAGAGCCTGGTGCACGGTGGGTGTCTGTGAAATGGGCAAGGTGTCCAGAGTACCACAGAGGGCGCAGGCGGCATGGGCGCAGGTGGCATGCCTGCCTGTCGGTCCCACTCCATGGGAGGCGGGCGTTGGCAGCGGAGAGCAGACCCGGGTCTCACGTCAATAAGCCGAGGAGAACAGTTTCCCACGGAGTAGTCATGAAAAGGCTTCAGGCCACCAGCTCGGAGGCTTTGCCCAAGAGACACCTGGAGTCTGAGTTACTCCGGACCATTGAAATGTGAGGGACAAGCAGGTCTGTCCACAGGCCCACTACTCGGGGAATTCAGGGCAGTGAGGCAGAGAGACAACCTGAGAGCTGGGAACAGGGACAGACCCACACTGAAGGCGGGAGGAGGAGGGAGCCGGGACAGCAGCCCGGGGCCTCCTTCAGAACACTGGGTCTGACCTCCTTATGGTCCCCAAGAGGTAACTGGGGATGGAAGGTAGTGTGTCCTTCTCAGGTGCCCTCCGAGGGCCACGTGCTGAGCAAAGGACTTTCCCATGTAGCCCTCCCTGTGTATGAAGCAGGATTATAATCCCCATTCACAGGTGAGAGGACGACAGCCCAGCAGCTTGCCAACTGGCTAGGGCTGGGCGGGGGCAGGGTGGCTTCTGCATAGCCGGTGCCAGCACAGAGCCTGGCACACAGCTGGTATTTGCAAAATGAGCAAGTTGTCAGATTAAGGCAAAGGGAAACAGGGAGGCTGAGCACCCAGGTGGCACGTCTACCTGCTGGCCTGTGCTGTCCCTGGGACCCAGGCTCCATCCTCCAAGGGAAGAGAGGACCAAGTCTTCACGCATCACCAAGACTCAGCTCCAAAGGGAGGAGTCGAGCCCCAGATGAGCCTCTGAACAGTCTCGGTTTAGCAAGTGCCCCTGGGGGACCTGGGAACTCTCCCTGGCAGCCAGACAAATCTGCCCCTGAGGGTGAGGGAGGGGAGGCGGCTGGCTGTGCTGAAGCCCTGGGGGTGCTTCTGACTGTGTGACCCCCACCCCAGAGCTCCCCACCCTGGCGCCGAGGTGCAGCCTCTCTCTTCCCTTCTGCGCCTTCGCCCAGGCCTGGAGTGTGAGGGAGGAGCCACAGCCTGACCCCAGCCCCCACCCAACACGTGCCAAAGGGTGAGGGTCCTGGGAACCTGCAGACACCAGAGCCGGGGCCCCAGGAAGACCATAAACCGCCCATTTTATAGATCAAAACACCAGGACCAAATGTTCCTTCCTTCCTTCCTTTTTCTATGACACCCCACCTTGATCCTGCGGGCAGTTAGCAAAGAATCGGGTCCCTCAGGCAGGGGTTGTCGCAAAGGATGAGGAAATAATAGAAAATAGAATATAGAAATAAAAGAATACACAGAGACGAAGGTACAGTTTATAAAGCATAGATTTATAAAAAAGAGGGGGGCTCGGGAGTCCCCACAAAATCTCGTAAATTGTGGGGCCAGGAGTGAAGTTTCACATCAGTATTTATAGATACAGTGATCGGTTGCCAGGGGTAACAGATTTACATAATAACAGGTAGTTTGTTTTAGGTTCAAAGTCTCCCAAAAGGCTTCTAGTGATCCCTTAATTAACTCTATCTATGTGAACAAACAGTTACAAAATCTTTCTAGGACAAACTTCTAAGTTCTAAGATAAGACTATCACTTTAGCAGAAAAGTTAAACAGAGACATAGTGGCTCCATATTTCTTTATCCTAGTTATTGTGGATTGAGACAGATTCTTCAGAAGTCAAGCAAGAGCTGTCCCTTGGGCTAATTGCTCTTAGCCACAGGTGTCTGTCTGGGCGCGGGGGCGGGGGGGGGGGTGGCGGGGAGGCATTCTCTGATCAGCTCCCAAATGTGCCTCCAGGCAAACCTGCTTTGTCATTCGAAGCAGGTGAGAACCACAGGCTTGAGACTGTAGCTGTCACCTTGGAATGTAGCTGCTACTGACCATTGAGACGCCCTCCTGAGGCCAGGCAGCTTTTGATATGCAAACTATTACGTTCACATATTCCTTCAGGGCAAAGCCCCGCAAAACTCCTGAAATAATTTCTGTCTCAAATATAGTAATGTTAATCTAGTGATCTAGTGATAAACATGATCCAAAAAGGATTTCAAAATATATCCTTCACATGACTTTTTCTTCTTTTTTTTTTTTTGAGACAGAGTCACTCTGTTCCCTGGGCTAAAGTGCCATGGCATCAGCCTAGCTCACAGCAACCTCAAACTCCTGGGCTCAAGCGATCCTACTGCCTCAGCCTCCTGAGCAACTGGGACTACAGGCGTGCTCCACCATGCCCGGCTAATTTTTTCTATATATATTTTTAGTTGTCCATATAATTTCTTTTGATTTTTAGTAGAGAGGGGGTCTCGCTCTTGCTCAGGTTGGTCTCGAACTCCTGAGCTCAAATGATCCACCAGCCTTGGCCTCCCAGAGTGCTAGGATTACAGGCATGAACCACCGCGCCTGGCCGGCTTTTTCTTAATAAGAAAAGAAGTGGGGACCAAGGGGAAGTCCTGTAGAAAAACGAGATTGAGGGGGAGGGATCGGACATGTGGCAAAGATCTACAGGAAGGGGCAGGCAGAGGGGCGTCTGAGCCGTGTGCTGGGGAGAGCAGCTGTTTGGGGTGGCTGGGTGTTTTGGGGCTGTAGAGGGGAAGGAGGGTGTTTTGGGGCTGTAG